>OX465591.1:40279689-41479689 GCA_950022655.1 Alentia gelatinosa
CCTTTCCCTGCTAGTATTACACGGTAGGCATTGCCTGCATTTAAACGACCCTGCTATGACAGGCACCTTTTTTTGGAAATAGCGAATGGCACATCATGTGCCATGTAATTTGAGTAATTTAGCTGTGTAATTGATGATGTTTTGTTATACCAAATCGAAGGTTAATATGGCTCTTATACTTTGTCAAAATTTCTTTTAATTCAAACAATTATTTTTCTACTTATTGAATTTGTACATAAATATCAAGTATGCTTCTACGATGACTGGAGGCATCTTCCTGCCGTAGCCAGGGGAATACCTGTAGGCATTATACTGCCATAGCCAGGGGAATACCTGGAGGCATCATACTGCCATATCCAGGGGAATGTCTGGTGGCATCATGCTGCCGTAGCCAGGGGAATGTCTGGTGGCATCATGCTGCAGTAGCCAGGGGAATGCCTGGAGGCATCATACTGCCATATCCAGGGGAATGCCTGGAGGCATCATGCTGCCATAGCCAGGGGAATGCCTGGCGGCATCATGCTGCAGTAGCCAGGTGAATGCCTGGAAGCATCATGCTGCAGTAGCCAGGGGAATGCCTGGATGCATCATGCTACCATAGCCAGGGGAATGTGGTGGCATCATGCTGCAGTTAAAGGGTTAAAACGAGGATAGAGTAAGTTGACAGAGCAGTGTTGGCTTAACGAGAATGTGTTACTGTACGACCGTTTGAAATTACACGTAAAAACATTGGCTTCTATTATACGTAGATTGCGCATTGCCAATCTATAGATATGAAGATAGATGGAGGATAATGAGGAAATGGTTCATTAATGGCTTAGATGTATAGCTTTCATCTTACCACAATCACTGCGAATAAAATAGGGAGACAAAAGACAAATGCCTCTAGGGATATAAATGGTGCCATACCGTAATACCTTTCTTAAGTACTTTTCACGTTTTTATCAGTCTTCTATCAAACGCTTCTAAACTGAAATACATGTATGTATACGATGGTAGTATAATACTTTTTACATTATCATATTGGACAAAGCGTAATCTAAATATTGGCAGATACAAAGTGAAAGTTATAGTCTACCATGCATACAATGTACATGTATATTATTCAACAACATCAAAATCGATGTCGGAAATTCATGTTGGCAGTATGCCATCATACAAATGTTCCATTTTGACTTTTGACCTGGGGGCAAAGAGAATAAAAATGGCCATAGATGTGTGACATATATAAGTTCTTCATATTCATCAATTCGCATGTTAAATATAATACAAAAAGTAAATACAATAGGTGTGCGTGTACATCCACACCCGAGCGAACCAGTCAGCTAGCTATAAATCTATGCAACAGATGTCTGTCTGAGGAAAAAAGAACAAGAGAAAAAAAAACACTCCTATGTTAGACACCACTGCATCCACTAACGATTCATGAACTATTCCCCGGTGTATGACAGGCGTGCAAAGGTAATTGATATTGATGAATTAACAAGTTAATTAGCAATGTTTGACATGAGTATTGTGTTACATGAATAATACTGTCTGTAAATGGACAACGGGAGAGTACTATAGCAGCCACCCCCGACCACACACACACACGTACATACCACCCTCTGTCAGCACCCTGTCATTGTACCTGCACCTGCTAGCAAACAATTTATTAGTTCAGACCTCACACTCTGATGCTATACATATTTAAACGAGTTTGAGAATGACTTCTTTGACCAAAACGAGTTGCTTTCTGTATTTATCTCACCCCTGTACACACTAAAAGAATGGACAACACTCAGGATATAGACCATGGAGAACGGACTGCAATACTTGTAGGGGCATGGAGAACGAGTTCCCAATGTTAAGCCTATGGACATTTATTCCAGGGGTGAGATAAAGCTCAGTTGTTATCGCCCTGAGTAGAATTGGTCAAGTCTTTGATTATATATTAAAAAATTCTCAGATACTGAATTAGTAACGGTTTTATTCGGATTTAGTCCCACGATATTCCATTTTTTTTAATTATAAACAATCATTAACTACTTTTAAGTATGCTCACTTACCCTAAGGCCTGACCTTGTCCAGAAACCGATGGCCACGGCAGGTGGGTAGGGTAGGTGTATAATGGGAACAAATGGACTGTTCATCCTTCATGAATGAAAATGGATTTATGAAAAAATAGCAATTCAAAGGTCTGGACCATATTCAGTCTATAGGGCATTTTGTTTAACTCACTTGCACCCAGTCAACTTGCCCTTTCTACAACTGCCTTTCTATGATATAAATATAACACGCACCAGTGGGTCAATGATTTATTTTGGTCGCAAGTGATTGGTCATGGTCAACTGAACATGCCTCCGAGACACTGAGACACTGGCCCTCTGCACCTCTCCCAATGTCACAGTCGGCACACATAGAGTGAGGAGTTTTCAGTGAGTTTTTCCAGCACGGCAAATGTCTCCCCAACCTAAGCAGCGTATATGAGTGTGTGTTCTACGCTCAAAAAGAGCGAATCAAGAATGGATACTGAAAAGCCAGACATATATGCCAGAGTATGCTACATCATTATACATGTATGTTTCTGAAAACGTGGCGAAGCGTACAGTACGAGCTACCGCATAAGAGTGAGGAGCAGATCGTTTGCTCCCAGTATTTATAGTCAGTTCACGTAAAAAAACAAAACATTATACATGTATGTCTGTATATTCCAGGTTAAGACTCTTCACCTATATAACAATGTTTTTTTTTATCCACAGGACAAAACTGGTCAAGGAGTAGCGAGAGCAGCGTGAGAAAAGGTGCCGGGCAGCACCCCGTGCCCAAAAGGTAGGCGAACTTTCTCGTTACATGTGTATACTGTATAATACAGTGGAACACCACTAAAGCGGCACCCTCTGTTCCAGGCCAAAGTGACCTGTGTTTCCGGGGACTCCGTTCAATGGATGAACTAAACATAAAGAAATAAAAAATATATATATATATATGGAAAAGGGATACAATATCGGGCCACATTGGCCCTAATCGAGGGAATGTCCAACTTCACTTGATGAACTATGGAAATGGGATTCTGTACTGGGCCAAAGCACTATTTTCAAAGCAATTTTTATTAAGGGATTACTGTGTGTACACCATCACCAAATTCGGCTATACAGCCATTCTTCCACTCGGGCATTAGCCCCCTACTTCTCTCTCTAATGGCGGGTGTTAAGCCCAATGGGCAGTGGGTACCAGTTTTTGGTATGACCCGACCAGGATTTGAACCCCTGATCTCCCATGCTCGAGGTGAACACCCCTACCACATAGCCTCAGAGCTCGGTTATATTAGGTCAACCAAACCTGAAAATGGGATTCTGTTCTGGGCTGAAGTATTTCATGTTGTCGGATTCCCCGCTTGACTTGATGAACTAAATATGTAAATGGGAATCCCGCTCAGACGAAAGTGTCCCAAGTTGCATCGTGCCCTCTTTATAGGGGGTCTTTCAATCGGGCTACGAGTGTATACGCATGGCAGACCTATTGCTCTGTATTCAAGAGGTGTATTCACATAAGAACCCATTTCCCTGTGTACACATTATTTACATATATGTACACAGCCACCGAGCCAGCGAGTGACCCATGTTGCTGGATGCACTGCTGATCTGGGGGAAGTAATCATGGGAAAGGAGATTCCAAAACTGCAGAATACACAACTTAAAACTTGGTGAATTTAACATGAAAAGGGGGAATTCATTCTGGGCCAAATTGCTTCAAGTGAGGGTGGTTTTTGGCCCAAGAAATTCAGGTCAACCATAGACTGTAAAACCATCCCAAGGCGCTATCAACACTATGTAAGGAGGTCAGGGTGAAGGTCGTGGTTTTCTCTGAATGCAGTCATTGGCTGCTGGGTCAATCCATACCTTCTATATTCCTTATATGGCAGTTAAGGAATTGGGACAACTCCAATGCAGGAGGTGGTGCAATACCCCGTTTAGCTTTTTAAACAAAATTCCAAAAGTTCAAGTCCAAAATGCCTTTTAAAAGTTCCGAGGTTCCCTGCCATCGGGGTGCTACTCTACCACCCCTCTCATAAGACCTCACACTCTCTTAGTGGTATTCTGTACACTCACTTTGCTCTATAGGAGAAGAATTCTTAACAAACTAGGCTTAGAGCCTTGAAAATCCACTGACCTGCCTCCTGTGCTAAAGACGTACATTAATGCAACCCAAAGATTCCTATAATCTCAATGATGCCACCACCTAGCAGGATTCTCAACGCTCTAAGCCTAGTTCGTTAAGACTTATTTTCCCATAAAGCATAGTGAGAATACCACTTAGAGAGTGTGAGATCTTATGAGAGGTGTGCCACACTCCATCCACGACAGGCCTATTGCTATGTAGTCAAGAGTTGTATTCCCATCAGAACCCATTTCCCCGCACACACACTATGTACATATATGTATGTACACACTCACTGCACCAGCACCAACCGGCCAAATGACCCACACCGAGGTGTGCTGCATTATTTAACTGACACCAGTGGGTCAGGGCGCTGTGTGCTGTGGGACAGGCGTGTCGGTGTGAGCTCATGATGGGTGCAGGGACTGATCATCTCCGTGATTATAAACCGGCCTTATGTGTTCTCCATGACAGGATGATCGTTAACCCTTTAAGGACGGGTGCTTGCAGTCGAGTTAATCCTGTGGTTGAGTGCTGGTGGCAGTTTATTATCCATGGTATACAAAGTATCAATTATCCATGGTATACAAAGTATCAATTATCCATGGTATACAAAGTATCAATTATCCATGGTATACAAAGTATCAATTATCCATGGTATTCAAAGTATCAATTATCCATGGTATACAAAGTACCCATTATCCATGGTGTACAAAGTACCCATTATCCATGGTATACAAAGTACCCATTATCCATGGTATACAAAGTACCCATTATCCATGGTGTACAAAGTACCCATTATCCATGGTGTACAATGTATCAATTATCCATGGTATACAAAGTATCAATTATCCATGGTATACAAAGTACCCATTGAAAATCTATGATGGATAATGAATACAACAAACAATGGTTTTGTCAACAGGCGGCTCTATAAACCACTCGAGGTTGACGATGTAATACATACACAATATTGACTGGTTTCAGATACAAGCGGCTGTATGCTCCGAGGAGTTGACGCGTAGTAATATCCGAGCGTATGCGAGGATATTGCGGAGAGTCAACTCCGAGGAGCATACAACTGCTTGTATCTAAACCAGTCTATATTGTATTTATTATCCACCTTTTCTGGATAAGTGGCATGTCAATATCAGTTCGTTCTAGCTATGCACTATTTTTCCATACGCACTTTTTTCCGTATGCGCCACCCGGAGCATACAACATATCTGTATGCGCCGGGTATGTCCATACAAACGCCCTATGTGTTTTCTATGGACACTTTGTATTAGCTGGATAATAAACTCACTCGCGCTCGTGTATTACTACGCGTCAGCAAAGCCATCGTTTATTGTCGATCTACACCGTTAGGAGACGGGCACGTGATCGAGTGGGTAATGACACCTAAATATCTTATTTTTATTGAATAAAAATACAAGATTGGAAGTCATACATATATTGCGTGATGATTTAATTAATATTTCTCGATCATTTCCTTGTTAAAGGCTTGATTCTACTTGGCCCTATTTGGTTCCAATCGCCACTCAGGTCCTAATCCGGGGCTATTTTAGCCCTGATCTGAACAGGGACCGAAACATGGTCCAAGCAGGTTCAAGACATAATTCTGATAAATGGAATGAACCCTTAGAATAAATTTTTTTTGAGAAGTGATACCTTGTCGCATCATACATCTTTAGTGCGGTTATGCCTGGAGGCAACATCTATATTTAATTTACTATGTAAAATTATTTCCTAATAACAAAAGCTTTCTTAATAAAATCGATGCATCACTGAAGGAACAAGACTCCACAGGTGTAGAGTAGCAAATTATAAGACCGCCAGTCATGGCGAATATTTGTTCAATTAATTAAAAAAAAACACGGTTTAACCGAGCCCGGACATCCTCCAGATGGAAGCGATGATACCCAAATAAGCGTGATTTAAAAAAATAAATAAAAAAAAATAAAATAAAACGTCCAGAAAGGGTTTATGTGGCACAGCCCCCCCCCCCCCTCCACACATACACCCTCCTCTCCTTTCGTCCCGTATCCATATAGTGACACGATATGCTCATCCCCAATCACTTGGTAATAATATACGGCCCGTCAGTAGGGAATACGTGCTCACTGTGGTGGTATATGGGTTATGAGGGCGCGGCGGTGGATGTGGTATGCTGCATGGCTCATCGCCTGATATAATATTCAGTGTGGGTCATTGGTGTAGCCACACATTGACTGCATGCAATATCACCAGTTATTGTGTTCAAGTATGGATAGGAGAGGGTCATCTATATGTAACATTTGGCTATCTGTTTGACGCTACAGTCTGCTATGTTACTGCATATCCCTATATGATTATATACACAATATTACCATGATTTTTTTTAAAATCTTTTATTTATACTGACCATAGCTCAGCATCTTATGAGGCTGGTTTTCTTGCATGACCAGTTGTCATGATGTGCATCATGCATATTCCCAATATAACCTAAAGAATCTGGAGGCTCGTATTTTCCTCGTTTTCCTATTTTTCAAGGAAATGCCTGTTTTCAATTTCAGTTTATAAAGTTATTTTTTTCTACTATAAAACCAAGAGAGTAAATTGGGGCTCATTCAGATCAATTAACAGTGGTTCAAACCTCCCCTAACACCCAAGCCCCACTCCATGGCAAAATAACATTGTGTTTTCCATGTTTTCTCAATCTCGTTGATTCCGGAAAATTCACATTAAAAATATTTCCTCTTTTTTTTTTATGACCCAACTGACATCCCTGGTCATATGCGAGCACATGCGAGGATATTGTGTAATTACCAGATAGGCTTGGGCATGGTTACTAAAACTGTGTCACAGAAAAACTCATATTTGCATCAGGTTCAACCACCTAATCATTTAATGATTCCGCCCCTAATTCTCTGAGGCTTTAAGAGTAACTCCCTACCTTCTTCTCAAATGAGGACATGCCACAATATTGGGCCTTTCAGATACCTATTGGAAATGGATACGACTAACCTTTGTCCATCATATGTCATGCTAACCTTTCTCCATCATATGTCACGGGGCGAGGAGGGCAGGGTGGGTATGTAGGAGGAGTATAGACCATGTGGTTAGGTGTAGAGAGGCTGTGGGTCGGAGGAGCAATTGAGTGGTGAGATATATGAAAGTTATGTGATAGATAGCGAGACAGAGGTATGTTATGTGTTTAGGATGAGAGGAAGGGTTTGACTGGTCAAGTCAGAGCCTACTGAGAGAGTGACAGTCGGGGGATAAAATCCAATCGTTGTAGAATATTTAATTACCCGAGGTACTTACCTAGTACTGAAGGGGAATTGATGTTCCTATGAGCCTAGGACGCTATGATGGTGCCCTAGGATAACGTATTGCCATGGTGTAGTGTCGTGCCGAACATCAATCGGAATTGTTGATTCTTGATTTGGAGTTTGCTTCAAGTATAACCATGGTGGTTTACGTAACAGATTAGTGTCTTATACTACACTTTTAGCTGTCTCGACATTGTGGTTTCCCAAGGTCCTATGTGAAAGGAATCAGTGTTGACAGTGTGTCAGATACTGTCACAAACCCAAACGAGGCTGTGGTCGATAATGGGTATCTCGTATAGTGAAGATTCTCAAAATCTACGTGTCTGGGGGCCGTTTCATAATCCAGGATCGTACATGTTGACGTTTTTTCTGTATGCCAAAGAGACCACGGGACAATGCGGTTCAATTTCATTAAACACTTATGGACGACCTTATGGACGGCCAATATTGTCTTAGCAAACAGACTTAAATATTATTAGACGATAACCCTTGTACGAGGTACAGAAAAGGTACGATCCTAGATTATGAAACACCCCCTGGTCACTAGTGGGAAGTATCAGCGTAACTCTGATTAATCAAAATGTTGTGAAGATGACCACAAACCACACAACCACCCGGATATCGGACAGGCAAATTTTAATAAAATGTCCTCTCAAGTACATAAACCAATTGTAGTTTTTCTTTCATTTTTGAGTCCCTCTTAGTGCCTACGTTTCAGCCAAGAACTGGCCTTCTTCAGGACAAGGACTATAATGACTAATACTTGAGAGGAGACTAGTGATATTAATAAGTGTTACTAGGGAACCTGAGTTGTTGTGGAGAAAGGCTAAAGCATCATGGGAAAGAAATGATCAATAATATTGTTTGAAATAAGTCAAATTGGACTTACAACTACCAAAACAAACAAATGGTATGATCTGTGGGTGTTGAGTTGAATAATGTAGACAAGAAGGAAGGATACGACAGAGGCGATGGGGAAAGTGCAGAATGTAAAAAGTGAAGAAGGAGATAAAGTTATGTACAGAGGAAGCAAAGAGGAAGGGGAGGATGAACGATCTAAAAAGTACAAAAAGAGTGCGGAAGCAGATGAGGGAAGCACAGTGGATGAATAGGTAAAAAAATGAGGAATGCAGGTTAGGGGTAAAGATGTGCATTGCATATACATATTGAGTTATATAGATGAACCAAAGATGTATTGACATAACAGGGGAATATTGGATGGATATCACATAGATAGTGGTAATGATTTAGAAACATTTCGAAGTTATATAAAACAAGGGACAAACCGACGATGGGGGCTGGGGAGTTAGCTCAGTGGTTAGAGCACCGGACTTGTAACCCCAAGGTTGTAAGACTTTGTGGGTTTGAGTCCCACCCCCAGCAGTGGTAGATTTACTGCTATATCAAAGGCCATTCTTCTCATACCATGTCTAAGTGGTGTGGTATGTAAAAAAACTCTCACCTCGGTAAATGTGTAGGGGTGAGTCTCACCTCGGTAAATGTGTAGGGGTGAGATTTCTACCTTAATTCATCACATAGATTCGATCACCACCCTAGTGGTGTAAAAAAACCTTGAGAAAGTCTGGAAAGGATCTATAACGGTTGACTAGACGTAAAATCAAATCAAACAAACCAAACAAAACAAACCGACGATGAATTGGCGTCAGTATTGGAGATAGAGTAGGCTGACTTCCTGTTCCCTACCCTTCTGCCTCCCTGTCTGCTGGCACCGCCTCCCTTACCCTTTTTCCTCCTCTCCACCTCGCATACTCGATACAATCCTGATTCATTTCATTCCTGGGGCCAGATTACATACTGTAATGTACTTTATCCTAATATTGTTGAATCATTTAATGAATGCACATAATCAAAGACTTCAGCAAGTCTCTATAAAATAGAAACCCAAAACTATGAATAAATCTAACAAAGACAGAGGCAGAAACCCACTGTGTCACATTAAAACAAGGGTTGATATAAAGCAAAGGTCCTCCACTTGAAGTCAAGCTTTTAAGTCCACGGCTCAGTGCTTGACCGGAAATCTGGTAAAGCTGGTGCATACCTGAGCCCCAGTGTCATCTGGCGGCCGAGGGCCATGCCCTAACACCGCCAACCTCACCACCACCGGCTTTTCTCCCATGTTCTGGCACCAGAGCTACATAGCAGGGCGGATTTGCTGCCGGCTTAGTCTCCCTGAAGCGCCTATATGTATGAGTGCAGTTGGAAAAACCTCCTTGAATCGTAATACTAATGAGGGATTCGTGCGTTTGGACACATGCTGGATATTTGGCGGATATTTATAGTAAGACCATTGGGGTCTGTGTGAGGTTACACTGCATTAAGTAGAACACGACATAAGTAAAATTAAAACCACACTTCGGTATGTTTATGTATAACACACGCCTTGATGTTAACCAGGTGGTACAGCATGGACCAGAAATGCAAGTTACTACCAATATGTCACGCACACTGACAGTTGTACTGTATGAGGGTGACCTCAATCTTTTTTACATATCCATAAATCCATTTCCCCCCCTCCATTTATACCATCTTATCTACGATCCTCCGAATTTTAAATTCTCAACATAACACATCGCAAACACACTGACCGTAATAAACATGTGGTGGCCGTTATTGCCACATAACTCAAATATTTCTGCAGAGGATTTTGATGGTATTGTTCCACATATATCACCCTTCTCACATATTGATCATATCAGTTTTTTGCCCGTCTCCGACCTCGCCGTTCCCTCGTCCACCGCCTCCACTTGAGAGCGCGCCGGGCGGTTGTTTACCCAGCGGTTGTGCATAGCAAACAACGTGTACCGACCAGGCCCCAGCAGCCAGAGGATGTTCCTGTAAAGTCTCTACATGAAACATGCATCTCTAAACTCTACCATAAACTCTCTGAATCTCTAAATTCTACCATAAACTCAGTATATCTTACTGATATTCATCTAATACTACAGTATCATTACAGTAGGAAGCATACACATATTATGGCTGGAATCTTTCACATTTAATCATTGTATATTCCCTATACAGGGATGCCAGTTTCCCCTTTTCCAAGGTTATCCTTGTTTTCATTTTCAGTTTATGAATATTTTTTGTGTGTAAAACAATGAGAGAATAAATTGGGTCTCATCTACATCAATAAAGAGTGGTTCAAACCTCCCCACAGACCACAACCTTATTCAATGGCCAATAAAAATGTGTTTTCATTGTTTTCTCGGTCTCTCTGAGGCAGTAAATTCCACATGATAAAATACTTTCGCTCTCTTTTCAAGACCCCAACTGACATCCCTGTCTATATTATAAACAGGATGAAAATGTAAGAATCACTTACATACGTAAATCAGTTGACCTACTGAATCTGACAATTTTTCATCTTGAAAACAAGACTGAAGGGAAAGGCAATTCTATGTTAAATCCAACCAACGAATGATAAATGTATTTCATTGGACAAATAAGAGAACTAATCTTACTTTAAAACAATATTTACACTCACAGATGGCATGAACTGAAGAAAATCTTGATTAATGAGGGACAATGGCAGGTGTAAGGGGAATGGAAATTATGATCATACATCATAGTAGCATAAACTCGCCACTATAGCAGAATCTGTTAATTTATAGTTATCCAGAAGATATATATTTCAACCAGTTTATAGATATGCAGCAAGAAGATATAAAGAAGACGTTAATTCTAATGGTTCGGCTTCTATGTTCTATGACATCGGACGGAATATTTATTTCACTGGGCAGGTGATCATTTGTAGTATCCCCAGCGGAGAATGGCTGTCAATGGAAGGAATTTGATTATACCTTAGAATCCCACCGTGGAACTCCCACGTTGAAACTTTGACAGACGTTACTACACTTTACTTGGTAAATGATTCATATTTGATACGTGTTACAGAATCATTGATTAATAGCTGGTATTAAACAATAAATACGAAGACTATCTGATACTAGTATCACTTATCTGATACTATTGTTAATACCAGTACGGTCTGCAGGATTCTGTGAAGGCCGTGGTAACGACTGCCAGTCAATCAACCCACACATTTTACGATTTTATTGAAGCCATATTAATATTATTAAAATTCATTTTACCATAGATATTAGGTTCATTGACACGTACTGAATTTTATTAACTTATTATGCCATAAAATTCCAATTACTTTGAACTTTTATCCATGGCTTTTATTAGAGTGGTCTCTTCATCATAAATTTTATGAAACTCATCTTGCTATGAAATCCTAATCATATTAAAATTTCACAAATTTTATTGGAATAGTCAATCTATCATGATCATAAACCTAGAGCGATTACGGTATGTGATGGGTGGTATATATAAGGTTGGGGGTGGCTGGAGGTGGCTGGGGGTGGGTGGGGGGTCGACTTTGACCAGACCCTTGTATGGAGTGTGTCCTATGGCGGCTGACAGGCCAGCTTGGACGGTAAATAGATTCATCACGGCCTATTTAAATATCGTACACACACACTGCCCAGGACCACAGTGGTGGTGGTGGTGGTCTAGGCTGGCTCCAGTCCCTGCATCCTATGGCTACCCTCCTCACTGGGACTGGCTCCAGTCCCTGCATCCTATGGCTACCCTCCTCACTGGGACTGGCTTCAGTCCCTGCATCCTATGGCTACCCTCCTCACTGGGACTGGCTTCAGTCCCTGCATCCTATGGCTACCCTCCTCGCTGGGACTGGCTCCAGTCCCTGCATCCTATGGCTACCCTCCTCACTGGGACTGGCTTCAGTCCCTGCATCCTATGGCTACCCTCCTCACTGGGACTGGCTTCAGTCCCTGCATGCTATGGCTACCCTCCTCACTGGGACTGGCTCCAGTCCCTGCATCCTATGGCTACCCTCCTCACTGGGACTGGCTCCAGTCCCTGCATCCTATGGCTACCCTCCTCACTGGGACTGGCTCCAGTCCCTGCATCCTATGGCTACCCTCCTCACTGGGACTGGCTCCAGTCCCTGCATCCTATGGCTACCCTCCTCGCTGGGATACAGGGACTGGTACAATAGGTAATGGTGTTGGATTTCTGGCGCTGTTTAGCTCCAGCATTCCCAACACCCTCCATAAGGGGCCATCCATAAAGTACGTACACACCAAGGGAGGGTGTAGGGGGGGGGGGGGGGTTAGAAATTTTGGAAAATCTACGTATGCTCCCTCTTTGTTCTATTGCGTACAAGATTGGGAGAGGGGGTGGGGTTCCAAAATTTCAGAAATTCTGCGTACTTACTTTATGGATGGCCCCATACAGATATCCTAGCTACTGGTCAGAATATCTGCTGGGAGATTGATACCCTCTCACTTTGATCTCAATCAAGTCACAGTCAGGAGCAGGCGAAAGTTATTGCTATGAAAACACAGGCGGCCAGGGAACTGGAGGAGGGGAGGGGTGAGGGGTAGGAGGAGGTATAGGGTTACAGGGAGTGGCTTGGGGCCATAAACAGGAGATTTAGCTCATAGTGGACAAGTCTTTGATTCATGGGCCAGTCAGAGAAGAATACATACTTTAAAGAACTTTATTCTCATCGTGTTTAATCATTTAATGAATGTTCATAATCAAAGACTTGAGCAAGTCTAGTGGTGGTGGTCCCCATGTCTGTGGTCGTGTATGGTCGGGTAAGAATCGGGTGTGGCGGTTTAAAAATGTGTTTACGATTAACATATCTGACCCTGCGCGGGTGGAACTGTTCACCCTGCTGGGGATCACTGATACACCCCACCACCCACCCACACCCACACCCACACACCCCAGGGTGCTCTGTCTACTGGAATCAACCTTTACTCCCCATGAAGAAAAAACTGTGGACTTGGTATTATGTATAGCACGAGCTTAGGAGGGAAATATGTATCGGTATTCTTTTTTAAAGTGCCATTCACTCTGAATTCACGATGGAGGAATCGTGGTTATTTCATCCAGTTTCGAGTATTTTTTTCAATCATTTCATTCTCCTCTATTATAAGTGATACTTGATGATATCCCATTGTTTCATGTCCCCCTATGTTGCCTTCCGATGCCTCTTGGGTGTGATATACGTACTCTCAGTATTAAGCACAAATATACCTGCATAATCTCAGCAGGAATGAATTAAGTAGCTTAGTTGTTTTTAGCTCAGATCTATCCATATTCCCGTCTAGTCATTGTAAGCAAGACCCATCTCAGATCCATACTTAATTTCACATTAGTTATGAAAGGGTGAGGGTATGATGAAAACCTGATTTTATCATAAGAATCCATGAATGACTGCTACAATAAATTGTAAAACCATTACGAAGACACAACGACAATCTAGTAGGCCTATATGCAGAATTCCTAAAGAATTTAACTTGATTATCGAAATCTACCAGGCTGACATATAACAAAATTCAAAAATAGAGCGAAGCCATATAAGATATAGCACCAAAGATATATGTACTTTATACACGGGTGTAATGGTATTTTAGGGCTAAGAGTTGACACAATGCTTCCAGGCTTGGCAAAGACTTCGCCTGGTCCATCAAGGCTTCTCTACACACCACTTTCATTATCAATGTGCCTCTATATTGGGCCATTTATATTTTAAATTCCACCAGGCTTAATTCAAATTGTGATCACTGGTCAATTAAACTCAATACGATGGATATGAAGCATAGAATTCTGTAAAATGGTAATAATAGAATCCATTGAAACTCCGTATTTGGGATAAAACGTTAACATCAGCGTCACAAGTAATTATAAGAATGTTCAGAGTATATTGAGATATAATATTTAGGCAATCACATGTATTACCATTAGCATGAAATGTATAGGTAATGAAATTGGTCTGGGAATTGAAACATACCGTACTAACATAACAAAATCAATCATTTTGGTATGCAGAGTCCTGTTAATCCCATCATTCACCAATGCATTTATAATTACCATAATGAGCCCAGCTAGAACCAAGCATAAAATATAATCACGATCCTGTGGTGGCCTCCACCAGCAGGATTAGCGTTAATCTGCTGGCTAGGCTTAGATTGTGGCCAGTGTGTATCAGGAGGGAGAATTAGGTCAAGTCATAAATGTTGAAGTACTGTCCTTAGTCATCCTCGTGTGGGTGTGAGTTGGCAGAGAGAGGAGTATCTTCAGGTGAAACCTGATGGATCATTCTCTATCTAGGACGCTTTCATCCCTTGGCTATACTCCAGGGCACAGTCGCAGCTGACTCCATGGTTGGTTGATTCACCATTCGCTGTGCACCCAAGCATGGAGGAGATCTGGAGGTCTATATGGTTCAATTTGATGCTTTTCAAATTTGTCTCTCTTGCTGGAGATCCCATATTCTAATGGCGATTTATTGATCTATCTTTACTATAACTTTTTATTCTGGTTCTATTTGAGATGGACATATGTATTTATTCACCTGGAATTGATTTGTTTTATTGTGCACGCGCTATATTGCTTTTTTTTGCAATTTGATAAAATAATGTTTGTTTTTCATATTCTGTACAATACAGATATTTCTTATGAGTCCGATGATCGCCCCTTCAAATAGGTACCTACACAAAGTTGTATGATGATTATTATGCAGTACAATACAGCACAAATTAATATAGGTTTATAAGATAAAAAAGAAAATGAGGTGAATAATGCTCATGGTGTTTGTATATGAGTGTGTCAGTAGCTTTTATCTACTTCTTTAAAAATGCATCGTCTATGGATTATGGATGGGACATGGGAAAGGTCATGCATTTACATTCACACTTCTAAGCTGAACATTTCAGTGAATATGACATCGCATTTGCACTTTAAAGAGGCAGATAGTATAGGTTAAGCGTAGGCCATAGGTAAGGTAATTAACATTTGATCGAAATTTCCATTTCTAGAAGACACAACGCAATATATACGTGTACATGTACATGCATGTTATATAGTTGTATCTTTATTACAGTTCTGAGACTTCAACATTCATGCAGTATCTTCCAATATACAATTATTCCATTTCTGTATAAGACTGTACCTATTTAAATAGGAGACATTCATTCTCTTTAACACCAAGATGTATTTTGTGCGAGAGACCGATGTATCATATCTGAGTGCGGTAGAATGTAAAAAAAGAAAAACGTAGAAAAAGAGTAAAATTTAAAATACATCTACAGGATGTATTCGTTCATACGTAAGACATTCCTCTCATTTACTTGCTCTTTATCATCATTAAGGGCAATAAAAACATAAACAAAATATATGTTCGCTCATAGGCGTAAGACATCTCTCTCACTTACTTGCACGGCATCAACATTAAGTGCAATAAAAACGTGAAAATGAAAAAAATTGTATAGTTTGAGTAAGCCCTAGTTTGGCAACCAACCCCTGAGCTACGATTGATAATGAAGTCTAGCTTTATGGTAGGTTTTTTCGAAAAACATACAAACAAACGGAAGTTACAAAGTGGTAAACTGGCTTCGAGGTTATGACTTAACACACTCTCCAAGCAGTACAACAGGTCTGGCAGGAGAGTAACAGACTGTAGTCGTTGTAGTGGGTCAAGGATTTAACCTGACCAGAGCTAATATAGTGTAGCTCTGGCGGCCAGTTTAAGTAAAGGCCCGTTTCCATTGGCCGTCGAAAACGGTGTAGATTTTTTGAGTTACCCAGAAAGTCTGTCGGTGGTGCGACCCACTGTGCGTCGGCATCGAAAAATCGGTGGAGATAATACATTTCACTCAGTGACCAAGCTTTCACTCAATAGTCGGTGGTGCCACATTGCATAATCTAACCAGAAAAAGTTGCGGATCATTTCACGAGCTGGGTCGTTTCCATTGACCAATTTTGGGTCAGCAGTGCCAAAAGTCCGTCGGTGGTTCCTGACTGTAGATGTGTGACGGGAAATCACCCAATGGAAACGGGCCTTAAGCCCCAGCTTGGTGCTAGCCCTATGTAGAGGTTTATCTAGAGAAGCCCCGTCGTTTTACCTGACAATAAGCCGCGCCATCTGTGTCCAGGTAAAAGTTACCCGTGATCCGCGGATCAAGGCTTACCTGTGGTGATCAAACACGGGATGATTACCTTTATAGGCCTGGCACTTACAATTAGCATGTTACTATACACCCATACCGTATATACTGTAAATACGCATCGTTTTGCCATACGTAAGATTAACATACGGAACAGTGTGCCGTACGGCAAAATATAAAATATCAGCTGTTAAGCCAAATTGAATTAATCATTTTATAAATTTCGGATATATAGTAGATATATAAAACAACCCATCATATTTGTACAAACTAGAAACTCGATGGTGATTTAAGTTAGTACGGAACTCGGCATAAATGCCTCGTTCCGCATGAACCGTAAATTATCCTCTCGTTTCGCAGTTTGTACAAGCATGGTCAGGTCTTTCTATATAATCACGGACAGTTTGTTGAGCTTACCTTGCCTTGACAGCATGTAGATATGGATATAGATGTGTATATATTTTATCATTAGTCATAATTCAATGTTTTGATACATCTATGGCCGAAACGCCTATAAAATACTACCCGCTGCTAGGGGTGCAGTATAAATAATGTTCCCGCTCGCTGAGATTTAATGAATGCACTATGAATCGATGATTTAATAAGTGAAGAAAATGATGTGATTTTCATAGAAATCGTCGTTTTACAGTCCAATCACTATACATGTACATTACGACAATACAATGTATATTAAATCAAATAGATATAAAATAATTTATTTTTCGTGTTTAGGTTGAGGAGGACGTGCATAGGTTAAGAAGGAAGTGCATGTGTTATTTCAAAGGTTTATTATTCTATAGCATTCCCTGAAAGTACCACTATTTTACGATTTTGTGGCATTCCAAGAAAAGTTACCGCTATTTTATGATCCTGTGGCATTCCAAGAAAGTACCAATATTGTATTAGTCCTGTACACACAGCACCTATATAGTTATATGGCTGCAGCAATATACCTGAGCACTATGGACAGCGTACATAAAGTCCATATTGATTTGACCCATTATATACGACTTCACACCCCCATCTGTGACTTCATTTCACAGGCCGCTCGCTATACACGTAAGCCGTTCTAATTTCCGTTGACATGTACGAGTGATATTCTGCCCTCTCTGGCTTCGGTCGCTGCGGTCTCGTTCACTGTATTCTCGCTCGCACTCTCCTCACAGATCTTTCGCGGCGCTAGCGCTTGTTTAATCTCTGCCCCAACCCAATGCTGGTTTCCCAGGTATCCACTTAGGACGGGGTGACCAGCCAACGTTTCGGATTCGAAACAATCACTGTCAAAAGATATGAGAGTCAAACAACTCATATATTATGAGTTAGGAAATATAGGAATTGTTAAATGAGCTTGGCAGACAACCCAGCTGCTTCTTGTTCAGATTTGAGCCACTGTATATTGTGAATCCTCAGTTGAGTAGACTTCCCCTTCAAATGAGCACATGTGTCAGGTTGATAAACAAAAACACATGAGGTGCTTCCCAATGAAGAAAGTAATCCCTATGGCTATGTCTGGTTTGAAATAACAAATAACAGAAATGAATGAATATTATTCACCCTAGAAATGTGTGCATCTCTATTTACAAGTAGAGCACAAAAATACTGTCCAAAGCACTAAGAATTCAGGATATTTTAAATTTCGCCTGCTCCTGACTCTGACCCCATTCACCTCTTGCACATAAGCGTGGCGTGACGATCGCCGTGATAACGGGTTTCGCTGGTTCTATGGATTTGATAAAATACCAGCCGCGAACCAGCGAAATTTCCGCACTCCAGAACGAGGCGAGCACTGTCAGAGTGAAGCCAACACTGCAGCAAGTGCCTAACACCATTATGATAATGAAAATATAAATGATTCTTCTGTCATGAATAAACAACCGAATTTTACAATCAAAACATTGTTAGAAGCATGGGACTTAGGCCTATCTGTTGGTATATATATGATACACCTGTGTTATGTCTATGATTTCCTGTCATAGATTGAACATCAGAATTATTTAGGTAAAAAAAACCCACAAACATGTTTCCTTCCTGCTTTCACAGTGATTTAATAAAAAATCTATCGCGATGACCTATAGAAATAAAGATCCTATTTTTTTAAGCACTTCAAGACGATTAAAATGATACCTATATTGCCAGTCTGTGATAGATATTTCTAGAGGTAATGGACTAATGATGCATCAGTTAATTGTCAGGAAATTTGGGAATTTCAGTGCTCACCTGTCATTAAGCTTCATTATCTCAGGAAATATTCATCACAGACTGGCAATATAGGTATCATTGTAATCGTCTTGAAGTGCTTAAAAAAATAGGATGTTTATTTCTATAGGTCATCGCGATAGATTTTTTATTAAATCACTGTGAAGAGAGGAAGGTAACATGTTTTGTTTTTTTCACCTAAAACAATACCAATGTTCAATCTATGATAGGAATTCTTACCCATTACCCAGGTATATCATATATACACCAACAGATGGGCCTGAGTCTCAGCTTTTTAATAATGTTTTGATTATTAAATTCGGCCTTTCATTTATGACAGAAGAGCAATTTACTTTTTCATTATTATAGTATTAGGGGCCTGCTGCAGTGTGGGTGCTACATGCGAGAGCATATCGCCTCGTTCTGGTGTGATCTACATGTCGGCCATTACAAGATGGCGCCAGTGTGAAGAGGGTCTATTGAGATCAAAGTGCGAGGGTATCAATCTCCCAGCAGATACCCTGGCCAGTAACCAGGATATCTGTATGTAGAGCGTTGAGAATACTGGAGCTAAACAGCGCCAGAAATCCAACACTATTACCGATTGTACCAGTCCCTGTATCCCAACGAGGAGGGTAGCCATAGGATTCAGGTACTGGAGCCAGTCTAGGGCAGAGATACAAGCGGCCGTAGGAAGTAGAGCGCAGGATCTCTGCTAGGAGAGTGGTCTCGCTCGCTGGAGCTGCATCGACCCTCGCCGCCGTATTTACAATGGCTTCGGTCTCTTTACTCAACCGGCGCAATGTCCACGTCGGCGTCATAATGCGTCACAATGACGTCACCCCGTGTCAGGAGGTTAGTTTAGTGTCATGGCGTCATGGCTGACATACGTCACGCCCTCTGACGTCAATGTCATGACAGCGGAAGTGACGAAGACCCACAATTCCCAGTATGGCCCCTGGTCACATTCCACTTACTCTATTTTCGCCCTCTTTCTTTCTGTCCTATTCACGGACGAACTGCTACGGCGAACGTGCAAGACTATTTTTGGAGTGTTTTCTTTGGAGGATGACTCATCCCTTTAGAGATGGTGCTGAACCATTTGGGACCCATAGCCTTTGACTTATATGTGTGTCAGATGACCAATTTCGCTGTCAACTGTCAACCTGTCTGCCTGCCAATAGTTTAATGTAATAGGCGGACTTAGTAAGTGCAATCCATTACAAGTGCTTGTTTCCGCTGTGGTTCCCGTATATCAGGCGACAGACGGACACACCCCTTTCCCACACAGTCCCGTTTCCTACCTACCTATATTCTCACCATTATACCTCGCTACTACCTTCTCATAATAATTGGATTGCACTCTAGTTGGTTATTGGAGAATTGGCCCCGAAACGAAGTCGCCCGTACCTTCAAGTAGAACTCGTACAGTTTTGGAGAATTGTCACTAATCTTTATAAATGTGTTAGTCGTATTTCGGTTGAGAGTTAGGGTTGGGGTAATAGGGTTAGGGTTGTATACAGTAAAACCCCGCATCTGGGGCACCCCGCTTAAGAGGAGAGTTATTTCTCCGTGGAATGCTTCTGAACCCTTGTTAAAGGGACACTTTGGAGGGACACCTTAACAAATATGATAGGACAGTGTGGGGACAACACTACAGATAATCATGATTACTTGTTTATAGTGTGTCTGTGAGGCTGGTAAACTGGTGTCTAGATGACCAAAGACCAGGCAACGGCCTGTATAGGCTCCTCTAGGCGTCAGGTAGGCGTCTGTGGGGTGGCTGTATGGTTTTAATAGTTGCTCTATGTCATAGTATTATCTGTATAAAGGTATTTCATACTACATAGCCTAACCAACAGCCGATTGAAAACCCTGCTTAAGGAGACACCCCACTTAATGGTTCACTCCACTAAAGGAGAAACCCCGCTTAAGGAGACACCCCACTTAAGGAGACACTTTGCTCGGAACGGAGGGTGACCCATTATGCGGGGTTTTACTGTATTCTTCTAGTGTGTCACTCCATTATACCTCGTCTTGAATACCTTCTGGTTACGACTGGATTTTAGTTTGTAATATCACAATACTCTACTCCAATCCATTATACCCTGTCTTGACTACCTTCTGGTAACAATTGGATTGCATTCTAGTATGTCATATCACAATACACTACTCCAATCCATTATACCCTGTCTTGACTACCTTCTGGTAATGATTGGATTCTAGTTTGTAATGTCACAATACACTACTCCAATCCATTATAACCTGTCTTAACTACCTTCTGGTTACAATGGGATTCTAGTTTGTCATATCACAATACACTACTCCCCTCTATTATCACCTATCTTGACTACCTTCTGATAATGATTGGATTCTAGTTTCTAATATCACAATACACTACTCCCCTCCATTATACCCTGTCTTGACTACCTTCTAGTAACAATTGGATTGCATTCAAGTTTGTCATATCACAATACACTACTCCCCTCCATTATACCCTGTCTTGACTACCTTCTGATAATGATTGGATTCTAGTATGTAATATCACAATACACTTCTCTCCTCTATTATACCCTGTCTTGACTACCTTCTGGTAACAATTGGATTGCATTCTAGTTTGTCATACCACAATTCACCCTCCTCCATTAGAGAGCTCTGTCTGAGCGTCCAGACTGTAACCTCTAACGGTATGTAAGGGCGGCGGTCTGCAGTGAGTTACATAACACCTCACCGCTCTAATATCGACCTGTATAGGCCGGTTCGTGACCTTGGGGACTGGAGGAATGGTCACATAGCGCCGGCTGCAACAACACACTAACCCGTGCTTACGTAACCCAAATGTACACCTGAAAACGGACTCGATGAAAAGGCAGGTGGTTTAGGGTTGTGGGTTGAAGTGTGTGGGGAAGGGGAAAGGGGTGGAGCGTGTAGGGGAAGTATGGGATCACATTTACTGGTAATTATTGGGGATCAATAGAGTATAAGCTGTGTTGCACAATAGGGAGGACGTTTATAATCACTTTGCATGTAGAATGAAGCCGGTGCCACCCGTTGCAATTCAATGCTACTTAGTTCCACAGCCTACTCTGGTTTAGGCTCATGAGTATGTTTGCTGGGAATGCTTCGTGCACTACAAATACTTGGCCATGGATGTTATAATTATCTGACAAGTAATAATCATGTCTCCTACTATGTTAACCTTTTTGGTGTCTCTAACCTAATTGTGGCTAGATTTGCTACTATACTCTAGGGAACATTATTATCCTCATTTAACGTTACTGATAGTAGTACTTAGTTAAACGGTTAAAGATTCCGTTAATGATTTAGTCTATATTCTAGCAGTATCAGTAGTTATTCATATACCTGAATACCTTATAGGTATGGTCGTTGCGGCTTGTCCTCTTCTACAATATCCGGATTGTTTTATTACCTTTATTTAGAGTATACCATATCATGGATGGTCATACATTGAGCTATTTACTAGACATGTGTACATACACTAGTATTGTACATACAATAGTATACATATACGTTATGAGTAAGGCCACTCAAAAAGAACTTGTTTCTCATCACCAAGCCATGAAGAATATAACGTGGGCGATTTTTTTTGTTTTTCTTTTTTTTTTTGCTGGATCAAAGATGGCTTTTGAAGTGCCATACAACGGGCTTCAGACATACTTATTTAGGCCCTATCTTGCATTCTCACTCTAAGCTCCTAATATCTCAGTTATTTTACTGTGTGTTAAAGGAAAATAATGCAAATGCATCCCTGACATCAGGAGCTTTAATTTGTTACCAAATCACATACTTTTCATAATTTCTTTCAAGGTTCACCTTACATTGAAATATATATATGATAAATACTAATTTGTGTGTGTGCTCAGAGAGATATCCATTGATAACAAAACTATGGTATTCCTTGTTCAGAAGAGTAAGTACCATGAGAGTGCATACCATATTTACGTAGTATTGTATAAGGGAGACTTTTGGTCTATGACCCCTTTTCTCACCATAATAAGCCCGTATCAGAACTGACGGCCAGACCCAGCCGAGTCTACATTACACGCAGTCTGAGTCTCCATAGGTGTGCATGGTAGCACTGAGGTCTCGTATGTCATGTCAACAGCATGGGTGTTGGACATGGTATTCAGGTGACCTGCCAACAACTGAGCTTCACAACATGTTAATATCATGACTCACATGCTGCTGTGACCCATCATGTCAACTTATTCGTGATCCCAAGTAAAAATTACCATTTTATTCATATTATATATATATATATGTGAGGCAGATATATACACACAGAGAAAACCATTTGTTTCATAGCAAAGGGAGATTGGGAGAAAGGGAGATGGAGAGAAAGAAAGATTGTCACTTCATTACTTTATTAATTTCTTATAGATAGTAATGATCATTCTATTCATTTCAAGTGCATTTAGAGGGTATTACCATTTTATTCATATCAAATGCACATGTAGACAGCGAGAGAAAGGGAGAGAGGGAGAGAGAAGTGAGAGAATTGAATATAGCTCTAAAAGACATAGCAAGAGGAGGGAGGGAAAGGGAGGTGAGAGAGAAGCGGGAGATTTGAACATACCTCTTAAACCCATAGCAAGACGAGAAAGAGAGAGAGAGATATTGAGAGATAGAGAGAGAGAGAGAAGTGAGAGATTTGAACATACCTCTAAAACTCATAGCAAGAGGAGAGAGAAAGATAGAGAGAGAGAGAGAGAGAGAAGTGAGAGACTTGAACATACCTCTAAAACAGTAAGCCAGCTATCTTTTATATACATATACATCTGCATCAAATATGTCCATACACGTTAAAAATAAGGATCTCACTGTATCCAACCCAAGCACCTCATATCTCAATTTCATCTTCCTTCCCCTGATGACACATCTCCATCTGCCACATTTCCATCATTACTGCAATTTCTAGTTATCACTCACGCCAAGCCAATGGCTCTGCAAAAGAAAAGAAAAAAACTCAATATATATGTGGCGAAGCGACAAGCAGGCATTGTTCTCCAGTAATATATTCCCGCTGGCAGGAGAAGAATAGGAGTCCCCAACCCGTGAAAACTGGGGCTTGGAGGCGCCGAGCCGATGTAGCCAGTGGAATATAGATGCTTCCTTCATGCTTTATGTATGACGGTGATGGGAGTTTCCCCCACCACACATACCCGCCGCCCCACGGACTGCCTACCACTGTCCGCCGCCCGCCACTAGATTATTCTGCAGGTGGTGGAAATATGTTGACCCGCGAAAAAAATGGTCCCACGGTCCCATCTCATTTCACTCCAGTGGATCCATTTTTTACCCTTCTGACCATCGGCCGGCGGTGTAGGCTGAAGGACCGCTGCAGGGTTTAGAATCGGGCGGAGGACATCAATAATGACATTATTTCCCTATTGGATTTATGGCCAGGATGTTGTTTTCTTACTCATGGGGTAGGAAGTCTCCATTGAGGATGTATGGGGGCCACAGTAAACCACTACCCATTGTTTATTGGTGGCCGTAAACCACACCCATGGATTTGGGCTTTTCCAAAACTAATATTGAATTTCTAGGAATAGAAATTGTTATCAATTTGTTGTTTTTTTTTAATTTTTTTATCATTGACGGCGGGTAAGAAATACAACAATCAATGATTTTTTAGACAGTCAGCTCTCTAAAACACTCGTAGTTGACTGCGTAATACACT
The DNA here is from genome assembly GCA_950022655.1 of Alentia gelatinosa. Lineage (NCBI taxonomy): Eukaryota > Metazoa > Annelida > Polychaeta > Phyllodocida > Polynoidae > Alentia > Alentia gelatinosa. The sequence continues at coordinate 40,304,049 of OX465591.1, forward strand.
GGCTTTCGCTCGTGTATTACTATGCGTCAAACTCGTGCTTTACGGCCACCCATAAATCATCGGTTATTGTCTATAGATACTATAGTACAGATGGCTAATGTGTTATGGCAACTACTGTTATTATTACAGCAGTTGCCCACTGAGTACAGCGGTGCCTAGACATACTCATGTCTTTGATTATGGACATCATTAACAAATAACACTGCCTGATAGGCCCGGGAATCCTGGTGAGGGTCGGTGTGGTAGATGGAGGGGTAGGCATAGGATACAGGGACTGAAGCTAGGCTGGCACCCTCTTTGTCTCATCCAATCATACACTCTTGCAGTTGCATCACACACTTGTCCTAAGCTTAATTTTGAAGTTACCCCGCCTAGAGTCCTTTCTAAAAAAATATTTTTAATAAGATTTTATTCATTCTCTTGGTGTACCATGAATAGTATAATCCTGAACCTATATGTGCTGATGTCACACATTTTACAAGTATAATAATGGAACCCAGTGTTTTCTATTTGCGGTATCTCATCCCATCGTAAATTAGAACCATTATATTTTCTATATATAGCATAATACATCAGCAGTCGCCAGCGCTGTGTGCCTCGTATAGGTCAACAATTCTTCTCTATATATCTTTTTTTTTTCAAATGTGCACCTATTTTTTTATAAGATATAACATGTCAAAACTATCTCGAAGTATCTTCATGCCCTACATGGCAATGCCTCGAGGCATCTTTATCTCTCATCCCATTGTAAATTAAAACCATAATATTATGTATAGCGATTTTTTTTCAAATTTGCACGTATTTCTTATATGAAATAACATGTACATGTCATATCATATGTTATATGATATGACATGTCAAAAATATCTGGATGCATCGTCAGGCCCTACATGGCAATGCCTCGAGGCATTTACAGGTGTTATGGGTCCAACTTGAAACTTTCCATTTTCTTAGCGGATGACAGTGGAACCACCACTCACTCTGTACCCTACAGGATGTACGGCTGCTGTCTCCTGTGTGGTTTACGGTTATGTGTTAATGAATGCAAGTCTCGGGGGGGAGATAAGATGCCATTCCGGACGGAGATAAAAAAAGACGTCCATTCATCAACATAGATCCGGCAAACCCGGAAAGGAAAGTGTGGTGCAGTATCACTGCTATCACACAGCCGCCACTCCAGTGTAAATCTGTGTGTGTGGGTAATACAGCGTGCATATCTTGAGATGGTATCATGGATTACAAGATAAGGCCGGATAATCTGTATGCGCATTGTTTCCGGTACCGGTTTAGAAATCAGTCAATATTTGCCTATTATCGCCCATCCTGCTATTGTCAAATCTACACCGGATGATATCATCCACACCTACGTCATAGCCACAGAAGCAGGTTTAGTATTTATTACGGAGATTACAGTTTTTCTCTTTCCCTGGTTTATGAAATTAACGTTTTTTTTTAGTCTAAAACAAAGGGAACGAATCTCGGCTTCTTACACACCAATAAACAGTAGTATTCAAACCTCCCCACACACACTATTCTCATTCCATGGCCAATAACGATGTGGTTTCCATATTTTCCTAGTCTCTCTGAAACAGTAAATTCAACATAAAAACTATTTCCGATTTTTATCATGACACCAACTGACATCCCTGACAATCACAGCTCAGCTTTCAACAGTCAGGTTCGTACGGCACAGAGTAAAAACATAGGTCCGTGATGGTCAAAGGACCTATTCCCCCCCCCCCTCACGCCCCCACATCATAGTGTGTTGTATTACTGACATGATGGGGACATCCATGGCCTAATATTTGCCTTTGAGATTTAGGTATAAACGCCACACAAAAACTGAATGTAAATATCGCCCAAATGACACTAATTTAGTGTTGATTGGCCTCAGCTGTCTCGTATACGATTCACGCACAGGAAGTTGTGCATCCAGTCAACCCACTACATTCCGGGGCAAATATCATCCATGGTTTGTGTGGTACATTCTACATAATAGCCAGTACAACAGATGTAATTTATTATTGATTTTAAGCTAGATCATCGATTTTGATTTGGTTGTAAAAATGGTCGCATTTGTAATTATGGTGCGAGTGTACTGTTAGGAGCGTGGCTAGGGATTCGTCCACCTGGCCTTATTAGTCATTTATGCGTGATATAAACTCGTTAAATAACATCCCAATGCATCATTCTGGCTTCATAGCATATAACTCGACACAAATCCCCCACAGAAAGCCAGCACAGCAGTGATTCTGTTTCATTTAATCTGAAACATGAATGTCTGATGTTGAATTTCCGATATGAAACATTTAACACAGTTTGCTTCCCAAACACTTTAATATTAAAACCTTACCTGCCAGAAAATATGAAAACAGCGATCCGTCGTGTGCCCACAGGGACTTGCCTCTTAAGAAACAGCGTAATTGCAAATTGTATCAATGTCATTTACCTGATCTTTCAGCCCCTCCCCGACCTATGGCATTCAAGCGCACATGCAAGTCGGCACTCGCGGGATTCTCTCCTATTCATTGGATGGGACGGGAGAAATTAATCTCGGGCCTGGTGTTAATAAAACAGGAGCAGCCCATGTGGGCAGCAATGTGAATGTAGGGGCTGTGTCATCTGTGCTGCCATTTAGTGGGGGCAGTCCATGAATTAGAGATACGTGTAGATCGTATTGAACGTGGCCAAGGTTCCCCGACCTGCAAAAAAAGACACACAAAAAAAAAACCAAACAAAGAAGAAGAAGAGGAGACAGCACAAAGACAATAACTGGGAACAAATGGCATATTCCTCATTGATCAATATGAGTGTGGAATTGTAAAGAATAACAATTACATGTAAAAGGTTTTGGTTTTATTCAGTCTAAGAGTTGTTTCCTGTAGCCCATTTTCCTCAGTCGTATCCAGCCAAGGTTCCCCGACCCTCAAACAAGGAGAATAGACAGCACATTGCCAAGGACTGGGAACAAATGATATGTTCATCATTGACCAATATGAGCGTGGGATTATATTGAATAACAATTAAAAGGGTTTTATTCAGTCTATGGGTTGTTTTCTGTAACCCATTTTCCTCAGTCAACCTGCCATTTTCTACAATTGCCTTTGTAGGATCCGAATATATCAAGCACCAGTGGGTCAATGGCGCTTTTCGGTCTCTAGCGATTGATCATGGCCAGCTGGGCACGCTATGACTCTGGGCCACTGGGTCTCTGCGCCTTTCGCAGTGACACATAGTTGGCACGCAGATAGTGAATGGCTAGTTTTTGCAGCATGCTGAAAGCCTAACTTCTCCCCAACCTAGGCAGCGTATTTAAGCGTGTGGCCCACGCTCAAAAAAGGGAAAAGCACAACAATAGGTGGCTTAGTTTGTATTGGCATTTATTGGCGTTTGTAATTCCCGCCTCACAGTGGGAATCGTTGTTACGCATTGATCCTTCTCTTCAAATCTCCACATCCTCGGTCTCCCCACTCGTACTGCTTAGATTGAAGGTTTCTGTTCCCTTTTTACTCATGGATAAGAGTATTACTATTGCAGTGGGTATTGATCATTTCCTTTTTGGTTCGTCGATGGTGTTTTAGTCAGGATAATATCATGACGAGATGGAATCTATGAGATGAGGGTGACAGAAACGCAGGGAACACAACGGTACGTTTTTTCTTTTTTTGTTTGTTTAGTTTTAATAGCTAAAAATAAAGACAAACGTTACATCCGTCTTCTGTTAAAGCAGGTTTTCATCGGAAGAAGAATCTGTCGTTTACAGTACTTCATAAACAATCAAGTCCAGCATACCCTTCAAACAAGGACCTAGACTGGCTTCAGTCCCCGTACCCCTCCACCTAACCCACCCCTCTTCACCGTGATAGGGCTATTGATTCCTGGGCCAGTCAGGAAAAGGATTCCTACTCACTACGGAACTATTTTCTGTTGCCCCAGAATACAGGGAAGAGGAACTATGTGATTAAAGGATTATCCTTATTTTGTTGAACCATTTAAATGAATGGTCATAATCAAAGGCTTGAGCAAGTTTACCCAAATTTGCTCTGGTCCCTGCATCCTATCCCTACCCGTCCACTTGCTTAAGGGAGGGGGTATATCACAGGGAAAGATCGTACAGTGGACCAGAAAACGCGTGTGATTTTTGTAACCCCCCCCCCCCCCCCCCGCACTAAGTACACCCCACTGTGGAGGTGGTTACTGGAGAACTCGACCCGAAACGAACTCGACCCGTAGTTGTCAGGAGAACTCGACCCGTTCTGGGAAATCGATTGGAGAACTCGACCCGTTTCTGATACACATGAATAAGACATTTTCATAAGGATAGGGTTAGGGATAGGGATAGGGTTAGGGTTAGGGAAAAGGTTAGGGATAGGGTTAGGGTTAGGGTTGGGGAAAGGGTTAGGGTTAAGGATAGGGTTAGGGAAAGGGTTAGTGTTAGGGTTAGGAGTGTGGTTTTCTGTTTGTTTTTTTCCACAGAGTTCGTTACGGATCGAGTTCTCCAGTATTCGTGCAGGTCGACGACCCGTGTGATAAACTGTCCCTCCCTCTGATTCTGGGCAGTCCCAATATCGCAGGGAGATATACCGCACAGTGGGTCACGGGCTTTACTCCTCCTCGCGGGATACAAGTCCTATACCTGGGCCTTGTCAGGCATTTGGGAAAGTTCTCAAAGTAATATGATTTCTAAATAAATATCCATAATCAAAGACTTCAGCAAGTCTAATGCAATGTGTAGGCCAGCGAGATACCTAGCATTCAAGGCCCATTCCCTGCCCCTGAGACTACTGCCGGGCATAATCCTCGCACTGCGGGTGGGAGGGCATAGTCGGCAACTCAGTCTAGGTCATAGCAGGGGGTGGGCGACTATGCCCTGATATATTTCAAACATGTTTGCAAGAGACTAGTGCTCTTTTTTAGAGGGAATACAGTCACTGACTCAAGCCCGAACAACGGGAGATAGGGCAATAGTCGCGGATGATTTTACCATTGTGCATTCCCACTTGGCGAACCGGCAAATTCATAGCATTTTAGCTGATAGTCAGCGATGGGTGCCCTCTGAATGCCCCAAAATCGCCTAGTGGGAACCGGGCTTTTATAGGGTTTTGTAAATTATATCCTAGTGCAGGGCAGGTTCCACCAACACAAATTAGGGATTTCGCCTTTCAGGGCATGCACCACATTTTCTTCTTCAGATCCTATCCCCAACACTATCTACATGCACATTGCAAAGGGAACATTACTGTTGTTGGCAATACACCAGTTGTTGACGCACCACTTGTAGATCGATAGCAGTGTTGACAATGGTCAATGTCAAGAGGGATAAGTCGCTATCAAGATAAGATGAGAGTAGGAAGTGGAGTAGTGGAGTGCACTTCACCATCAAGATATGGCAGCTGGCGGCGCAGTTGGGTTCTTTGAATCGACCACAGACCAACTCCATTCCCACTGCCAGGGCAAAGAGTAGGACCTTTTGTGTGCCTTGTATAGATACAAAGGTCCTTTCTGTTGTTTATGTTTAGGTAAAATTCTCTTTCCCATGTGCATTACGTGATCTGGTGAGATCTGTGAGCGCTTTCGATCGAAAATTGTGCGTCAGCAGTGGTAAAAGGTCCGTCGGTGCTTCCTGACTGTATATTGGTGATGGCAATGTAAATAAGCTATTAAGAGAACACAACAAATCTACACCGTTTTCGTCGGCCAATTGAAACGGGCCTAAAGACATCAAGTGGATCGACTTTGTGCAACACTTATGTACGACCTTATGGACGAGTGATACTGTCTTAGCAAACGATCTTAAATATTATCAAACGATAACCCTTGTACGAGGTACAGAAAAGGGTCTTCATGTACGATCCTAGATTATTAAACGGGCTCCTGACCACAGGCAGGTCATATGGCTCCAGTATTCCCAACACTCTCCTTACAGATACCCTGTTTACTGGTCAGGATATCAGCTGGGCGATTGATACCCTCTCACTTCGATCTCAATCGGGTCACAGTCAGGAGCAGGTGAAATTCATTGCTGTGAAAACACAGGCGGCCAGGGAACTGGAAGAGGGGAGGGGGCGGGGTAGGAGGAGGTATAGGGTTACAGGGAGTGGCTTGGGGCCTTAAACAGGAGATTCTGTTCATAGTGGACACATCTTTGATTCATGGGCCAGTCAGAGAGGGATATATCCTATAATGAACTTTATTCTGATTTTGATGGAATCATTTAATGAATGTTCATAATGAAAGACTCGGGCAAGTCTAGTAGTATGGATATACGTACAGTTGAGTGAGGCCCTTGGCTCTACTAACAGTATGCACTGAGGTCCTGGTAGCCGCATCTAGCCTGCTGCCGGTCAGTAGCCAGCCCTGAGTGGACAACACGATGGACAATAGTGATAAGCAGTGTACCGCCGGGAAACGGAGATAAACTAGCCACCGTCATGCATATTCATGACCCGGGCCTACCATTGTGAAATCACGAAGGACAAAGGGCCTGACAGGGATGGATAATGAAGATGGTGATGGCCTGATGTTGCACATCCCTCGTGAGATGTGAAAGATGCAGGGAGGACGTTTGTACCAGTTAGTGACCTCCGTTGCATACCATTTGTAAGGCCCGATTCTTACTAAGAGATTCTGGGGCTTCGCAGTGGCTCCAATGACTAAAGACCCACAGTTCTAGGAATTTGCAACCAGAAATGAGACTATTTCTTTGCCTTATAGCAAACAGGACTATTTTTCCGTATTCCATGGTTTTGAGGCCGTATACCACAGGTTTGAATCCGTATCCATCAGTCATGGTATCTGACAGGTTTTATACAATCGGTCGTGGTTTACTGAGTGCCCAAACATTTCCAATGGGGGCTTTATATACGAGGGATAATAAAGCCTAGTCAACACACGGGGAGGGAGTCAGTTCAGTTGTTATGGCATTGGACTTGTTACCCCAAGGTAGTAGGACTTTGTGGGTTCGGGTCCCACTGCAGCCTCTCTTCTCCTTCACCCCCAACAGTATCTCTGAGATTCACTCAAATAAATCTATTTATTTTTTTATCCATGGTATTTAACCATGGAATTTGCATACGCATTGTTAATATCCCACAATCCAACCAGTAGAGGCATAGGCTGTAGCCAATCCAATCCTAAGTGTGTGTGCACTTTGTTAAGATATTACAGGAAGACATGAAATGAAAATATTTGGAATTTCTCTTAATTTTGAACTATAAAAAGGACCAAAAAAAAACTGAGGCTGTGTGGATCCTGAATCAAGATGTAAAACAGCTGAAGGACCTCTAGACCTGATGTCCTTTTTATGAAAGAATAAAATCCCATGTTGTCATCTTCAAATGGCAATCCAGGCAATCCAAAACCTTCCCCTCAAAAGCCAACCGATTGCATAAGAGTTAACGGTGTTGGGGAATATAAATCGATGTTATCCTCTTTTTTCTCTGCTGGCAGTGGTGAAGCGACGCCACCACCAGCGTCCTAAGCCGCCCTGCGTATTGCGCAGGCGCATCCTTCCCCGATTCTCGCGATCGGCGGGATTCCGCGAGATTTCGGTGCGGAATAAATTCACTTATACACCAGCCAGCGTCAACGCCACCTGCTGGCACCGGCCGGCTTCACTGATACATGTATACAGCACGCACGCCGGCTACAGGCTCGGCACAGCGGTTGTAACGGGTTCGGTTCACTATGTAGTGAGCGATAATTGAGAGAATTCTCGTAGAGATTCTCATGGATTTCCAGGCTGGGTGCGTCCCATTGGGGTTTGTGGGTGCACCCTTGGGGGTAGTTTACCCGACTCGATTTCGGGTCCCCGTGCGATGCTTGTGGCTGGAGGGGCGTAAAGCTTGTACTATGTGAATACATTTATAGCAGGTATGTGAATACATACATACGAGGAATGTGGGTTTGGAGGCAGGTGAATTCCTTTCTAGGCTGATTTATTACACATGGGTTGGAGATTAAAAAAAAATAAAATTGAAAACAATAACGAAAGGTAAACATGAGAAGGGTTGTATGGATGCTAGATTAGATCCCAAGTATAAACATTTTATTTATTTGTTTTTTTAATGAAAACAGCTTTTATTTTCCTTTTGGTTTTTATAGTAGAGTGCATATTCCTTACATACATGTGTGCCTGGCTGACACGTAGTTTTTCTGGTAGAAACAAAGGTCTGTGACTTGTAAAAGAGTTACCAACTGAGACTGCTCTTTTGTGTGCTCTGAGACCTTTTAGAATATGAAGCGGACCTAAACATGTGTTTGGAGTCACACCCATTAAGGTGACGAAACCCCAGCTTGGAGAGTGTGCTGTCAGAGTTGATGAGTTTTCTGGTTATCTTGTTTCAGTTATGACATCAATGACCAGTCAAATTCACAAATAATTGAGGCTATTCCATGTGACCCACTTTTTAAAATTTGCCACGAGAAATTCACATTGTAATTCCCGAGCAAAGGTCTGTGCTGGTAATCTTCTTTTTTTTTAATAAAAAAAAAATACATGGCAGGGTGAAGTGAGAAAAAGATTCATCTCTGCATGGCGTTTTAATTTTCATTTGGCGAGGGGCAGTGCGGGTTTTGTTTTAGTCCTGCCAGTGCATGTCCCTGGAGCTCACAGCTAATTACACTTGGACGTGTCTGTGATAGATAGCCCTAAAAATACACAGAAGAAGGGAAGGCAGTAAAATTCACCTAATTAGAAATATCAATTATCAGGCACAGAAAACAGCAGCTGTAATTTGAGCCTTTATTATTGAGTTTTTTGGTTGCATTATGATTAACCCTAAGGGGTGTAACGCCAGTAAAACGTAAAAATCGTTACCTATTAATCATAGGGTGTTAGTATATATCTCCATGAGTATGTAAAACCTAAGGTAGGAAAGAATGGATTTGCTAGAACATTATGACACAAATATATGTACACAAAATTGTCCATATGTATACACAAAATTGTCCATATTTACAAGTCGCAGAATAAAACCCCAAAAATACTATATTCTCACAAATGCTACCAAATTTCAGTTTTATTTTGAATTCTTTCTGGCAAGAAATGTACGTTGTTAGAATATCAGTACATAGATATACACATTTCCCTTTCATAATAATCCAACAGAATATCAAAAAGTCTCTCAAATCCCTCCAGGTATTCAGTTTTATTTGGAAATTGAAGGGATATAACTTCCCCAAGTGATTTAACAAAGATGGCAGTTTGCATCGTAAACAAGGATATCCTTGTTTTCATTTTCAGTCTAGAAAATTCTTGTCGCATGTGTAAAACAAAAAGATAATAAATCTGGCCTCATTCACACCAATGAATAGTGGTTCAATCCTCCTCCACACCCATTCCCCATTCCATGGCAAATAACGATGTGTTTTCCAGATTTTCTCAGTTTCTCTGAGGCAGTAAATTCCACACGTAAAACATTTCGTATGTTTTTTTCATGACCCCAACTGACATCCCTGATTTAAACACTCGGCAGATGGAACTCATCGACATGCCAGAAACTAAGAGTGATTGAGGTGAGAGACAGCAGTGGCTTTGTGTGAGAATTCCCCGAATCACAGCCCGGTGTTTATTTAAGCTGACAGACCTATTAATTGCTCCACGAGTAAGTACCGTGTTGGTGTTCATTAAAGGCATTCATTACGACCAGGAGGTCAGCACTGAAGACAAAAGAACCAACTGTTTTACTCCACACACACTCTGGCATTTACTGCCTGTGACCCTCAGAACAAAAATATCTGTATGAAAAAATAACAGAAACTGGAACATCACTAGCACATAGATAGACTTGCTCAGGTCTTTGATTGTGGTGGGTTAAAATTCTTTGGAAAATTTGCATATGCTCCTTCTTTGTTTTATTGCGTACAAGATCGGGAGGGGATGGGAGTCCGAAATTTCAGAAATTCTGCGTACGTACTTTAGGCCACTCAAAAAAGAAAAATTGTTTCTCATCACCAAGCCATGAAAAATATGACGAGGGCGCTTTTTTTTTTTTTTTTTTTTTTTCTTTTTGCTGGGTCGTGGGCCTTCCGACAAGGCTACGACAAAATCGAACATGTTCGATTTTTCCTACAACTGGACCTTTGTCGTGGAGTGTCATGGCATGTCAGGAGCATGTGGGGTGTCCCAGGAGCGGGGTATTACTCTAAAGGGGGGGTCCACCAACCACGACAAGGCTACAACAAGTGCCAACATGAAAGTTCCAATCGCAGCCTTGTCGCAGCCTTGTCGTGAGAAGAGCAGGGTCGGGACAGCTGTGTCCTGGGGTGTTGTAGACGTTGCTATTAAAAAGTCGCCCATGGTTCCGACACACTACGACAGTGATATCGAGGAATCCACAACACTCCACGACAAAGGTCTAGTCGTAGAAAAAATCGCTGCCTGTCATGGCCTTGTTGTAGCCTCTTGTCGGGAACTGGGGTCCACCAACACAGCAGTGTCCTGGCGTGTCGGGAGCATGTGGGGTGTCCCAGGAGCGGGGTTTTACTCTAAAGGGGGGCGTCCACCAACCCTGACAAGGCTACAACAAGTGCCAACATGAAAGTTCCAATCGCAGCCTTGTCGCAGCCTTGTCGTGAGAAGAGCAGGGTAGGGACAGCGGTGTCGTGGCATGTCGTAGACGTTGCTGGTTGCCATAAAAAAGGCGCCCGACACACTACAACAGTGATATAGAGGAATCCACAACACTCCACGACAAAGGTCTAGTCGTAGCAAAAATCGAACATGTTCAATATTGTCGTAGCCTTGTCGGAAGGCCCCCGACAAGCTACATGTCACAGCCTGTCATGGCCTTGTTGTAGCCTCTTGTCGGGAACTGGGGTCCACCAACCACGACAAGGCTATGACAAGGCTTCCAATCGTAGAGCTGTCGTGGACCTTGTCGGAAAGCCATTGTCGTAGTCTTGTCATGGTTGGTTGATGCCCCCCTTAATTGGTTACATGAAACCACTTTATGCATCACTTTTGCCAACCATATAACCACATTAAATGCATTCCTTACATCAGGAGCTTTAATTTGATACCAAATACTCATATTTTTCATGATTTCTATCAAATTGTCATCTTATCTATTAAAAAAAAAAAAAAAAAATCTTCTAAAAAACGTTTTAGCTGACGCGCGCGGTGATGAGAAACAAGTTTTTTTTTTTAAGTGGCCTTATGGATAGCCCCTTAAATTAGGATGAAATGCATTCTCCTAGCAGGTTCAGTAATCAAAACCTGTGTCAACCAGGCAGAGGAAAGTGTAGACATGTGGAGGGGTAAGCACGGTGTGCAGTGGTGGTAGGCAGGCAGGGAGAGGTGGGTAGGACTAACGAGTATCAAAGAAGAAACCAACAAGTTTTAGTCAAAGTCGTCCTTATCCACAAGTTTGATGTGGAGTGATATAAAAGAGGTGCCAGCCAAGCGAATATCACATAGCATTCAAACGAGTTGCAGAATGACTTCTTTGACTAAAATGAGTTGCGTTCTGTGTTCATCCCACCCCTGTGCACACTAACAGAATGGACGATGCACAGTATATAACCCATGGAGAATGGACTGCAATAGTCCTAGTGGCATGGAGAACGAGCATTCTCCTAGGAGATTCCGGAGATCCGTATTCTACTCAGTAGCGATCTGTAGGCTCCATAGGCTTATCATGGAGACTCCGTATTAGGTGGGTAATAAAGGTGGATATGACATAGAGACTGATGCCAGTCTAGCAGATAACACAACACACGCGGCACTGACACACGGACATTTCCTCCTTGAACTCCACATAATGGTGGCAACTAAAACGGACAGAGGTAATCAACCCACGCTCTATTTTATCCTCCCATCCTCCCACCTCCCATCTCTGGGTGCCATTTTGAGGAGTCTAGGGACCTGCCATATCGCTCACATTGCCAGCTGTGAGGGTCGCTCAGGGAGTAGGTGGTTTCCATGGGGAACCCACCCAGAGGTGCACCTTGACATTCAGCGTGGGGACAGGCGGCGGGAGGGTTTATTTGTCACGGTGATCCTCGTTTAATGAGCGCTAACGAGTTATCAGGTCTCTTCACGGTCATTCTGTGGTGACTATTGATGTGATGCCTCCCATTTTAATTGTTTATTGTTTTTGAGCGCAGTTCGGCACGCGAATATATTGCAATAGTAGTGTTGTCATAAGTTGGAGTTTTGTAGTTTGCTTTCCTCATTTACTCCAAGCAGTGGTTTTTTTTCTTAAATTTCTTCATTGATTATCTTGTTATCATACAGAGCCCTATATCCATTGACATACAAGCATTCATATGTGGTAGATTTACTGCTATATCAATGGCCAATCCTACTCATACTATATCTATATGGTGTGGTGTACAGCCACCCTTCTCCTTCATCCCCAACAGTGGTAGATGTACTGCTATATCAAAAGCCAATCCTTCTCATACTATATCTATATGGTGTGGTGTACAGCCACCTTTCTCCTTCATCCCCAACAGTGGTAGATTTACTGCTATATCAAAAGCCAATCCTTGTCATACCATGTCTATGTGGTGTGGTGTGCAGCCACCTTTCTCCTTCATCTCCAGCAGTGGTAGATTTACTGCTATATCAAAAGCCAATCCTTCTCATACCATGTCTATGTGGTGTGGAGAGTAAGAGAACTCACACCTGGGTAAATTTGTAGGGTGAGATTTTTACTTAAATTCATCTCATAGATTCGATCAAACCCAAAGTAAGTCGAATAGAACATATTGGACGTTAATCTACCCCTTTCCCATTTGCACACATTAATGCGAAAAACAGATATTTGCTGCCTCAGATTGTAGAATCCCATATGACATGGCCTCTTGAGTACTGCACTCTTCCATTGAAATAGAGCATGAGGCTAGCACATTTAATTCGCATCAAGTGCGTGGCTCCTTATTAGGCATGTGCCCCCTCCCCCCCCCCCCCAATCAGAAATACACCCCACCCCACACTGCGCCGCTCCGGTTTATTGTGCCGCAAAACGAGTTTCCATAGGTTGCTCTAGCGGTACAGTGTGCACCCCACCCCAATCCTGTTATAGGCATGTGGCTTCCTATGAGAAATACATCCTACTCCTGTTACCATAGTACGATATACATTCTCCACACAGAGTCCCTAGTATCAAATATGTGTATGAAGAGCGTAACACTCACAGCTTTACATTTTAGCGATGATTCATTCAATACAAAGTAAGCCATGTCATAGCGAGAGGTGGGTATATGGGGAATTGGGTCTCCCAGGCATATGTTTAGTTCCTGTGCGTGCATTCCCTTAACTGAAAGTGGAGCACAACATAACAAAAACACTGTATGGAGAGTGTGGAGCACAGGCAGTTGGATTCCCAGCCACCTTCCTTTTAGAAGACAGCTGTATGAATTCCCAAGAATCTCAGAACGCAAATTATCTGTATTTCTCATAATATAACACATATCCAAGATACAAATTAACCACACAATATTCTGCTTTTAACGTGGAGGTCAGTAGGAATTGGATTTTTGCGTGAATTACCTCCCTTTTTGTGAGAAAAAGAAACGTGGGGAAAATCCAGGATAAAAAACAAATCTCTTTTTTCAAGATTTCACAACCGAATTTATATGTTATTATACGAGAAACATATCCGAGAGAGCCATCACAAAAGCAAACACGTTTGCGAGGGCAGGGGAAGTCATTAACATATAGGGCACAGAGTGATTGCCAGTTCCGCCATCATCCGCCAGGAGATTGTATGATAGCGCCACTGTAGTCGGGGGACAACCATTATTTTCTCCTGTCGTAATATATAGAAAATTGTGACACTAGGCTAAAACCTTTTTATGGGAAACTAAAAAAATGTAATAAAATCCATTGATAACTGGACCGACAACTTGGTGTTTTGTTTAACATCGGAGGTAGACCTGTCCAAGTCTTTGATTATGAACATTCATTAAATTATTTTAAAAAATACATAATTAGATTAACTTTCTCCTGACAGGTCCAGGAATCAAATCCAGAAATGAAAAGTTCACGGTACTTTTTTCCCTAAGAAATGACAAATATTTTTCGTTTCGATGTGAAAGATTTTTATCATACAGGAATCAAATCATGTATCAAGAACAGGAGGGGTGGGGTAGGTGGATGGATACAGAGACTTGTTTGTTTGTTTGTTTGGTTTGATTTTACGTCCAGTCAACCATTATAGGTCCTTTCCAGACTTTCTCAAGGTTCTTTTACACCACTAGGATGGTGATCGAATCTATGTGATGGATTCAGGTAGAAATCTCAGCCCTACACATTTACTTTTACTTCCCACACCACATACACATAGTATGAGAAGGACTGGCCTTTGGTATAGCAGTACATCTACCACTGCTGGGGGTGGAACTTGAACCCACAGAGTCTTACAACATACGATACAGAAAGGGGGGGCCAGTCTGCATCGGGTGCAATATGGCCTCCTCCATAACACAATAGCTATATGCCCTATAAGGCCTTGAACATTGCTGATGGGTGTTGTAGGGTGGAGCAGCGACGGGACCATTTCTGTCGTTGAAATCAGGTTGCTAGGCCGGTCGTCATGGTAACCGACATGCTGCGGGCCGGCCCGGATGTGTCTCTGATGGTCATGGCGGGGGTGGCCATTGTTTGCCGGGCTGTAAACAACATCATTTCTCCACCAGCGGATTAGTTCATGCATCCAGCATGTTGGCACCTCAGCGGGCCACTTGTCACCCCCATAAATACAGCCATAAACCCTCTCCACGGTCACGGAAATAAGCCCGCATGGTGCGACGCCTAAAGGCTGGCCCGTTTGGTTAAGTTCTCTCTGAAGGATCAGAGCTGGACCAGTCGGTTAAATGTTCTATGAAGGAATGCATGAAGCCAGCATGGAAATATACACGTGGGGGATTTTACTCTAGACTCCAGGTAAATAAAAGTAGAAAAGTAGATCATAATATTTAACTCACGCCTTTGTTTTTCCCTCTGATAATTTCACCGTGGGAATTCATACTCAACGCCCATATAGTACTTAAACAAATATGAAAAAGTTAGTACATCCACAGGATTTTATCCTATAAGTGATGGCTTTTATTATTAGGACCGACGTTTTGACGATTACATAGTTTTTTTTCAATACTCACTGGGTAATGAGTCAGACAGAGAGAGAGAGAGATAGAGAGAGATAGAGAGAGAGAGAGAGAGAGAGAGAGTTAAAGGCAGAGAGACAGAGTGAGTTAGACGAGATGGAGAGACAGACAGAGAGACGAACAGAAAGAGAGAAAGAAACGTCATTTGCGTACCAATTATCCATGAGAGAAAGAGACAGAGAGATGCAGATAGTTAAAGACAGAGAGAGACAGTTAGAAGGAGAGAGAGATGAGGATTGAGTTAGAGAGATAGGTAGGAAGGGAGAAAGTCAAATAAGAGATGTCATTTGCGTATCCATTATTCTTGAGAGAAAGAGACAGACAGAGAGAGACAGACAGACAGGTAAACACAGTGAGACAGAGTTAGATAGAAAGAGATAGAGACAGAGTTAGAGAGGCAGATACAGAAAGAAACAGACAGAAAGAGAGAAAGTCAAATAAGAGATGTCATTTGCGTATACATTTTTCTTAGGAGAAAGAGACAGGCAGAGAAACAGACAGTTAAACTAAAAGAGACAGAGTTAGAGAGACAGACAAAGAGACGGACAGAAAGAGAGAAAGTCAAATAAGAAATGTCATTTGCGTTTCCATTATCTGTGAGAGAAAGAGACAGACAGAGAGAGGCAGACAGTTAAAGTTAAAGAGACAGATTTAGATAGACAGAGATGAAGATAGAGTTAGAGAGGCAGATACAGAAAGAAACAGACAGAAAGAGAGAAAGTCAAATAAGAGACGTCACTTTCACGCCCATTCTCCGCTGTGTAAGGACGAGCGAGACATTTTATACATCCACCATCCAGTGACGTTATACACCAGTGGTGAAGGAAACCAGCGTAACAAATCAGGTTATCATAGGATGCCGTACATAAATATACTCTACTCCTTCCCTCTTAGTCCCACCATCAAGTGACGCCTAATATCATTACGCCGGACTCTTTTTTTCTGCGCGGACGATGACATCAAGTATTATTACCGTGCTCAGTCCCCTCTGTCGCCTCACATTATCCGCCATGTTTCTTCATACACGCACTGGGATGTTGTTTCCATGTTGATGCTGTCGTTCCGCAATTTACCGCCAGGTGGTTGAAGCGGGTAGCAAGAGGTGGTGCTTTTCGTCAACTGCACATAAATCGACGTTTATGGACATAAATATGCAAATGAGACTGGCGCCCTAGGCATCTGGAGAGGTTGGGACGTCTAGATCAGATTGGGTTTCCCTTTATAGAATATAGCTTCTTTATAGAAGTGCCAGACTTTCTGGTTGGTGTGTAGGACTGTGTCGTCGCTTAGAATATCCCTCTAAGACACAGAAAGAGCCTTGTATGGTAGTGGAGTGTGTGTGGAAGCTTAAAATTCTGTAAAAATCTATTATTTTCAATATTAGGGTTCCCAACATTAGTAATTTCTAAATCTTAAGAATTTCAAAAACCAAAGTTTTCCTGACATTTCTTTTCTTTTTCTCTATTGCCACATTTCCCTAAAAGTATTTGTGTTTGAGTTGGATAACAACTTTATCACTATCACGAATATATCATTGTTGCACGTAATCCTTGAAATAGTTGGAACTAATCTTTTCCCCGTCTTTCTCTACAAACAGACTAAGAAAATAATGAATATGTAAACGCATCACTAACCTAAAATTACTTTTCTAATTTCTGACATGAATATACATCCCTATCTTTTTTGATAAATTGGTTCTTGAAGGTAAATTACGATGATTGGCTTCAATATGGTATCCCATGAGAAGGGAGACTCTCACGCACACAGGGGTAATAGTACACTGCATGTATGTACGGCTAATGGAGTCTGAGTGAGAGGTGGTACACTTAGTGGAGACAAACATCATGGGTGTGGTGCAGCTGAGGTGACCGCAGAGCCGACCAGCATTCTGTACCCTTGTCAGGCTCATGTCGGTAGGTGTAAACTGGGCTTAAAGACATATCCTACAATTTGCAGCAGCGCCACCTGGTGATTTTTAATAATTCATATTTATAGATTTAAATTGGTTCTTTATGGCTTATTCCAAAATCAAATAAGCAAAGTATATTTTCTTTCTAATTTGATATATCTTAATAGGTAAAATAGGCCCATTTTCGGTTGTTTGGTCTACATAGGAAATATGCTGGAAAATATGTTTTCTTCTATTCTTTCAAAAGCAACTTTAGACGATTCAAAACATAAATGTGTAGTTTTATACATTTACCACATTCTGTGAAGGTTTGAAGAAAATGACATGGACTTAACTATACAGAAAGCAACTTTTCAGAATTTCTATATATTCCAATATAATGTTATACTATTAACCTCTAAATCAAAAACTGCAACGGTGACCCCCCGATTTATCAGTTAACCATGAGCTCCATAACACTTGGAGATCATCATATCCAATTTTCAGGAAAATGGCATTAGTTTGAATCATCAAGACAAGTTGTCGATGTGGTCCTAAGACACGATTTACACGTACCGACGGAAATCCCACCGATATTTCATCAGGATATCGCTACCGATATTCTGTGATACTGTGTGTCATTGTGGTGTCTACACCTGACGACCGATATCGAGAAGAATCGGTTACACTATAGCTGAATATATATTCATTTCCAATTTCAAAATTTCACAGTTCCACTGGGTGAAAAGTGATTATGATAAATAAGCGTTATCAATGATGTGTGGGCCCTATTTTCCTGAAATGTAGAGATATTTGTCGACTGAATCTTTTGGAAAATCTGCGTTCTATCACCGACGATTTCAAAGTCGGCGGCCTCGTCAGTGATGCTTTGTTATGCAATTTCGGATCGAGAAATCATTGAACGGGTTTGAACTTCTGTTGTTTACCCTTCCCGATCATTTATCGGGTGTGTGTATTAATAGGTTGGCAGAGCTTCTCATAATCAGTAACTGGAAAATGGGCCTAAGAAGTCAGCAATTATAACCGCAGATATTGGATTTTATTTTCAATTTTCCTCGTAAAACGTTCAGTGCAGATATTGGTTGCTTATTTGTGTTAATATAGTGTTCAATTAGATTCCCACTCGTGAACCGAGGGCACTCATTTCGGTGCCCAATGATACAGGGAAGGTATAACCTTTTACTATATACCCATGCCGTATTTACTGTAAATACGTACCGTTTTGACATATAACGTAAAAATACTGTACGGACCACTGGTCCGTACACTAAAATACGGACCACCTTGCTAAACACGTTTATTAACATATCGGTTGTTAAAAATTAAATTGATGATTTTAAAACAAAATTTGGGTATATAGTAAATATATAACGTCCAACCATTCTTGCACATGTCACAGAACTCGATTATAATTTACGGTTTGTACGGAACTCGGTATAAATGCCTCGTTCCGTACAAACCGTAAATTACCATCTCGTTCTGTGACTTGTACAGCATGGTCAGGACGTTCTATATAAAGACTGATAGGTAGACAAGTACAGCTCGACTGCTGTCCAATTTGGTATGATGTAGGTTTTATCAGAACAATTTCTTTACAACGTCTCGGGTTTTTAGTGGCATTTTTCAATATATAACTTTACCTGCTTAAAAGCGTACATTGAATGTGCATAAAATTCCAGGTGCTATTAGTCTCAGTGTGTATAGATCAATTCTCTCATTATTGCATCAGCTGCAGCTTTGTTCTTGCCTTGCATTACTAAACTAGGTTGGTATTCTCTACTCATAGGTACTACTTAGTCACTGTGATTATCAGTATACACTCGGCTATTGTTGCCAATAAGGGATTCTTTTAATAACTAATTAGTTTTGATTTTGTATTTCCATATTGTGTCTTTTCGTATGTGACAGGGAAGGATTATGCTATTTCCCCAAAAAGGCGGCCTCCTGTATCTAGGTAAGGTGCTTAAAGTAGGCATTTAATCAAGTTTACGCAACTATTAAAGCTGTTTAAATATGAAGGTTCATGCAGTGTAGTGAAAGGTGGCAGTTATCCACTTATCAAATGAAATCCTTCCATTTCTAGTTTATACAATAATGAACTCTTGTATGATACAAAAATAGTATAAAACTAGTCTAATCCAGGCAATAAAACAGTGGTTTAAACCTCTCCATAGAACCTCAGTCCAAGTACAAATCAAGAACTTAGGTGTTTTCCATGTTTTATTTCAGTCTCTCTGAGGCAGTAAATTCCACTTGTAAACTATTTCCACTCTTTTCCCTGATATCCCTAGAAAAACCTCCTTATCCTCTTTAGGGTTAACGTCCTGGTTAATCAGGCAGGAGGAATCTCTACCCGTTCCAACGGCCGCCATTTTGAACGCTAATTACCCACGTGACCAGCGTTTGGCATACGTCACGTGACGTCAGGGCCATTGAGGTGGTCATTAACCCAGCACCCACCATTTAACATCAGTGACCTGAATGACATTAACCCTCCAGATACCACTGTTTATGGACGTCCTTAATGACCTTCAGCTGACCGCAACGCTGGTCAGTGACCTTGACCGGCTTTGATCCCTTGACCTAATTACCGACCAAGGGGTACTACTGGGTAGGTTTTAGTGTGCACCACAAGGGAGTGCTTTGTGATAAGATGTGTACTGGTAGAGGGCATCTGGGTTGATAAGAATCAGAGGGTATTACTAGGAAGGAGTTGATAAGATCTTTATTGTTTTATAGTCAGCAGTTTCCTATGGTTTACGCGTATCTTTAATTTATTGAGTTTCCGACGAAATACCAAATGTGCACCAAAACAAGGCGGCTATTGAGATTCACCTTTTTAAAATTCGAAATAGTATCAATTATTCTCACGTTAATAACACATTAAGGACAAATTTTAATTAGAGAGGACTGAAATTAAATAAATGAAACGTATTTTTACGGTATCTATTAAAAGAAGTATACTGCATGGGGAATATATAGCATTTTCAGGTATTTCATTTTGAATCAAGGCACCTTAGCACTCTTCTTGGTATATGTTCAAGTGGCCATCCATAAAGTACGTACGCACTTAGGGGCTATAGGCGGAGGAGGGGGGGGGGGGGGGGGGGGGGGGGCAATTTTGAAAAATTTGCGTACTTCTTTGATCTTCTTTAATGTTCATGGAAGACCTGCCTATGGCAGAATGAATAAAAGTTTCATAAAAAAAACAAAAAAAATCTATTGCGTACAATATCGGGAGGGGGAGGGCGGGGGTCCACATTTTCAGAAATTCTGCGTACATACTTTACATATGTCCCTCCACAGTTACTTTGTGTGTGTGTGTGGGGGGGGGGGGGGGAGGAATCAATAACACATTTTAAGTTTACATCATATCTTCCTAATTATATCCGCGGCAGAATGTGCGAAGGTTTGAGATTGATTTCCAAGGGGAGTAATACCACACCGCTATCACCATCCTATATTTACACTTCTACGGCTGCCACTCTAGACTGGCTCCAGTCCCTGCATTCTATGGCTACCCTCTTCGATGGGATACAGGGTCTGGTACAATCGGTAATGGTGTTAGATCTCTGGCGCTGAATAGCGCCAGTATTTCCAACACTCTCCTTACAGATATCATGGCTACTGGTCAGATATCTGATTGGAGATTGATACCCTCTCACTTTGATCTTAATCGGGTCACAGTCAGGAGTAGGCTAAATTTATTGCTGTGATAACACAGGCGGCCAGAGAACTGGAGGAGGGGAGGGGGGAAAGGTAGGAGGAAGTATAGGGTTACAGGGAGTGACATGGGACCATAAACAGGAGATTCTGTTTCTACTGGACAAGTCTTTGATTCATTGGCCAGTCAGAGAAGGGTACATACTATAATGAACTTTATTCTGATTGTGATTAATCATTTAATGAATGTTCATCATCAAAGACTTGAGCAAGTCTACTGCTACTCCAGCCAGCCTTCAGCATCACCGTGACAACCAGGCAGCCTGGCAACAGCATACCAAATCACAAGAGGACCATTTTTCCCTCGTTTAATCAGACATCAAATCCCTGAGTGATGATGTGAATTTTCGTTTCAAGTCTCAGACACATTGGGTCTCCCAGCAGGCCAGTGGTTGGGACCCATAATTGATCTGTCGGGCCCAATTATGAATACATTATCTTAAATTAAAGCATACCCCCAAGCTGCAGTCCCAACACCTCTGTCACATCACTTGTGGTTACACGGGGGGCTCGATCTGGTTCTAATCCTATTACATCCTTCACATGGTTCTGTCCCTGAACCGATTGAATTCCAATGAGTCAGCTTTCAAGTGAATCTAAAAAAAAAATCACCATCGAAAGAAGATAAGATGTTCGAGAACCCATAAGGTCACGATGCTTTCAAATAAATTGTTCCTTGTCGAAGACAAAGTCGTCTTTATTTGAAATTTAATGAGTTGTGTTGTTCACATAAAAAAGAGAAGCTTGGCTTTGTGGCCCCTTTTCATCACATGGTCCAATTTTGAGATGTGGAAACCGAATATTAGACGTGCAATTTGAGAACCATCCCAAAAAGGTAATAAATTGCAAACGACGAATTATGTATAACATTATGACTATTGAAATAATGTCAATTCTACTTAGACGAATTCTTCTGGTGTAATAAATATTGCATCCGGAGATTATTTTATTTTTAATGTCATTAAAATGTCTGACATCCCAGTCAAGCTCCATTAGATCACTAGTTTCCGGTGGCGTACTTTGAGGTAATAGTAGTAGGAGAGGAACCAGCATGGTAACAACTGGTTTAATATGGACGCATGTGTCTCTGTGGTATTTACCCTACCCCTAATAAAAAACTCCATAGGCTTAACATTAGTGGACTGTATTTGGTCTACGGTGCAGGAAAATTAAATTTATCGCTCTAGTGGGATACAGTTGTCAAATGACGTCATTTGAAAAGCGACCAATGATTATCACTGAGTATTGGTGACTTTTATGTTATTTCTTATTTATTGTTGCAGGGTAGGATAAATTCTAAACCAAACTCGAGTTAGTTGTGTTGTTTATCGCATTCCAGCAATGTCGCGTATCACTGCACTCGGCTTCGCCTCGCGCAGTAAACGCGACATTGCCGTCGTGCAATAAACAACAACACGACTAAATCTCGTTTGGTTTCTCCTAATTATCCATGAATCACCCCTCCATATACATTTATAACAAAAGGTGAATATACTATAAGATATTCTTATATCTGTATTAAGACATTACTACAATTATAATATAACAGAGGTTGAATGTACCAGAAGTGATTTATATATATGTAACAACATATTATAATAACTATAATATAGAAGAAGACGAATGTACTTTAGGAGATTTTTAATATCTGTAATAATAAATATTATATCTATGATATATCAAAAGGTGAATGTACTATAAGATATTCGCATAGCTCTAATAATCCATTATTATAAGTATAATACTTAGTAGATAGGCCCGAAACTTCTAGAGAAACATCAGGAATACGATCCATATGGCGGGCATGTAATTCTAGCGGGCATGTAATTTTTAGCGGACATGTAATTTTGGCGCGAAAAGGGAGAAATTGTCGTCTGCTCGTGATATTTACGAAGGACGCCATCAGTGAATAATCCTGAGTCAGACACTGTGGTCGCCATAGATACCTGTTCGCGCGTGCGCAGTGAGGGACGCCCGGGGTGTTCTGGGAAAATGTCAGTCCAGTTGTTATTCCTCCCCCCCCCCCCTGCCCCCCCCCCCCCTCCACATCTCTCTCACCTTCCGCCCTCTCGGCCTACATTCTCACTGTCTCCGAAGTCATCTTGAAGAAGTTCACTTCTCGTCGACGCTTTTCGTCCCATCTTCGTTGTTGTCCTTTCTCGGAAGCCACTAACTTTTTAACTCTTACTTATTGAGTGTCGCTTTTTTCTTCATCTTACTGGAGACAGACGTGTCAGCCGCGTATTCCAAACACTTATAGAGTATCACATTGAGCTAAAATGCATTGCAAAATGAAAAGAAAGATGAACTTTTGGGATAAACAACATCTATTATTATAGTATTGATACATGCTATAAGACAAGTTTTGATAATGAGAGTTCTAGTTATAACATTGGTACGATGGTAAATATAGCTGATGATAGTTGGATACAATCTAAAGGAATACTATTGGAAATCTAAAGGAATACTAGTGGAAACATGAAGTGCTGAGAGATATAAAATGTATGGAGTGGGTAGGTGGGAAAAAGTTTTCTGTGTTGTATGTAGTGTGTAAGGCCAACGGGGTGTGACGGAGTGGTGCAGTGTGCGTGTATTCCCACTGCGGATCTCAATGACTCACCAGAGGCCAAAACCTTTGGTGAACCAATCCATCGAAATATAAAAAAACTCAATGAGCTTACTTATATTATTTTTTTTATTTTTTTTAATTACAAATGACAGTTCTACACTAGGTAGATCTTCCACCGTCATTAAATTTTGTTTTGGTCTTTGCAACCACTATTATGAATCTCATATCTAATATACATATATAATGTTAAGCCCTTATGTTAAGCCCTTTAACGATGGAAGAAGGCATAAAGGCCCGATTCCATTGCCGTTGTGGTCCAGATGTACTCCAGTTTCAGCCCTGGCACCATAACTTGCCTATGTCTGGTGTCTGTCTGGAGGCCATCGGCGCTATGGAAGAGGGTAGGCGGGCGTCGGGACCAAGACTGGAGTACATCTGGACCACATCGGGAGTGAAATCGGCGCAATGGAATAGGGCCTTTAGGTCTCCCCATATTGAAATACTGTACCATTCTTCACCTATAATAGTCTTGCTCACATCTATATCGCAATATAAATATATGATATAATATGTTGAACCCTTCCTGTAACCGCTGACACGCCTTGGAAACTGAGTCCTGTCGAGTAGGGGTGAGATAATTAGAAGGAAACCCACGAGATGACAATAGCTTGGTCCGTACCAAGTTATTGTCATCGAGTGGGTTTCTGATTTTATCTCATCCCGTATAACATTGTTTATTGTTAAAATGAATCACCAAATTAGCCATTGAGTATTGGATTCACGAACCTCACGGCCGTGGAGTACGAGTTCCTTATATTAAGCCTGGGGAGAAAAATACCGGGGTGAGATAAAGGTGGAGGGGTAGACCTAGGTCTCAGAGACTTAGGCCAGTCTATCCAGATGACTTCGAAGAACTTAACTAAACAGAAGATAACCCAGTACTTTGGTGAAAGAGCCTTAGTGTTCTTTTACTCAGACCTGACTGATGTGTTTATGTCTTTGTCAACAATCGTGTGCTTCAGTTTAACCTCATTCGAGTCAGAATCCAGGAACCAAGAGGATTTCTGAGGGCCATTAACCCTTGATCTTTATCCTTATCCTGTCTCATTTGTTTCTTCCGTCCCTGCCGCTCCACCAGCCAGTGCAAATATCTGCACCCTAGACCGTCACTCCCCGATTCATCTCACATGGCCTCTCCCACATTTTAGCCTCTTATCACACACTTCTATTGATTTCTGTTTGCAGCAGTTTACTTCCAACCTGCCTCCCCATTCCTCTATTAGCCCCACCAGCTATATATTTTGTGCACCTCCCTGCTTTGCTATTCACTTCATTGCCTTCCCCTTCCTATCCACTACAATTTGTAGCATCACTCCCCTTCCCTATAGCCTCCTCGCCTGTGTACTATTTTATATCCACTTTCAGTTGTTTACTAGCTATCAGTGGGTTCGTTCTTGATTCTCCTTTGAGAAGTCTTTCCATACATTCGTTTCTCCGTCCCTCTTTTTCTCTTCTATTCCCCCATTTTGTGTATTCATACGATCTCCCTGTCCATCTCTTTTCTCTCTCTCTCTCTCTCTCTCTCTCTCTCTCTCTCTCTCTCCCTCTATCTCTCCCTCTCTCCCTCTATCTCTCTCTCTCTCCCTTTATCTCTCTCTCTCTCCCTCTATCTCTCTCTCTCTCTCTTTCTCCTTGTCCCTTATATTCTTGCTCATTCTATACTATTCCAGTTTACCCTCCCTCTAAACTGTCATCCCTGGTTTTCTCCATTTCTCACACTCCCACTACTCCTCCCCTCTCACCCCCATCCTCACTCCACCCCTCCCCATCTCCCCATCTACACCTCCTTCCCTCCACCACCCTCACTCCCCTCCCTCCCCTCTTTTCACCATCCCTCACTCCAACACTCCAACACTCCCTCCACACCTCCCACCTTCCCACTCCCCGTCCTTCCCTGTTCCTTCCTACACAGCCTTTCATTTTATTTACCCTTCCTTCAATGCCCAGTCTTCCTTTCCTTTCACTTTCATGCTTTTCTTGACCCTCTTCCAATGAACCACTTCCTTCCTGTGTAAGACACATCCCGGGGTCCCTGAAGAAACCAACTGTCACTGGCGCTTTGTCATAACCGCGCTCTTTTCTTCCTATTGTCTTTTTTTCTGGAGAGTCTTCCCAGTGGGAGTCCCTCTTGTTTACGTTTTTGTTTATCGTACGATGACATTCCAAGATGAAAGGACTGCAGAACAATGCAGCAGAAACCGATTCTGAGAATGTGCATTTTTTTACTGTCTCGATCCTTCCCTTTCGCTTTCTCCATCACAGTTTCATCTGTTCATCATTAATGCCACTGAATTTCTCTGCTCGTGCTTGTATGCCATGCTGTTACCGATTGTGCAGCTTTCAAAAGAAATGCCAGTGTATTTCCTGTGTTTATTTAAAGGTTATTTCACTTTAGGGTTGACAGATAGAGTGCATGTGCACAATCAACCTGAATCCTTTTGATGTATGGGATTCACTTAGAAGCCTACTAGAGGGTGGGGGCGATTGGTGCGTTTGGTTACTCAACCTACTTCAAAATTAAAATGAATAAAGCACTTGCCCCACCAGACTAAAGGTTCACGGAATGTTTCACTGGAGTCTCTTCAGAATACATCAAAGAATATCGTATAATGATAGAAATCTTTACAAATCTGGCGGACATGGGGAGGGTACTATCAAAAAGGGGGTGTTCCACTGGACCGACGGTAGCCGATTCCGTAGCCAGACAATCGCCGATTATTATCTGATGCCCTAGAATCTCTCAAATCCTTGAAAATGGTCATTTATTAAACTATTATTATCAGAATTAAATAAATTACAATACGTGAGCTTCCTCTTAAGGGCCCATGAACAATTGATCGGGTGAAAAATCGGCCTGGTGGATTGTGCCCTTTAATAGCACCTGAAATTATCAGAAATGATTTTAGCACGCTTCCATCAACAACTACGCTCATACGACTTCTTTCTCAGATTTCTTATAGTCCTAGCAGTCTCTCTATTTTGGCAGGTTTCGGCATAGATCAGCTGTTCGGTGAAATTAACAATTAGATATTCAATCTTTTCAGCTTTATGGAAATCGTTTGCAAAATACCATGAAACATCAATTTTATGAAAGAAAAAATATTTTCCTTTTTACTAAATACCACTTAATGTTATACATATTCATGATCATTAATATGCTGATGTCACTGCTATATATTCATAGTTTGATCAAATTAAGTCTCATCATGCCATCGACCCTCTATTACTCTCCCCATCCACGAAGAACTACCCTTTCCCAAAGTCCCTGCAGTGCAATCAATGACAAAAGGAAACCGTTCAGGCCTAGAACTGGCATAGAACTAAGCCGTGTAGAAGAGACGAGGTAGACTTGCTAAAGTCTTTGATTATGAACATTCATTGAATGATTAAACACAACCAGAATAAAGTTCATTGGAATATGTATCCTACTCTGACTGGCATATGAATCAAAGACTTGTCCAGTATGAATAGAACCTCCTGTATATGTCCCCCAGTCTCTCCCTGCAACCCTACACCTCCTCCAGTTCTCTGGCCACCTGTGTTGTCATAGCAATAAATTTCAGGAGCCTTGTATGGAGAGTGTCGGGAATATTGGAGCTTAACAGTGCCAGAAATCCAACACTTTTACCGATTGTACCAGTCACTGTATCCCAGTGAGGAGGGTAGCCATAGGATGCAGGTACTATACACCAGCAAGGAGGGTAGCCATAGGATGCAGCTACTGTATCCCAGCAAGGAGGGTAGCCATAGGAGGCAGGTACTGTATCCCAGCGAGGAGGGTAGCCATAGGATGCAGGTACTGTATCCCAGCGAGGAGGGTAACCATAGGATGCAGGGACTGTATCCCAGCGAGGAGGGTAGCCATAGGATGCAGGGACTGTATCCCAGCGAGGAGGGTAGCCATAGGATGCAGGGACTGTATCCCAGCGAGGAGGGTAGCCATAGGATGCAGGGACTGGAGCCAGTCTAGGGACGAAGGTAACCATAGGATGCAGGGACTGTATCCCAGCGAGGAGGGTAGCCATAGGATGCAGGGACTGTATCCCAGCGAGGAGGGTAGCCATAGGATGCAGGGACTGGAGCCAGTCTAGGGACGAAGGTAACCATAGGATGCAGGGACTGTATCCCAGCGAGGAGGGTAGCCATAGGATGCAGGGACTGTATCCCAGCGAGGAGGGTAGCCATAGGATGCAGGTACTGAATCCCAGCGAGGAGGGTAACCATAGGATGCAGGGACTGGAGCCAGTCTAGGGACGAGGGTAGGGCTAGGATTCTGGCCTTAAAGTGGGGAGTGTTGTGCAAACACACAGACAGTGAGTGACACTGGCCACCACTCGGGGCAGTGATAGCCCACTGATAGCTTAGCGTGCCTGTCTGAAGTGACCACTGCTGACCACTCACTGACCACTCAGACCCTGCATTCCTCCCTGAAACACGAGCCACTATCACCGGTCTTCACTGGTCTCCACCGGGCCCCCTATCACCCCGTCTGGAGGCAGGCTATGGCACGCCGATCCACTGTCCATACAGCAATATGGTTACTGGAGAACTTGACCCGAAACGAACCCGACCCGTAGTTCTCGGGAAAACTCGAGTGGAGAACTCGACCCGTTTCAGATACTTATGAATAAGACATTTACATATAGAAGTACAATTCTGAGTTGTTAGCTTTTAGACAAATAAGCCAGTGATAATTATAAATAAGTTCAGTTATCGTTAAGTGTTATGTTGATGTTAGGGAATAGGGTTAGGGATAGGGAAAGGGTTAGGTTAGGGATAGGCTTAGGTGAAGGGTTTTCTTTTTGGTTTCTTCCCCAGGTAGGACCAAATTTGAAGTCCAGATAACATACTTACTGTGCGAAGACAGAACAATGAGGAGAGAAACACACACAAAGAGAGAAACAGACAGAGAGAAAAAGACAGACAGAGAGTGAGAGAGGTGTCAAGACAGATAGGGGAGGGGAGAGAGATAGAAACAGAGACAGAGAGACAGACAGAGAGACAGACAGGGAGTGAGAGAGATATCAAGACAGAGAGAGGAGGAGAGAGAAAGAAACAGAGACAGAGAGAGACAGACAGGGAGTGAGAGAGATATCAAGACAGAGAGAGGGTCGAGAGAGAGAGAGGGAGAGAGACAGACAGAGAGACAGAGATCATGAGCTATCAAGACAGGGGGAGGGAGAGATCTAGAGAAACACAGCCAGCGATAGCTATAAAACAGCGGCTTTCCATAGGGACCCAGTCGGCCTGGAGACAACCCTGCGACAGCCGGTGACCCGAGGTCAAGGCGACATTTGACCTGGGCGAGCAACTGAATATATTACAGGGCGGGACAATGGAGCAGCTCGGGGCGGCCGCAGTCCCCAGCAGGCTCCGTCAAAATGCTCACCGTGCGCCCGTATATATACGTACAGCCCCTCTCCCCCCGCAGGCCCCGTGTCCGACCCACAGCTACCTCAATCCAACTCAGCTACACTCTCCAGGCACATGTCTCGTGGCGCTGGGGGCTCTCGGATTTACTCATCTCTGCTCCAAAATCTTTCATGACACTTGGACTTACTTTGATTATGGATATTCATGATTCAAAGAATTAAGATAAAGTATGTTGCAGTGTGACTGGTTCAGGAATCCTGTATCGAGGAGAGTGGGGGTGGGGTAGGTGGAGGGGTACAGGGACTGGGGCCAGTCTATCCCAGTCTATCCCAGAGGTTGTGCCTGATTGAACACCTCACACAATAAGTAGACATGTTGACTCTGGGATACATGTATATATTTCTCCAATGAATTCGCATAGAATTATGTGAAATACAAATAGCATTATATGAAATATATGCCTATGGCTCAGATCTTGCCCTAAACCGGTACCTTGGCGCAGAGATATAACCAGGGTGCAGGGCGTATACTTCTTCCCTCTGCCAGACATTGGCTGCACGATATGGTAGCTTTCCCACCTCCAGGCCTTTTAATACCACCCAGCCCCACCCCCCCTCTTACTCCATCCGCTTAATAAACGTGTTTCGTTTGATTATATTCTACTGAGCGTGTTTGGGGCCTTATGACGTCATCGGGAATGACGCGCGTGATTCATGTCATGACGTGGCGTCATGATTGGGAGATGGCGCCAGTGTCGTGCCGCATGCCCGGATGAGTGGCTCGGGTAAACCCGGGTACTCGTCATAAATGTGTTTTTTTTTCACTTGTCATAAAAGCATGTTTAAGCTGATGGAGGTCGAAAAAGATTTAATGCACCTGCGCTCTACAGATATGGCAGTGTAACGATTTTCCAAGGAAATCCTCCTTTTTTAAATTTTAAGTATATGAAATTATTTTGTTTCTGCGTTGGACAAAGAGAAAATAAACTGGGACTCAATCATACCAATAAACAGTGGCTCAAACCTCCCCATACACCCCAGTTTAATTCCATGGCCAATACCGATGTATTTTCCATGTTTTCTCGGTCTTTCTGAGGCAGTAAATTACTAATGAAAAATATTTCTTCATTTTGTCATGACCTTAGCTGACATCTGCTCGTTCAACAGCCCCCACCTGACCTTTGCCGCTGTGCATCAATTCACACTTTTAGATGCAATCACACTTAGACTGTGAAGGGTAGGAGTGGGCACAAGGCTGTTGTATTTTTGGCAAGATATGCCTAATGGAACAAACTAGCGAACTGTAACAGCACTGTCTACAAGGGAACAGGGTTACAAATAGTTGTTACTATGAAGAATCATCAAATTATTATCTACTTGTATATGAGACGGGAATTACGTTCAATCTCATTCTTCATGGAAGATATTCCTGCTTTCTATACTGACATATTGCAGACTGAATAAAAGTATTTCTAAATGTATTTTTAAAGAAATCAGTAAGAAAAACTGGAATCGCTGGGAAAGAAGGCTATTTATACCAACTGCACTTCATGCGGTATAAAACTAAACATGAGAAAACGCACAGATTAAAGATAAAGGAGGACCATTCCGTGTGACAAGCTCCACATGTGAGGTCCTTCAGTGGGGGATCGCTCTGTGATATGCAGGCAACAGATTGGACTCGAGATCAAAAAGCAGGCGGAGCGCAGAAAGCACGGGGGAGGGGGTGTAGCAGGGATGGCAGCTATAGAAGGCAGGGGTTCATGGAGTTTGTATGCAACACATGCAAGACATTCTGTTGTTTTTGTTTAATATTTTTTTATGATAAAGGCAATTGCCATAGTTGACGTTCTTCCATACTTGAGTTAGGGAAAATGCAGGACATACAAAATACACACAACATTTCTTTTTATTTGCAAATCTCAAGATATGAGTACATCAGCTCTTCCTGTTGTGATTGTTGACATTCATACAATTCTTGAGTATGGTGCAGAAAATCTTCGGAGATATTCTATTAATGATCTTATTATCATACCACAATATACATTACCTATACAGAGATTTTTTTTCCAAAAAGAGAGATCACAATAAAATATTCTGAAGTTGACAGGCCCTTCATTCCTGGTGAATGGAACATGACAAGATGCCACATTTATGACATTGTTTGATATACGACCCCATGGTGATTACTGATCTGAGTATATCTCCTCCATAGGAGTTACTACTCAACAGCTGTATATCAGAAATCTGGCATCAGACGTTATTCATGAGGTTTACGGTACTGAGGCTGAGTGGTATGCGAGCCGTTTGAAGTGGTATAATCAGCTCACTTCTGAAACCTCTGATAAACTGATAACAACCATTCCTAGACCTATATAACTGATACCATGTGTGGGCACATTCCATCATTCAATTTGGTACATTTAAAAATTATACCAGATTCAAAATATACCAGAATATTTGCCATGGATTACTTACCACTTGTGTTGACTTGAATGATATTAAATAAGCTAGAACCATGAAGGTAAAAAAGGTGCTAGTGCTTGTGTTTTTTTGT
This sequence comes from Alentia gelatinosa, assembly GCA_950022655.1. Classification (NCBI taxonomy): domain Eukaryota; kingdom Metazoa; phylum Annelida; class Polychaeta; order Phyllodocida; family Polynoidae; genus Alentia; species Alentia gelatinosa. The sequence continues at coordinate 40,335,353 of OX465591.1, forward strand.
TGTTGTTTTTTTTAATACTTAATTTGCACTGTAAGTAGATATTAGCCTGATTATGCATCTGTGAACTATACCTGTATTGTTATATACCTGTAATTTAATGTCTATGAAATACGACACGCTACTAGACATGATGTGTGTGCCTGGAACGGACTCTGAATCAACGACTTCTAAAAAGTAATTAAAATCATATTTGGAAAAAAATAATTTTAGGTATATAATGATAAATGATCGTGCTGACTGTGAAAGAGGTTATGTCCATTCTTTGTATTTTGTCCCATTCTTACAGCCCTCCGTCTACGGTGTTGGGCCATAGGATTGCGACGAAAGACCTCGAACGGACATAGTTTCGTTCACGGTACGGACATTATCTCATGATATTTGAGGTATTGAATGTAATATCTAAGACGTCGTCGATGACCAAAATGACCAAAATTTTAAGAAAAACAATTCAGCTATTTAATGTAGTTAGATACCATTACAGCAGAAATCCAGTAGAAGAAAGGAAACCCACGAGATAAAAATAGCTTGGTCCGTACTTCACCGAGTTTGACTGCAGAGTAATTCACGAAGCGAAGCTGAGTGAATTACTCTGTGGTCAAACGAGGTGGAGTGCAGACCAAGTTATTTTCTTCGAGTGGGTTTCTGATTTTATCTCACTCCGTATATCATTATTTATTGATGAAATGAATCACCAAATAAGCTATTGAGTATTGGGAACGCGAACCTCACGGCCGTGGAGTACGAGTTCCTAATATTAATTAACCCTATGGAGAAAAATACCGGGGTGAGATAAACCGAGAATACTGGCCCTATGTCGATGGCGTTAGTAGAATCTTGATCCCGTCACTTTAAGGGGTGGCGGTGGGTATCTTGCACCGAGCCATTTCATAGTCTTCCATGACAACCTCAGGGAGTCTGTTTCTTGCCAGAAAGTACCCACACACAGACATTTTATCTGGATCCCTAACCCTCCCCATCCAGATCCAAAAACACCACCCCTCACTGAACACTCATCAAGAACCCCAAACCGTCTATGATCCAAATAAACAATATCCTAGAAATGGCGCTTTGAGAGCGGAGATTGAACCAATTACCAGAGTTCCGATACCAATGAGTGTTCTTCAGTGTTCCCGACGTGTGCAGCGAAAGATACCTTTGCCTTCCTCTATCGGAGTCTTGGGGAGAAGGGAGCCAATGTTATCTCTCCTGGAGCAGAACCGGGGTGGATTCTGTGGACTCCTTGACCCCGAACTTGTACTCTATCTGCACTGCCAGCTTCTTATCCACTGGAGTCGACCACAGGAAGGCAGGGCTATCAAAGGAGACTTATTTTTGTGCAACTATAATTGCTAATCTTCAAGACCATGTTTGACGAAGAATGTGAGAATTTTTTTCTCCATGTTCAACATGGTTGTCATTTGCTGTCGTTTGAATTTTGTTTGGGAGTTGATGTCCTGTTCTCAGTATGGCGCGCCGTTGTAGACTTTTCTTTCCTTATTTCTTTCACCTAAAGATTACCGTTTGCCATACAGACGCCTGTTTAACAAAATTAGCAAAGAGTAAATGCAATATAATATTATGGCGAGAAATATTATAAATTTATTTCTTTTATTCTAGGATCCCTGATGAAGGTATATATATGTTATACCGAAATATGTCGGGAATTTACACCAAAACTCTAAAAGCCTCCTCATCATTTTATCAAGGAGCACAGTCTAGTTCGGTTTAAAGGGAATATCTTGTTAACTTATTATCGGTTCTACAGTGGGATTCCTCAAATTTCATCCTCCAACCAGCTAGATGCTTTGAAAGGTATACATGTTTATACTTCAAAATCCTCGGAACGTTTAAAAGGCGAAACATATTGAATAAATCAGCACAAGATAAGCTCGAATCGGTTAAAAAAAACCATATCCGTTATTTATATCACATGCATCTCAGTAACCCATCAGTTAGCCATCATGTAATCCAAACCATATTTTTGACCTATCATGTGAGATAATGACAAATTGAGTTGCAGTGCAGCATGGAAAACCCACTTCACGATAATCTGAAACACGACGGGGGTGAATGTAACGCCTTACCATAACCTCACACATTGCATCCAGATGTTAGTCCGTGTACAAGCTGAGCGTGTTACTCGGGTGTGAGCATCGTGTACGTTACATGACATTAGGAGCGTACCGGGCAGCTCACTGAACCGACTCAACTACAACTCAACATCTGGTCGGAGAGTGGACGATTGGAGAACTCGACACGCAATTTTCTTCACCCATGACGAACTCGACTTGAGAGAACTCGATCCGTAACGAACTCGACTTGGAACAACGAGTGTAGAGAAACAGGGGTAGCTCAGGGTGGCGGGATATCTGAGGGTTTCTCTCTGCCTTATCTTAGCCTGGTATGAGCGTCCATAGGTTTAACATTAGGAACTCGTACTCAACAGACTTACGAGTACGGTAACTCATACTCCACAGGTGATGAGTACATACATATTTCCAGGCTAAGATGGAATCAGAAACATATTCGTGTTTAGTCTGAGTCCCTGTTCACTATATCGTCTGGAGCGCTTCAGAATATTCACTCGGCTTTCGCCTCGTTCATATTACTCATTCGCACTCCAAACTCAATGGCGATTTATTTCTTACTATCAGTAATTAGTACCCCATACTCGTTGCTTAGAAGTACTCCACGAACTCGATCCGTTTTAAATCTTCCGAGCTCAAGTATCTTATTTATACAATCTGAATATATACTTTACTTAGTAGGCACAACTTTCTCTATACTCGTTGGTAGGCAGAATGCTATAGTGACTTCAAATTCTGTCTTCCAGGGGGAAGATAACAAACAGAAAACCCTATTATGACATACCTGTGTGCGAATGTTTATGAAATACTGCCCGCTGCTGGGGGTGCAGTAATAATAATGTTCGTGCCCACTGTGAGTGTGACTTAATGAGTCATTAAATTGTGTTTTTCCTTGTCGATTTAAGGCATATAATAATAAGCAAACGTCCTGACTGTGGACGAAACGGTTCCTCTTTTCGGTCAGTCGTCGATTCCATACTGCCTTCCGACTATGGCGTCAGGCAGTATGAAAGCGACGACTGAACTCGAATAGGAACCGTTCCGGCCACAGTCAGGACGTTTCCTGATAATTCTAACCATGTCCCTAACCCTTACTCTACCCCTAACCCAAACCCAAACCCTATCCCTCTGTTTATTTTCCAAATCTGCTGGATTATTTGTTTAAAACTAGTCAGACGTTTCTGTCTATGTGAAACTGACTTATCCATAGCTATCTATAACATATCGACTTCGTGGGTCGAATTCGAGTTCTCATGTCAACTACGGGTGGAGTCGCTTTCGTGTCGAGTTCTACAGTGGTTGGAGAGTGATGGTATCCACTCTCCTCCCACATCCCAGAAACAATTAAAATCCTAAATTTATGTTCAGAACTGGTGGGTTGCTACGCCGTTCCGCCAGCTTAGTTCCGTTAATAATAAAAACCTGTTGACGTCAAGCAATTACCATTAATTGCTAGTGAAATTTGATGAGTAATTGTCTCTAGAAGTTCGTGGAGCTATTCGTTCGAGGCTTTCAATCAATGTTACTTCCGAGGTGTGCCCAATTATACCTAGAATTAGAAAAAAAGATAATCGGGTCACAACATGAATTACGTCTAATTTTCTCAGTAGGCGGAACAAACAATAAAACAAAGAAAATGACACAATAACACAACAAGTTATAGTTCGAGGTACACAGAAATGTTCTCATATTCATTTAAGTATTTACTCTTTATGTTTATCATAAATCAGATGTTTGGTAGCTTTCCATTTTGCTATGAGGGTCTATTCCTTATTCTTGTCTAAATCAAAGAAAATACCAATTTAGACTAAAAAAAGATTAAACAATAAAATAAATCAGCCCTACGCCATGGCTGCCACCGACGGGCTATCCACCTTTTCTCAGTTTCTCTGAGAATTTTTACTTGATGAATATTTCCACTATTTCCCCCCTAAACTGACATTCATGTATCATCTTATATATATAATATTATGCCCAAAGATGGCATAAATAACAAAATATCAATAGAGAGAAATATATATATATATGTATAAATATATATATATAAATATAAATTATATATAAATTATATGTATTTATACATACCCAATAAATGTATATACATATATTTATAGCATACATCCCGTTTACACAGGGAGTGAGAAAAACGATGATAAAGTACCACTACACCTATCGTAACGATCCTCCGCTACGTTATCCCGATACGTAGTGCTTTGCGAGCCCGGGTTCGATAGACAGGGTGTCATTAGGGTCGGCGTTTAACCCTGGAGGCGTTAAGATGATCCATGACCAGGCTAAGCGGGGTGTTAATCCACCAACATCGGTAATCCAGCCGGGCTCTGACAGCCGCCAGTGGATGGCCGCAGGGCTTAGAGACGGCGGCCGATGGAAGATGGAGAGGGTGCGGAGATGGGGGGGCTTCAGGCCGGTGAGAGGCAATCTATGCATTATAAGGCCCGATTTCCACTAATATAAGTGATTTTTGGGCATGTTCGGAGCTTTCATAGGGGAATATAGCGTCAATTCTTTTTAGAAAGGTGGAAAGGGTGCGGAGATGAGGGGCTTCAGGCTGGTAAGAGGCAATCTATGCATTATAAGGCCCGATTCCCACTAATATAAGTGATTTTGGGGCATGTACTTAGCTTTCGTAGGGAAATATATCATCATTTTTTAGGAAAGGTGAGAGGCAATCTATGCATTATCCAAGCCTGGTATAAACGTCAATAGGCTTAACAACTTACGGTAACTCATACCCAACAGGTGAAGAAGAGATAAATATGTCCAGTCTAAGATAAAATCAAAAACATTTTCGTGCTTGGTCTGAGTCCCCATTCGCCATCTTGTTTAGAGAACTTCAGAATATTCACTCAGCTGTCGCCTCGTTCATATTACTGCACACTCCAAACTTGATTGTGTATGGGGAAATAGACCAAGCACTCATCAGTTTCTTCCATATTGAAAGCGTTCATTCTCACTGATATAAGAGATTTTGGGCCATAATGGGGGCTTTCATAGACGAATATAACATCAATTTTCTAGGAATCTGCCATGTCGCTAAATAGGAACACAAAAATGCACAATGATCAGTGACTCTAGCCCTCCCTCCCATGGTGAAGGCATGAGTCGCTGACTCGAAGCCGTCCCAAAAAGGCACTGGTCTCATGCGTTTTAATTTCAAACATGTTTGAAATTTTTTGGGCTGCTAGTAGCCGACTACGCCCTCCTACTCACTGTGGAACTGGTGTTTCCCTGGCGGCAGTCTCTGGGGCAGGAATCTCCTAGTGGGAATGAGGCCTTGAGATGAATTGCCGAGTTCAATTGAAGCTCACATTTCTTACCATCTAATAGCCCCATGCTGGTATTGAATAATGTGGAAAAGAATGTCATGTCCGGAGCGGTTGGTCTGGGTTGTGTTGTCTTTGAGGAGCAGTGTAAAAAACCCAGACGTGGAGTTGAAAGGATTCAGACTCCGGTTAAATTCTGTTATCCTTATTCCATTTCTCAGGAGCCACACAAAAAATAGCAAAAAATAGCAATAGAATAAATAGACGTAAAATATAAAAACTAAAATGGAATGGACAGGCGTGCCCGTTTATTTTTATCACATATTTATATTTGGGAATGTGTTTGAAGTCATTGTTCTATTGTTTATACTGTTGATATGTTATAAACACATTTTAAAGATAATGAGTAAATAATGATATAAAGATATGCAGGTTATAACCGGTCAGCTAACATAGAAATGTACCCAATGGAGCACCTGACAATAAATTACATACAAAGATGGTTGAAAACAAATTGTACAACTTAATAGAAAAACGAAGAGATACTTGACACAAAATCATAGGAAGGCTTTTTTTGCGTGGAATTTCTTCATTGACTACAAAAGGTTACACAGTAATGATATTTGCTCTTCTTACAACTTAGTCATGAGGCTGCTGTATACATATATGTGAAATGCGTGGTTGTTGGTCATTTCCCCTAGTCTACGTTTGAAAACAAAATGCATCGCATATAGATAATAAAGTCTATTTATTTCCATGCTTACAGAAAATGTTGGTGGCTATTTTTAGGAATAAAATCATACCAAGTCTACCATTCGTGTAATAAACCAGAGGATTTACTCCTTTTGATGATCGCTACCTGTCATATTTATAAATAAAAGCGGATCTGGTTGGGGAGGGACGTGGCTCCTGTGATGTTATACGCGGCGAGGAGGAGGATATTGACGTGTCCCTGGGTTCTCGTTGGGCAGATCCACCATGTCTACGCTCTGATAATATCCACGGGCTGAAGGAGGAGGCAGACAGGCAGCAGGGGCGTCTTATCCATCAACTGTGTCTTAATATCATTCAGTAATAAAGTCAGATTGCATCAGATACAGCAGGACGCCAACTGCTATCTGACGTCCTCCTAATCTTGTAGGAATTCCGCCCGGATGAAGGAAGTCTCGCGGTAGTGCGCTGACCGACGAGAATAGGCGAGATCTCTGTTAGTGTCATGGTGACCGACGAGAATAAGCGAGATCTCAGTTAGTGTCACGCTGACCGACGAGAATAAGCGAGATCTCAGTTAGTGTCATGGTGACCAACGAGAATAGGCGAGATCTCAGTTAGTGTCATGCTGACCGACGAGAATAAGCGAGATCTCAGTTAGTGTCATGTGGCCAACGAGAAAAGGCGAGATCTCACTCAGTGTGATGGTGACCAACGGGAATAGGCAAGATCTCAGTTAGTGTCACGCTGACCAACGAGAATAGGCGAGATCTCACTCAGTGTCATGCTGACCAACGAGAATTGGTGAGATTTCAATGAGTGTCATGGTGACCCATGAGAATAGACGAGATCTTATTCAGTGTCATGGTGACCGACGAGAATAGGCGAGATCTCACTTAGTGTCATGTGACCAACAAAAAAAGGCGACATTATATTCAGTGTCATGGGACCAACAAGAAAAGGCGAGATCTCACTCAGTGTCATGTGACCAACAGGAATAGACAAGATCTCACTTAGTGTCATGTGACCAACAAGAATAGACAAGATCTCACTTAGTGTCATGTGACCAACAAGAATAGGCGAGATCTCATTCAGTGTCACACTGTCCAATGACATTAACTTATATCAAGGAGTGAATATGTCTATCTTAGTGATGTACATCATGTACTCGAATAATAACTCCCTGTTCGCTCTATGTTATTCTTTCTTTCTTCAAAAATACCTTTGTGGTGTGTCAGGAATGTAATGGGAATATAATCATAGTTATTTTTACATATTTATGTCCAGATATGTCAATTATGAATTTGACTAAGTATTATATGTCCTTAATGGTTACAGTACATTTGAATCCTGTTGACATTATTATGTTGTATTTATAAACAAAAAGTTAATTTATCTCTCTTCTCGTTCTCTTTTAGGTAAGTTACCGAATTTCACCATCTTCCAGCCAACGAAATTTGTAAGTACGAAGATATAATGATATTGTTTTAAATAGCCTGTAGCTGTGCACCGGGTAGCATATTCATCTATACATACGTATCGGCTATTAAGACCACATATACACTGAAAATATGTTTATTCATGAAAGTTATTCATATAGGATGCCCCCCCCCCCCCCCCACAACTCAACCGTCAAGAAATATAGCAATGTAATGAATGAGAAGTAAGGCATGGTTAAGTCTGATGCTAAATGAAGAAAGTAATTCATACAAATTCAGTAGCAATAAGTAATTCGTATAATCAGTTCACATAAAGCGCATGCAATGCAACATATAATAAAATAATCATTTCCAGTACCAGAATCTACACATACAGCAGTGTTGTTGGTACACTGCAGATAGTTAGAGGAGAGAGAAATCATTTACCCTCAATCATATACTGCATGTAATTGGCATTATCCTACCCCTGATAAAAAACGGCATAGGCTTAACATGGGATTTGTAAATGTCACGGGTAGTGACATAAAGTTTTGTTTATGCCACTACTTTCTGATACTGAAAAAATATGGAAAAGGGGTGAAATAAAATCTAGACGCCACTCGTTTGAGTTTGAGCTTATTCATGCCACACATTTTGTTGGCTCCGTAATGTCACTCGTCTTCGAATCGTGAAATTATGGACCCAACAAAATGCGTGGCATAAAATGATAAATAAACTCAGACTCAAACTCGTGACGTCTCTTGATAGTATCTGTACATAAACTTTACCAAGAAAAAAGAGTAAGACAAGACAAATTAACGAGACAGCATCACAAACGTAATCAGACTGGATATAAAGATAAGAGCATATCCATCAGTATCAGGCCCTTTAACGTATCTGCCCTTTGCGTTTTATCGGAGATAGATAAGGTCAGGTATACACACACGTACACTCATCTCAGTACCACTTAAAGTTGGCAAACTCCGCTGTCACGCCCAGTGGATGCTTGGAGATTGATGAACTCGTTGGAGGTCACCCAAGGTTGACTTACTCGTCCATGTTTTTATCCCTGGTTTGGAGAGATGCCTATTTAGACCTCACTCTAATGGAATGTCAGTTATAGAGCTGCTTGTGCTTAACCCTTTAAGGACGGCTGCCTGGGGCTGAGCTAGTCTCACAAGGACGGGTGCTGGTGGCAGTTTGTCTGGCTAGAGGACTGGCACTTAATGGTTAAAACTGATAATTCAAGTTTCTAATCATGCAATATGATACATAGTCATAGATATTTTATTTCTTTTGAATATAAATATTGAATATGATGTTATATCTACATTTTCTGAAGAATTCATGAATATTGCTCTATTATTTCTTTGATAAAACACTTTTGTTAATATTGGAACAATGATGCCTCCAGTCATCATGCGTCTTTAGTGCGGCGATGCCCCCAGGCATCATGCGTCCTTAAAGGGTTAACTAGACAAGGACCCACCCACGCAGAGTCACTCTGACAAGTGAGGGAATAATTCACCACATTTATTTCGCCCGGTTCGGTTCAGAACTGTCTGCTCAATGGCCCGTTAAAATTCCAGAAGCGGAGAATGTGTGATTAATATATGACCAAAATGCTGAAATATTATGTGTTACAATTAGCGGTATGGCATAATGATCAATGTGTTTGTGTGTGGTGAGGTTGGGTCATAGATCCGGTTATGTGTCTTCCGTAATGACTCTGTGAAATTCCAGAAGCGGGGAATGTGTTGTTTACAAACCAAGCCTAAAATAATATATGTCAAATGTCAAACCTGAAATATGATAAAGATGTGTTTGTATGTAGGGGGACCCTGTCACTGATCTGGTTATATTTTCTATGTATGCCAGCGAAAAGTGCCACTAACTATAACCCATGCTTGATACGCACACCAAGCCGTAAATATATGTAGTATATATCTAAATGAAACCTAAAATACTTCTCCTATTTTGTACATGCCAGGAAAAAATGGAATAAACTATAGTAAATCCCCGCTTTTGTGGAACCCCCCTTCAGGGGACACACCGCTTAAGGGGACAGTTTGCTGGGGACAGGAATTCTTATTTAGTTTATTTTAACCCCGCTTCAGGGTACACCCCGTTTAAGGGGGCTTCTTGCTCGGAACGAAGGATGTTCCCTTAAACGGGGTTTCACTGTATAACACGTGCTTGAAAAGTACACCAAGCCTTAAATAATTCATATCAAATTAAAACCTGAAATATGTCGTAATGACAGATATGCAGAGAATCTCCTCTGTCCTAGAACTACTCATCTTTTACTCACATGCCAACGAAAAGTGGAACAAACTATAACCTAAGCCTAAAGGCATGTGGCTGGCGATAGATTTTTCATGAAATCAGTGTGAAAACAGGAAGGTAACATGTTTTGTTTTCTTTTTTTCACCAAAATAATTTTGATGTTCAATCCATGACTGAAAATCTTAGCCAAAATACAGGTATTTGATATTATACCAACAAATAGGCCCAAGTGTTAGCTCTTTAACAATGTTTTATTTATAAAGATCGGCCGGTTATTCACGAAACAAGAACAAATTACTTTTTTTTCTTAAATCTGTGCTTATGGGTCTGAAGCCATGCTGCCGACCCAGGTCAAGTATCACGCCTCGTTTTCGAATACAAGCATGTTGCTGGTTCTCGGCAAGCAGGGCCTAGATACATGCAACCAGCGCAACCCGATTGCAGCGCCACGCTTATGTGCAAGTGGTGAATGGGTGGATGGATGAGGCTTGGAGTTGTGGAGGGGCGGTTGACCATGGAGGAGTGGTAGAATCATCCAGGGGACTCACTGGAGGTCATCCTCCTGCTCAGATCCATGCGTCTTAAGCCGAGAAGCGGGGCCAGGCTCATAAAGACTTTGATTCCTCGACCGTGAAGATATTTGCCAACCCAACACAGGGAAACGGTCGATATGGTCACATAGTAAACACCGGGTATAGGGCGGGTATTGGGCGGATGCAGGGTCTTTGCCTGGTTGTATGCAAACAGAGGATTTATTGTCGTGGCACTATGGACGTGGCCGTTACGTGGTGCATATATTATAGATTTCAACCTTTGGGAATCCCTACAAGGATTTTTGGGAATCGATCTATCATCGGATTTCTGTCTATGGATAATGATTAAAGCTTATATTCCCACTCACCGAGGGAACTATTTTCTTAGTTGCCTATATGTTATTCCTGAAACTTTTACCAGCTTCCTTAAATAGACCTGGTGTATATGTAATTAGATGGCTCTTAATATTGATTAAAAATACAATGTATGTACTTACTTAATAGTGAAATATATAACACAACATTGTATCCCTAATACGACATGTATCTAAAAATATATTTTTATGGCTATATGTATTTGTATTCTGAATATATAACACAATTATGATATTTATATAGTTACATACAAATGTTATATTCAAGTATAATGTTGTTGTTGTTGTGTTTTTTTTTCAAGTTCAAGTACAATGGATGCTGTTATATCCGGGATTTGCTAGTGTACTGATTCTTGATCGGTTTTTTGTCCATGTTAGAGATGCAATGATAATAGAACATATAATCAGGATTCTGATATTTTCAGGGGGGGGGTTTTAAGCCTCACTGGCACCCAATGTGTGTGTGGCTAGTGTATATTATCTATATGAATACATACATATGCATATAGGTATATCATATACATATCATATTAGATATACCACCTACTATCCATACCTATGAGATATACCGTCCATGCCAATCCCGTCTATATTCATTACGTTCACATATCATATCTACTGTATATGTATGATGTGTATCTATACGTATCATATCTATATCTATATGTATGATTTATCATAAGTCATATGTGCATGCATGATTTATCATAAGCCACACACCTGCACACGCTATTGCGAGTGGCGCTTGCCCAAATAAGAACACACCCTTTAGCCGGTCGGTCTTGCTGCGTGCGCGCTTAATGTAATTGGACAAGCGGGCGGCAGGGCGGATGCAACTGGCATCTCTCAAAAACACCACCATTAATGGCACCATCGCCGATCTGCCGACTGCGCCAGTGCACTAGTATATTAGTGGGACTAGCGTTAGGTATGATGAACGAGAGAACGGGTGCAGGGAGACTGTTAGTCGGTATAACAGGGGTTGGCGCCAGAGCGGCGCTGTGCAGTGCAGTATGGAGGCTGGCGTCTCACCATGGCTGTATGCTGCTATGTGTATACTTATGTAATGGTATATACCCAGCCCCTAACGCCTATATAACCACATGTGAGGGTTGGTATTTAGGTGTCGTATGTTACCGGGTTGGTATTATTATATGTTACCGTGCGATGCAGGGAGTTTGGAAGTAGACTGCAAAATTTTCTCTGGTGGTAAGAATAGACTTGCCGAAGTCTCTGATTATGGTGGGTTTTTTTTGAGGTCACTTTTTTTATAATACGAGGAAACATCCTTACTGTGGGTGAATTAATGTCCGTTCGTGGTCTTTTCTCCTGGAAATATGTCCCTATGCCACAGGTAGAGTGACGAAGTTCCTGCATAAAAGACCAAGAATGACATCAGTTCCCCACAGTAAAAACATTTCAATATAATACATGTACCTGTAAATCATTAAAAAAAACCGCTTTTTTAATTACATACATGCTAGAGGTTGCAGGTTGCGAACATAATCAATATTGCACCCTCAGCAGCGGATAGTATTTCATAGATGTTCGACCATGGTTATATAATGATATGAAATATCCAGCTCGATTAAAAATCAAATACTTCTCGGATATGAGAGGATTAAAACATAAAAGGTGAGAGGGGATAAAGAAATAGGGTGGTTACAACGCAAGGACTGAGACTATTCTATCACTATTTCTATTTTTATCAGATCAATACATTACCGTGGCCGAGATGACAAGATAAGCAATATTGATATCAACGTCTCTGGCTTAGTTCTAGTGATTTTTGAATTGCTTGGAGATGAAATGGATCGCACTGTATTTTACGTGAGTGCTGTTTCCTCACAGACAATGGAGACCCAAACCTTTCCTCTGCCTAGCGAGGTCACTTTAATACTGTCACTCCGATTGTTAGACTTTTCCTGGGTAGCCTAGACTTGCACGAGTCTCTGATTGTTATAATTTTATTATAATAGTTTTCTCATCGTGTAATCCTGGCAAGATTAGTTAGGAATAGATTAGAGTCTACTATATATACACGAGTCACTAAGAATGTCGTGAAAATATACAATGTCATTAAAAAATATATACATGAGACTATTACGACCCCAATAGGGGCTGAGTTAGACTGGCTCCAGTCCCTGCCTCCTATAGCGACACTCCTCGCTGGGACACAGTCAGTCATGGGCCAGTCATAGAAGGATACATACTATAATGAACTTTATTCTGATAGTGTTAAACCATTTAACGAATGTTCATAATCAAAGACTTGAGCAAGTCTAGGGCCGAGTTAAAATGATCGCATAGGTGAGGTAGTCGCATTACCGAGAGTACAGAATAAAATTCTAATTACCATATCGTTGGGTCATAACTATACTGTTTTATCTTAAGCATTAGCTTCACTGATACCCTGAACATTGATTTCATAGTGGGCCCCTATTTCTTATTCACATTTATGATATATGTTTTTCCCATCTATACACACACTTTTCAAAGTGCCATATTAGAAATATTCCATCTGAAGGCTGGTCGCATTAGTGAGAGCAGATTTCACATTTGCGTCTTAGAATTGGTGGTTTCTAAGCGAGGTAGTCGCAATAGCGAGATGGTCGTGTAACGGAAAATTTTGTGAACAAAAAATAGAAGCGGAATGTTTGGGACATTCCCGAAATATCAAGAGGTACGCATTAACGAGGTCGTCGTTAGGTGAGAGTCTATTATACTTTATTCATGTCCAATGCTAGTGATCTCCATTCTGATTTTTGGCAGGTATCGGGTTCAGGGTTAGCCTATGCTGACTAAGGCTAGCCAAGGCTAAGTTCCTTGAATTCCATACCTACCCCTCCATCTACCCTACCTCTCCATACTAAGACTCATTCCTGGACCTCACAAGCGATATACGGCATATAGCCTATGAGCCATGGGGGCTGCCATGACGCCCCCCCCCCCCCCCCCCCGAGTAGGTGTTCTTCACTAATGGAGGTGGAAAAGTAGGTATTCTTCACTAATGGGGGTGCAAAAGAAGTGAGTGATATCTGTGAAGTATCACAACTCTATAGACTTGGTCACATATGTATAGAAAGTGTACCATGTGAAGAACATCATGTCCTGGGTTTAATCATTATGACATGCTGCTCGAGAATTGGTGTAGAGAGTCAAGGGAACCATTGTAAAACATTGAGAGGCAGTTGAATTTGGTAAGAACAAAGAGCCAGAACATAGATCTGTCCCCCCAAGGGGCCCACCATACTACAGGCCACCTAGTGACTGCTTCATGAACTAACAATGACTCTGTCCCCTATACGGCATATAGCCTATGATCCATGGGCGCCGCCATGACAGCCCCCGAGTAGCTGTTCTTCACTAAAGGAGGTGGAAAGGTAGCTGTTCTTCACTATTGGAGTTGCAGAAGAAGTGGGTGATAATTGGAAAATGTCACTTTTCTTGCCTTTCTCATATATGTAAATAAAGTGTTCCATGTAAAAGACATCATGTCCTGGGGTTTAGCATTATATCTTCCTGCTCTGGGACCGGTGTAGAGAGTCAAAGGAACCTTGGTAAAACATTGAAAGGCAGCTGCATTTCTTAAGAACAAAGAGCCAGAATAAAGGTTTTGTCCCCCGATCACCTAGTGACTGCTTCATGAACTAACAATGGCTCTGTCCCCTATAGGAAAGCTACATATTACAAACCAGTATCCATCAAGAAATGCCACTGTTCAGAGACTTGAGCAAGCCTAGCATCACCCATCTCAACAGCTTATCAACATCGCTTCATCAGGACATGAGTGGCAATAAACTAGCAATAAGCGAAGTTTTTAAGTCGTGACGAATGTGTATACTCAGAGGTTTCTCATTTCCTTAACACTCACCCTGTTCCCTGCCGCGTCGCTGCGTCGGCCGATTAGTCACGGAGAAACCCGAGCGCGGCCGAACAACGACATGGTGGGATGTCGATCTCCTCCCTGACAGGATTCAGACCCGGGAGCAGGGTCAGGTTGCCGGCCCTCCAGGGTCGGTGGCCGGCAGGGGGTAGTGACAGGGCTTCAACTTGAAGAAGCCGATACCTCGTACAATTCTCAGTCATGGGTGTGGGAGTTTTGGGTTTGGGATAGACTTGCTCCAGGCCCTGCATCTTTTGGCTAACCCTCCCTGTGGCGGGCAGGGGGTAGTGACAGGGCTTCAACCTGAAGAAGCCGATACCTCGTACAATTCTCAGTCATGGGTGTGGGAGTTTTGGGTTTGGGATAGACTTGCTCCAGGCCCTGCATCTTTTGGCTAACCCTCCCTGTGGCGGGCAGGGGGTAGTGACAGGGCTTCAACTTGAAGAAGCCGATACCTCGTACAATTCTCAGTCATGGGTGTGGGAGTTTTGGGTTTGGGATAGACTTGCTCCAGTCCCTGCATCTTTTGGCTAACCCTCGCTGTGGCGGGCAGGGGGTAGTGACAGGGCTTCAACTTGAAGAAGCCGATACCTCGTACAATACTCAGTCATGGGTGTGGGAGTTTTGGGTTTGGGATAGACTTGCTCCAGGCCCTGCATCTTTTGGCTAACCCTCCCTGTGGCGGGCAGGGGGTAGTGACAGGGCTTCAACTTGAAGAAGCCGATACCTCGTACAATTCTCAGTCATGGGTGTGGGAGTTTTGGGTTTGGGATAGACTTGCTCCAGTCCCTGCATCTTTTGGCTAACCATCCACCTGCATTACCCCAGACTTGCTCAAGTCTTTGATTATGAACGTAAATTGAATGAATAAAATAAATTACAACGTGTAAGGTTCCTCTGACTGGCTCAGGAATCAAACCTGTGTCACCCAGGCCAAGGGGAGAGTAGGTGGAGGCGTAAGGAGGGCGTGCGGGGGCGGTAGGCAGCAGTAGGAGTAGGATACAGGGACTGAGGCTAGTCTAGCCTTACCCCTCCTCGCTGGGGTAGTGTTACCCTAGGACACTCATCAGTGTCCCTAGGCTCGCAAGAACCTTGATTCTCCTTCATGCTTTTACCATGGAAAGTAATCGGATAATTATCTATTCATGGGCCAGTTAGGGAAGGATACATATTATAATGAACTTTATTCTGATTTTTTCATAATGAACTTTATTCTGATTTTCTTCAGTCATTTAATATCTGTTCATATTCAAATAGATGATATTCAAAGACTTGAGCAAGACTAGGTTTTGGGCAGACTTGCCCCAAGATTGTTACGTTCCAATTTCTGCATTGAGAAACGAGCGCATGCTTTCCCTTGGCCTAACAAGTCAATCTTGTTCCACGTTATTATCTCACCCCTGGTACATGTTTGGCCATAGGAATAACATTAGAAAAAATACTCAACGATCACCCTGGTAAAGTGACAATACTACGCCACGGCCGTGGCGGAGTGAATATGAGCTGACGTCATATGGATTTGCTAAGTAATTTTGATTATTCTGATATTGTGATGCTATTTAATGTCACTGAAAGGGGTGAGATAAATCCAGAACTGCACTCGAATAGTAAAATACACAATACTCCACTCGTTTGGATACGCAGTCTTCGTCACTCAAGTAGTACCCCTCCAAGAGAGGGTGGACCTTAGCAACCATCTCCCAGACGACCCCCACGCATGACAGATGTAAGTATATAGCAAACAATTCCATGAATTCCCAAGTAGTCCACAGCTATCCGTCTGTGCAGTAACACCAGCGATAAGGCTTGTAACGGGAACGTGGACTAGACTTCATTCATTTAAATTACTGCCAGATAATAACAATACTTTGAGCATTCGTCAAGTTAGTAAACTAAATTGGAAATAACAAGTTTCAGAAATGATTTTAGTCTAGAGTATATATATATATATCTTAGTTTGAATTTATCTAATTTTCCTATCGAACGTTCACTATTAAAGACTGGACCACGTCTAGGGCTGGTGTTGGTATTATTGGGAGGTTCAGGGCTGTGGGTGGGTTGTAGACAGTGAAAGTGAGTCATTCCCTGAGAGGAGAAGATAACGTAAACACAATCTGGATCTTGGTATCAGTCGCTCTCCGCTGGGAATGTTTGATTTGGGATGGAGAGTCAGAGACTGACTCCAGCCCCTCTGTACCCCTCTCTTACCCCAGCCCATCCCCTCCCCACTCAGCATCTGAAGGGATGCAGCTTGATTCCTGTGCCTGTCAGAGCAAGTTATTCATATTGTAATGCATTTCATCTATATTCCTCCTAATAACTATTAATTAAGTAAGTACCCATAATAAAAGCCTTGAGCAAGGCTACTGAAGAGGATTAGTAGATATGGGGCCAGGGAAAGAGGGTGGACTAAGAACATGGGTGCTAGAATCGAGGTATAAGCATTGAACCCATCTTTAGTATCAGCGTATTCTTAGTTTCATGAATTGCTATCCTGATGAAATACAAAAATTAATAATATTCTAAAACATAGACTTGGTGCAAGTTTGGGTGTGCTGGTTAGATATGGCACCAGGAAAAGAAGGTGGACCAGTAGCAGGAGTGTTATAACCAGGGTATAAGGCTGGACCCCTATTTCTAGTACCAGCTTATTTTTAGTTCTATTAGTTTTCATCTTGATTAATTACCAAAATAATAAATATTTAACAGCAAAGACTTGGTGCAAGTCTGGGGTTAGATATGGCATCAGGGAAACAGCGTCGACCAGGGGCAGGGGTGTTAAAATCAGGGTGTTAGCATTAATCCCAATCCCCTCCCCTCCCCCACCACACACATACACCCCTATCGCTAGCATCAGTGTGGAAAAACGTTTATTTGTTGGGTGCACCTCCCGTCATATCTCTCCACACCTCACACAAACACACACACGCACGTGCTCACTCCAGCATGTGCATCCTCACACCACGGTAGCCCCCCACACTCCAATCCGCTGACTGATTACTGTGAGTGACACATACACATTGCGCAAGCCCCGCCCCCTTTGGCTAGCCTCGCCCCGCGGCAGGCAGTGTTGTTCTTCCGGGTCAGATGACGTCATACGTCCACCCTCCCACGCCTACCTACGGCGGTGACACACGGGGAGAATTTCCGTAGTCCCGCCACCCCCACCACCACCACTACCACGCTACTACCACCGCACGCATGCTGGAGGGTCCAGTCAGCACTGAGCGATAATAGGTTGAGATACCTACAGGTCCGGGTGTTCCTTCCTCCAGTGTGCCGCACACACATGCCCCGATCTCCTCCTGGTGTAGACTGAACGACACAGCTCCAGCATCACCCAACAAGGATTATAACCAGGAACTTTTACCAGGCCCCCATATATCCATCCCATCGTGACTGCTATATATATATTTCATCCCCGTATCGTGGATTTAACAACACACAGGATCTATTGGGGATTACAGGATACATGGTGATTGTATGAAAGGCAAACTGAAATCCGGATTTACTAGTGATTTATCTACAGGTGATATCATATTCCAGTCATCCTGCATTAGGTATGTACCTTTTATGTATTTAGTTACCGATATTTCCTTTGATGATTTGTAATTGTATCTATTCGCCTGATATATTTTCACAATCAGAAATGGTCTGTATAGATCGACTTCAATCCCTGGGTCCCATGCCTACTCCATCCCTCATAGCAAGGACCTTTGGTAATTCCCAGGTTTAATAGGTATAAGAGACAGTGCCATTCTGAATGAATGGCCACAATCAAGAACAAGTCTCGGACTGTATATGTTTGATTCGGCCACTCGTATCATATTAACAGCAATACTATAGGCAAAGAGCTAAGTACTCATGGCATATAGGATTGTTTATTCACTCTACAATTAATGACATTCCGGTAAAACAATGCTACAAATATGTGGTAGTTGGGCCAACTTTCGATAGCAAGGTGTCATAATTGCATTATGTAGATCCAGATAAATCAACGATGATTTGCATTTTATATGAAAAGGTGAATCTTCTTCGTTAAAGTATAACAAGAAACATTGTTTATGTGATATAATTGTCAAATAGAGGGTGACATGTACAATTGACAATTTTCACAATGTTTGAAATCCTTGTAAAACCAGTGTTTTTCTCTAGTTTAGTACAGTTGGTTTCAGAGGAGAACCCTTTTACTAAACTTTTTATTTCAAAATTTTAATGTATCTCTCGTGAGTACGAGTTTTTCTGATACTTATCAAAGTGCAGTTATACCTGAGAGTGTGGAAAAAAACATTAAAAAAAACAACAAAAAACAATGAATGATGGTTATTAAAAAGAAAGCATGCTAGTCTTTACAGCTGGATGGCTGTCTAGTGTCTTGGGTTACCTGGTATGTGTGTGTCGTGGGTTTGTTGTTTTGCCACCAGACATTGTTATGACATACGGGCTGGTACCCTGCCTCGCACCCTTCTGGTACCAGGTGAAGGGTCCACACAGTACACGTCCTATGGAGTATGATCGGTGGGAGTTAGTATGATCCTTTATTATATACCCATGCAGTATATTTGATAATTACATACTGCTGCTCCCTATGCAGTATAGATTGTATACTGCACCCTGTGCAGTACACTGTTATACTGCACACGTTAAAGCATCAGCAGTGTGTCCACGGGTTCTCCTGCTGACATGTCTTTTATGCCAATATATAGTAAGTTTTGATTAACTTTTGGTATATGATAAATGTATAACGCCCAACCATGCTTGTACTAGCTACAAAACTCGATGGGAATCGATTCCCCATCTCGTTTGGTAGCATGTACAGCATGGCCAGGTCGTTCTATATAAATATTTCTGGGGACACATCAGTACAACGGTTGCCACCGCAGCCTTAGCTTTTTACCCTACACGCCATATTGTTTTAGTCTGGCCCCAGTCGCTGTACCCCTGCACCTACCCCACCCCACCCATCCTCCGCAGAAGGCAGTTTTCCTCTTTCCAAAGGAAATCCGTGTTTGTATTTTCAGTTTCATATAATAGTTTTTTTTCATGTGTAAAAGAAAGGGAATAAATTGGGCCTCAGTCGCAACAGTAAACAGCGGTTGAACCCCAACCCCAAGCCACATTCCATGACCAATAACGATGTGTTTCCCATGTTTTCTCAGTCTCTCTGAGGCATTAAATTCCACATGGAAGGGGGGGGGGGTGGAGAGTTAGCTCAGTGGTTAAAGCACCAGACTTGTAACCCCAAGGTTGTAAGACTTTGTTGGTTCGAGTCCCACCCCCAGCAGTGGTAGATTTACTGCTATAACAAAGGCCAATCCTTCTCATACCATGTCTATGTGGTGTGGGAAGTAAAAGAACTCTCACCTCGGTAAATGTATAGGGGTGAGATTTCTACCTGAATTCATCACATAGATTCGATCACCACCCTAGTGGTGTAAAAGAACCTTGAGAAAGTTTGGAAAGTACCTAGAATGGTTGACTGGACGCAAAATCAAAACCAAACAAACAATCCACATGGAAAGTATTTCCTACTACCATCATGACCCCAACTGAGATCCCTGCAGTCCTCTCCTTGATTCCTGGACCAGTCAATAGAAAGTTTATCTTATTGAAATATTTGGATAATTAAGTAAATGTTGATGATCACAGACCTTGAGCAAGTCTAACATTGTGTGTGTGAGTGTTTATGGGCAGTCAATCCAGCCCCATTGGCTTCAAAACAGACTCGGCTTCGTATCATCACCGCCCTAAATACGGGACTGCCAACATGGCCTGTGGTTTACTGCTACACTGTGTATGTATGTACATCTATAGCCCTAAGGGTATTGGGTGAAAAATAGCTATAGGGATTGGGGATGCGAGAGCCGGCGTGAAATCTAGGTATGTGGGGTAGTACTAGTAGTAGAGGTAGCCAAGGTCCACCCCCAGGGGTTGGAGGTCATGGGTGGTGGCGCCTCCTGCGGTTCAAGCCTCATTGGTACAGAGCACTGGTAGATGCAACGAAGCGTGAAATTTGCCGATCGCGGAAGGTACGGCTGCTGCCAAAGCTGTCTGGCCTCGCCACTTCTTTAGAGCACCAGACTTGTAACCCCAAGGTTGTAAGACTTTGTTGGTTCGAGTCCCACCCCCAGCAGTGGTAGATTTACTGCTATAACAAAGGCCAATCCTTCTCATACCATGTCTATGTGGTGTGGGAAGTAAAAGAACTCTCACCTTGGTAAATGTATAGGGGTGAGATTTCTACCTGAATTCATCACATAGATTCGATCACCACCCTAGTGGTGTAAAAGAACCTTGAGAAAGTCTGGAAAGTACCTATAATGATTGACTGGACGTAAAATCTAAACCAAACAAACAATCCACATGGAAGTTATTTCCTACTACCATCATGACCCCAACTGAGATCCCTGCAGTCCTCTTCTTGATTCCTGGACCAGTCAATAGAAAGTTTATCTTATTGAAATATTTGGATAATTAAGTAAATGTTGATGATCACAGACCTTGAGCAAGTCTAACATTGTGTGTGTGAGTGTTTATGGGCAGTCAATCCAGCCCCATTGGCTTCAAAACAGACTCGGCTTCGTATCATCACCGCCCTAAATACGGGACTGCCAACATGGCCTGTGGTTTACTGCTACACTGTGTATGTATGTACATCTATAGCCCTAAGGGTATTGGGTGAAAAATAGCTATAGGGATTGGGGATGCGAGAGCCGGCGTGAAATCTAGGTATGTGGGGTAGTACTAGTAGTAGAGGTAGCCAAGGTCCACCCCCAGGGGTTGGAGGTCATGGGTGGTGGCGCCTCCTGCGGTTCAAGCCTCATTGGTACAGAGCACTGGTAGATGCAACGAAGCGTGAAATTTGCCGATCGCGGAAGGTACGGCTGCTGCCAAAGCTGTCTGGCCTCGCCACTTCTTTTAGTTCTTTATACACACACCTCCTCCATCCTCTCTCTCATCTTCTCTCTGAGGCTGGATTGCAGTCCAAATAGATAAATATTACGACTGGTAAAGGGTATCTCCCAAATACCTTGAACTTTGCAAGTTACGGCTATAACCTTCCCACGCGATCCTCAAAATAACTTATTTACCTCTGTTCTCAATGAATTGAAATATAAAGCGAGCTATTTAACTTCCAAAATATAATAGATATAAATTCAGATATGATAGTTATCCTGTTTTCCAATGATATCCTTGTTTTAAGTTTCTGTATATATAATTAGTTTTCATTTGTAAAGAATAAGAGCATAAATTCGGTCTCATACACACCAATAAACAGTGGTTCAAACCTCTCCATACGCCCGAACCCCAATCCATGGCCAATGACGATGTATTTTCCATATTTTTCCAGTCTCTCTGTGGCAGTAAATTCCACATGAAAAATATTTGCTTATTTTACGAACACCAACTGACATCCATGAATAATTTTATTAATGTTTGAATAAAAAGAAACCATTAGAACCACTCCGTTCACCTGCTAAGAAATCTGCTTGTCCACCAGTGAACCGCTAGTCTGAGGCAGGGCTTCATCTAAAGGGGGTGTTCCACTGGACCGACGGTAGCCGATTCCATAGCCAGACAATCGCTGATTGTTATCGGATGCCCTAGAATTTCTCAAATCTTTCAAAATGGTTATTTATTAAACTATTATTATCAGAATTAAATAAATTACAATACGTGAGCTTCCTCTTAAGGGCCCAGGAAGAATTGATCGGGTGAGAAATCGGCCTGGTGGATTTTGCCCTTAAGACGGAATAGTGACCAGTGCTTGGACTCATATGTGATCACTTTATACAGAGGATGTATTGGTTAGCTGGACGTTAGTTCAAACAAACAAAATACACAATGTTAGACACTAACAGACCTGACCCTTCGTTGTTAGTCCGGCCTGTTTACACAGGGCATTGCCCTCTACCTGTAGGGTATGAGTGGGTGTCACTTATACATGATACAATACCCCCTGCTTTGAGTGGTCACCCACCCACCAACGGTCACTGAACCAGACAATACCTCTCGGATTACACCCCCACCTTGCATGATTACACACCCAGTCTTCTTTCATATAACAAGGCACATACTTTATAGGCCAACCGTTACTGAACGTTGAAATATAAATGTTATTTAGAGAATCCGTCAATGGTACAGAATATAACTTATAAGTGGTATTGAGTGGTTTACAGAGCCGCCTGTGTAAGTGTGGAATGGACCTGCAATGGTTGACCGAACGTAAAATCATTCAAACAAACAAACAAACACAAGCCTGTCTACAAAACCATAGCCTGTTGTATTCTATGTCCATCTCCTCTAAGAAATTAAACCATATTAAAGTGCGACATTTCTTTGTACTATAGCAAAAAAGGGGTTATTTTCCCCTTTACTGTACCGGTAAGGGAGAGGCTTTGAAGTCGTATACCATGGATTTTATCTTATACCATGTTTATGGTACCTGACAGTGTATGAATAATGGGTCGTGGTTTACCGAGTCCCTGTAGATTGTCAATGGGTATTTCATATAGTATGGATAATAAAACACTATGAAGTCCCCATTCAAGCTACACGAATATTAGATATATATATCATAAGAACCTCCATCCGATTATGATTATGCCTTCCCGTTCGGAAATATTTGTTTTTTGATCACCTGAAGAAGTGCTATTAATTAGCACGAAACGTCGTGTCCAATTTTGATACCCCATATCACCACAACATTGTCATCTTGGTTATAATATAACTGTATTTAAAAGAAATCAACTGTGTCCTGTTAAAGGCAATCTGCAGAAATATACATGAAGGGTTATTACGGCAGAAATGCAGGGCTAGAATAATTAATTCACTCTCCTAATGTTAATACATAGACTTGAATTAACCATGTGCAAGCTAGCATGTTCTCATGTAGAACAAGTTTCCTTCCGCCTAAAAAAGTAGGTTCTAGGTCCGTCTAACCTAAAAATCCATTCTGCCGCCATGCTCGCCATCCACTGACCACAACTGTCAGATACAGAGGGAGTCCGTCTGTATGTGTCAGTGATCTGTCATAGTATGAGGATAAAACCTCTCATGTGTGAAGTCCACTCAGGCCTCCTCCCCATTTCCCATCGGGCAAAATCATCTACCAATCCCTCGAACCATCCTTTCATGTTCTGCTCATAGATGAGATAAATGCACTACGGCACCATTGTACTCTCCATCTTTTTCTACCTTCCTAGATTTTTACATAGATACTAGAATTAGTGCCAACTCTTTTTGGATAGTATTGGGATTAGAGCAAAAAGACTTTGTTGTAAGCAAGAGTGTTCACTTACACTGGGTGTCACCTTTTGTTTGGTACCCCTTACACGGAGTTCTAGTGTGTTTCTTGTTCATTTTACATGTATATATGTGCCAAACGCGTAATATGTGTGTGTGTGTGTGTATATATATATATATATATATATATATATATATATATATATATATATATACATACACATATCCCTTTTGGCTATATCTGAGGGTATATCAATGGCAGTAGCTTGTGTGCGTGTATTTCCATGTATTTTCATATTCACATAGATTCAGATAGAACTTTATCTCACCCCAGATATTTTTCTCCATAGACTTGACATTGGAAACTCGTATCTAACAGCCATTAGATATTTAGGAAAAATATCCAATGGGGGATAATGTCACAAATGTTAGCCCATTAGCCAATATTAAGGGTGAGATAAATTCAGAAACCCATTCAAGTGTAGGGTCAGAGCTCGATCCCATCTCATTTGAATCACATAGCAACTCAAGCGGCTTCGCCTTGTAAATTACTATGTGATTCAAACTCGATGGGATATGGGCTCAGACCCTAAACTTTCATGGGTTTCCTCTATAGTATAGTCACACATAGTTTATATCTTATTCAATACTCCATGATTTTCCTTAGCCAGATAGAAACATATAGAACTCCATAGTCACACATAGTTTATATCTTATTCAATACTCCATGCATTTCCATATCCAGATAGAATCAGATAGAACTCTACAGTCACACATCGTTTATATCTTATTCAATACTCCATGCATTTCCATAGCCATATAGAAACATATAGAACTCTATAGTCATACATAGTTTATATCTTAGTCAATACTCCATGTATTTCCATAGCCAGATAGAAACATATAGAACTCTATAGTCACACATAGTGTATATCTTATTCAATACTCCATGCATTTCCTTAGCCAGATAGAATCAGATAGAACTGTATAGTCACACATAGTTTATATCTTATTCAATACTCCATGCATTTCCATAGCCAGATAGAAACATATAAAACTCTACAGTCACACATAGTTTATATCTTATTCAATACTCCATGCATTTCCATAGCCATATAGAAACATATAGAACTCTATAGTCACACATAGTTTATATCTTATTCAATACTCCATGTATTTCCATAGCCAGATAGAAACATATAAAACTCTACAGTCACACATAGTTTATATCTTATTCAATACTCCATGCATTTCCATAGCCATATAGAAACATATAGAACTCTATAGTCACACATAGTTTATATCTTATTCAATACTCCATGTATTTCCATAGCCAGATAGAAACATATAAAACTCTATAGTCACACATAGTTTATATCTTATTCAATACTCCATGCATTTCCATAGCCAGATAGAAACATATAAAACTCTACAGTCACACATAGTTTATATCTTATTCAATACTAGATTATCGAAGGCCTCCACAGAGACAGACCTGGCCTAGTGACTTGAGGGACGTTGGGGTCGTAGGTTGACCGTGGTGAGCACTGCCCTCTCTCAGACAGGAGTCCTGTGTGGCTTCATCTATAATGAACCACCTGCCCTTCCCGGGCCACACCCACAGGTGGTGCAGGCAGCGTAGACTGGCCCCAGGTCCCTTAAACTATCCACAGAATATGAGTGTAGATTGGCGCCAGGTCCCTTAAACTATCCACAGAATATGAGTGTAGATTGGCGCCAGGTCCCTTAAACTATCCACAGAATATGAGTGTCGATTGGTGCCAGGTCCCATAAACTATCCAAGGAATATGAGTGTAGATTGGCGCCAGGTCCCATAAACCATCCAAGGAATATGAGTGTAGATTGGCGCCAGGTCCCTTAAACTATCCACAAATTAGGAGTGCAGACTGGCCCCACGTCCCTTAAACTAAACATCAAGTATGAGTGTAGATTTGCCCCAGGTCCCCCAAACCATCCACTCTGATATATAATAGTAGAAAAAACTAGACTTGTTCAGTAGGGAGTCTCAGCTGGAATTCAAGACATATATGCTGTACCACAGGGACCCAGTATCAGACCTAGAGTTTAAGATATATTCTGTGCTTGCAACGTGTTTGTCTCAATGAATCATACAAACCAGTGTCAGGCCTAAAGTTAACAAGGGGCATTTAGTTTCTCTCATATTTCCAATGGTGCATGTTATAAAATTTGTCAATTGCTGGACTCAGGTGCAGCCTGCTTTAAAACTGTTTCCTTGCGTTAACTATAGATGTGCATGTTTGTCCACAGCATGCTTCTAGTGAAGATGGATATATTTTTGGTCCTCGTTCTTGCAATATATCTACGTAATACACATTGAAAGACTCTAATTTCTCTCTCTCTCTCTCTCTCTCTCTCTCTCTCTCTCTCTCTCTCTCTCTCTCACACACACACACTTTCTCTCTCTCTATGTATATATATAGAACAGAAGTACAACCCACGAATATGACATGGTCAATTCCTGCGCATGCATTAAATTGTTGAGGGATATAAGATATATACGAGCAAAGAGGCCGGATGGAGGGAATATTTTGAAAACAAACACAGATAATAGTCACAGACGTGTCTCAAAACAAGTGTATTTCCGGAAGTGCGCCGGTCCAGGGCGTGCCCAGTACTGCCTCGTATCCACGTGACGTACCGCGAGTTCTCGCGAGAGGTGTGGCCTGGGACGCGGAGACGATGTCTGTCAGCCATGTTTGTTTTTACTGAGAGATGAAAAAAGACTCGCCCGATGCTCCCGGGAAGGGTGGATCTGGGCAACAGAAAAAGGGAAGTGTAGACTGAACAGTATCCCGAGTACCTCGTATCGTTCTGGTTATTTTACAAATACATATATTATATCATCTCCCTCCAGTACTTGTTTCTCGCCATTGGTCAACTGTTCTCTCTCTCCCTCTCTTTCCCTTTCTCTCCCTCTCCTCTCTCTCTCTCTCTCTCTCTCTCTCTCTCGCCCTCTCTCGCTCTCCCTCTCTCCCTTTTTCTCCCTCTCCTCTCTCTGTCTCCCTCTCTTCTCTCTCTCTGTCTGTCTCTATCTCTGTCTGGCTGTCTCTCTCTCTCTCTCTCTGTGTCTGTCTGTCTGTCTGTCTGTCTCTCTCGCTCTCTCGCTCTCTCGCTCTCTCGCTCTCCCTCTCTCTTCTCTCTCTCTGTCTGTCTCTATCTCTGTCTGTCTGTCTCTCTGTCTGTCTGTCTCTCCCTCTCTCTCTCTCTCTTTCTCTCTCTCTCTCTCTAGGCTATTTCCCACTGGTCTAAGAAAAAGGCAGCAATTACTTGTGTTCCCCTGAAAGTCCGTCATTGGTGCCACCGACTGCACGTCGGTATCAAATAATCGGTGAGGCCGCCGTTTTTTCACCACATTTCACATATCCATTCCGGCAATCTAATCGGTGACCATTTCAAATACCTGGCTGTTTCCATTCACCGATCTGGCATCGGTACACCAACCCGCACCAAAGGGGGCAGGCCAAGACTCACCAATGATTTGCATTTTTGCGTTCCCACTTAACAACATGGTAGAATACTAGAAATTTGTGCTCATAGTTACCGATGAAGACCTGCACATGCCCAAAAATCGCCTAGTGGGAATCGGGCATCAGTGTATCGGGAGGTCTATTGTGGTAAATCGGCAGTAATGGGTACATTTCTCACATAGTTCCTCTTCCCTGTATTCTAGGGCGACAGAAAGTAGACCCGTAGCGAGTAGGAACCGTTTTACACCACACCAGATATGACATCCGCTCAGATCGGGGAGATACACATCTGATACATGTTTGACAGCTGTCAATCAATTTAGTGATGGATACAGCTAGAATGGCTCCATCACAAGGATTTTGCCGACAAACCAGTAGGATTAAGTTTCCTACATTAACCCTACAAAGACCTCAATTCTCATTTTTTTCCAGCCCGTTCTTATGTGCAGCGGTAGCTGCGCCTAAAAATCCTCCGACAATAAAAATATGTTTTCCTTCTGACACTAGATGGGGACTAAGATGAGAATGGAGCCAGCATGTTTTGTGTTTCTTTACTGACTCACTCGCGACCATGCTGCTTCGATGATCGCAATCCAATAAAATGACGCATATAACATGATGTTCTTCACTGTAATTAGAGACCAATTAGTATCCAGGAGACTGAGTCAGAAATTGTTAATCTGTCGGGAGCATATACGCAACGAGTACTACCGTAAAACTGGATGAGTTTTAATCTTGGCCACCGTATGCCACAACTGGAGTTTGGCATAGTGACTTTATGAGACGAAGCCGCGTGAAGTCTGGAGCCAAAACTCCAGGAGTGGCATGCGGTGGCCAAGATTAAAACAAATCAAGTTTTGATTTTATCCTACCCCGTCTCCTCGAATTTGTAATATTACATGATAACAATTCTGTATGCCACTAGTGGCATATAAAACTCTGTATGCCAGTCAGCATGGCATACAGAAACTCAATGTTAAGCCTATGGGATCCTATATTAGGGGTAGGATAATTCTGTATACTCGTTGATGTATGTGACATTTACTTCCGTGATATTCGTTTCGATATGATGGTTATTAATTTAAGTGGAAGTCAGATACAGACATGCCCTAGTGATTTCAGGGAGCTTGGGGTTGTAGGTTGTATATCGTTTTGTTCCTGAAGTGGGATTCACACTATGGGATTCACGTTCCTCACAGGGCGTTTGTCTGAGACAAATCCTGCTGAGATTCTGAACTCGAACACAATTTCTTTGTCTACATTGTAGGGTTCCATTTCCCTGAGACATGTTTCCCCCTGTAATTGTTGGCGACATTTATCCCTAAAAAGGAACAGAATCTCGTGAGATGTTGAACCCAGTAAGAAACATGAATCCCACCGTGTGAATTCCGCTTCAGCCGCATAGGCATGTCCAAAAATACAGTTATTCTGTTATTGAACTTGAATCATAGACAGTCCTTGTATCTGAAAGAAAACTCGCCTTGGCGAGAGATACTTTATGGTAAATTTAAAAAAATGAATAAATAAAACCAAAAATAAAATAACCACGAAATATGAAATTTGAGTCTATGGGAAATGTCAAGGCTGATAGAAATATAGTATATCGTGAGCTTTCTCCATGAGTCTATATTTACTTCTTCAACAAACTCAGTGGCATGTGCATGTTCTATCGCTACTTGTTGCATGTATTCCTCCATCCCGGAACATTTCATTTTTCCCATGGAAAATCCCGGTATTTTGTGAACAGTCTTCCCCTGTGAAAGCACAGTGCTTGGGAATAGCTGCAGACAAAAAGAAGACAGAATGCCCACACAGTTCCCCGAGAAAGGCCTTGTAGTGGTTTTCTCATGTTCACCTCCCATTCACCATCGCCGTGCTGACAGTCGTGAGCCGATGCTGTTCCGCTATTTGCAGCCCGCTCATCAGCGACTGTCACGCCGCCTGTCGGACATTTGTGGGAAGATCGCACGCGGCTTCCGCTCCTCCATAAATATATGATAAAACCCCGTGCAAGGGGAGAGTTCGAGTAAGGGCGGCACACCGCGTCGAGGGACAATATGCTCAGAGCGGATTTTCCCCCGGTTATTAAGCGGTTATTTTGACCCCATGTAAAGGCAGAATTCCACTGGACCGACGGTAGCCGATTCCGTAGCCAGACAATCGCCGATTATTATCGGATGCCCTATAATTTCTCAAATCTTTGAAAATGGTCATTTATTAAACTATTATTATCAGAATTAAATGAATTACAATACGTGAGCTTCCTCTTAAGGGCCTAGGAACAATTGATCGGGTGAGAAATCGGCCTGGTGGATTGTGCCCTTAAAGGGTCACCTCGTGTAAGGGGTCATCCCGCGTTAACGTACAGGGGGCGTCTCAACCCCGTGTTTGGGGGTATTCTTGAGGAACACCTTATTTGATATGAGGGGGCAGTGTGAAAAAAAACAGCAGATTATTCAAATTGTTTCTTTCTTGTATGTACATGTATGTGTACGGGGTAGACAGATATCCAAACAATCAGACACAGGGAATCGGCCTGCTTAGGCCCCTGTAAGCATCTGGTGGCTGTCTCAGTAATACTGAGTGAGCAGTACGGGAACAAAATTGCAGATTATTCAAATTGTTTGTTTATTGTATGTATCTGTATTTGGCAGACTAGTCTCAGACACTGGGAAACTGTGTAGGCCCCTGTAGGCATCTTTTGGCCATCCATGTGCTTATAGCAGTGTCTGCCCAAGGTGTAATATGTTATACGGTCTAACGATTGACAGACTGAAAGTTCAATGCAGTGGGATTTACGTAATGCACACAGGCGGTTAAGATACATTGTTACAGGCCTAGGCATCATAGGATTATTATCATCTATGGAAAAATCGAGTCAGTTATCAACCATTAAATTGAAACAACCTGTGCTTGTTGGGACAACACCTTTAAAAAAAACAGCAGCCTTGCGCTCACACCTATTGCCGACACTCTAGGTGTAAAAGCTCTGAATTCAATAGACACAATGTTAAAGAGTGATCAGTATTTGACCGCGCGACGGCCTAAGTCGGCAATGCACCACTGGGCGGCGCTGGACGGTAACTCATCTATTCACGTTATTCCTCCTGTGGGTTGTGGTGGGGAGTGAGTACTCGGTGAAAACTCCCACAGGGTTGGCACGCCAACACCGCATGCTAACAACCTTAAGAGTAGTGAACAGTATTGTCTGGAGACTCTCTTAAAGGCATATCCTACGATTCACAGTGGCGCCACCTGGTGATTTTATGATATCAACAATTATCCGTCCAAACTGGTTCATTTTGAGTTACTCTTATCTTTCGAATGAATAAAATGTAATAGTTTGTCCAATGTGTCCTCACATAATAGGTAATATAGGCCAATATACATTTGCTTGATTTACATAAAAATTGTATTAAACAATATAATTTTCTTTCAATCCCTTTATAATAAGTATGGTAATTTATAGTTTTTCAAAACTTGAATTTGTAATAATCACACTTTGACTTATCACTTGTAAAAGCTTGGTGAAAATGAAATGGGTTTTACTTTGTAATATCCAATATTCTATTTAAATTATTGTATATCCTATTTTAACACCACTTTGATATCAATCTCAAGATCAAAAGTTAGCACGGTGACTCTTACTCTTTTCAATTTCATATATATATTCTACAACACTTGGGGATCAATATGTTCAATTTCTAGGAAAATGACATTGGTTTTAATTTGCACGCCGACACGCCTTTAAAACGGGGAACTCGTACGGGAGAGCTGGTCTGTGAGGAGGTACAGTCTTCTGCCTGGATGGCTACTGGCCTTTCGTTTGCTTTGTAAATTGCCATTTCCACAGTGTTTAAAGATAACAAGCGCCCAGCATAGATTTTACGGTCGTTACTCCATGACCGGCGCCTTTACCGTAATTACCCTGAAGGAGCCGTACTGTTAGAATTCAATAAAAACTCCCTCTAGCACATATAGTGGGTTTTTGTAATTTTTTTATGAGTGGGATATTTTGTAGTGGAGTGTAAGCCAAAGTAAAACAATTCTGAGAAAACAAATAGACCGACTTTATACTGGACAAAGTCTGAGAGAGCTCACCACAATCGCCATGTAAATAGAATTTCAACCACAAGCACAATATTGTATCGAAATTCAGTTTTTCATTGTGAGGTGGAAAGAAGAAATGAATTATTTGTTAACAATATGTTCATAAAGACAATAGATAATATGTGAATCTAATTATAAGAAAATGGAAACCAGCAGGAGGTATATATAAACAAATGTAAGAACTTATATGTGACAAAAGCCTTATGGCATCTGTGGAAATAGAAAAGGAATATGGGATTGAATGTGATGAAGATTTTGATTTTCTCGAGAAACACATTACCTGGTTTGAAAATATTGCTTGTGAGGACCTGCAATCCAGTAAACTATATATAGGCAGAAATAATTTGGCAACAACTACCTTGATCTGTAAGGATGGAGTTTTGAATTTAGGAATAAAAATTGAGAAGTACATATGCAAATTGGAAAACAAAGAGCCACCTACATAAGATGGTTTGGATTTAATAATTCTGAAAAGGTAGACATACAATATTAAATTGCTCTTTATAATTAACAAACTTCTTAAACCGCTTGATCTAATTAACAACAGGTATTTACAACTAACTTAGTTAGGCGGAGTTTCACTGCACTAAAATTACGACCAAATACTTAACCACTTTAGGCTCCATTCCCTGCGAGCTTCTATTGGCGTAGTGTGAGGTGATAGCCAATTGAATTTTAAGAGATACTTACATCTTCAGTTCAAGGTGGAGAATTGCCCCATCCGTCGGGTCCCCGGGTGCCAGGTAAGAGACATAATTCCGCCTGTGCTGGCACATCTAGTGACAGTCTCCTGGCACCCAGGCCGAGTGTAGTAGGGAAGAGGAAGGAACCACTCTCCCAGCAGATATTCGGAACCGCTTGTCGTATCCCTGTCCACAGAGTAACTGGGGAGAATTCGTCCCATACGCCATGCGGTTTTAATTCTTAAAAAAACACCACAAAGCTTATCTATTTAAGATATTCTCTTTTTATTATTATTATTTCATGTTTATCAACTCATAAGAATTTTCTTTGTTCTACTCGCAGACAGAGAAGAACACCCATATATTATATAATTTTTGTTGTTGTTTTAGTGCTAAATTTCACATCGTGAGCACTGGAATCCCAAGGTTGTCGGAATTTGTAGGTTTAAGTAAAATCACTCTCACCTCAGTAAATGTGTAGGGGTGAGATTCCTATCTGAATTCATCTCATAGATTCGCACAAACCCAAATAATGTCTAATAGAGCATATTGAATGTTAAACTACCAAAACAAACAAACAAACACTACAGTTAGGTCTATGACTCCTCAATTAGGTGGGTTGTTGCAGAGACAAGTCTTCAATAAGCAAGTATCTGCTGGGAGACTGGAAGCTGTAGGCTGTGGTGGGAGGATGTGGTGGTACTGTGAAGTGGTGGGGGGGGGGGGGGGTGGGGTGGGGGGTGGTGGCTTCTGCTATGAGATGAACACTCATAAGCAATATCCCACATGGCTCCCGTCCTCCTAAGTATCCTCCCCGCGGAAATTGAGGGTAGCAAAGCCATGAACTGGCGCCCACAGTGGATAGTAAAAACATCATGATGCCATGTAAATTGTAACTGGAATTAACCAATTTTTACCTCTTTCATTCACATATACCATGCTATGAGTGTGCAGTCGTGTTGTAATGTATACACTTTATAATTAACGAATAATTCAAAGCTTTAAATGTAAAATCGAAGAGGTCGCAAAAAATATATAATCGCGAAAAAAAGGGCTGATTTTGGGGAACAGAGATTGCCATCGTGCACTGTTATGTTATCGGCTCGGGAAAATTAACGGAAATCGAAGCCATGGTGATGAGATAATAGCTTGTCTTATGAGTTATAGGGATCAAAGCCCCTGGAGATTAATATGTTCCCCGAGTGTAGATGACTGCGATAAAGATCTGAAACGTCAGAAATGTCCCCTTAATGCGGCCGGATAAAGGGCACAATCAGATGTGGTTTCCAATCAAGAGAAGATGAAATTGTATCCGGAGAATTAGTAAGGCAATTGAAATGGCACACCTCATGGTTTTGTTTACTGTGATGGGAAATGGATATTATTTCAACTTCGTTTTTACAGTGAGTACTTTCTGGTCATCGGAAAGGGTTCTGGACATTTGAAGGTTTTAAGCTAAATTGTGGATGATAATTACAATATTAACTGGTTTCGGATACTTCTGTTTGTATTATCTTCTACACGATATCCTTACATTTGCTCGGATATTATAACGCACCAACTCCTGAGAGATTACGAGATGGAATCGAGATGTGACCCTAAACTTGCAATAGGTTTCTGAATTTATCTCAACCTTAACATTGACGAATGGTCGGACCTTTGTGACGTAATCCCCCACTGGATATTTTCTTTATAAATACTCAATGGGCGTTGGATACGAGTTCCCAATGTTAAGTCTATGGGGAAAAATACCAAGTGTGATATATAAATTTTGATATGGGAGAATGAGACTGGACAACCTCCTGCGAAAAGTAAAGAAAATATCAAGAGAAAAAATCGACATGAAAATCTGCTAAGAAGCAGAGGTTGAATATATTTATCTCACCCCAGATATTTTTTCTCCATAGACTTAACATTGGAAACTCGTATCTAACACCCATTAGATATTTAGGAAAAATATCCAATGGGGGATAATCTCACAAATGTTAGCCCATTAGTCATTATTAAGGGTGAGATAAATTCAGAAACCCATTCAAGTTTAGAGTCAGAGCTCGATCCCATCTCATTTGAATCACATAGCAATTCACGCGGCTTCCCCTTGTGAATTACTACGTTATTCAAACTCGATGGGATACGAGCTCAGACCCTAAACTTTCATGGGTTTCCTCTATAGTACCCCATTACAGTACAATATTAACCAAAAACGACCTGCTCTATAATGATGGTGTGGGATGCCCGATGTGTGATGTACAACTGCTCACCTCTGCTCGCAAATAGCTCGGGGCGTAGGAGGTGAGCTCATAGCTGGAGCATGCGGCCACCTATGATAGGCTTCTCCTGCTGTTTGCAGTCATAACAATAATACCTCCAGGAATACGAAGCGACCAATTTGTGTTGATGACATCCACCCAGCCACCCCCACAAGATGAGACCTCTCTGACCTTTTTTCAGTTTTCCTTCGTCTGTATTACATCCTCGGAGCAGGCACCACACCCTTTTCCTGTCATGATAGAGGAACTAGAATTTTATCTCCAATCTAGGACATCTAAAGGCATATGTGGGATATCATGAAAGATAACTGACGTTTGCTTGCTCTCAGGGGAAAGAAGTAATATCAATCCGAAATTATATCCATCGGCTACAGATAAAATCATATGAATCTGTATGGATTGTCGCTATTTCTAATAGAAGCTGTGGGTATAAATGCTTATTCCATACCTCT
This sequence comes from Alentia gelatinosa, assembly GCA_950022655.1. Lineage (NCBI taxonomy): Eukaryota > Metazoa > Annelida > Polychaeta > Phyllodocida > Polynoidae > Alentia > Alentia gelatinosa. The sequence goes on from OX465591.1 coordinate 40,370,202, forward strand.
AAATGTTTTATCATTGCATAACATATATGCAGTCCCAAAACGGTATCTATCGATTATAGATGTTATGTTATGAATTGCTGCTATATTTACTAGCAGATTCCAGCTATGAAAATATACTCAATAATACATAGGGGTATTTTATTATTGGAATAGATGTGCAGGCTAAGAAATGTATCTATTGATATTATGCTATTTGGTATGAATTGCTACTATATTTACCTGGAGATATTGGCTATAGAAACATACTTATTATTACATAGGAGAATTTTATCATTGCAATTATTGTATTGGCCAAGAACTGTATCTTTTAGTTATGGATATTAAGCTATTTGGTATGAATTGTTACTACATTTTCCATTAGATATAGAAATACACTTATTATTACATAGGAGTATTTTATTATTGCAATACATGTACAGCCTTCAATGTTGTGTTTTGAGTATCGCCAAACTGCTCCTAGAACACACAGCAACACATACAGAAAACCCAACGTAATCAATACGCGCAGTATACGTGACAGAGTGGGTGAGCGATAAAGGGGTTATAGATGACCTAATATCGCCCAAGTTACGGCCGCATCCCCGCGCGGGGCACCAGCAAAACAAGCCCAGATTAAAAGATGAGCGCAGGCCGTCTCTATCAGATGTCACCCTGTGCTGCCCTCTAGCGTGGGGGCACGTGCTCTATCAGTGTAAAACCTACATATGCCCCCGCCAGGGGAGCTGGCACTGGCGTGGTTCGGCTGGATCCCTCGTGGGGGCGCCATAACGACATTTGCTACAAACTGGTGTCCGGGGAACACTCAGTCATGGTCGACGGAATCTTGATAAGTAGGAATAATTGGGCCCGGTTCAGGGTGCAGGGGGACGGCATTCTACGCGCCCAGCTGATCGCAGATCTTACTCCACGATTCTCCTCCTACAGAGCTGAGGATCCCTGAAGACGCATCCACAATATTAACCCTTATCTCATCCCTGGTTGTTTTTTTCCTCCATAAATTTAACATTGGGAAATCGTACTCCATGCCCATGAAGTATTGTAAACAATAACATCACCCTGGTATTTTCTCCCCCATAGACTTAGTATCATTGTGACTCATATTCTATGCCCATGGATTATTATAAATATAATATTCAATGGCCTATGGCTTCACAAACATTACCCGATTAGTGAGTAATAGGGATGAGATAAATTTTGAAATACACTGGATCCATAGACACTGAGAATATGCAATTTGTTTTGGTTTCCAACGTAATCTCACTTAGCTTTGCCTTGTGAGATTATTCCACAACCAAAACTCATGGCATACCTTCAGAAGCTCTGGATCTCGATAGAGTTCCTTCCTATTGTGTGTATCCTTTGCTCAGATGACGGGAAGTAATAAATGAACATGCACGAGGATATTTCATAGGATCGACGAAATTACAAATTCAAATCATCTAATGAAAAACCAAATGACCGCTGAACTTCTCTTGCACTACTTTGCACGCTAGGTGATGTTTCCGGGACTCTTTCATATATCCTCCTGCAGTAACGATAATGCGAACCCATACGTCTTCTATGGGCAGTTTGTATCAGGTGAATGATTAAAGATAATTCCCTACTGCTAGTCTCTCCTCTAGCAGTACCCACTGCACCCAGTAGCTCCCTGGAGCTACTGCAGCCACCTTTCTCCTTCACTCCCAGCAGTGGTATATTTACTGCTATATCAAAGACCAGTCCTTCTCATATCATATCTCTGTGTTGTGGTTTGCAGCCACCTTTCTCCTTCCCCCCAGCAGTGGTAGATTTACTGCTATATCAAAGACCAGTCCTTCTCATACCATATCTCTGTGGTGTGGTGTGCAGCCACCTTTCTCCTTCACCCCCAGCAGTGGTAGATTTACTGCTATATCAAAGGCCAGTCCTTCTCATACCATATCTAAGTGGTCTGGGAAGTAAAAGAACTCTCACCTCAGTAAATGTGTAGGGGTGAGAATTCTACCTTAATTCATCTCATAGATTCGATCACCACCCTTTTGGTGTAAAAGAACCTTGAGAAAGTCTGGTAAGAACCTATAATGGTTGACTGGACGTTAAATCTAACCCAACCAACCCACCCTGGAGCTATTTGCTACTCAGGGCTTCCACCACACAACACCACAATAGAGCTCTTATCTCAGTCACCCTACGGCTCAGCACACCTCTACAAAGAGAGTCCTTATCTTCCTCATATCAGACATTGCAATCCTCTATAACCCTCAGATCAGAATCATACTCCTGTTAGAAGGCCGCTATTCATTAAAACAAAATCCAACGTCTTTGAATCGGTATAAATATCCTACTGGTTCCCAAAGGCACAATAACATCTACCTCGCTGTGACACTATTATGTGCAAGGAGTACTTGTAGTATGACAATAATTTTGGGCCACAATGTTAGAGTTGCATAAAGAAATAAACTATATGTTGTCATACAATTTATAATGATGGCGCTACGTGTAGTTCCTAAAGTATTACAGGGTTATATTAAAACAAGTATGTTGCTAATATTATGGCTGGAATCTAGATTTTCATCTGGCTTGGTAATTATTCGTGAATTTGTTCATACAGGGTTTAAAATATATGGAAGCTGAAAATAGACCTTAAACAAAAGGGCCAATAACTATCTGGGACCAAGTATCTCCAGTTAGAAAGCAGCTATTATCTCACCCCTGGTATTTTCTTCCTATACAGCTCGTAATTAACGCCCATGAAGTATTCTAAAAAAAAAAAAAAATAATCAATGGGCGATGATGACACAAACATTAACCAATTAGTCAGTGATAGGGGTGAGATCAAATCTGAACCACACTCAACCCGCACCTCGACCCATTCGTTTTTGTCCACTACATGATATTACTCGACTTTGCCTCATGAGCAACCAAAACTCGTTGCTTATTTTCTGCAGCTACATATCTCAATGCAGTTCCTCCTTTTAAAAATATACTTAGCCTGCATAACCACACCCAACAGAGTAGCCTGCTCTCATGAATTTTTTTGTCTTTTTTTTTGCGCCACTATCATGAGCTGCAGCACCAGGGTTAGAACCATATCTACCTTTTTCTGGTTCTATGGCAAAACCAGGCTTCAAACCATGGCAGCATCTTTCCTCCAGGTCCTCCTGTTCTCACAGGAGAACCAGCTCTTCTGTCAGAACTCCAGGGTGTGTCGAACATGCAGGAGGAACATAACACCCTGTCTCTTCTTTTTGCTGCCAAGGCAGATGCCTGTAGAGTAAAAGCAAAGGCGGTTATTCTAACCTAAATCCGAGAATACCTCGAGGTTTGACGCGAGGTAGTCCCTGGTAGCTGATAGCTCGTCTAGGGAACTGTCCACACATCAGATAACACCGGCCACTTTCATCGCCTGTTAGCTTTAGCTAACAAAAAAGTATCATCTGCCATGGCTGGGTCTAGAAGCCATAGGGAGGTGGAATTGGAGCTGGAATCATGGCAGAGGCTGGCAGTAATTAATTCCTGTAATTTATATGTCGGGTGTGAGTTGTTTTTTTCTTTCTCTCGCTTCTACCTCGCACTTGATGGATGACTTGAATTAATCAGGCCGGTAATGGAACTGTTCTGAGGGTAGTTGGTGGTTTGATCATGGTTTCCAAGGGGCTTCCCATGCTTCAAGTCGTTGCACGCATCTTTGAGCAAGGTGCCTGACGTCCCGTTGATCCCTGTCACCTCCAGATCCCGACACTCCCACCCGATTCAAACCGTGACAAAACCACCCGGAGAAAATCGCCGAAAACGCGATTTAAAACACAAAGGGGGCACTGAGGAGGTGGCGACCCCTGGGGACGGCACGCTAACAACCTGTTGGCGGTGCATGCTGGGAGGACGTCAGCGGGTTGGCGGGTGGTTATGAATGTTGTATGGAGACGTTATTGGGACAGCATGGCTGTTGGCTTCTCCGTCTGCTTAAGCCTGATTCACACTAGGAGATTATTGGCCCAGAGACTGGTGCCTGACTATTTCCCAGACTAAGTCGCTGGGAAATCCCAATTATATAGTAGGTGGGAGGGCATAGTCGGTGACTAACGGCCTGGAAATTTTAAACATGCTTTTGACTAGCGCCTATTTGAGATGGATTCGAGTTGGTGATTTGTGCCTTCACCACGTTGGGTGTGGGTGTGTGTGTATATGTCTGTGTGTGGGGGGTGCTATAACTATATAGAATGAAACCACAACTAATTGAAATACTGGCCCTGGAGCCCACTGAAAACAGGTCTGCCATGCATCCTACGTAGTGAGACTCCCCAGGATAAAATGTATCCTTAAAAAAAAACTCCAGTTGCCAAAGATTTTACATTCCCACTGTTCCCAGTGACAGATTCCTAGGAATGTGGGCATTTAATAGCTGACTGGATCCCTACAGGACCACCAAAATGCCCGCACCACAGGAGGGCAGGGCAACAGTCGCCGATGAATTCGCATGTTTTGTGTTTCCACTTAGCGACTTTAGAAATATGTGCTTATAATCGCCGACTGAAGCCTCGCAGTGTGAATGGGGCCTAAGTCCTGGGCGTAGTGCATAATGATGATGTAGGGAGCTGCCTATTTAGATGGCCATCAATCACGATCAACTTCAAAGCTTTTCACTGTCACCAGGCCCCCATATGCGCGCGCAGCCTGGGTCATGTGATCACGGGGCGTGCAGTATTGTCCATATTCCATGAGCGTGCAGCTCTGTCCATATTACATGGGAACTCTTTAGTTATACCAACAATGTGAAATAGGCTCATAGCTCAGCAGTGCCATGGGGTAATAATTTAACACATCAGTGTGTGTATGTCATATAGCGTATCTGATTAGCTTGTGCTATGCGTATGTTGAGGGTGTGAGCGTTGGTAGAACTGTTTATGTGTACATATGGCTCATTTGATGATTAAATAAGGCCATCGTGTTAATTATATTTATGTATATATGATATTAGTAGTAGGGTTAATTACTGTAAATATCAATAATGCAACATGGACTTGTTAGTATGCGAAATGTGTTAATCATTAGGTATTCAGTGTATTATACATACACAATATTGACTTGCTTAAGATACAAGCGGCCGTATACTCTGAGGAGTTGACGCTTAGTACTATCCGGGCGTATGCAAGGTTATTGCTTAGAGTCAGCTCCGAGTAGCATTTATCTGAACCCAGTCAATATTGTATTTATAAACCACTTTATGCGAACAAGTGGCGTGCCGATATTAGTTTCAGTTGTGTACTATTTTAGTTATGAAATATTTTTCAGCACGCACTATTTTTCCGTATTTGCGCTTTATCGCAACCCGCTGCATTCAACATACATGTATGCGCTGGCTATGTTGATACATACTCCCTGTATTGTGTTTTGTATGTACGCTTTGTAATAGGTGTATGATTAATACATTTACATACACACAGCTATGATTATCATATACATGTACATACATATATATTTGATAAATACTACATATGTCTTCTTTTTCTTCTAGGTGAGTAAACTCCTTGCTTTCTGGTCTACAGCGAATTTAGGAGGCTCTAAAGTGGAGGTATGTGCGTGATAACCAGTGATTCTATTTATAAAAAAAACGAAGGGGAAAAAATCTGTTAGGTGTTCATGCTAGATACTGATTAAAGCAGAGGAGATAGCTCATGTGGCTATTAACCTGTGTTACATGTATCACAAGGTAAGGTATGTTGATACTCAGACCAGCACGAGTATGTATGACTAATCAAGGGACATCATGTGAAGTTAGGGAGAGGAGGGTAGGTGGTGGTGCCGCAGCGTTTTGAAACTATGTCAGGGGAATTGTCGCATAAGCGCTACCTGCATGGAGTTGTCCCTATGCCTTCACTGCCATATGAGGGATATCGAAGTGTCCCTATGCCTTCACTGCCATATAAGGAATATCGAAGGTATAGATTGACCCAGCAGCCAATGACTGCACTCAGAGCAAACCAGACCAATATTTTGATCACCTTACATAGTGTTGATAGCGCCTTGGGATTGTTCTACAGTCTTTAGTTGGCTTGAATTTCTTTGGCCAAAACCACCCTCCCAATGGGATCATCACAGCATGTTTCCAGTTGGTTGAGTGATAGTGTTTTAAAGGGGGGTCTACCTATTAGGATTTTGCCATCGGGAGCATATCTTACAGGTTCCTAATGAAACATTATATAGGCATTGAGTATGAGTTCCAAATGTTAACTCTGTGGGGAAAGAATAGCAGGGATGAGATAAATTCTGAAAAAAAAACATATGACTCTTCTACTACATACAGAGCTATTTTGTCACCTACATACTCCCTATACCTGAGGGAGGGGAATGTGTGTCAGAGTATGCATATGGGGCAGGCTAGGAGGGAGGGTAGACATTTAACGTCAAGTAGCATCATATATCTCACCTGCATCAAGGCAACGTTAGGTAAGCCACATAATCGTCACATCACAGGAAACATTAACTGATAACATAACTAGCGGTTCCTCAACCGAAACCTTTTCCCGTTTCTCAATTTTCGATAAGAGATGCCACTTTTAACCTCATCTTTGACATCCTGCATATCCAGTTCATTAATTAAAAAATTAATCTGCGCAACAGAGCATGAAAGTTATATCTTATAGAAAAAAATGGGTTAGATGGATATCACATCTTCTCTATATAATGTGCTAGTTTTATTACTCAGATAGTTTCTGCCGAGATTATTATGTGGGAAATATAAGGCGGGGACTTTTATAAAACTCTCAACTGCTTAGAAATATGATTGCATATCTGTATCGGCCAATGTAATATGAAAGTTGCGGTCTAATGTCAATTTCAACATTGAGTGACAAATTTGAAAAGACTAGATATGAAATGCGCTGTTAACAACATATCATCTTATACTGGATGTGAACCTTTGTGAAATTTTGATTAAAATGTCCATATGATATATTATTATATATCTTTGGTTGAACATCTATGCAATACTACCTGCTACTAGGGGTGCAGTATTAAAATTGTTCGATAACCCATTGGTTGTGGCGGGAAAGTGCACGTCAATATAATAAGAAATATCATATTTTTATCATCAATAAAAAGAGCGAAGCTCGTTGAATAAAAAATAAATGTTCGCGACCTAGGGCCGTATGGAACGACCGCTAATTAATGAAAATGGCGTTTTATTGATAATTTTCAGTTATCTAATAATATAAGTAAACATACTTACTGTGAGCGAATTGATGCTGTTTTCGGTCTCTTGTCCCGGAAACGCATCCCGCTGCCTGCGTCATCGGGACGTATTTCCGGGATAAACGACCACGAACGGATACCAGTTCGCCCACTGTAACTATGTTTCCCCATATTGTGTGTGCTATACGTTACATGCCTGAAACGTTCCTGGACAGTTTCATTTCGATTTGATACCACAACGGGACGTTGCAATGCTATTCTCTGTCCACATGAACCAATAAAAAGCTAGACATAGCAGCAGGGGAATGGAAATACTCACTGGATTCCTGCATTGAAACAGAGACGTCTTCTAATACCCTTCATATGGCTCACGTTTAAAGAATGTCATAAATAAAGCCGAGAATTTTTTTTTGAGACCGTACCAGAGGTTCTGCTAGATTCTTGTAGTATTTTTAACCATCACTCAGTTCATAGATGCCTGAGGTTTAAGATCAAAGGAATCGTCGGCTTAGACCCATGATCTATTTCGCTCTGTATTCCCTTCCAGTTCCTGTATCTATTTTATTCTAATTCAGCAACCCATCCCGTTCCGTGTGTTAATTACTGTCTTCACCATTATCACATTTCATCATCCATCTATTTCAAACTCCCTCTTGGGAGTGTATGGGGACTCTTCATTTAAACAGTGGATAGTGGTTTACTATCAGAAACCATAACCATTGTATGCGGATTCCAAATCCATTGTGTACAGGGAAATGGTCCATTAGTGCTGTAGAGCATAAGAAAGTCCCTATTGATATACCTTTTGATATGGTGATTCCTGGGTTTGATTTACTCGAGGAGATGTATGATATATACAATAAATGCAAAAAAAAGTAAATACAACAAATACGACTTTGTGGACAGGTGGCTCTGTGAACCACGATAGGTTGACGTCGTAGTACATACGCTATCCCTCGTGTATTACTACACATCAACCACTCGTGGTTTACGACCGCCTTATCGAGTATGTCTCAATAAGTGAATGTGACTCCTGCAATCCTCTACTGCAGTAGTTCTGTCTAAATGATGGATATATTATTATTATTATTATTATTATTATTAGTATTATCACTATCATTATCATTATTATTGTTATTGTTATTGTTGTTGTTGTTATTATTATTATTATTATTATTATTATTATTATCATTATTGTTATTGTTATTATTATTCGGGGCTATATGAAATTAGCACTACGCACATACGATATTCACCATCGATGAAGGATCCTGTGTGGATGTGAATGAAAGAAAATTGGCGCAATTATTTAATTCGAAAGTTGTTTATTATAGACTGAAAACAAATCAATGGAAATGGATTGTAATTAGTAAATCCCTTTGAACACAGCGCTTTTCAATCCCAGGCGAATCATGCACGCACAAAAGATTCCAAAGACATACGAGAACGATAATGGGAAAGAGACACAGTTTTAAGACTGAGCAAAGAAAACAAGTTTTACTAATCAATCTACATTATGAAGTTAATTACCCGCTGTTTTGTGAAGGGCTCTCATAATTCCTATCAGCAGTCAAGCAATCAGCGATTAACCCAGGAAAGAAGGTATTCGTCGAGGCTCACTCCCTCATTCTCTGAGACAGATGAACCAGCCTGTTCTTCCTGCCTCCTATTACCAAGCAAAAACTGCTCGGAAACGAAAAATGACAAAGTGAAAGGCAGCTATTTTTTAGAATTTCATTTTAAACCTCATTTAGTGAATGTCAATGAGCCAAATAATTGATTAATGAGAGTTGTGAGTTTTTTCTGGAGTCGGTCATATATTTTGCACTAATCGGAATTTTGTCAGTTGGACTGTGGGTTCATATTGTTGAGCTACAGTTTATTTATTACTGATGTACCTCTGTACGCCATGGATGCACTGTCTTTCCTGTTTGTTTGCTATCATCATTATACATTAGATCTAGCCTTGAAATGAATCTTGCAGTTGCTACAGCATAAAATACCAATATGTTTTAGTGAAAACATCATGAAAATATTTCAATTTTGTTTTCATTTTCACATATCTATTATTGAAAATAACACATGGGAATGCCTCTAGGCATCTTCAGTCCCTTTATGGCAGTGCCTACAGGCATTTTCAGGACATAAAAGATAAAAGGTACAGCTTTAACACTGCATTTTATCCTTGAGTTCCAAGACCAACTTAGTACTTAAAAATAGCCTGATATTTATATTTTCCTAGACCTACATCTACTTTATATCCTCAGAAAAAGAAGATTGTTTAGTAAATACTCCACACCTTCACTGGGGTTACTAGACCGGGCCTGAATGGAGCCATTTGTCACAGCCTCTTTAAATCACTTTTATGAGGCCATTCTTAGATCCCACAATCCTTAGAGTCAACTCATCAGCGTCTGTAGATCAACTTCCGGTTCCGCCCAACCCTTATTTGCCGCCAGAGGGACATTAAGTCACGTGATGTATGCCCCCTCAGCGTCTCGCCATACTACCACTGCGCCACTCCATACCCGGTAACGTACTGCGGTGCTTTAAATTTGTTAATTTTATTGAAGCTTAGCTCAGAAAATCACATTTCCCACAGAGAAGCCAATTTTTCTAATTTCCATGGAAACTCTAGTTTTCATTTCCTGTTTATTAAATTAATTCACTCATCCAAATAAAGATGATATAAATTGTGCGTCATCCACAAACCCCCAGCCCTATACCATGGCTAACATTGATGTGGTATCCTTCTTTTTTCCCAGTCTCTCTGAGGCAGTAAATTCCACATATAAAATACTTCCACTCTTTTTCCTGACTCCAACTGACATCCTGATGTCCATGATTACATAACATTCTTTCCCACTTGTCATAGAATGTTAACTCAATGAACATATGCCCTCTACTCACCATTAGTCCACTCTGGATACTATTTATTTCATATACATCCTGGGGAAATAAACTCAGCCCAACAGCTGGTTGGTTAGGGCAAGTCTTGCTGCATGATTGGCAATGGGCCTGACAGGAGAGCCTGATTGGAATACTTATTCTGAAAACGCCAATAATCTTGACGTCTGGAGACCGTGGCTTCTTTATGTGTCCACAGAGCCCGCGGTTCCCAAGACGGTAACTATCCCACATGAAAACCCCAAACAGAGTGGTTTGTGGTTTACTATGAAGCCCACACTCTTCATACAATCCTTACAACTTTGTTACGCAAACATTTCTATTGTCACCTTACTATGGGAGTTGTTAGAGCGTGCTTGCATAGTTAATTACCCGAGGTACTTACCTAGTACTGAAGGGGAATTGAAGTTCCCACGAGCCCGGGCAATGAGTATATACATTGACTATAGGTTAGAGTTGTCATATTGAACTCCCAGTGTGCTTCCAGAAAACTACCCCGTCACTATCTGCATGCGACCAATCAGTCAAGACCAAAATACATCAAGACCCACTGGTGCTTGATGTGTTTGGATCCTAGATAGGCAGTTGCAGAAATGGCAAGTTTACTTGGTGCAAGTGGGTCACAGAAAACTATCCATTGACTGAATGTAACCCAAACCTTTTGATTGTTATTCATTTATAATTGCACGTTCATTCATCAATGATGAACATACTATTTGCTCCTGGTATTTTTTTATCCGAAGGAAAGCTATCGATGTCTTCCCGTTGTAGCACTTTCAGTATGGGGCTCATGGTTTCCAATCCCATCGCTAGAGGGCTTCCGTCTCGCGGATTCACGTCGGATCTCGCCGAGAGCGAGAAGTGGCAGATGGTGCACTCTAGCGGTCGATCCTGGCTCTTGATGTCCGATACGGGGGCCCGTTTCCTAAAAATAATTCTGGAGATAATATTGAGGAATGTAGAAATCTCAGCTATTTCCGTAGTCCTCACTTCTTCGTAAATGGAAGTGATTACAATCTCTATCTTTCCGGATAATACTGCCCATAATTAGCGTTTACCTGTGGGTATATTTGTAACGGTTAAATTTAGGAACAAGGCCCAGGGTAGAGCTGAGGTTGGAGCTGAGATACTCCATACCAACTCCAATCCTCTGCTAGGAGAGTGCAAGGGTATGGAGAGTGTGGACGTATCTATATGGAGAGTGTTCACTTCTCTGTATGGAGAGTGTTCACTTCTCTGTATGGAGAGTGTGGCGGTTTGTATAGAGATTGTGGAGGCTCCGTATGGAGAGAATATAGTTCTCTGTACGTGTGTGTCTCTGTATGGCGAGTGGAGATATTTATATGGAGAGTGTGGCGGACTCTGTATTGAGAGTGTTGATGGGTTTGTAAGGAGAGTGTATATTCCACTGTATGGGGAGTGTGGCGGGATGTGTTTGGAGAGTCTAGATATCTCTGTATGGAGAGTGTAATGGTCTCTTTATGGAGGGTCTGGATGTCTCTGTATGGAGAGCGTCATGGTCTCTGTATGGGCAGTGTCGAGGTCTCTGTATGGAGAGTGTCGAGGTATCTGCACGGAGACCGTCGAGTTAGACGTGATGCTGGCTGGCCATGCTCGTGGTTTTACCCACAGCTAAAACCGCCGACTAACGAAAACCAAAATAATCAAAAAGCGAAAAAAGAATCCCGAATGAATATGAACGAGATAGAGGCGACCGTGCCGATACATATTCATGACAGGATGTGGTGATTGAAGTATTTATAAGTTTTTGGTGAGTTTTTCTCACTCGGTCGATACTCGTTTATTTCCCACTCGTTGGCTGGAGGCAGGGTCTCTACTTTAGTCCGACTTGCTGAATCATTCATGGTTTTCCAACAATACGACATTTTATTCATGGTAACTTTGCATCGATCTTTATAACATTCAGGAATTGCCTTCGTGTATTTGATGATGACTTATAAATCAACCGCAAAGAGAATGATTCTAACATTGGCTTTCAAATAACACATTTATATAGTATTAGTAGCTGAACCTGTTATTCTATATACATAGAGGTACTTCAAGCAGTTTTAATATTGCACTTGAGCATGATATGAACTTGTGAGAGCAATGATAGAGACCAATATCTCACTCTAAATATGGCAGCAAAATAGTGAACATCAGGGAGGTAAAATATAATGACTGCTATATTCAGTTATCCTGCAACTAAATAAATTAGAAAAAATTACTTCGCACAGATGTTTGGAGTTAGCTCACTAGTTAGGGCACTGGACTCGAGCCTAGGTTGTGGGTTCGAGTCCCACTGCAGCCACTCTTCTCTCTCACCCTCAGCATTGGTAGATCTACTATTATATCAAAGCCCAATCCTTCTCATACCATGTCCATATGGTGTGGAAAGTAAAATAGCTCACTCCGGTAAATGCCAAGGGGTGAAATCTCTACCTGAATTCATCATATAGATTCGATCAAACTTAAAGTAAGTCTGACCGAACATATTGGGCGTTAAACTACTCAAAGAAAAACATCTAATTCACAGAACATATTGGACGTTAAACTACTCAAACAAACAACAACCAATTCACAGAACATATTGGACGTTGAACTGCACAAACAACCAACAACCGATTCACAGAACACAGAAACAGTTGGAGTAATAATCAGAACTTCATACATCCTGATAAATGGCAAATACCTGTGCTAATATTTGTGTTAATAACACTGACAACGATATAAGGAATGACAAACAGAACCCCCGCTGACTGGGGACGCTGGGTGTGAACCTCACCTCCCACCACACCCTCCGTTCACAGTTAGAGTGTGATGTCATGCAGAGTTTCCAGTAGACTGGCTCCAGTCCCTGCATCCTATGACTACCCCTCCACCTACCTTATCTATCCTCACTGGGATACTTAAAACGATTTATTTTATCTCACACCGTATAACATCATGTATTTCTGGAATGACTCGCCAAATTAGCCATTGAGTATTGGGTACACTACTTTCACGGCCGTGGAGTACGAGTTCCTAACGTTAACCCTATGGAGAAAAAATACCAGGGTTGAGATAAATAATTGATTCATGGGTCACTCAGGGAAGGATACATATTATAATGAACATTATTCTGATTTTCTTCAATCATTTAATGACTGATCATGATCAAAGACTTGAGCAAGTCTAGGTTTCCAGGAATCCGTGAATAGACCATGAACACGTGTAGACTGGCCACACGTGCACGTGTAAATAACCCACAGATGCACGTGCGTCTATGTCATGGCCCGGAGCGGTGCAGCGCCGGCCGGTTGTGTTGTTATTAAACACCCCCCCTGCGGGCATCGTAGAATCATAATATTCGGTACGTTGATCTCATCAGTGTAGAACAAGATGCAGAATTCTCATCTCCAAGATCCTGCTGGTGAATTATCTGTTAAATATTTCCTATTTTTTTCATGACCGCAACTGACATCTCTGTACTTCAGAGATTTGGCTTGTTTTAACTCCAATTAATGAGAGTAGAATAATTCCACTCTGTTTGCTCCAATACAGTTAGAGTAATTGACAACCCACTATAATATAAATTCTCCTCACTCACACTGGTCTCCACTGATTGGAGTCGCTATATTTAACACACTATCTAGGGCAGGTATATGAGAACTAATTTCACATGATAAATGCTTCCCTGGTCCCAAAATAGCCACGTCAAATGACCAGCTAAGTAATGGACAATATAGCCTCCCGCATAATTGAATGAAGTAATTTTTTTCATTTCTTATATTTTTTCTTTTGTTTATCATGCAGGAAGGGATTGCTTAATTACTTGAATAAAAAAAACCACCATCGTTTCATATAAAACGCATAATTGTAAAAAAGAAAATCCATAATAATAATAAAACAAAACATAAGACTGGGAGATGGGGAAGGTATATACGAGACTAGGTTAGATATAATTTTATATATTTAACCTCGTTAGTACACAACAGAAGAATGTGGGTAAGATGGGATCCATGTGTCATTACCCTAACACACAGATAGGAATCGGAGCAGAACCATCCATACACAACTGAAACATTAGATGCTTACCATTACACTACCTGCATTCCTCATTAATTCACAGGTAATACATGTCAGCATATATTACAGGTAAGGAGATGGGCACATGTGTAACAATACACCAAGCTCCTGTGACATACACAGTCCCTATACCCTCCTACATCCTGTTTCTCTGTGGCTCACGTGTGGGGGATGGGTGTGGGTGTTGTGGGGGAGATCTATAGGCTTGTAGTGTGTGGTAGAGATGGTCCGGAAACGGATGTGGTTATTGTGGTGTAAGGAGGACATTTTATAGTCTTAGGTTCATGTGCTTCATGTCTGGTTGTTTAGGGATATTAAATTAATTTATGTTTTTTTGGTATAATTACTTTGGTGGTGAGTCATAGTGTTGGCCGTGTGTAATCTCGAGACTCCAGTCGTATATAATGAATGGGTGTACTATTGGTATTTCTGTACCAAGTTGCCCTCCCTCCCTCCAATTCGGGGTGATTCGGTATATTTCATGGCTGGTAGTTCGACTAAATATAGCTGTGGTTAGTTGTACCAAGAAAAGTAGCATAAACCGCTGTAAGTGAGTGTGGTTAACATGGATATCGGATAACTTTTGCTCGCTTTCAGCGTCTACCACGTGGTCTATATCAATTCTACCCTCTTTGCGTAAATAGACTGACTTCAGTTTAGATAGTCGAGTAAAATCAATGAAATTTGAAGTTCAAAGCCCACCCAGGATCAGTAGTGGTAGAATTGGATCCAGTGATGCGATTAAATGTATAACTGTCTCTACACGAGTCTCTATATAAGGATATGTCACTGTATAATGAAGAACAAAATAAATTATCTGCATATATTTAAATTACCCAATGCATATTAATCTTAAGTTCGTTTCATTTTTTCGTCCCTGCATGTTTTTAAAAATTGCTACAAAAATGAGAAGTTACTGTTATTGGGAACGGCTTGGTCATTTAAACCAGCCTTATAGAAAGGCTGAGACCTACTGCGGCTTTATTGATTCTCAAACCTGGTCTAATAACATGATGACACCTGCCTGTATATCTGTTGTTTTTTTGAATCAATAAAGAAATCAATGAAAAAAAAGAAGAAATGTGTATCTGTAAAGATTATAGATTTAAGACCTGACAATCGTTCTTTGAATTCATCAGCACCTTTACCAATGTCACAGAGTTGGCACGCTGATAGTGAAGGGATAGTTTTTGCAGCACGCTGAAAGTCTTTATAACCTTGGAATATGGAAGATCATCACTTATTGTAGACTAATATTTACTGTCGTTAAATTGTGTTAACTGAAATTTAATATAAAAAAAACACCTTTATCTAAGCTATGAGTGTTCATGAGGGTGTGGCCAACGTTTAACAATTCGCTTTATTATGAACGATTACCAATGCCGTGCAAAAACCTAATATTAAGACTCAGCTGAACTTCTACCCCACTGAGCATGAACCCCAGGTGTCATGCCTGTCAGATACATCTTGCATGTGTCTTTGCGTGTTGACAAAAAAAAGAAGAAAAAAAGAAAGAAAGAAAGCAGTGGTTCCTCATGCACACAACTCAGCTTCCACTTTGATGGATTGGGCGCCATTGCCAATACCTAAGCGGACCCTTTTTCTCTCCCTCGCTTGCTGCATCTCCTATTTGTCGTCTGAGTTTGCTAGCTACCGTTTTATACCGGGTGCTATACCCATCCCGTTTCCATGGTGACTGTAAGATTGCCGTGACGATTTTCAGTCGTGCCGCGGCTTCTCGGTAGAGGGCGCTGTATGTGTGTGACGTCAGAGCAGACGACTTTTGCCAGATTTTCCCGCGGTTTTATTTTACAAAGACCAAGCTCACTGGTTGAGGGTCATGTAAGTGGAGGTACATGTGAATATCTACAATATGAAGAAAATGTGCCCTCCCCAAGACGTACAGAAATGGGAGAATGAGAAAGAGATACGCACATGCATATTTTCTCTGAGAACCCAGAAGAACTTTGATGTTCCGAGATATGTTTACATGAAATAAAGGGGCCATCCATAAAGTGCGTTCGGAGTGAGGGATATGCTGGGGCTGGGAGAGGGGTAGGCCTAACACACTTGGAGAATTTTGGTGCATCCCTTCACAAAGATATTGCGTGCAAGATGGAGAGGGTGCTTCTTCAGAAACATTGGGTACGTCCTTTAAAGCTGGCCCCAATCTGGGTATCCAAATTAGTATAAATAAGAGAGAAAAAACCCCACAAAAAACACGTAAATGATATACGTTACCTACATAAAATTTCCTTCGAAATCTGAGAGCAAAAGAGAAGATGTGAACGCCTATAATACCATACAGACTGCCTGACGCTTTAGAAACAACTCAGAAATTCGGGACGACATTTTATTTCCGGATTGAGTTACCAATACGGGCCGTTAACCATAAGAAACCCTTGACATTTTCTTTAACCAATCAGCAACAAGGCAGCAGCCCTTGTAAAACACGCATTTTACCAGGCCTTTACAGAAATTGGAAACCACTTGAATCCTAATCAGTGCAACACTTCAAGGGAAATGTTTCGAATTGCAATAATTTTTGTATTTCAACCGAACCGGAGTGGCTTCCCTTAGCATAGGCTGTGGGTCTATTAAATTCCCATCAGTGGGCTGGCTGCCACTGAGGCAACTGTCAGTTGCAGCCGTGTACTTCCACTCGGCTTGATTCAGCTGCATCCTTTTATCAGCTGCTCAAAGCAGGCCACACACACACACACACACACACACACACACACCTACACACCTACACACCTACACACACACACACACACACACACACACACACACACACACACACACACACACACCTACACACACACACACACACACACACTTATAAAATGGAGGCCGTGGAAATCAGGTGGCCAAGTGGGGCATGATTTTTTTTAAATAGCTCACAAAAGAATTTGCTCGATTGTGCTCGGCGGTTGTGGCGGAGTGGAGGGAAAATGAAGTAGATTTGAAATGTAAAGTGACGTCACAGGATTGTGGTTTGAAGTGAAGTTGTGTGACTTCACCAAGGATGTTCAATCGGAATAAATATTACATTGTAGACTGAGATTCTTTCCCAGCAAGCAGGGTATTTGTGTTTTGACCAACACAAACCTCGAGTGATGCTATTGTAATATGACCATACCCTTGTGTCTGTGGTGCTATTAAACTGGTAGTTTTTATTAGGTTACAAGATCTCGTGTTGTGCAACGTCTGCCAGAAATCCATGAATCCCGGGAAAATGCACTACCAAACGAGTTTGTAGTCCCTTTGTTTTGCTGAGCAACTGGTATACCCTATAGCATGCTAAAAGCTGGTTTTCATCTATTCGAGAAACTGAATAATGACGATTTTGTGGACAGATTCCAGGTTGACTTCGTAATACACATGCTATAGCTCGTGGATTACTACGCATCAAGCTCTTGTGTTTGTCCTCACAGTACATCCCAAATTGTGGACAGCGTTACAATGAGCTTCTCAAAACTGAACTACTCATTCAATCTCAATACATACACTTTCGCTCGTGGATTACTATACATCAAGCTCTCATGTTTCTCCTCACTTAACATCCTAACACTGTGCCCTCTCTCTTTAACAAAGCTGAGTTCCTCAATACTGAACGATTAATCCAACCATAATACATACACTATCGCTCGTCGATTACTACTCGTCAACCTCTCATTTTTTCTCCTCACAGTACATCCAAACCCTGTGCTCAATCTCTGTTACACTGGACTCATCAAAGCTGAGTCCCTCAATACTGAACTACTCGAGTCAGATTAATACACACAATATCGCTCGTGCATTACTACGCATCAAGCTCTCATGTTTCTCCTCACTTAACATCCTAACACTGTGCTCTCTCTCTTTAACAAAGAGTTCCTCAATACTGAACGATTGATCCAACCATGATACACACACTAACGCTCGTGGATTACTTCGCATCAATCACTCATGTTTCCTCTCACTGAACATCCCAACACTGTACCTGTTGTTACAAATCTGAGTCCCTCAATACTGAACTACTCATCCAACAACTCACAACTCTCTCCATCTACTCCTACTCCTGACGGGTTTAAACAAGCATGTGATTTGCAGCAAATAGATCAGTAAATCGCCACAGGGTGCCGTGCATTGCACGTGTTGCTTATCTGGCTTAAGTGGAAATGCATGTCGATGACAGGTGCAGTTGGCCCACAGCGAGCAGCTCATACAACATCCTTGACTCGTGAGTAACTCGTAGTAAGTCAGGGGTGAGCGATAAGAAAATAGCGCCGCACCCCCACGACCTGCCGTCAACTCGGGCTGACAACTCACTCGTTGTGCGGGCTGGGTGTGGACTGAATTATAACCCGGGGTGGACCTAGAGTTAGCATCGCTAAGTGGGGACTGAATTATCATAACCCAGGGTGAACCTAGAGTTAGCATCGCTAAGTGTGGACTGAATTATAACCCAGAGTGGGACCTAGAGTTAGCATCGCTTAGTCTGAACTGAATTATAACTGGGGTGGACCTAGAGTTAGCATCGCTAAGTGTGGACTGAATTATAACCCAGGGAGGACCTGGAGTTAGCATCACAAAGTGTGGACTGAATTATAACCCAGGGTGAACCTAGAGTTAGTATCGCTAAGTGAGGACCGAATTATAACCCAGGTAGGACCTGGAGTTAGCATCGCTAAGTGTGGACTGAATTATAACCCAGGGTGAACCTAGAGTTAGCATCGCTATGTGAGGACCGAATTATAACCCAGGGTAGACCTGGAGTTAGCATCGCTTAGTGTGGACTGAATTATAACCCAGGATGTTTTGTAAAATTTCATCTTGCGAGATGGGTTTTCTCCTTTCACCTCTTTGCGAGTTTATACAGGGGAGTTCATTCTCTCAGAACCTTTTTTTTTTTCACAGCCTCGTCAACCATACATATAACTCAGGATGAACCTGGAGTTAGCATCGCTAAGTGTGGACTGAATTATAACCCAGGTTCCTACTCACTACCCCAGGATGGACCTGGAGTTAGCAGCGCTGAGTGTGGACTGAATTATAACCCGGGGTGAACCTAGAGTTAGCATCGCTAAGTGCGGACTGAATTATAACCCAGGGTGGACTTGGAGTTAGTATCGCTAAGTGTGGACTGAATTATAACCCAGGGTGGGCCTGGAGTTAGTATCGCTAAGTGCGGACTGAATTATAACCCGGGGTGGACCTGGAGTTAGCATCGCTAAGTGCGGACTGAATTATAACCCAGGGTGTACCTAGAGTTAGTATCGCTAAGTGCGGACTGAATTATAACCCGGGGTGGACCTAGAGTTAGTATCGCTAAGTGCGGACTGAATTATAACCCGGGGTGGACCTAGAGTTAGCATCGCTCATTGTGGACTGAATTATAACGCAGGATGGACCTGGAGTTAGCATCGCTAAGTGTGGACTGAATTATAACCCGGGGTGGACCTGGAGTTAGCATCGCTAAGTGTGGACTGAATTATAACCCGGGATGTTTTTGTAAAATTTCATCTTGCAAGATGGGTTTTCTCCTTTCACCTCTTTGCGAGTTTATACAGGGGAGTTCATTCTCTCAGAATTTTTTTTTTTCACAGCCTCGTCATCCATACATATAACCCAGGATGTACCTGGAGTTAGCATCGCTAAGTGCGGACTGAATTATAACCCAGGTAGGACCTGGAGTTAGCATCGCTGAGTGTGGACTGAATTATTACCCGGGGTGGACCTGGAGTTAGTATCGCTAAGTGCGGACTGAATTATAACCCAGGTAGGACCTGGAGTTAGCATCGCTGAGTGGGGACTGAATTATTACCCGGGGTGTACCTAGAGTTAGTATCGCTAAGTGCGGACTGAATTATAACCCAGGTAGGACCTGGAGTTAGCATCGCTGAGTGGGGACTGAATTATAACCCAGGGTGTACCTAGAGTTAGTATCGCTAAGTGCGGACTGAATTATAACCCAGGTAGGACCTGGAGTTAGCATCAGTTAGCCTGTCACGGCTCTTCCCATTCAACTGGATCGAGCTAGGTTTAACCCTTTTCTAAAGTCCAATACACATCTACTGATTTCATAACATTACTGTAGCTTTGTTGGCGACAAAGGAACGGTACTTAGTCTCAGGCGAGGCATCCTAACGGAGCCGGCCCTAGTTGGTAGATTTGAGGCAGCTAGGCAAGGGTCAGCCAACAATTAGTGACCCCCTCTCCCACCCCCACCACCTTGAGATGTTCTTTTGTTGGTTGATGTTCCTAAATAGATTGCCAAAAGTTTATCTTCATGTTGCAAGTCAGCAACAACGAAACAAGAGAAATACCTTCCCATTCGTGTGGCCGAAAAGGGTTAAATAATTTGCCTGTGACTAGTTCACTAACAACTCTACGATTTGGTAACTAATCGTTCAACCTAGAATCAGTAGATGTGCATAGGACTTTACCGGATCTGGTCGCAGGTGCCCGTCTTTAAATGCAGCATACCTCTGTGGTGCAGGCCTATGTTACAATTGTTCAGGAAATTTTATTCTTTTCCAGCATATGTTTGCCAATCTTTCCATGGTGATCATTTAATATTTATAACTATAAAGGCGTTTTACATAATCTCTGAATAAATTATAAAGATCAATTTTGTATCAGCTGACATAACTGAGAATTCATCAAACAATGGAAAATTATGCCCTGAGGCACCTCATACATGCCCTGAGTCATCATTTGCACTAGCCAATTGAGTGCGTTGAGGCATCATTGGTAAGGAAAGGGTTAACAGCGGGTGATACGCCCTCGACCCGCCTCTCTTCCATCTCGGGTGATATACAGCCCGTATGTCCCGCCGGTGTCGTACGGGTATCAAGTGGGAAGTAACCTCCGACCCTGATCGTGTTTCATTTTGTTAGAACTGTTTGGGCAATCTCACACCTCAGAATGGGTACATTTATCAGAGTTGACAGTTTTCTTATTTTTCTAATGAAATCCTTGTTTTCATTTTCAGTTTATGATTTTTATGTCTTGTGTAAAACAAAAGGAGAATAAATTTGGCCTCATTCACACCAATAAATGTTAGTTCAAACCTCTCCACACACCACAGCCCCATTCCATGCCAAAAACAATGTGGTTTTTATGTGTTCTTAGTCTCTCTGAGACAGTAAATTCAACATTGAAAATATTTCCTATTCTTGTTCATGACCCCAACTGACATCCCTGATTTATAGAAGTGTTAATAAAACGAAGTGTACTGAGTGAGCTTTTAAGGCCAAATGTACTTTTACCCCAAATGTACTTTGTGACCACTCACTGCTAGGCTCGGTACACTCATTGCTAGGCTAGGTATGCACTCAGATTTAAGCTATGTGTACACTCAAACATAGGCAAGGTATACTTTTAGGCCAAATATACTTTTAGGCCATATGTACTTGGTGTACACTCACTGCTAGACTAGATACACTCATTGCTAGGCTAGGTGTACATTCAGGGTTAAGTTTTATGTACTCTCAAACTTAGGCAAGGTGTACTTTTAGGCCCAATGTACTTAGTGTACACTCATTGCTAGGCTAGGTACGCTCACTTCTAAGCTAGGTGTACACTCGGAGTTAAGCTTTAATGTACACTCAGACTTAGGCAAGGTGTACTTTGAGGTTTAGGCTCTGAGTTAGGCGAGCCTGCTCTGAGTTAGGCGAGCTCCTTGTATATACACCTGTACACCATCTGCAGCCAATCCCTCTCGCCCCACACACCCCTCCCTAAACGCCCCTTTACACCCCCACTTTACACCTGTCTTGACAGATGGCTGTCCTTATGGCATGCCTCGTTACTGGTTACCAGGGCCTTATCGCCTCCAGCTCACCCCTAACCAGGTCCCTGGGTGATAGACGCCTCTCAGGCCCGATTCCCGCTTGGAGATTTCTAACATGGAGTCGGGCACCCAGCATAGTCGCTGGGAAACGCCCGTCATACAGCGGGTGGGAGGGCATAGTCTGTTTCTAGGGATTTCTGTTTTTTCTTTATTATTATAATGTCTTAAATTATCATCATATTAGAGACTAGAAACAAGCAGGTTTTTGGGGATTTTCCTGCCATTTTTCCAGACCTCACTCCCAATGCAGCCACTCTCCTCCCATTACCCCCAGCAGTTGTACATTCACTTTTATATCAAAGGCCAATCGTTCTCATACCATGTCTATGTGGTGTAGGAAGTAAAAGAACTCACCTTGGTAGATGTGTAGGGGTGAGATTACATTCATCACTTCGATTAGATCATCCTCAAAACCAAAATAAGTTTAATAATACATATTGGATGTTAAACTACCTAAACAAACAAACAGAAATCCAGACCTTACTTCCTTCTATGATAATTACTCTCTGTAGTTTCAGTTCTTTCATATTTGAAATAATCGCTCTATATACATTTCACTTTCTATTCTATATTCAATTTAACAGTTATTTGCATACAATATTATATGTACAGTATACACTTATTGTTATGATAATTTATTTATATTCATAAAACTGCAAATACGAATTGTGAATTAAAAAGAAAACACACCAAACATTGGCACACCATAGAAGTTTGTTTCGCCTACTCTGAGAGTCTGCTGAAATTCTGTAGGTCAATTTACACTCTGCCCGCGTTTGGCTGTGTGCACACTGCATCAAATGCACGCGCATCGAGCGTGAGTAGAGATGTGTAGTGTGAACAAAGCCTAATCTGTATTCCACACCGTGAGCAAACTGCATCTGTCCTCTGAGAGTGCTGGGGAGGGGGCAGTAAGGCCGGGATCCCTAAAGGCCCATTCCCACTACGCGATTTCTGCCCCTGCGACTACTGCCGGCCATAATCGCCGGGAAACCGCAGTGGCACAGCGGGTAGGAGATTATAGTCGGTGACTATGCCCTGATATATTTCAAACATGTTTGAAATTGAATCGCAAAAAACTGGTGCTCTTTTTAGAGAGAATCCAGTCGCCGACACAAGGCCAAACAACGGGGGGTAGGGCAATAGTCGCTGACGATTTTGCCATTTTGTGTTCCCACTTGGCGACTCATGAAATTCCCCAAAATCGCTTAGTGGGAACCGGGCTTTTAGATCTTTGACCTGGTAGTGTGACCCTAGATTTGACCGATGATGGATGTAACAGAGTTGTGATCAGGGTGTTCAATAAGTCATAACGGGCTGGGATTGAACGTGTGTTATTATAACCGTGCATGAATTGAACGGTGATGCACGCATAGCTGCCGGCCTTTTGAGCAAAGGACAATGTAGAAATTGAACGCTTTTCTGAAGGCTGCAAAATGCTGGGGACATGATAGGCGTTTACCGCGCATGGGAGTGTGACAAATCCGGGGGTTCTTTTCACTGATGCAAAATCTGATATGCCCTGGATTTTCCATTGATTTGTGGTTGAGCTAGCGCCCATGAACGAAGAGTATTATTTCAATAGAAAAAAAAGGAAAAATTTACTTGAAAATAAACTGCAAGGATAGGAGACGCATCTCACTGGCCAAAGAGAAGTGCATTCATGAAGATTTTTCCTTTGTGTCATTCATGATACGTGGGTGTGCATGTAGGAATGGCATCGTATTTCACTTGTCCTACTATAATAACAACAGATCTTGTTACACTCCCTTACTTCATCCCAGCATTCATTTCTTGTGGAAAGTACAGTCTTGAACTTGCATCCACCGTTCAAACTCTAAGTGTGAATACATTGGAATCGCATTGGTGCGAAGCTTTATGAGATACCTGTGCCAGTATGTTACACAAATACCAACCTCTGCTAGGGCATTGGTACTAGATATATACCACCAGAATGATAAAATGATGTACCAACCTACCTTGAAAACACATTCTGATTGGCTGAAAAAAAATCAAACTGACCTACTTATGACATACTGACAGTGACTTGCAGCACTCTGCTAATTTATGTGTTCAAAGGATCATGGGACTTGAAGCAAAATAAAAGTAAAAAAATGTGCTTGGAGAGTATTTCGCATTTGACTTCCAGTAAGATGTCAACAGATATACCAGCACACTTTGAATCCAGCTTGGATGTCGTCGCATTTCCACATGTAATTCATCAAATACTTATATTTGAAGGTATATGATAAAATTAAAATGTATTACCTTACTGGTACATACTTGTACACCTTGTTTCTTTCAATAAAAATATTCCACTCGCTCTGCGAGGTCATTGAATATTTTTATTGAAAGAAACGCTGTATGCTAGGATGTATTAGTAAGGTGTATACATTTTATACATCTTAACACTAACCAGTGTTTGTCTGAGCGACGGCCTAACTAAACAAAACACCGTTAGGGGCGCTGAATGGTAACTCATGTATTACAGATACTAAGCTCTCGTTGTTGGCCTCTTTAAGGCTCAAGGTGTGATCCCTATCGGCATCTCCGGGGTTGACATGGACCCCCCTAAATACAATCAGGTGTGTGTTAAGCTTGAGTTACACCTGCCATTAACCCAGCACCCTACACCCCCGAGCAGCTCACCTGTACAACTAGGTCATGACCTACATCCGGGTGACCTGCTCCTTGTAAATACAATTAACCCCAGAGGTACACTCACCAAGGTGGGGGAACGTGAGGGTGGGGTGAGGTGGGCACCCATGCCTACAGGTGATTGGGATGAAGGGGTGGGGGTAGCTCTCAAGGGATTAGAGTGGGTTGGTGGATGAGATGATAACAATGATAAGAAGCACGTGCGTGTGCATGCATGTGTGTACAGTGCATGTGTGTTTGTCCTGTGTTATTATTTAGAGCGACTGATTTTTGCTTTCATGTCTCCTGGTGGTTTTTGTGTGGTCTTGATTGAAAGTCACACGGTGGAAAATGAATAGAGGCAGCAGGCGTGGTTTTAGCGGGGGAAGTATTGGGGCGTGCTGTGGTGATGGTGGAGAGTGTGTGTACTGTGTGTGGAGAGTGTAGGAGGCGCCCCTGGTGGTGGCATCTGGAGGATCGATAAGCTGGGGGCATGTCGAGACACCTGTACAGGGTTCAGAAACCAGACGGTGTCAGACACTACGTAGGTAGAGTGGCCACCACCTTTGTCTCCACTGTGTTCCACCTTAGAGGTCGGTATGATTAAACCAAGATCGTGTTCACGAATTCTCACCTTTGGACCAAGTTTTGTTTTATTCAATGTAGGTTCTGAGAGCAGAAATACTTATCAAGAAATATTCACAGCTCACCAAGTTGATAATAGAGTCTATCTTTATGGTTATTTCTTTTTTCAAAATACGCACAAAGGAATATGTAAAAATGGCTTCAAGAGTGAGAAATATCACACTCTCCAAACATAGGTCCAGGTCAGATGAAACATCTGCTAGGAGAGTAACAGACACTTACAGGTAGTTGGTCAACGTGCAACAGATTTAACTCAACCAGAGTTAACTGGTGTAGCTCTGGCGGCCAGTGTACTAGTTAGGCCGTACCGCGGAATGCATGGCAATGATACTTCATTAGAGAATTAAAGAAAACCGGGGGCAACACATTTAAAAATAGTAATTTCACTGAGGTAAATACATTTTAATGTACCATGAAGGGGATTTTCTGGAGAGAAACCCATTTCTTTGAGTTGTTTGGAATACCTAGTTTTGAAAGAAGAAGGCTAAGTCCAAGTGTGAATTAACGAGTATACCACATAGAGCACATCTATTATGTTGGTTTTTAAGAAGAAAATGCCTTTATAATGTAGTTTCATATAAACAATTAAAATCTAATGTGAGAATTAGCGAGGACACCACATAGAGGACATTTATAATGTTTGTTTTTTTTCTCAGTAAAATAAGTCCTTTGTTATGTAGTTTCATAGAATCAATGAAACTCTAATTCACTCATTAAAGATTCCAAGTGTGAATTAAGGAGTAGCCCACATAGAGGACATCTATTTATAATGTGGTTTTTTTTCAGTAAAATAAGTCCTTTATAATGTAGTTTCATAGAAACAATGACAATCTAATACCATGTGTGAATTAATGAGTAAACCACATAGAGCACATCTATATATAATTTTGGTTTTTCAGTAAATAAGTCCTTTATAATGTAGTTTCATAGAAACAATGACAATCTAATACCATGTGTGAATTAACGTGTAGACCACATAGAGCACATCTATATATAATGTTGGTTTTCCAGTAAATTAAGTCCTTTATGATGTAGTTTCATAGAAGGCATGCGGGAGCGGATCTGGGCGCGGGGAGTTGGCAGCTGGGTCCTGATCCCGGGAGGATTACGGGATTTAATGTGGCGGGAGTGGAGACAATGGAGGACGAAGTGAGTTGTCATCCCCCGGAGGAGTCCGCTGAAGGGTGGGGTGAAGGAGGAGAGGGTAGTAAGACGGGGAGAAGCCACCCTATAGTTATCTAATGTGTTACTCCAGGTAATTTTTCGCGTACATGCATATATCTTTATTATCCACATAATACAAAGTGTCCGTAGAACACACATAGGGAGTGTGTATGGACATACACGGAGCATACAGATATGTTGTATGTTCCAGGTTACAAAAGCTGGCGCATATGGAAAAATAGTGCATATGAAAAAATAGTGCGCACCTAAATTAACTAATATCAGTACGCCTTTTGTCAGGAAAAGGTGGATAATAAATACAATTAAGGTTTCAGATAAAAGCGGTCGTATGCTCCTTGGAGTTGACTCTGTGCAACATCCTCATGCTCAGATATTATTGCGCATCAACTCCTCTGAGCATACGGCCGCTTGTATCTGAAATCGGTCAATATTGTACATTTATCCTTCCCCTCATATAAATATCCATAGTCCTAACATGGTGTGACTGTATGCCACGGTTATGCCATAAAATATTTATATGCCACTGGTGATATATGAAAATGTAACATGGAAGGATAGAATCTAAACATCACTCGATTTCATACAATTGCATATATGCCATTCGTTGTCTTCCACTACAGATATTTCTTAGTTCTGCTTCATGACTTCATTCCGTGAAGATAACTCATGCCATGTAAACAACCATATGAAATTTCGTGATGTTTAATGATATTACTAAATCATGTGCACATGTGAATGGATTTTATTCCGAGTTTATAGAACATGGCTAGAAACAAGTCTATGGCAAAAAGGGGATTTTGTTTCTGGCTGTGTTGACATGAAAGGCCTGTTTTGATTTACAATTTACAAACACGATTAAGCGAGTTGGCAGGAAATGTAATACAAGCGTGAAATATAGCCATTTTTCTACAATACATCAACTCCACTGAAAATAGGGGTGTTGTCCTTGAGCTTTGGTTGTAAATCTAGCTTTCAAGACTCACTACATCCCCCTGGCGGTAAACATGGCCACTCCGGAACTGACCACATCTTTATCCCTAAAACCCCCCTCCCACCCTCAGGATCACACTCTCCATACAGAACTTTCACTGGCTTGTATAGGGGACGGAGACAAAACCTCTGTATGGTGAGTGGCCAGGCGGATGGTCTGTGGTAAAAGCAGACGACACTGCATGATTTAGTTTGACAGGTGGTCGCTAGGCGGCCGGCATTGAGTGGCGCGCCGGTGGCGCACGGCGATAGGCCGGGGCCGGGCTTTGTGGCCGCCACAAGACGATGACATTCCGGCTCATCCGCTCAGCTTGCCGAGCTGCTCCGACAACTATGGCCGGTGCTTCGTGTCAAACGGCTCAAGAGATCTTCTCTGGCTTCAGCACCCCCAGGTCCTTTCAGTCCATGCTCTACTGGAGGCTTGGCCTCTCTTTGTTGAACGCGGGCAGGAATCTGGTTCCCGCGCAAATGAGAAAGGCCAGCGAAAGTCGTCTGCTTAACCCACGTGATGTCCCACGTGACGTCCCCATGAAGGAAAAAGAACAAAATTGTCGTCTGCGACTCCTATTTTTCCCGCCAAAATCACCCGTGCGGCTTTCAGTGATTTCTTCATCATTCTCATCCAGTGTCGTGTCCCTTTCTTACCGAGCAGCCACCATTACACATCCCCAGTCCACTTACAAGCCGTATTTCTTCCCTCAGCGCATTCATAAATTCCTAAAAAGCAAACGCGAGCTCTTTTGGCGTAGTGGTTGGTGAGACTTGGTGGTTGGGTCTAGTTTAAAGGGGAGTGTGAGGTGCATTCTTTATGACCAGACTCCCAGTTCGCCCGGAACCTCCGGGCGGGTTAATTGCGGTGCGGACCAGTGGTCAGTTGTTCGCCCGACAGATTTACAGTCGCCCGAGCCTGATCTAGTAGCCCGCGCGCCCGCCCCGGCTGCCCGACATCACCGACGGCAAATTTGTCCTTCCTGACGACCGGCTCGACTTCCCCCCATCAGGTCAAAGGTCACCCGTCGCCAATGTCAAGGTCGACGTCACCGCTGAGGACGCCAGCGACGTCAAGCGGTAACCCCGTGAACTACACCCGCCATTAGAACGTTGATGACGTAGGTTTACGGCGTTGGGCGTTCCACTAGGGACACTTATTTCTTAAGACACCTTGCCCTGGGACTATAAGGTAGGCAGTGTGGTTAGTGCAGGAGTGAAGAGGTTCTGGGAGCTGAAGATACCATCAGCTCATGACCTTATGACCCTGCAGTGGATCCTTGACCGAGTTATGCCCTTATTTGGAGATGGAAATAAGAAGCATGGTAATATTACCATATCGGATTCGTTAACTTTTCCACCGGACAGGAGGTATTTGTCAGTTACCTGTACCAAGAATTATCTAATAGTTTGTAGAAACAACTCGTGTTAGGAAAGAAGTAATTAATAATTAACAAAAAGTTAATTTTATAATTCACATTTAATTACACGTTTCTCTCAATATGTACAGGTGTTATCTCCCTCTTTTTAATTAGAAATAATACCAGACACTTATGAGATGCAGGTAGTTTTGATTTTATATAGTTAACTGGTATTAAAAAAAAAGGGAGCAATGGAAATGCCCACAAGGTAACAATGAATGTACGGAGAATTGTTTGGCAAAGCTGAAAGTTGTAAGCTGTATGATAATGTGGAGAGATTAATTAAAGACTTGCTCAAAGGAAAAAAAAAAAATTAAAAAAATTCCAGAATCTGGGCTTGATAACAGTTGATAAACGATTCGTTGCTAAAGGACATTAAGACCGCATACTGTAGATAACTCTTCGGTGTAACTTTAATTGGAACCTATCTTCCTCGAAAATGATGTGGCTTTTACCTAATACCAATTCCGTAATGCTGTAGCAAAAAGCAGCCCCTTTCCCAACCCCGAACAATGAAAACGTACTCAACACCTCCCCCTCCGTAAAAAAAAAACCCAAAAGAAGGGAAAAAAAACAATAATAATATTAGAAAAAAGAAGAAAATCGAGTATATATATCTCCCCACAACATGAACACCCTCCCGCGTTACCCTTTTGCCCGACCGACCCCTCCACCACCACAGATCCCCCACCCCCCATCCCCCATCCCATCCCCCAACCCCATACCCCATACCCCATCTCCATGCTGTTCGGCCTGGCAACAAGTGACTTCCACTAAGGTACAAAAACCTGCAAAGAAAAAAAAAGGACAAACCTGCGCAAAATGATGGCGTGACTCTGGCAGTATTGGTCGCTACACGTCAGTGCCACTCAGCAAAAACAGGGGTAATTAGTCGCTAAAAGCGGCCTGGAACACGGGCATTCTCCCACCTGCATGAGGGCCCTCGCTCCCTCCCCACCATGTCCCCGTAACACCTTCCTTTTTGTACAAAATTATCCGGCCAATGATTGTCTCAGTCAATCACCCAGCAAGGCAGTCGTGGGACAGGCATGGCTTCACCAGGTAGCATTTATTTACCGTTCCCACGAATATTGGGAGCATAAGATTGCCTTTTTTCTTTTTCTTTTTGGTCAGGTGTCAGTGCGTTGGTTTCTGTGGTCAAATAGCAAAGTGCCTGATTCACTAAAACTGTACATTGATTGGCAGTCTAGGTACGTCTTGCTCATTTTGAATTATTTTGTGTAACACGCATAGTACTGGGCGATAAAAGAAGGAATAGTGACGTTAGTGTTCCTATGAGCGCTCACTGCCAGTGGACAATTGGCAGTCTGGGTACGTCTTGCTTACTGTTACTTATTTGGTGTAACACGCATACTGGGCGATAAAAGAAGTAATGAATGATGTTACGTGTTCCTATGACCGCTCACTGCCACTGTACAATAATTGGCAGTCCGGGTACGTCTTGCTTACTGTTAGTTACTTCATGTAACACGCATACTGGGCGATAAAAGAAGGAATGCATGGCGTTACGTGTTCCTATGATTGTAGGTATTGAACACAGTTTGTATTGTCCGTATTCGATAGCACAGAAAACATGAAGTAAAAAGTCGTCTGCTGGGGCCGCTTCACTCTCCCTTCACAGTAACTAAACCTCTGTAGGGAGATCGGAGCCGGATCACATTCCCGGCGCATGACTAAAAGGGCTACCGTGATCACGTGGTTAGGTGAGACGCTCGCTGGTTGCCAGCGGGTGGACGTGACGTCAGACGCTCTTGCGAGGTGTGTGTGACGTGTGGATAATGGATTGTTTGCTTGTTTTTTTTTTCCGTAAAAATGTTCATTAACGGTCAGGATTCATCAAGCTCCATGAAGGCCAGGAATGGCATATTTACATGAACAATCCTTATCACTTCTGGTTTACAAAATTACCTGTATCTTTTGGTGTATAGGGAAGATAGTATCAATTGAGCCTCATCCACAGCAATAAAAGAGTCATTTGAATCTCCCCACACAACTCTGAGCCCTATTTCATGACCATCATTGCAATGTAGAGATTGCGATTCCCAACTGATTCCATCCGCAATATTTATACTAAAAGATGTATGACTACATATTCAAACCACCCGCATTGTAAATTCCATATTATATCGTATATTCCACTAAAACCCAATCCAATAATTGTACTAGGAAAGTGATCATACTGCTCACCTAAAATCGTATATTATGTTAGCACCGCATACAAATCCATGTACAATGAGAAAATTTGATCCTGGCACTGGAGCCTACTGAAAAATAGGATCTGCGGAACCTAGTAGAGTCTCCAGAATAAAGAATAACAGAAATATATATTTTTCATGCCCTTTTCAGTCTTTCTAAGGCAGTAAATTCCTTATCATTCCTGTCCTCAACTGACATCCTTTGAACACAGAGAACCGAGTGTGGTGTTTTGATACCATGGAATCGAAATCATGTCAGTTTCTAACTGAATACTTTACCATCAGAGTACATAGTTTAAATCCCCCATTATCGCTCCTGTTTTCGTCACACAACCACCACACCTGCCTAAAGTGGTTACTGCATACCTCACCTGGATGTTATTATTGCCAACACCGGAGGCTAGTAAGGCAAGACAAATTAACAATCCCACATTGATGACCATGTTGTGCCAGACTGAGGTCAGGAGGTCAGGGCAGTAATCGTCTTGTTTGATTCACTGCGAGGTCAAAAGGTCATATTTATACCATCTCCCTTTTGTTTTTAGATCGCCAAGGTAGGCTTGTTTCACGAAATCTCCAATGTTATATTTAAGTGAATCTTGGTTGATATTCTTTTTGTGTGGCTTAATAAATGGAATAAAGTAATCAAACTGATCCCTGGTGAAGGTATATGTTATACCAAAACATGTCGGACTATTCACCAAATTCTAATGCTTATCATTTTACTAAAGAAGACCAGTCTAGATCGGTTTAGGGAGAATATCTTGTCTAGTTGAATTATCATAATTACGTACATATTTACATGCACATTATGGCTTATAATAAAATACCATTATCATAATTATATAAGTCTACATATTTACAAATAATCTAATAAAATACATTGGTATGGGATAAACATCACATTAAAATATAATTAGTCGTTAGCTGGAAACTGAAAACATGATCAGTAATTCAGGGAGAGTCAATGTATCATAGGTAACAAAATATAAACAGATTCATGCAGCCCAACCGAACGAAAACATCCACAATGTGAACACGTAAACATGACACCTCTACAAATATTAGTCTTTTATCTCACCTCTGGTATTTTTGTCCCATAGGCTTAACATTGGGATCCTGTTCTCCATGCCCCTACGAGTATTGCAGTCCGTTCTCCATGGTCTATAACCTGTGCAACATCCATTCTTTTAGTGTGTACAGGAGTGAGGTAAATACAGAAAGCAACTCATTTTGGTCAAAGTCATTGCTCTACAACTCATTTGAACACTACATGATATTCACTCGGCTGTCAACGCGTCCATATCACTCCGTATCAAACTCATGGAGAACCACAACTTTGACCAAATCTTGTTGCTTTCATCTTTATCATATCCCTTGATTCAGTTCCATTCTTTGGCATGTCTATAGGTTGGCGATCTATCACATATTGACCAAAAAAAATAAAAATCCTCAGGACCATAATGAGAGCTCCAGGAATGTTACAGTCTGCTGCCTTCTCCAGCTGACTCCCTCCATACACACACACATGTATATATGCAAGTACAAACCTCGCCAACAGAGGCATCTCCAAGATTCCACGACAGAAGTTTGGCAGGAGTTGCTGGGTATATATTTTTTTCACGCCTTATCGTGTGAGGCAGCAGGGAGGGTAGACTTGCTCCGGTCTCTGATTATGAACATTCATTAAATGATTAAACACAATAAGAATAAAGTTCATTAAAGTATGTATCCTTCTCTGACTGGTCCATGAATCAAAGACTTGTCCACTATGTACCAAATCTCCTGTTTATGGCCCCCAAGCCACTCCCTGTAACCCTATACCTCCTCCTACCCCTCCCCCCTCCTCCAGTTCCCTGGCTGCCTGTGTTGTCATAGCAATAAATTTTGCCTGATCCTGACTGTGACTTGAATGAGATCAAAGTGAGAGGATATCAATCTCCCAGCAGATATTATCACCAGTAGCCAGGATATCTGTATGGAGAGTGTTGGGAAAACTGGAGCTAAACAGCACGAGAAATCGATTATCACCATAACCGATTGTGCCAGTCCTTGTATCCCAGCGCGAAGGGTAACCATAGAATACAAGGACTGTATCCCAGTGAGGAGGGTAGCCATAGGATGCAGGGACTGGATCCAGTCTACAGGGAGGTTTGTGTATATAGCGACCAGCTCACTCCCTCCATTGGCTATCCTGGAGGTTGGCTTCGCTTACCTAGCGCCTGAAGGGAATGTACACATGTATACTGTTACTGTCTGAGATGAGTGAGAGTTATTCGATGTAATTATCATACTGATGTGATTTTTAGATTTAAAACAAATCTTTATTTCAACATTGAAGGTTTTCAGCATATTGGCGGTATGATTCACTCTCACAGCATATTCCTTGGTGATCATTCTATGCTTAACCGATACTTTTGGTCAACAGACTAGCTACTGAACTAGTACATACATTTACTCAACATAAATCGAGATATTTGATTTATTCATTTATTTATTTATTTATTTATTTAAACAGCTCGAGATATTCGGTATTAAATATAAACCAATAAGTGATGGAAAAACACCCCATACAAACAGACGGTAAAACAATCTTGTGGACGATGATATCGAGGTGTCTCCACTAGTGTAACTCTCTGAGATGATAAACTAAATGGAGCGAATCCAAGGCCACATTCCCTTTACAAGCTGTATTGCTGATTGCTCTATTGCAGATATTACTACAATGAAGTCTAGCTATGTACTAACCAGTACATTGAGATTCGGCGCTATATGATTATTTGATGTTTACGCATGGAGGCGACCATATTGATTGTAACTAAAGGACGCCCCTTACAGAGTGTTACATCAATCTGTTCGACCCTCTTGGTCGCCTTGCCACCACGTGCTGCAGGCCTGATATGCTTGCATGCCAACAACGAGAGCACTGGTCTCGTAATTTCAAAGTTGTCAGACATTGTGGGTTTGAGTCCCACAGCAGCTACTTTTCTGCTTCATCCCCAATAGTGGTAGATTTACTGCTATATCAAAGGCCAATCCTTCTGACGCCATGTTTATGTGTTGTGGGAAGTAAAAGAACTCTTACCTTGGTAAATATGTAGGGATGAGATTTGTACCTAAATTCATCACATAAATTCGGTCAAATCCAAAATAAGTCCAATAGAACATATCGGACGTTAAACTACCCTAACAAACAAGCAAAGGAAACAAACCAAGGGAAAGCTCACCCTCATTTCTTAATAGAGAAATTGGAAAATAACAATTCTCTCATTGCACACATGCACATCTGCATTCCTGGGCCCCTACATGATAATATAATAAAAGTAGCAGCCTCGAGGCATGCCTAAGGGAAACCTATGTCAATGTACACCAATCTGGGCCAGCCAGTTCACCTATAGACCGCAGATGGGGCCTACTGAAAATAGGGTTTCCTAATCCTAGTATAGTATTCAGAATAAAGATGAAATGAAAAAAAAGATGTATTTAGTGGGCGATAATGTGGTGATCACCTATCCCTGAGGTTCCCTAATCTTAGTATAGTATTCAGAATAAAGATGAAATGAAAAAAAAAAAAGTATTTAGCGGGCGATAATGTGGTGATCACCTATCCCTGAGGTTCCCTAATCTTAGTATAGTATTCAGAATAAAGATAAATGAAAAAAAAAAAAAAATGCATTGAGTGGGCGATAATGTGAGGATAGGCCTATCCCTGAGGGTTCCTCATTCTAGTATAGTATTCAAAATAAAGATAAATGGAAAAAAAGAAAGATGCATTTAGTGGGCGATAATGTGGGGATAGGCCTATCCCTGAGGGTTCCTCATTCTAGTATAGTATTCAAAATAAAGATAAATGAAAAAAAGAAAAGATGCATTTAGTGGGCGATAATATGGTGATAGGCCTATCCCTTCAGCCCAGCAGTTATGGCCATTATCACTGTGAGGAATACATACCAGTGAAGATGTGTACTAGAGAGTATGTCAGTGTATAGCCTACCCCAGAGCATCCGTGCTTCGTTAGCATTCATTCGCCGAGGGGAATGTCGGTTAAATGACTCCCATGCATGATAATATACCCCAAATAGCGGATAGTAATTGTACTCATTACTACTTCTCATGCATGTATTTACTGATATGATTCCGGCAATACACAGATCTCTAGAGGCCTCACACGCCCGGCGTTGCTTATTTATATGCCTCTGGGTCGTGTATTTCATTAGTGTTCATGACATGATTGGCGACGTCGAGTTGGTGACGTAATTGTGACACAGAGTCCATATGGTGAGATGTATGGTCGCTCCACCTCCAGTCTCAGATGTGGAGTGAACTATCATGGGCCCCCACCACTTTATATGCCATGAACTTGGCAACTGACAGCGATGGCTCCCATCACTGGAGACTATGGGGGTTCATCTGTATATATTTCTGTCGTGGCGGGTGCCAATGATGCCAATAAAAACTGAAGTAGTGCCAGTTATTCTGGTAGGTCGAGGGAATTTGGGTCAATTGAATACAAGAGCGCCAGGGGTTGTCTTAGTAAAAAAGAAGATATTATTCATAATGTCTTGTTGTTCTTTAAAGCATCATCTCGACATTTGTGGAGGGGAGAGAACATGTTAAGAAAATCCCGAGTTTTTGATCTTGAAAAATTTGTGAAGCACGGATGCTCTGTCTATGGGATATGGGAGAGAAAAGAACTCTCACCTCTATAAGTGTGTAGGGGTTAGATTTCTACCTGAATCTAGTTTCTATCACCACCTTTGTCATGTATAAGCAGTAAGAAAAAGCTAATAGAGTCTTGAAATGACCTGTCATGGTTGACTGAATGTTAAATGAAACAACCAAACAAAAAGATACGTAATATAAACATAGCCGATAGTTGAGAATTTCCATAATGAATTCTTATGAGTATTACTGCGCCATTCCTTATGAATAAAATCATAATTAAAAATGGAAAGATATTTTGAAATCAACATTGGTATATTATCCGTTATATCATGTGAGAAATGATCTCGAATCATTCATCAAATATTACCCATTAGAACATTTTCTTATCAACACATCATCAGTATTAGTGCCTCGTGTGCATATTTATTACCAGTCTATGGAGAGTCAACAGATTCTTAATAGTTACCACATTGTAACCAAAAGTTCAGTAAGTTTTTGAGAATCTATTTAATTTGGTTCATTGGTTTGTGACCTATTGCTCATCATTACTTATTTCCAGTTTACCCAATGATATATCAGAAATTTCAGTCAGCAATTTTTCCACGGAAATCGACTTTTTCATTTTCAGTATATGCAATTGTTTTCCTTGCGTTCAACAAAGATTAAGTAGCCTCATTTCCATCAATAAAATAGTAGTTTCAGCCTTCCTACAGACTCTTAGCCTCATGCCATGGCCAACAAGGACATATTATCCAAGTTTTTCTAGTCTCTCTGAGGCAGAAAAATCCACGTACACAAAAAAAGTCCACTTTTTTCCCTGACCCCAACTGACATCCCTGAACTATACGGTGCATATTTATTAATCAAGTAACCAGGAATTGTTGTACTTAGTTGACACTTGGCGCGGCATACTGGTGCTATGCCCATGGGGACTGCTGACACACAAATGGCCTGGATGCTCCGGGCCCTGCCTCTCGCCGTGTATTATGAGCCAGACCCTGTCACTCCACACTGAAGGGCTACCTACCTTCCTCCTCCACCCTACACCACGGAGACTTCTACCCATCATCATACACCCCCACCAAACCATCCCGGATATACCCAATACCCAGCCGGATTTATACCCACAGGATTATACTATATGGAGTTAATCCCCTACTGATTCACCTCGCAGGAGCTGTTCTTACTGTGGTTGTTATCTTAAAACGTAACTGGGTTCTGTGGCGCTCTGGAGTGGAAGGCAGCACTTGGAGTGATCCAAGCCCGGGTCTGGATCATTTCCAGGGCTTTCACCTGGAGAGGACGCCGGGTGGAGGATCCTTGTGGGTAAGTCGCCGCCTGCCTTGTCTCCTCCCTCAGCCGCCCTGGAGGAATTCCGGAGGTATGAGGTATGAGAAGCCCCCTGGTACAGTAGTGGGGCTCTTATAGGAGACCATACGGTAATGAGAGCATGTCGAGAGGTTTGTAGAGAGAATATGGTTCTTATACGGGAAGATCGTGTATTTACTTATGAAAGAGAATATGGCACTTATAAGGGGGGAGGGGGTCATGTATATAGGTATTAGACAGAATATGGCTCTTATAAGGGGAATCATGTGTATATATATGTAAGAGAGAATACGGCTCTTATATATGGGAATATCTTATATGGCTATCATTAGGGATGATATTGTAAATTGCTATTATAAGAGGCATACTATAAAGTGATCTTTTAAGGGGATGCATTTTAAGGGGCTCTGATAAAGGGATGTCTTTTAAAGGGCTCTCATAAGGGGTATAGTTGAGGGCTCTCCAAAGGGGTATGTTTTAAAGGATTCTTACGAGAGGTTTATTAGAAAGACTCTATTATAAAGGGCACTCATTGGGGTATGTTACAAGGGGCTATAATGAAAAAGGCATACTATAAATTACTCCAATAGACACCACATTCTACCAGGACCTATCTTAAGGGTATACCATAAAAGGCTCCCATAATGGGGTATATTATAAAGGGCACTTATATCAGGGTACACTTATATTCTATACGAGAATTGTAATCTCACTTGATGTACACAAACCGGACAGTTGCTGTAATGTAATGGAAGACCATCTCTAATAGAGGTGAATTACCTGCAATAAAAAAAAATCAAAAAAAAATCAGGGTATACCATAACGATCTGGTTTAAGTCGGCCTACTGTAAAGTCAGTAAAAGGGGGGATCATGTATATACTTATAAGAGAGAATATGGCACTTATAAGGGGGGATCATGTATATACTTATTAGAGAAAATACGGCATGTTGTAAAGTCAGTAGAGGCAGTATCTCAGAACCACTCATGAATGGACGTGGACATTATAGTTTCTGACAGGGACTTGGTTGTTTTCCTTGGCCGTGGCTGTATTTGGTACAGGGTGTCTGGTGGAGGGGATGTGCGGGGTTCAACACGTTTAGTGGGTTATTTGGGGTTGATTTGTGTAGAGGTCATTATCTGTGTACACAGTTTATACTGGTCTGGACTATGGATGGGGACTGAGGAGCATACATCCCCAGCTAGAATTAGATGTGGGTAAGTTAAGTATGTAAATCATAATAGACTTTAATTTTTCATTTTTTTCTAGCTGGAGGTAGTGGTGTTTTCGACTCGGCAAATGTCCATTAATTCTACCAAGATGTGGGTATCTATCCAGATGGAAGTATGCCAATTGTAATAGCTATTCCTTTTATTCAAGTATATTTAATGACATTCATTCATGAACATTAATCCAACGTTCCCATGTACACATAATTGTAACATACATGTATTTGTATAGTATAACACTGTAGACAGTGCATTACTATATACAGACAGACTACACATGCCTAATAACCATTAATCCTACTGTGATTGATATATAAAGACATGGCTAGTGTGACTGAATGGAATCTGAGATATTTTGGTGAGAAATACGTGAGAATTTCTTACCAAAATACCTAGGCACAGATGGAATTCAGTCCCACTCACTGTGTCTCTTTATGATATATCTAGAAATCTATATATTGTGCCATTTCCCCAAAAAAATTATCTGTTCCTGGGAAAATTGTTCCCATAAGCGATGTGTCCTTTAAGCTGGGTTCTACTGTATTACACGGATTGGAGGGTGATGCTTGGGATGGCCGATGCTGAATCATTTCCTTTGATGTCATCCACCTAAAGTTGAGGTCTTCGTTCTAAAGTCCATACTCATGTTGAGGTGCACGTGAGAACATTGACCCGGGCTGTATCATGTTGAAGGTATGTCTGTGGTCTGACTCCTCGGTCTGACTCGAGAATTAATCCCGTTCGGTACTCAAAAAGTGGTAATAAAAAAGAGAAATAAAGGGAAAGCGAATCATCAAGTATACATAGTACATAGTGTGTAAAACTCCTACAAATTCTCGAGCTTAATTCAGTATAAAATAGAGAGGAATAATATTTAAGTAAAGGGGGGGGGGGGACTATCACCTATATAGTGTGTAAACCTCCCACAAATTCGTGAGGTGAATTCAACCAAGAAAAACAGAAAAAAGGAGATGAAAATGGGTCAAAAGAGGAAAAAAATACATCATGTATGCATCAGTGTGCAAAAACCTCCCACACATTTGCGAGGTGAATTCAACCAAAAAAAAAAAAAAAAAAAGGAGACAGAAAATGGGCCAAACGAGGAAAACATTCATCATGTATGCATCAGTGTGCAAACCTCCCACACAACCGAGAAGAACTGAGAGAAAAGGGGACAAAAGAAAAAAATCCATCAAATATACATCAGTCTGCAAAAACCTCCCACTATTTTGCGAGATGAATTCAGCAAATAAAATAGTAGAAAAAAAAGAAAAAGGGAAAAAAGAGAGAAAAATCCATCACATATACATTATTGTGTAAACCACCCACAAATTTGCGATCTGAATTCAGAAAAAAATAGTAAGAAAAGAGGGGAAAATAGCACAAAAAAAAGGGAAAAAAAGGGAAAAAAAGAGAAAACCCCATCACGAATACATCAGTGTGTAAACGTCCCACAAATTATCGATCTTAGTTCTACGTGTGGCCGCTGACGTCGCTGGCAGTGTGTATTTTCTCGTGAAATGCAGACGTAGTGTGTGCCGAGTATAAACTTGTCTGTGCCGTTTAAACACTGCTGCCTCGTGCTATGTTGACCCACCCGTCATTTGTTTACCATCCGTACCGGGAAACTATTCCGGATCGAGCGGCATGGCACCGAGGTATTTTAACTTATACAGAATACTTCCTGCCCAATCAAATAGAACAGCAACACTCTTAACCCTTTCCTGCAGAGGGGGTGGGGCGCTAGCTCAGCTGTTAAGGACTGGATTTGTAACACCAAGGTTGTTCAAGTCACACTGCAGCCACTTTTCTCCTTCATCCCCAGCAGTTGTAGACTTAGTGCTATTTCAAAAGCCAATCCTCCTCACACCATGTGTTTGTGGTGTGGTGTGCAGCCACCCTTCTCCTTCATCCCCAGCAGTTGTAGATTTACTGCTGTATCAAAAGCCAGTCCATCTCATATCATGTCTATGTGGTGTGGTGTGCATCAACCCTTCTCCTTCATCCCCAGCAGTTGTAGACTTAGTGCTGTTTCAAAGTCCGTCCTTCTAATACCAGGTCTAGGTGGTGTGGTGTGCAGCCACCCTTCTCCTTCATCTCCAGCAGTTGTAGACTTAGTGCTGTATCAAAAGCCACTCCTTCTCATACCATGTCTATGTGGTGTGGTGTGCAGCCACACTTCTCCTTCATCCAAAGCATATTTTGTTGGACTAAATCAAAGTTCCATATGCCCCTTGTGCATTGTCAATGTCTTTTAGAATTATTTCTCTATCTATCAAATGTATATAAGCTTCATAGCCGCGGGAATGCCTCCAGGCACTATGCTATGGTAGCCACAGGAATGCCTGAATGCATCATACTTTGGTTAAGGGTTAAAGTGGGATGCAGTGACACACTGGTTACTATAGCAACTCCTCCAGTGGCCCCTCCACCAAAGACATTGGTGATCCAGAGCCGTGCTATGCCTATTATAATGTAACAGATGCGGAGTGTTACGGATAAAGGTTTATTTACACTCTGCTAATTGGATCGATGCTGGTACCCCCCGGGCTGCAAATGCTCACAGTTGCTCATCACGTCTTTGGCACTGACACTAAATCTCAATGACAAATCACGGAGCTGCTCATATAAAGTAAAGATTCCTATCTGCGAGCAATTTAGAGGCATCTCAATCTCCTAACAAAAATGGGTCTTAAGTGGACCACCTCGTGGTAGTGTGGTGGATCGGGAGTGTTTGGGGGAGTGAGGATGGAAAGGGGCTTGGCATTGGGAATGCCAATCATACATGACCCAATTACTTGACCCAATTAGCCCAATTGTCTCTGTCATGGCGGATGAAAGCGCCTCACAGCGGGAGACCCGGTCGACAGGGGACCCGTGGGCACGGACTACAAATCACGTGGGTGTTACTCAGTATCCCGGTCCCCCAGCCCACTTTGGCTGAGATTTGCCCTTATTATCGCTCAGTAATCCAAGTGGGGTGTCTTTTCTTCTCGTGGCTCCCTCTCTTCTCCCATCTGCACAACTCCCATATTTAAACCCACACACCCATCATTTCCAGCTGAAATTAGGGGTTTTTAAGTCATTGATTGTGAAGCAATCTTCTTCAGAAGAACTGGAGGGGAAAAAAATTGGGAAAATCCTGTAATTCCACTGGCCCCCTATTAAACCCCCAGTCCTCTCCATATCATGTGTGGAGATGCTCACCCTGTTTCTTTATCGCTATTTTTTCTGACAGTCCATTAACCCTTTGATGATGGATGATTGCAATGGATGCATCATTTCATCTAGGTTTTCAAATTCATTGTATATAATGGATCAATTAATATGAAGCTTGCACAAAATGTAGTTTTAACACCAAAATGCTAAGGATGACGTGCTATCATACATGGTAAAAGAATCAAATTGTAAATTCATACTTTCTTTATACTCGTTGATATATACATCAGTGAGCCTCCCTAGCGGTATACCCTGGTATTACCACTTGATCCTTTGCAGATCGCTTCAGACATTAATCCGTAAAGAGTTCAGGGAGCGTCCATTAATCATGGCCGAGGGGCAGCTTCTAGGGGGGGCGGGCAGGTTGGTATTTTTTTTGCATTCCAAGGGGGCACATATATTTGGTCTTCCAAGGTGGGGGGAGGCAAATCTTTTTGTCAATATTCCCTCGGGGGGCAACTTTTTATTTCACCATAAGTTTTTCCAAAAAAACTGTGCCCCCTGACATAATTAATGAACGCTCCCTACCAACAAACCCAGTTAACCTCCATGAAAAGCCCCACTGCTAACATGATGGATCCCCCCATACAGCCTACAAATACCCTTTAGAATCTCACCCAGCATGACCCACTCACTCCGCTCATCTTTAACCCTGAACACAACGCTGTCTTGTAGAATGTGCCCACGACTCCTCACACTGCCGCCGTCAAGGCACACTCACCTATTGGTCTCCTATCGGAGGGAGTGATTGAGGGGGTTATACAGGCGTGAGGGAACATGAGCAGAGATTTGTGCAGCTGACTGACCCCCTCCCACACACACACACACACACACTGTCCTCCAGGCAGGGAACATGGTAGACTTGCTCAAGTCTGCTGCATTCTCCAGCTGACTCCCTCCACACACACACATGTATATATGCAAGTACAAACCTCGCCAACAGAGGCATCTCCGAGATTCCACGACAGAAGTTTGGCTGGGTATATTTTTTTTTCACGCCTTGTCGCGTGAGGCAGCAGGGAGGGTAGACTTGCTCCAGTCTTTGATTATGAACATTCATGAAATGATTAAACACAATAAGAATCGAGCTTATTAAAGTTTGTATCCTTCTCTGACTGGCCCATGAATCAAAGACTTGTCCAGTAAGAACACAACCTCCTGTATATGCACCCCCCCCCGCGTCACTCCCTGCAACCCTACACCTCCTCCTACCCCTACCCCTCCCTCTCCTCCAGTTCTCTGGCCACCTGTGTTGTCATAGCAATAAATATAGAATACAAGGACTGTATCCCAGCGAGGAGGGGAGCCATAGGATGCAGGGACTGGAGCCAGTCCTAGTGAGGAGGGTAGCCATAGGATGCAGGGAATGGGGCCAGTCCCGGTGAGGAGGGTAGCCATAGGATGCAGGGACTGGAGCCAGTCTAGGAACCTGGGGGTGGAGAGTGATGGAGGGAGAAGCAGGGTGACTCACGGATCCACCACACCCACACCCACCCACACCCACACCCCTGACGTTCTCCACGGTGTCACACCTGGTAAGGCGTGCGGCAGGAGGCAGGCGTTAATTGATCTACTACCCTACTTACTGCCAAACCCTGGAGGACGCCTTCATCACACACCCCCCCCCCTACACACACACACACACACACACACACACACACACACACACACACACACACACACACACACACACACAACCCCTCTCGGTGTGCTCCTAGCTCCGAAAATTTGCCACTGAAAGTATGTAGCCACACATGCACACAGTGCTTAAAATCTGATATAGGCAATAAACGATGGTTTTGTGGACAGGCGATCGTAAGCTACGAGATGGTTTTGTGGACAGGCGACCGTAAGCTACGAGGAATTGACGCGTCGTAATACACGAGCATTAACGAGTGTATTACGACATCAACATAGAGTGGTTTGCATAGCCACCTGGCCATATCGTTTGTTGCATTCATTATCCTTATTTTCGAATAAATTAAACCCAGTAATTGTCATAATAAAGGATATAGCAATAAGGACTATTTCTTTGTGCTATGGCACAAAGGAACTATTTTTCCCGTATGCCATGGCTTTGAGGCCGTATACCACAGATTTGAATCCGTATACCACAGTCATGGTATCTTACAGGTTTTTTTATAATGGGTTGTAGTTTACTGACTCCTCATACATTTTCAATGGGATCCTTGCATACGATGGATACTAAAACGCAGGCCTCAGCTTTTCGCATTGTGATTAACATTCTTTATGCAAGAACTTAAAGGATCATCAATAATATTTCATCCTCGCTATAACCCGGATTAATCTGAACACACGGGCCTCTTGGACATGAGTGAATCTGGCAACCGTTGATACGTATATGACGAACAGTGGCAACACTCACCCATCAGACTTTTAGTACCATATATAACACGGTAAAGGGTGACTAGTCTGCCTTAAGTGGCGTATCATACACCTGTCTAATTATCCGGATATCCTGGTACCGTCTGTGGGGGAGGGGGGGGGGGGG
Organism: Alentia gelatinosa; assembly: GCA_950022655.1. Lineage (NCBI taxonomy): Eukaryota > Metazoa > Annelida > Polychaeta > Phyllodocida > Polynoidae > Alentia > Alentia gelatinosa. Next base: position 40,414,223 of record OX465591.1, read on the forward strand.
TTAGCTCAGTGGTTAAGGCACTGGACTTGTAATCCCAAAGTTGTCAGACATTGTGCGTTCGAGTCCCACTGCAGCCACTCTTCTCCTTCATTCCCACCATGGTAGATTTACTGCTATATCAAAGGCCAATCGTTCTCATACCATGTCTATGTGGCGTGGGAAGTAAAAGAACTCTCACCTCGGTAAATGTGTAGGGGTGGGATTTCTACCTGAATTCATTACATAGATTCGATCACCACCCATGGGGTGTAAAAGAACCTTGAGAAAGTCTGGTAAGAACCTCTAATGGTTAACTGGACGTTAAATCAAGTAGATCAAGCCAATCAAACCAATCAAATCAAACCGTCTGTGGCTCATATTAAACGCTGTTAGGAGATTGTCGCGAGGGTAGACATGTATCTTTAATCATGGACATTGACACTTGGCCGTCCTACTTCTCCCCTCTCCATGTGCCTTTCCCTCGTTGACTCAGCTGACTTGAATATTTACCGTATTTGGGCCGGGCTGCTTGGACTATTGCCAATTTTTTTTTCTTTTTCCTTCAAGACGTAGGTCGGTATTATATACTCAACCCACTTTCTAAGGAAAGATGAAAGAACCCTGGATCATTTAATGCTATCCGGTGGTTTCTGCACATGTTCCATAAAAATCACGGCGTCACTCTCCCAGCAGATATCCGCAAACTGGACGAGGAATGTGTTCGGAGAGTGGACGGGTGTCGCTGTTGATACACGTGAAGTATCGAGGCGTGAGAAAAGGGTTGGGAGAAGATCCACACTGGTTCCCTGTACCCTGAGTTGTCCCATCCCTGCTGTAGTAAAAGCTATGCCGTGGGAAAAGAGTTTTACTGGGTTTTTTCCCTACACCCTGGAGTTTTATGTTGACATAGCGTGTGTCAGCCTTGGGGCTTGGGGTAGCGATGGGGTATCCCATCCATGCGTTGACTGTAATAATTACCACTAATTATCTAAAACACTCAGGCATCTGTATGCTTGTGTTTCTGTATAAGGAAGACTGGTGATTGCTAATTCTGGCATACTTTTTTTTTCTTTATGCAATTTTTTTCTTTGCAGTTTCTTCCCCTGTCCACATACATTGTGAATGAAAAACGAGTTTTTTGCTCCCTTACTGCACAATTACGTCTCATTCCACAAATAATCGTTGTGACATAATATGATCGCCTGGCCGCACCCTGTCTTAGCTACTATCAATCCACCCGTAGGCTATTCTCCTTTTTTATTTCCAAGTGTTACCTTTTTGTAAAGATGTTGGCATTAAAACTTTATAGCCACCCAAGTCTTGACAGCCCCGATAGGAAAAGCTAGTTGAAGCTTAGATAATCATTCCATCCGTCACTTTTAATAATTTGCCTGTAAAAAGGTTCCAGCCGCCAGCGGAATGAAAATGCTTTATCAGCTCTTTTTTTGTGACCGGCTGGTATTGACAACGAGAAAGTAGACCCAACAATTTATTACTGAACACATTCACCCAAGGTCAAAATACATTTGTTAAAGAAAGCTTGTTTTAATTGTTGAATAACATACAACTGGGAGAACAAATGTATCGTTGGTACTTCAGATAAAAAGCTACTGATTTTAGGCAAAGATGATATATCTTTAAAAGTAGCTGGTATTACTGAAAAATTCTAGGCTTAAGAGACTTCCTTATCATAAAAAAGGGGGAAAAAAGAGCAAAAATGTGACCACAAAGTAAGGCAAGAATAAGGTTGAAAACAAAATATTGTAAATTGCAACTGTGAGGGCATTCACACCGGCGTAAGCTGACGCCTTTGCAGTATAAATACCTCAAATAAAAAAAAAACAACGTTTATAATCAAGCTTGTTGTAAACCAAAAATAGTTTAATAAAATTTTGATTATCCACTTGCTCCTTGACGAATGCAGCACTACTGCCGAAACCGGTAGGAATTATAAGTGATAATCAAACATATAAAGTGATGAACAAGTTGTACAACATACAGGAACAATAAATTTGACAACACTTAACAAAGTTTTGGGTATCGTTTGGTTTGTGGCTTTATTAACATCATGTTTAATAAAATATATTGCTAAACTAAAAAAAACGTAGAAAATACTACATGTATTTGCACCAATGGGACCCTTATGGGAAATGAACCACACAGGCTCGATATAATGGATCTGGTCAAGGGTAAAGTTCAGGCCTTGTCTGAGGCTGGACAATGACTGACCTCTCGAACCAGTCTTGACCTTTCCCCTGCACTTTAGTTCTGCACATACGAGCAATGTCAACAGTCGCTCAGTGACAGGATTCCTTTTGGCTGAGACACAGAGTAATGGAGGCAGGCCCGCGAAGTAATTCCATTTGTATGACTAAGGTGGATCAAAGTGTGAGCTATAATGGATGAGGACAGAACCGCATCCAGACCCCTATCCATTGAAAATATGTCGTGAATTCCCACTCACCGAGGGACATGACTATTCTGGTTGTAGAATAATCTCATGAGGTAAAAAAAAAATTTCCAACTGGAAACTGTTAAAAACATTTTTTCAAGAACGAATTACAATTTGTTCACCAAATCTCATGAGGTAAAGCCGAGTGAGATTATGTAGCATTGAAAAAAATGGTGGCATATATTCCACGGCTAAATAAAGAAGGAACTGCATCAAGATACGTAGCCACTGACAATATGCAATGAGTTTTGGTTGCGAAGTAATCTCATGAGGTAAAGCCAAGTGAGATTCTCTAGTAAACTAAAGTGAATGGTATATTTTCAGCGGCTAAGGATCGAGTGCGGTTCGGATTTTTTATTACCCACCTGATACGGAGTCTCCATACTAAGCCTATGGAGATTACAGATCGCTACTGAGGAGGATACGGATTTTTTAGATGAAAGTAGTCCCAAACATAACTTCTTAATTACGTTGAAAAGTTTTCTAACGATCATATTTATTGCTTAAATCTAAAAATAAGTGAGTAATAAATACAAAATTACCATAAATTCGATCTGTGTGGCCGTATTCTCCTTGTAGTTGACGCTACGCAATACTCGTCAACTACGCGGAGAATACGGCCACTCAGATCGGAAATCATGGTAATATTGTGTATATATCACCCCTATCACTGACTAATCGCCTAATGTTTATGATGTCATCAACCATTGAGTATATTTTCTTGCAATATTCCATGGGTGTTGAGTACAAGTTCGCAATGATGAGTCTGTATGAAAACAAAATACCGGGGGGGGGGGGTAAAGATCACTTCTTCATACTAAGAGTCACAGAAGACCAAAGGAGATAAATTCAAGACTCTACCACTGTCAGAGATTCGAATCCCATGAACAAGGCAAGCCTTGAACACAGCAGCCACAGAATCCTAACTAAACAGATAAAAAGATCAAGAACATACACAAACAAATAAACTTTTAAGACATTTACCGTCCCAGCTACTCCTTACCATCGGCACCACTCTCCCCCCTGAGCCTCTCTCTCCACCCCTACCTCCAGCAAACCCACTTAACCCCCATTTCTTCCTGCCATGCACTTTAGGCACCACCCCAGCCTCTGCCAAACCCCTTAAAGGCATATCGTACAATTTGGCCTGAAAATTAGAACCCATGTTATTCTCCAGATAATTGAATACGGTGAGCTCAAAGTCTTGTAGAGCACATATCTAAGTTAAATATCAGGGGTCACCATGCTTGTTTTTGATTTAGAGATGAATATTATGATTATTTCATAAAAGAATATATAGAAATTCTAAAATGTTGTTCCGCATGTAGTAAAACCATGTCATTTGACTGAGAACATAGATCACAGAATATATTACATGTATAGTACTACTAATTACGGTTTTGATAATCATAGGTCACTGTCCTTGTTTTTGAAAGAATTGAAGAAAAACACATTTTCCACTACATTTCCTGCAATCGAGCAAATGTATCAGAATAATTCACCAAGGTGAGAGATATAATAAAGATATTGAAAAAAAGCTAGTGAAAATTGGCCTATTTTACCTATTAAGATAAGATAAAGTGGACAAAGAGTTAAATCTACTCATTAAGAATTAAAATGTATCCTAATAAACCAGTTTTGACTGATAATTGACATTATTTAAAAAAAATCACCAGATGGCGCCACTGTGAATTGTAAGATATGCCTTTAATTTACCAGGTCATCGCATCGGGTCTGTGGCTACTACTAATGCCACCTCTCGGACAAGGTTACACAGGTAATCCAGGTGTACTGTTGTCGGTGGGATATCTCAAGTCACACGCTAATCAAATCGGCCACCTGACCTTGGCCAATCACGTGACTGTTTGTTGCCATGGTAACTCTCGCAGCTGGCACGGTCACGCACCCTGGTGGCACCAGTGTGCACCAGGCCCTGTGGGGAGGAGATCCTTCTGTGGGCTAAAAGCCAGAACATCATGGTGGGTGGGTGAGAGTGGCCCCATGACTGGTTTAACCCTGACTAGATACTCCTCCACCCCCTCCACACACTCACACACCAACACACATGGATAGTTTTCTGTAACCCACATGCGCCGAGTCAACTGGCCATTTCTGCAACTGCCTAAGCCTAGGATCCAAACATATAAAGCACTAGTGGGTTTTGATATATCACGTCCTTGAATGAGTGGTCATGGTCAGTCGGGCATACCTCTAAAACTCTGAGATACTGGCACCCTGCTCCTTCCCAAATATCACAGTGAATAAAAAAACACGTAGATAGTAAAGGGGTAGATTTTGCAGCATGCTGGAAGTCTACAAGTGACCAATCTAACCTTTAGGCAACCTCTATGAATCATGTGAGCACACTCTAACAAACTAGACTTGCTCAAGTCTTTGATTATGAACATTCATTAAATGATTGAAGAAAATCGGAATACAATTTATTATAGTATGTGACCTTCTCTGACTGGCCCATGAACCAAATCATGTGTCACTCCGAAGGGATGGAGGGATAAGATACAGGGACTGAGGCCAGTCTACCACACACACACGGTGTGTAGATTGTAACCATTCGTCTTTTGTCCATTCGTCCATTATCTGATGGATAGTGATAATATAGAGCCATAATCTGATGCATAGTGAGTATATAGACCATTATCTGCTACATTGTGAGAGTATAGAGCCATAATCTGATACATAATGAGTATATAGAGCCATAATCTGATACATAGTGAGAGTATAGAGACATAATCTGATACATAGTGACTATATATAGAGCCATAATCTGATACATAGTGAGTATATAGAGCCATAATCTGATACATAGTAAGTATATAGAGACATAATCTGCTACATAGTGAGTATACAGAGCCATTATCTGATGCATAGTGAGAGCATAGAGACATAATCTGATACACAGTGAGTATGTAGACCATCCTCTGTGATATACAGTGAGTAACTCATGAGTTACTCGTACATGTAGGAGCACTAGACGAAGGAGTAGCGCCTTTCAATCCTACACCTCCCTTAATCGGATCATCCAAGTGGTTGAGCACAGGGGATCTCTGGGATCGACGTTCTCCACCCGAGGTCCGACGCAATCGCCACCCGAAGTCTATCACAATCTTCTTTACTGTCCCTGTGGATTCGCCTGGTGGCCACGACTTGCAGCGGCTTCATTTTCACTGCTACCTCCTTTGCAAGTGCCCCAACCGATACCCACTTCGTTATTCACAAGCAAGCACAGTGCCCACTGAGCCACCACCATTTATACCTTAAGGAGAAACCCATGCATGGCCTGGGGTTTTATTTATGTGGGATTCATATCATATCATATGAAAAGATGTGGTATGAAAGATGCTGTGGGGTGTTTTTTTTGCAATTTTTTTTTGCAGTTTTATTTTTTTTAAAGGTTGGTGGTGAAACTGGAAAATTTTCTCCGTGTCAAAAATATCTTGGGGGGCGGTGGCCGTGGCAGACCGGCAGCGTAACTGAGGCATAGATCGAGGTCCGCGTAACGGGAGATTGGCCACGGATGGCGGGCGGGCAGGCGGGCAGGCGGGCGGGCAAAATGAATTGGGGCTCGAGGCGGAAAGGGTGGCCGAGTCAGGGGCGTAGTGGGCGTCCTGGGAGATGTATTGGAGGAATGGTGATGGGGAAGTATGTGCTTGGAGAGCCTACACCCACTGTGGGGGGAGATGGACGCAGATGAGGTGTGGATGTAGAAGGTGGGAAGTGTAGGAAAGTCTAATGATGCATGGGTGGGGGGAGGTGAGAGCGAAGGAAGATGGAGGGTGGGAGAGGTGTGGTGGGTGGGAACCAGGAAAGGCAACTGTAGTGGATGTGGTATATGTGATGGGTGTGGAAAAGAGAGATGTCGAGGGGGATTTTGTGAAGTGGAGGGTAATAAATAGCAATGATTCACAATTTTCATAGAACCAGGATACCAGTCTCTAAGACTGATGTATATGTCAGGACTAAAAAAAAAAAAAAAAATAGTGAATAAGTTCAAGGATGGCAGTTTTCCACTTTTCCAATGGAATCCTTGTTTTCATTTACAGTTTGTAAAATTATTTCTCTTTGTGTAAAACAAAAATAAAATAAATTAGACCTTATTTACCCCCATGAACCCTGGTTCTAACCTTCACACACACACGTCAGTCCCATAACAAGGCCAACAACTATGTGTTTGCCATCTTTTCTCAGTCTCACTGAGGCAGTAGATTCCACATGAAAAATATTTCCTCTTTATGTATAATACACATACTACTGTCTGCTGGGTAAAGTTTGTTTAACACATTGAGAGGGGGATATCTTAAGTGTTTATAGAAGCAGACTTGGGAAGTTGATGAATGGTCTGACACACACACACATATACATTTATAGATATAGATATAGATATAGATAGATATCACTCCACCCTAAAATGGTCAAATATCAATTATTGAGGAAAAAAAGTCCAGAAAAAAAATGTGTTGAAAAAATTTAAATATCTGCCGAGACAATAACATACCCCGTGGATATAAACAAAAATATATGCATATATTCGCGCATAATCTTGAATAGGTTTTCTTGGTGTGTGTGTAATTATATGTGTGTATATAAAAGTATAAATTCGTCAATATTTTCGTAGTGTATATGAATGTATCAGGGATTCTTAGAACATGGAATGTGCGTGTCCCTACTATTACACTGGAATGTAAGTGAGATCTTATTGGTTTAATTAGACATGATATATAATACATCTAGACATGCCATTCAGAAATCTCCCAAATACAGGAAGAAGCAATTGGAGTCCCGTCATATCACATCCCTCAGGGTATAGGGCACAGAGTGATTGCGAGTTCTGCCGTCATCCACCAGGATGTTTTAAGATAGCGCCACTGTATGTGTTAGCAGGTATTATAATCCATTCCTGCCACCTGGTGTTGTTTATGCGTCGGGGGCAAGATGGCTGCCTCCATAAAACAATAGCTATCTGCCCTATAGGACTGACAACACATCCTTTACTCTTCCACTCCATAGGGTCATAAAGCTCATCGGTAATTGTGTAGGGGCGAGATTTCTACCTACATTCATCTTAAAAATAGTCTATCACTAAAGCAGGGAGAAACTGTTGAACATTGAGACAGTCTGGAAAGGACCTGTAATGGTTGACTGGACACACAATCAAACAAACAGGAAGTATACAAGTCTACTTCTTGTAACTCGTCGGTCGGAGGCCAATGGAGATGTAGCAGTGGCTTCCGCGCGGTAACACCACTGGACAGTGGCTTACCTTGGTCCCGTTTTTTAAAGCCAAAATTCAGGAGGATTATACGAGTTGAGAAGCAAGTTCATTGGTCCCTCTAAAAGCATTATACTCGTCCATAACTGAGTACCCTTTTGAAGTCTTGGCACTCTAGGTTTGCACAGATAAGAAAAATAAAGAAGCACAGTGAAATTCTGATGCACCCCATATGGCACCCCTCTCATAGGATCTCACACTCTCTAAGCGGTATTCTGTATTCCAGTCCAAATAAAGCCACTAGGGCGCCAAGTAAACAGTATTCCCGCTTCATTATTGTAGGAATCTGATGTACTTGTTTAGCACGGGAGGCAGGTCAGTGGATTCTCCAGGCTTTAAGCCGAGTTCAGTAAGGATTCTCCTCCCATAGAGCGTAGTGAGAACCTTGTACAGAATACCACTTAAAGAGTGTGAGATCTTATGGGAGGGGTTCACCTGGCTGCTCCAGCTATTTGGTAGGAGAGACAATCCTACAGTGTTAGCTTATCATTGTGTAGCCAGCAGAAGAGTAAGAACCTGTCCCTGGTAGATGATCCATACCCCTAAGGGAGATGATCCCCTCCAGTGGGTGGATTATCACCTCTCTGGTGATATGTGGCAGGTGCGATGCGGTCCAGGGATTTGTCCGTCACGCTTGAGTAAGCAGAGTGGCAGTGATCGGTGATCCGGTATAACCGAGTCGGACTGTAGATCAAGTTAACTCCTTCCTCCACTGGCAATAAACAGCAATTCTCCCCCCGTGCACTTACAGTGTTCCCCGACACTTGATTAGTTTTCTTAAGAGATAAGATTTATCAGCTTGATCCCATCTCCGCTTGGAGATGCGGGCTGAGAGCTGGTGTTTTGGTTAATCACCAGAAGACGAGTGGAGAGTGATAGCCCTTTAGAAGTTGGCCCCTCTCATTAGAAATAATTACCAAATTAGGGCTATGCCTGTCATGATTAAGGAGGAGTGGCTGTGGATGTCCGGGTAGGCGGGAGGGGGGTGGTTTGGTAGGTGGAACAGCCTCTCATCCACCCTCTGATCTAGAAGCCTCCCAATGTCCCTATTATTGCAGGGTGATTAAGAAACACGAAGGTAGAGGTCATTATAGTACTTTCTTGTGCATTAATGGGGTAAAAAGGGGGAAAGGCCCAATTCCCTCTTGGAGATTTCTACCCCAGAAGCTCCCATGATTACTGGGGAACGCTAGTCGTAGAGTGGGTGGGAGGGGCAAAATGTCCACGACAAATGTCCACGACTAGCACCCTGAAAATCTGAAATTTGTTGGAAATAGAAATTGTAAGAGACCTGCGCCTTATACAGAGGGGTTCGAGTTAGTGTCTCGTGCCCCGACCATTGGGGGAGGGGGGGGGGTCCAATTTTACGTTCCCACTAGGGATCTAGTTCCGCTTATTTCCGCATAGCAGCTTTAGCCCCTGCAACTGGCGGCTCTGGTAGTCGCCAGAAAATGACAGTCACACAGCAGGTGGGAGGGTTGGTAGTGGGCCAATCAGCGATGGTCACAGAATATATCAAACCGGTTTGATAGTAAAATCTTACTATCTGTTTCTAGTCACCAACTGGAGCTATAGTCGCTGACGCAAATCTTTTTCTTTTCTTTCCATCGGTTGTGCTTAGAAGTGTCCAGCCTCGTATCTTTAAAAAGCTTCAACAACTACCTTGCAATTTATATTTCATCGGTTGTGTACAAGGCACAGATTGCTTGCTAATTCAACCATCATCCGCCAAGAAATTGTAATACAGCGCTAATGTAGTCGGGGGGGGGGGGGGGGGCGGACTACTACTATCAGTTGTTATAATCTATAGATAATATTCCTCCATGGCAAGCCCAAAAACATATTTCTGATCAAATTAGTTGATAATTAGCTCTGCAACTTGGTATTAAAGATGGCGTCGTGGGACAAAATGGCCACTTCCATAGCACAATACCTATATGCCGATGTGTTCTTTCCTCATATATTTAACAACAACAGCAACAACAACTACATTGCACTTTTTTCATCGGTTGTGTATAGGAGTGTCCCTGCCTCATATCTTTAACAACAACAACAACAACAACAACAACAACAACAACAACAATAACAACAACAACAACAACAACAAAAACAGCTACTACTACTACTACTACTAAATTGCAAATCTTGTGCTCCCACGGGCCAACCTGGACCCTAAGCGTTGGCTCCTAGAAATCTGTGACTCTAATTGCAGACTAGCGCCCCAAAATCGCCTAGTGGAAAGTTGCCTTTCGTAGCCTCCCCATCTTCCTCCTGTGGCAGCACGCTTATCAAACACTTACATGTGCGGATGCAGCCCGGGGCGTGGGTGGAAGCCCCCCCTGTGTGTGCGAGTACGTGCATGATTGCATGATGCCAGGCACAGTGAGGGTTTCACAGGCAAAGTGTATTAATCAGAGGTCAACCTGGGAACGTGCATTAAGGAGATTGCTCCATTGGGTGATAATAGGGGAAGTACGCCAAGTGTGATATGGCAGAGTCCACAGGAGATTCAGAGATTGTCGGCTTGTTTAGCTGAGTGAGTCGGGTTAATTGTTTTTCTCTTTCTTGTTGCAGAAAGTTAGTGATACCTAGGACGCTTATAACGAAACAGAATTATATTGGAATAAATGAAAAAAAAACTCAGATGGCAATCTGAACTAGTGGTGGTAATTTTGTATATTTATATATCTACGAGTTACAGTGTGGAAAGCAACTTGAAATGTCAATTGAATTCCCTAGACATAGCGAAAAAGATCCCAACAGGAATTGCAAAAAAATGACATATTAGATAAATGATTGCCTTTTGATTAGATTATCTCTGTAATGTAAGAAGGTAAAAGAAGGAATATTTACTTTTATTTCCATGGATATTCAGAATGACTTTGTATTGTATTCATATGGACGATACCTATAGGCAAGATTTCAACACAGGAAGGAAGCAAATTCACTTTTTTCTCATGTCAATTGCAAAGATGATTTCAAGTAATTCGAGTAATGCTGATAAAAAAACTCCCTCATACATAAAAAGGGGAGAAAATGATGATTCAAGTCATGCTGACAACATCCTATATATTCATGAGTACCATGCCTATAAATAAACGATTAGTAATGGCCCAGCCACCCCCGTTCCCGTACATTCCACACAGTACAGCTGCGATAGGTATACACCACATTGATCCTAGTTTCAGGAGTGTACCTCGGCATCTATTGATTGGAGTCCTATGAAAAGTGGCCTTGGTTTACGTTCTTGGCGCCCACACACTCTGGAGGTAATTGTTTGCAATTAGTGACCATCCCCGCGCCCCAGTCTCCTCCTCCAGCCCCTCCTCCACGGCGGATACTGGAGGCACGTGAGTATCATAAGGAGAGGGAGGCACTCCACCCTGAAGCCTCCTAGTCCTCTCCGGGTCCACCCAGCCCTGCCTCACTTCCCTCTCCAGCTTTGGCTTCCCTGCTTTGCCTCTCCTACCCTCAGTCGTCCCTCAGACTGTAGGGAATTATAAAAACCTCTCAGGAAATCAATTCACTCTAAAAATGCGTTTCCAACCCCTGGAGAGTTTATTAAAGGACAGTTGGGTGCAGGACGGCGGGCACCCATGCACCCCCGACAAAGAGGACCGGGCCCCCGGCGCCCGCCCCACGGAAGCCACCGGGTCAGCGCCCGTCAGCGCCCGGCCGTCGGGCGGTGTCCCGGGGAAACGGAGAAAAATAGCCGTTTTGACCTTTGATGGGCATGGCTGTACAGACAGGAGCTAGAATGGAGCTTAGAAATGAAAGGAGTGAAAAAAAAAAAAAAAATACATCACCTTACCACGCCACCCCCAAGGGAGGGCAGTGACGGTGTATATATATTTTTTCAAGAAAAAAGGAAAAAGAAAAGAAATGAAAGGAGAGCAGGAATCGAAGTCATATTTAGTGTACACAAGTCACCGACTTTTTTCTTTTAAAAAAAATTTATTTATTTATTTATACTGCAAGGACTTCGGTGGTTAACCGGTATGAGCGTCCTTACAGTGGTTGCTGGTACACCCATACTTAATACAACACAGTAAAGCTGATACATTTGTGTGTGTGATTCGTATTTCACACACTGTTTAACCGTCACTGGGTGATATCCTACTATGAGTCCGTTGTTTAGTGTCCGTTGTTGAGTTTGAAACTTCAGTTCCATAACACGAAGTAGTCCATATCATTGATATTTCTCTGGGTAGTCTTTCCTACCCCATCTATGGTTAAGCACTTAGATTCTAGCGGTGTTCTCGGCAGTAATACATTCAATCCGAATTACTTGGTCACGAGTATATTAATCTTTATATAAACGATAAAGAAGAATTTCGCTCACTTCATTGTGTGACTCCGTACTCGTTCCCTCCGAGCCCTCATCTCGTATGCATCGACCGACCCGTTAGTGTAAGCACGTTTAGTTATGTTCTGAATACAAGGTGGTTGTAGGAGTGAATTGTTCAAGTTGTTAAAATCAGTTACTTTTTAAAAATTATCAGAGATAGTTCTATACATTTAGATCTTCGACTGTCCGTTAGTATTCTCGCTTTCAGTTAATGTTTTTTTGGTTTTTTTTCGAACAGAAAATATGAATCCCTTTTTTAATATTTGAATTACAAAACAATCACGAGTCCACGAGGTTTAATTGAAGTGGCTTTTTTTTTAAATTATATTTGGTGTGAGTTACAGGATCGTAGTTTTAGTTAACCAACGTATTTTTTTCAATTGCTGCATTCTCATCAAAGAATATTTATATTGATGTTATTCGTTCCTCACACAAAGTCCACAGTTCAGTGTGCCGAAAGTGCCAAATCCACTAAGGCAATTTTACATGCGAATTTGGGTTCGCAGACGTTCGCAGACGTTCGCATGGACATGCGAATGCCTTTCGACAATATCTAATATATTGAATATTATCGCATGGGATTCGCACGGATCGCAGACGCATTCGCTTGGTCGCCTTAGTGGAGTTGGCGCTTAAGTCATAAGTTACATGAATTGCGATATCTTCGTATTCCCGATCTTTGTCATAGTCAACAGAAAAATAAAAAGGAATGATTACTTCAGTAATTGATTCAAACCCGTCCAAACCAATCCTTGGCTCATTATAAAACGATAACCGTGTTTATGTAGTTAACATCAGTTCATGGACTACACCCATAATGACACATTACTCCCGATTAATTGCGCCAAAAACAAATTGATCGTATTCAGGGATGACTTTCACTATAGATGACAAGTCATTAGCCTGATTTTGATAACTCATGCACAGACCCAATTCCTGCAGAGATTGAGAGACTTGTCTTGTTTCGGCAAACAGTGTTTATCTCACTTGGAGGTATTCTCCATCAGAAACCTTCTCACACCTTAAGCGGGATTCATACTGAGCGATTCTTTTATCTCCTGGGGCATTCATCTACAACAATGTTCCCTGTGATTCTGTACCAGTATAAAATCGCTCAGTGTGACATCCTAGATTTCTTGGCTGCTGCGATTATGTTGCAGCCCTTGCAGATAGGGGGATTTGTCACTGAGAAATGCCCCTCCCCGGGGTACTAAACCCCTTGCAATTTTTAAAATCAAACATGTTTGATATTTTCTGGAGGCCCTCCTTCCGATTCATGCATCTCCCCATGGGACAGGAATCGCAGAGGCATTTATTTGTCAGTGGCTAATGCACTGGGCTTGTGATCCTAATGTCGAAGGTTCAAGTCCCACTGCAGCCACCTTTCGCCTTCATCACCAGCAGTGGTAGACGTACTGCTATATCAAAGGCCAATCCTTCTCATACCTTGTCTATGTGGTATGGTGTACAGCCACCTTTCTCCTTCACCCCCAGCAGTGGTAGATTAACTGTTATATTACAGGTCAGTCCTTCTCATACGATATCTATGTGGTGTGGGAAGTAAAATGATTTGCTGCCTTAAACGTCTAGGGGTATGATTTCTACTCAGATTCATCTAATCAATTCGATCACCATCCTATGGTGTTAATCCAATGAAATAGCTGAACCTGGAGAAAATCATGAAATGACCTGTAATGGTTGCCTGGATGTTAAATCAAGATTCAAGATACGAGGCAAATAGCACTTCTGTTTCCAACCGATGCTAAAGACCAAAAAAACAAAAAAAACAAAGGGGTGTTTAATTAAAGAAACAGACAAACAAAACCCCCACCCTTGTGGTCTAAAACCAGTGAGAAAACCTGAACAATGAGATATTCTCCAAATACCTTCAGTGTCACCAATGAACAACACACAAACAAACTTAGTTGTTATACGATATTATGCTGTACGAAGCCACACGAGAGATGGCTTTCTAGTGAAGCCACTGAAGCTCCCTGTGTGCTGTCACCTCCGGTGTGACAGGCGTTGTCCCGACACAGAGCTAACAGTGGGTATCACCAGATACTGCTGTCACTGACAGTGACAGCTCCAGATTGCTACCTTCTACAGATTCGTCAGAGTCGTCTTGGCGTGTGTCAATGTGTGTGCTACCATTCTTATTCAGGAGGAAAACATCGGTACAGGACAGTGTTATGTGTTATTATCTCACCCCAGATATTTTTTCTCCATAGACTTAACATTGGGAACTCGTATCTAACGCCCATGAGATATTTAGGAAAAATATCCAAATGGGGGATTAAGTCACAAATGTTAGCTCATTAGTCAATGTAAAGGGTGAGATAAATTCAGAAACCTATTCAAGTTTAGGGTCAGAGCTCAATCCCATCTCGTTTGAATCGCTACATAATTCACGCGGCTTCGCCTTCTGAATTACTACGCGATTCAAACTTGATGGGATACGAGCTGACCCTAAACTTTCCTAAACAACAACTTCACATATACAAAGGATATTTAAGATATGATTGGGATAAGGATAATGGTGATGATACACGTTCTGCTAATCAGGTACCGCGTTACCGGTAATGTCCCTTTAAGTGGAATTTACATAGTGGGATTCATGTACCTTTTTGGGGGTACACGTCGGCAATAATTACAGTGGGAAAGACATGTCTCGGAGAAAGGGGACCCTATAATTTAGACAAAGGAATTGTGGTCGAGTACAGAATCCTAGCAGGATCTGTCTCAGACAAACATCCTGTGAGGTACACGAATCCCACCGTGTGAATCCCACTTCAGGCGAATAGTTTGTCCCAAATGATGTACGTGAATTTTCCGAAATGAATGTCCCAGTCTAAGGTGTCCCATTGGTCCATTCCTCTATATACACGACTGTTTTGTAAAAAGCTTGTTCGTGGTCATCGTAGCTTTAGTCTCATTATAATCATAATCACTTCGAGTTTGGGCTTCAGGTATTTTTTAAAATTCAGGCAGTAAGCATTCGACAATACAGTTGTTGTACTCATATGAGTTCAACAGTTTTTATGTGTTTACACATTTGACACAGGAGTAGGTAGTATCTTCGGATTTCTTATGATTGAACATTACATTGTTTATGTATAAGCAATATCGCTCCTGGCTTAATATAACAAGGCCTTTAAAGCTAAGCAGCCTGGTCTGAAAAAGCCACGGTTTGTGCATCATGTGACGATGTGTAGTTAGTTATAGTGGACAGAAATAAACCAAGCAATATCCCAGTAGGACTGGGGACAAGCCAGGGCTGTATTTGTAGTACCTCGGCACGCAACATGTGGAGCTGCTTTTTTATTGAAAAGAAAAACCCACAGTAAAACACATTAGGAGAAGCAAAGACAATCCATTGAGCATTGTTTACCATCACCACGGCAGTGGATTTTTATGGGTAACTGTCTTTTTATTATCTAATTTTCTTTTTTTTATTATCTGAGCATGTTCCACGTGTTCCCTGTAGCAATAAAACAATTTATAGTAGCATTTACCTCCTTTATTCGTATTTACTCCTCAAACGCAGGCCGTTTAGTCAATACATTATATGAATGTCACTTAATGACATAAGTGTGTGGTAATTACTGCATTTTTGTACTTCTAAGATGGGGCTTTCTTAGCTTTAACTGAGGTGTGGTATGTAGGCATTACTATTAGAGTGGCACGGATAACCACTTAATTGGCAAGTAAAGCATTATATATCATTCTTCTAAGTACCATATAGTATCATTCTACAAGCCGTACATACATAATAGTTCTTTATTGATACGGCAGACTAATATGATCAATTCACTATAACTTTGACTATAAAATATAGTTAAATTTATTGTATATCTTAAAACAATATTTCAAAGGAGAACTAGTCATATAGAAATCGTCTCTTTCGCCTTATGAAAAATATTCAAAGTAGAATTAATTCATACTTACCCTTCCTATAGCTCCAGAAAGATCCGGCCCTATTAAATTACTTTAAATGCAGGGATATTGGCTTCCCAGCTAAAGACCTCTTTCCACTTAGATACTATAGGGCTCTATTAGATTTTCGCCCAGCTCACACTGTAGGCTATGCAGTGGGGCAGCCGCACCCCTCTCATAAGATCTCACACTCTCTAAGTGGTATTCTGTACAAGGTTCTCACTACGCTCTATGGAAGAAGAATACTTAACAAACTAGGCTTAGAGCCTTGAGAATCCACTGCATACAGTATCCCCTCTAGGTGGTATCATTGAAATTACATGAATTAATGTACGTCTTTAGCACGGAAGGCAGCCCAGTGGATTCTCAAGGCTTTAAGCCTAGTTCGTTAAGAATTATTCTCCTATAGAGCATAGTGAGAATACAGAATACCACTTAGAGAGTGTGAGATCTTATGAAGAAACCAAACAAGAGTTAGTCGTGTTGTTGTTTATCACACGACGGAAAGATCGCGTATTACTGCGCGAGGTGATGCCGAGAGCAGTAATATGCGATCTTGCCGGAGTGCAATGAACAATAACACGACTAACTCAAGTTTGGTTTAGAATTTATCCTATCCCGCCCGTCTAAATTACTTCTACATTAAGAAATGACATCATTTGTCAAGTGTATCCCACTAGAGCGATATTTTTCATTTTTCTGAACTCCAGACCGAATACAGTGACCCAATGTTAAGCCTATGGAGTTTTTTATTAGGGGTAGGATAATATGCAGTGGTGCAGCCGGGTGTAAATGGGCCTTTAGCTGGAGGTGGTGAGCTGGTGCGAGCAGGTTGTTGTCATGCAGACCACGAGGTGTGAGGAGCTCGGCCATGATTGCCAACACTTAAAGACCGGGCATGCTTCGACCTGACCGGGTCTCAACTGTCTAAGGAGGCAACACTCCCCAAAAATAAATCTCCTTTAATGACTTTTTCCTCCTACCTTCTTTTTTTAAGCCCAAGTTTATATCCGCGACCAGAATCTATTGCCTATTACCGTGGAAACACTATGACAAAAAATGGTCTTTTTAGTAGGAGACGCGAAAGCATGAGGGTTGGATGTCCGTAGATGTTTTTGGATCTTATTTTTCTAAGGGTAGACCGGAAAGATCCAGTGATAAAGGGTTAATATCAAAACCCCTGCGTGAGAAATTGGTCTCAGAGGCTGGGAGGAACCGGGTGGGACTGGGTGGGGGCTGGGGATGGTTGTGGGGTAAGGGTAGACTTGCTCAAGTCTTTGATTATGTACATTCATTAAATGATTAAACACAATCAGAATAAAGTTCATCATAGTATATATCCTTCTCTGACTGGCCCATGAATCAAAGACTTGTCCACTATGAACAGAATCTCCTGTTTATGGCCCAAAGCCGCTTAGTGTAACCCTAAACCTCCTCCTACCCCTACCCCCTTCCTTCCTCCAGTTCCCTGACCTTCTGTGATCTCATAGCAATCAATTTTGCCTGCTCCTGACTGTGACCTGATTCAGATCAAAGTGATAGAGTATTTATCTCCCAGCAGATATCTTGACTAGCAGCCAGGATATCTGTATGGGTAGTGTTAGAAATACTGGTGCTACACAGCGCCAGAAATCCAACACTATTACCAATTGTACCAGTCCCTGTATCCCAGCGAGGAGGGTAGCCATAGGATGTAGGGACTGTATCCCAGAGAGGAGGGTAGCCATAGGATGCAGGGACTGTATCCCAGCGAGGAGGGTAGCCATAGGATGCAGGGACTGTATCCCAGAGAGGAGGGTTGCCAGAGGATGCAGGGACTGTATTCCAGAGAGGAGGGTAGCCATAGAATACAAGGACTGTATCCCAGCGAGGAGGGTCGCCATAGGATGCAGGGTCATTATCCTAGAGAGGAGGGTAGCCATAGGATGTAGGGACTGTATCCCAGAGAGGAGGGTAGCCATAGGATGCAGGGACTGTATCTCAGAGAAGAGGGTAGCCATAGGATGCAGGGACTGCATCCCAGAGAGGAGGGTAGCCATTGGATGCAGGGACTGTATCCCAGCGAGGAGGGTAGCCATAGGATGCAGGGACTGTATCCCAGAGAGGAGGGTAGCCATAGGATGCAGGGACTGTATCCCAGAGAGGAGGGTAGCCATAGGATGCAGGGACTGTATCTCAGAGAAGAGGGTAGCCGTAGGATGCAGGGACTGTATCCCAGAGAGGAGGGTAGCCATAGGATGCAGGGACTGTATCCCAGAGAGGAGGGTAGCCATAGGATGCAGGGACTGTATCCCAGAGAGGAGGGTAGCCATAGGATGCAGGGACTGTATCCCAGAGAGGAGGGTAGCCATAGGATGCAGGGACTGTATCCCAGTGAGGAGGGTAGCCATATGATGCAGGGACTGTATCCCAGAGAGGAGGGTAGCCATATGATGCAGGGACTGTATCCCAGAGAGGAGGGTAGCCATAGGATGCAGGGACTGTATCCCAGAGAGGAGGGTTGCCAGAGGATGCAGGGACTGTATCCCAGAGAGGAGGGTAGCCATAGGATGCAGGGACTGTATCCCAGAGAAGAGGGTAGCCATAGGATGCAGGGACTGGCGCCAGTCTAGGTTGTGGGGTAAGGGTTGCGACCTCACGCGAATACCACAGAACAGTGAGGGCTTGGTGATGAATTGGGGATTTGTCGCAGGCAATGATCGCATTGAGGCTGCTTACGGCAAAGTAGCTGGATTGTTGGGCTTTAGCAACCATTACCCTGGCCTGGAGCTCAGGAAGCAGGGCTATCTACACACCAAGTCTTATTGGGCTCCCGGTTAGGGATAATATGCCCAGCCCAAAGGGCAAACGATCGAGGTAATTTGCCCGATAGGGAACACGTTGGGACCGTTTGCTTGCTAGCGACTGCTATAGGCCTGTGGGTGTTTCCTGCGGCTGAGGGTTGAGTGTTGGAGGTACACTGCCACATGTCCAATAGAGTGGATTGCTCAGCTGACTCTCCACACGATGTATCCTCTTAATGATTTAGAGGTTAAAAAGGACATCTTGATACCTCGGGGTATCTTCAGTGACGCCATGGTATCACAAGGTTTTCAGGGATTCCAAGAGGGAAGCCATTTTTAAAACCCTACATAATCTTATGTATTGAGTAGAGCATTGGAAGAATTGGCATTGCCAGAAATGGTCCTTAAATAGATATAAAAATAGCAGTATGAACTGTACCAACATAAATATGATTGTTCTGACGAGTGAAATGATTCAAACGCATTTATAAAGCAATGCTTTATCGCACTCTAAGGGAAAGGAACATATATATAGAACTACTGTATGTTGTATTCTTTATCCATCTTCTCGAATAAATTCATCCCAAGAATTGTCGGTTTCCTCTATAGCACAAAATGACTATTTCTACAGTATCAATATATTTCAGGGAATCTGGGTTGCTTCCACAGAGGTGCTTCCGAGGCTTCTTTGCCTCGATGATGATTTCCGGTTCGTACGGAACTTGGCGCAAACGCCTCGTTCCGTACTGACTGTAAATAATGATCTCGTTTTATAGCTTGTACAACATGGTCAGGTCGTTCAATATACATACAAACTAATGCTACTTACATATAGAATGTAGAAAACCAATTTATACTGCTAGCAATTTAGAACAGGGGAGAAGAGTGTGTTCCCCATGGGATCATACTATCTTTTTACTATTTCAAAAATACAGACATTAAAATCACCCTATTCGCGGGCGTTCTTCCTTACATGGCCCGGGTAGCATATATACATCACAAAGACAAATACCATTGTACAAGGACAAAGATAAGTAACGAGACAGGACAAGGTACATATAGGTAGATTTGCTTATGGGTCCGGATATGAACCAGCATATAGATATATGAACTGATATTATTATGTGAAACGGAATGGAGTACAAGATAATTATATATAAAGGTCATCATATCTAATTGAAAATTTAACAGTACAGAATAAACCTCCTTGGAAAATACTCGTGAACGTCTGGAAGTCACCTTGTAGTCATAGGGCGAACATCCTTTCAACGTCTTTTATATGACGGATTAAAATATAATTTCGTTTCTGAATATGCATTTTCTTGGTATTTTGCAGATTTTAGACGACACGAGTGGATTTTACGCAAGATGATTTTACCAGCCATGAAGACGGTTCGTGTGACCGTTCTCTTCCTCTTCGCCTTCACCACGTCGGTCCTGGCACAAGGAGACAGTGAGTATTTCCCCTATTATCGCCCGACTCATTACCTTATCCAATCAGAATGCGTATTACTCCTCCGGATGAATGTCTTATGATTTCATTGAAGTCTCCTGATTTCTGTGTGCACAAAGTTTTGCAACATCATGCACGTGTTATTTACCCTCCTTTCGTAAGACCATGATTCCTATTAAGAGAATTCTGATTATTTCCTAAGATTTGCTAATATTAATATTCCTTTCAGAATGCCCCTGTTTTGTCTCACCATTTCTCACCCTTGGATTACGAAGTCTCCATTGCATATCTATGGGCTCACATTAAACCACTGCCCATTGTTTATTAGTGGCCTTAACCCACACCCATGGTTTAGGGTCTTTCAAATCCATTATTGAATTTCTAGGAATAGAAAATATCATTAATAACCATGGGTAAGAAAGACAACAATCTGTGTATTCTTTTCCATTATTGAAGTTCTTGGAATACAAAATATTATTAATGACCATGGATAAAAAATACAACAATCCGTCTTTTTAGACAGTCGGCTTATATCATACATGATACAATGACAACAAACACATGAAAACAATATTCTCATATCCTAATATGGATTGGTGTAATACAGTATCTTTTTGTGTCTGCCATTAACTTATCAGTAACGATATTGCTATTGATGTCCAACAAATAACCTAATCAGAAAAGAACATGTTGCTAGATCAACATCCACCATCATAACTAAAATAATCCCTTCTCTACCCAATCTTCCCTGAGAGCAGAAGAAGGTTACGTCGATAGAAATCCATTTTTATCATGCCGTAATAGGATTAGGCTTCAGAAGCCATTGTAAGATGCTAAGAAACGCAGACAGACGACAATTTTCGTCTCTGGCTTTGGTAAGAAGAAAAGCGCGGGAAACTCCCCGCCAACATCACTGGGGGATATCCCCTAGACTTGCTCAAGTCTTTGATTTTGAACATTTATTAAATGATTAAACACAATCAGAATAAAGTTCAATATAGTATGTATCCTTCTCTGACTGGCTCATGAATCAAAAACTTGTCCAGTAGGAACTGAACCTCCTGTATATGTCCCCCAAGTCACTAAAGCTCCTCCTACCCCCCCCCCCCCCACCCCCCTCCCATTGCCTCCCCATACTCCAGTTCTTTGGCAGCCTGTGTTGTCATAGAAATAAATCTTGCCTACTCCTGACTGTGACCCGATTGAGATCAGAGTGAGAGGCCACAATCTCCCAGCATATATCCTGACCAGTAGCCAGGATATCTGTATGGAGCGTATTGGTAATACTAGAGCTAAGCAGGGCCAGAAATCCAACATCATTACTGATTGTACCAGTCTTGTACCAGTCCCTGTATCCCAGCAACGAGTGTAGCCATAGTATGCAGGGACTGTATCACAGCAAGGAGGGTAGCCATAGTATGCAGGGACTGTATCACAGCAAGGAGGGTAGCCATAGTATGCAGGGACTGTATCACAGCAAGGAGGGTAGCCATAGGATGCAGGGACTGTACCACAGTGAGGAGGGTAGCCATTGGATGGAGGGACTGTATCCTAGCGAGGAGGGTCGCCATAGAATACAAGGACTGTATCCCAGCGAGGAAGGTCGCCATAGAATACAAGGACTGTATCCCAGCGAGGAGGATAGCCATAGGATGCGGGGACTGGAGCCAGTCTAGATATCCCCGTGTCACAACTCGAGATCGTTACCACGCAAAGACTGTGTCACCTTGTCACTTTAATGCCCAAATGGCCTGCAATGATAAGGGGATTAAGTCCCACGATTAATCCGTAGAGAATTACTGCTACCTTTTCAGATGTTTATCGATTCTGATGCCCGCGTAGTGTTTTAAGCCGCAAGCCAATGTCACCCATTCATTCCGAACAAGGTATTACCGCCTATGACGTTATTAATTCCGTCGCACAGACAAGGCCATTAAACGTAAAAACATATTGGGTTTGGCGGAGATTTTCAGGTTGCCCACCATCATCAACCACTGTCACTAATTACAAAATTGTCAACCAAAAAAACTCCCCTGTTGGCAACTAGAATGTTTAATGTCCCTGTCACTGTAGATCTATTTAGCTGTAAAGAGCCCCCGGTGTTTTGTCTTAAATTGAGGGGTTCTGTTCCTCAGAGTACCTCTTCTTAGAGGGAAATAGAAGCTGATGATGCGATTAAAAAGATGCCATGTTACATAAAGAAGCTCTGTCTTAGATAGAAACAAAACACAAGACAGGTGCGCTTTCTAACCTCAGTAGTGAACAGCGTGCCTGAATTAACTTAAATAGACCTGGAGCCTGTTTAATAACTTTTATCAATGATAGTGCAGGGTACAAGGAGGCCTCGTACGAGGGGTTATTAATGAAATTTAATGAAATCGAAGCTCTTTCGCTAAGACTGCCCTCCCTGACTAGACTGGCCCCAGTCCCTGTACCCCTCCTCCTCTCTCAACCCTCCCATCCTGGATAATTTTATTCCTGGACCAGTCACAAAGCAACATTTTAATTTTGTTTAATCGTGAATGTTCATCAAATATGATACGTGGCTAAGCCTAACTGCAAAAAAAAAAAAAAAAAAAAAAATCATGAATGTTCATAATGAAAGACTTGAGGAAGTGTACTTCCTGACCAAAGGTCATCCATAGCAAAAACTGTGCGTTACCTGGCCTAATATGTGGAGACATAGGGCAGACGTCCAGGCTACAGAGGTCAGTTCTGGATCAAGTGCCCCAGAGGGATTTGTGGAGCATTGACACAGTGACCCAGGGTGGAATCAGGAAATGTCCAATATGGTCAATGGAGCGGTCAATGAGTGACGTAATGACGTTACGGCGGCACTGGTGGACCACTGACTGTGATGTATTGTCTTTAGGCCATGCATTCCGGTCTGTTGGACATCAGAGGAGACCGGTTTGTGGAGTATTTACCGCACAAATCTTAGGATGCACTGGATTAGCGATATCAATAAGTATTTCTTATAATTGTTTTATATATTAACGCGATATATATATATATATATATATATATATATATATATATATATACATACATACATACATACATACATACATACATACATACATACATACATACATACATACATACATACATACATACATACATATATATATATAAATATATATATATATATATATATATATATATATATATATATATATAATATTATTATGTAATACGGAATGTTGTTTAAACCAACCTGGCGTCACCAAGTCAACTCCGGTTACCGCATCAGGTAACCGGGTAACCTGGAAAATATTATGTGACGCTAAACAACAAATGAGATACCGCAGTGAATAAACCTGTGAAGGATATTGGTAGATAATTTATATTTATATAAACGTAGTTATAACCAGTCATCTGAGAATCCAATCGTTATTATTGTTTACGTGAGTATTTGTATGGGGCGAGTATCGTAAGCTCAGGCGAGGCCTAGACATTGGGGCTGTCAGTGTGGCACCCCTATCGAGAACTTTGCTTAAGATTAGAAAATGCCCCTCGTGGACATGTACATTTGCGCTGATAAATGTTCCAAAATCGCGACCAACAAAGCAAGGAGCCTGTTCCTTCCCATTGTCAGCGGGAACAGAGTTTAAGAAATACCCCCTGTGGTGCCTGGCGATATTGGCCCAGAATTAGTCACTGGGTGAGGAGAAATGGCCCTGTGACACACAAACTGAGCCCCGCTCACCGATTTAGTACCTAGAGGCAAAGATTAAATACTTGTTCCTTTATCTGTAGCCTCTAGTGTCCGAGAAAATCGTCAGTCAGTCGTCCGGTGTAGACAGAATTTGCTTATGATTAACTCCCACTAATGACCACCGCCCCATCCATAAATCCCGCTGTGATGGTCGACGCCCTGCGCAAATTTGCCTGAGACATCTTAAAATTAGCTTACGATTTAGGGAGTTAATCGATGGGAACAAAATCCTACAGTGTGTTTCCCACTTTACGCGGGATGGTCGCTTACAAGGGGTATAAAATAACCATCCTATAGACCCTCCGTTCCGAGCAAAAGTGTCCGTTAACGCGGGATGCCTGCTTCTAAACGCAGGGTGTCCGTTAACGCGGGGTTCTACTGTACATGTACACATCTTCCAAGGCTGTAAATACTGGGTCCCACTCCATACACGAGCAGAAACCCAACCTCTGCTGGGAGAGTGCAGACGGCTGATGAATGAAGTCTGGTCACCGCTCCCTCCCTGTCGCCCTCTGGCGGATATCGACAGTACTGCCCCCTCTCGGAGGCGAACAGAAGTGCGACAAAGGGAATTGAGTCCGACAGGTGGGTGGGTGGGGGAGGGGGAGGGGTGGACAGGGGGTGGGGGCGGGGGGTGTATGGGGACCTGGGGAGGGGGACGACGCTGGAAAAATCGAACATGTGGTGGCCGTGGTGCCGAAGCTAGGATCGTTGCAGACTTCCTGTCTATAATACCAATGGCTGACCTTCCTTGCCTTTGTATCAGCCTCAGAATGGATAATGGGAAGCCAGATTAAAGGAGTTCGATAAAGACGTATTTTTTAATCTAGACCTGTTTGCTTCAGCATCATCGATAAAAAATGTTTCAGTTGAAATGTGTGGTATATCAAATACTCTAGTAGTCGATGCATTTAGGAGAATTTCTTATAGGGATGTTTTAATCTCGCCCGTTTTCTGATATTTGAATTTTAACACTTTTTATTATTATGCACCTATATGTTAATTCCTATATGCTGATCTTTTACCCGCTGCAATCAATATGGCGTAAACAAAATATTCGTCTCAGTAAGGTACGTTCGTCGTACTAACGCAGATCACGTGACTCTATTTTATAAACATTAACATTCATCCTTATGTTAAAATTCCCTATTTTTATTTTTCACCCTATCCATAATCCTATTTGTCTATATCTATATCTATATATATATTATCCATCGTATACAAAGTTTCCATGGAAAATGTATCGGACCCATTATATAAAACTTGTAAGACACCATAACTGTGGTATATAGATTTAAATCTGTGATATACGGTCTCACAGCTGTGGTATACGGTAAAATAGTCCCTTTGTGCCATGGAGCAAAGAAATAGTCCCTATTGTCGTATTTTTTTTATATGGCAATTCTTGGGTTTAATTCATTCGAAAAGATAGGAAATAGATACAACACGATGGTTATGTGGACAAGCGGCTCTGTCAACCTCTCATGGTTTACAATAGCCTATCCATAAAATCATCGTTTATTGTCTATATACACAATACCAACTGGTCTCGGATACTATAGTGGCCGTATTCTCCGAGGAGTTGGCGCGTAGTAATATCAGAGCTAATGTGAGGATGTTGCGAAGAGTCAACTCCAAGGATGATACCATCATAAGTATCCAAAACCAGTTAATATTGTATTTATTATTCAGCTTTACAAATATAAGTTGTCAAAGAAAAGACAAAATGGCCGCCAATCTACGACATATATCACGCATTTCTACATTACATATACATATATAACATTCTGTTTGTACGTATGTGTATACATGCAATATTATCATCCTTTCGCAGTTTCTAGAAATTCTCATACACAGGAACTGCTGCTATTACCAACACTACCACCAAGACGTTGGCCTATTTTGGAGCTTCCATGTATTCTATTTTTAAGAGAAGTGTATGAATTATTACCAGGCCACTGGAACCAAATGGAAATAGTCACATTGGAAATGCTGGCCAAGCCTCCAGTCCAAATAAATGCTATGAAGTAAAACGAAAAATAGAAAGAAACATGTAATCCTGGAGTGTGGCAGACACAACAGGTGGTATCGCTAAATAATTTATGCAGTCTCTTATATTCTTTATATTCGTTTCTGACCTTAACAGATTGATTCAAATCCACTTCCTATGGGTGGGTGTGTATATATATACATACATAATAAAATAGTGTGGTTGTGTGTGAATATATGCATGCATGAAATAGTATAGGTGTTTATATACATATACCTACATAAAATACTGTGGGTGTGTATATATACATATACATACATGAGATAGTATTTAGATCAAAATTGTGTTGCGGATATAAACACTAAAATCTTGTTAATTCATTAGCGCTTGGAGATGTATTACGGCATGCCATAATAACATCACACACCACATAGAATGACTTCACACATTGGTGTAATACCCAATTAATGGATGCCACTCCAGTTCCAATAACTCCTGCCCATAGTGGTCCATTGGCTTATCATATCATCCTGTATTCCTCCCTGAAACTCCACCATGTTTATAATAATCTCTGTATGCGTGGCACACCTCCTGGTGTCTATCTGATCCCTAAGACTTATCCCCCACCACTGATCCAATAACAATGGGGTGCATGGCCCGAGCAGCTCACTGTTATATACTGACCGTGTGCCCGGCCGGCCCCGCCCCGCCCGCCCCGCCCTCTCCCCCGGCACGTCCTCGCCCATTTCCCGGCACCGTGCCCGGGAGGCGACCCGCTCCGGGGAAATGATCCCGGACAGGGTGTGAGGAGAATGTGAGCAGTAAATGAAGGTCCGTTTTCACTACTTAAGTGGGAATCACACTATTTCATGCATGCATATATACACACAAAACAGGTGAATTTCTAGGAATTTGCCGAGTCGCCTAGTGGGAATGCAAAATGGCAAAATCTTCGGCGACTATTGTCCTATCCCCCATCGGTTGGGCTTGACTCAGCAACTGGATTCCCTTTAAAAAGGGCACCAGTCTCTTACGATTCATAGTACAAAGTACAGGACATAGTCCCCGAACCCTTGCGGTGACCTAGACTGAGTCGCCGACTATGCCCATCCCACCCGTGTTGCGACTGGCGTTTCCCAACAATTATGCCCGGCAGTAGTCTCAGGGGCAGGAATCACCAAGTGGGTATGGGCTTTAAGTTAAGGCGATTTCTGCCCCTGAGACTACTGCCGGGGC
This sequence comes from Alentia gelatinosa, assembly GCA_950022655.1. Classification (NCBI taxonomy): domain Eukaryota; kingdom Metazoa; phylum Annelida; class Polychaeta; order Phyllodocida; family Polynoidae; genus Alentia; species Alentia gelatinosa. Next base: position 40,441,405 of record OX465591.1, read on the forward strand.
ATAATCGCCAGGAAACCGCAGTCGCACAGCAGGTGGGAGGGCACAGTCGGCGACTATGCCCTGATATATTTCAAACATGTTTGAAATTGAATCGCAAGAGACTGGTGCCCTTTTAAGAGAGAATTCAGTTGCCGACTCAAGCCCAAACAACGGGGAAGTAGGGCAATAGTCGCCAAAGATTTTGCCATTTTGCATTCCCACTAGGCGACTCGGCAAATTCCTAGAAATTGTGTTGGATAGTCGCCGACGGGTGCCCTATGAATGCCCCAAAATCGCTTAGTGGGAACCGGGCTTTAGGCATCCCCCTGACCTCTGGTGGACGTCTGGAGAACTGAACCCGCTCACCGGGCCACTGCAGGCTGACGATGACAGTGACATGGCCACTACTCGCCACCTCAACTCCCTGTGTGGCTGTGGCCGGGAACGGCTCATGTTTGTGTGAGGTGATAAAGGTCAAGGCACCTCCAGGGTTATTTATAGGCCAGGTAGGCTGTCTGTGAATGCTTTGTTTTCAAAGTGGTCCTCAAATTAGTCGCCAGACTGGTTTGAGGATCTTCTGTGGTTTTGTTTCATACATAGAAGAATGGAAAACATACTAAAGAAGAAATCAATAAGTTTTGATCAAAATCGTCATTCTCCATGAGTTTGATGTGGAGTGAAATGAACGAGGCAACAGCCGAGTGGATATCACGTAGCGTTCAAACGAGTTGGAGAACAACGACTTTGACCAAAACGAGTGGCTTTCTGTATTTATCTCACCTCTTTACACACAGAATATACTATGTATGATATAGACCATGGAGAATGGATTGCAATACTCGTAGGGGCATGGAGAACGAGTTCCCAATGTTAAGAATATGGGACAAAAATACCAGGGGTGAGATAACATACTGAGTTCCATTAAGAAGTGCATAAAATCACTTAATTATGATCTACTGCTGATTATTTTCATCTACTCCACTGCTGTAATGTAACATGATACATAGCCACCACCTGCCATTCTTATTTCAATTTGACCATACTTTTATGATTGTCCCTATGATACATCTCCATCTATTATGAGTCAGGAATCATTAAGGATACTTCTTCATGTCAAAAGAAAAAAAAACTGAAATACAAAATAGAATTGGCACATTTAGTGAATAATAGATCAAGGATAGGATTAATTTAATCTCTTTTTTAAATTATTTTTTTTAATATTAATTGAATCTCCAGAAGTTCATTATTTGTCGAGTTATTCTGATTAAACATTGACTACATTGAAAGCCTCCAGGCATCCTACCCCTTTGTTTTGGCATTGGGGGACTTTCGGCAGAGACCAAAGGCATTCATGACTTCAATGAAGATACCTTTAGATCTCCCTCCCTCCCTTCCCAACGTTATTATACCGGCGTGTAGATCACTCGAGGGCTTAGTTCATGTAGCACCCATTTGTCATGAAATATCTCATAAAAAAACTCGAGTCTTTGTCGGTGGCTTCTTGAAGTCATTTCCCCCAGCGTAGCGAAAGATTCCCCCGGCCTTTAATCGGGAAGCATCGGACTGATTTATAGCCGGCGAGATCGACTCGCTTCTCCTTCGGGGCCCCGTGGCATCGGTTTTATTAGAGCGCGATCATTGTACAACACACACACACAAAGCATGCTCAGGGCCCATCGGTGATATTGACTGTTATATTTCGGTATAAGCCAAGTGGAAGTTTACTGGTTAGCCTGTCTGGGAACAGTGAGTATGGAAAATGTAGGGATTAGTCTGTATGGGAACAGTGATGGTGAGAGTATGGGGACATTCTGTATGGGAACAGTGGTAGTGAGAGTATGGGGATATTCTGTATGGGAACAGTGATGGTGAGAATATGGGGATATTCTGTATGGGAACAGTGATAGTGAGAGTATGGGGATATTCTGTATGGAAACAGTGATAGTGAGAGTATGGGGATATTCTGTATGGAAACAGTGATAGTGAGAGTATGGGGATATTCTGTATGGGAACAGTGATAGTGTGAGTATGGGGATATTCTGTATGGGAACAGTGATGGTGAGAGTATGGGGATATTCTGTATGGGAACAGTGATGGTGAGAATATGGGGATATTCTGTATGGGAAGAGTGGCTGAATATACATGTATAGGGAGTAGTCTGTATGGAAAGAGAAGCAGTTGAATATATATGGATTAGTCTGTCTGGAAACGGTAGCAAGAAAAATATAGGGGGTAGTCTGTGTGGAAACAATAGCAAGAGAAAATATGGGGTTACTCTTTATGGAAATGGCAGCAAGAGAAAATATGGGGTGACGCAGTATGGAAATGGTAGCAAGAGCAAGAGACAATATCAATCAATTCTTCACAGAATACAGGTATAATATAATAATACAAATCATAATTAGTATTCATATTCTAAAGAAATACAATATATAGGATTATGTATCGTATCATGTGATTAAACACTTGGAATATGGATTTTTGATGACTATGTACCCGTCCCCTAGTAGAACCCACCACCATCAGCTATCTCCTTAAGGGGAAGCTCGGCCACAGGCACTCGTCCTTAAAGGGTGCAGCTGCTCGGAGCTGCTCAGAGCCGCTCATATTTGCGGTAATGGAGCTCTAATTCCAATCCGTGTCTGCTCAATGGTAATAGAAGAATTCTCCCCATTACAATCTGGGTCGTTATATTACCAGACAACCGCACGCTATCTCATGTGAGTTTCTTCATCGAAGGCTTTGTGTGTACGACAAAGCGAAGGCTCCCTATGTAGGAAAGGACTACATGTCTGCACACGGTATTTAACCCTTTACTGAGGGGCGCCTGTGGCGGAGCTGTAAGGGCTGGGTGCTAGTGTCTGTGTAAGCCGTCAGGGGGCCGGTATTCATTGTTAATTGTCGTCTGCTTTCCAAATTACCGCATCACGTGATCCTTATTATCATTTGAAAATTAATGGTAAATAATATAGAGGAAATCTATGAAAGTTTAGGGTAAGAGCTCGTATCCCATCGAGGTTGAATCGCGTAGTAATTCACAAGGTGAAGCTGTGTGAATTACGTGGCGATTCAAATGAGATGGGATTGAGCTCTGACCCTCAACTTGAGTGGGTTTCAGAATTCATCTCACCCTTCACATTGATTAATGGTCTAACCTTTTGAAATAATCCCCCATTGAGTTTTTTTTCTTCTAAATATCCAACGGGCGTTGGATATAAGTTCAGAATATTAAGTCTACGGGTAAAAAAATCAGGGGTGAGATATATGTAAAATACCTCGAGATACCACCCGTCTCTTAAGAGTGAACTAAACGTAAAATAAGTGTGTCTGTGTCCTTGTGGGCGTTGGACGCGGGTGCAGTCTAAAAACCGGTGCCAACTCGCAGGGCAGGGAGGGTCATGGCCCGACCGGCAGGTCACCACAGTCCGCCCCTATATAGAGGCACCCCCATGGAGATATAACACCTGGGCTGGGGTCCTAAATTATGCCTTGTACAGCGCACTAACCACTTAACTCCGAAATTAGGAATTGGAGCATATTTTTTAAGCACATACGGACTGGGCGCCTTGCCTACTGCATGTTGGAAAAAAACAAAAACATGCGAGATAAACATGCTAGGCATTTTGTGAAATATATCATATTGAATCCCAATGGAGATATCAATGTCAGGATTTTTTTGTATTGCCTATGGCTGGACGCAGTCCCTTAAAAAGGAGAACCGATTTTATTTTTGCAATACGTACTAATAATATTTGTCCGCATGTCAAAAGCATATCCAATAAAACACTTGTATTTGTGTGGGAATATTGCTACAAATCATGTGCTACTATAGCCCTTTCATAATCTGGAATTATCCTGGTGAATAGCATTGACCTTTGGGGCTGACAGAGAAACTAAAGTACCTCGTTCTTCATACAAATCCAGGGCAGGTTTATGATACATGTGTTCAATGTCTCCCTCTCCCAATAAATTGCCGGCTCCAATAAACAAACAGTGTCCTGATTTTGGACGGGCACTGGTCCAATCTCTGTGGGTGTGGTCATACATAGAAAAGGAGTGAGGTCACATCAGTCTCTAACCCACCCCCCGCCGCCCCTGGCACTGCCCCACCCCTCACCCCTCACCCCATAGTACCGTGTGTCACATCAACATCATTGGATTGCCTCAGTGGGAGTTTGGATAAAACCCAATTCCCACTTGGAGATTTCTACCACAGAGACTGCTGCCTAGACTGGCCTCAGTCCCTGTATCCTACCCCTCCACCACTTCTGAGTGACACAGGGACTGGTCTCATCCGTAAACGGCTGTATAGACTGGCGGGATGTAGCGCCACACTCCCCAAGCAGAGGTCTGCTACTGGTCAGGATATCTGCTTGGAGATTGATACCCTCTCACTTTGATCTCAATCGAGACTTAGTCAGGAGTAGGCGAAATATATTGCTAGGAAAACACAGGCAGGCAGGGAACTGGATGAGGGGAGGGGGAGGGGTAGAGGGAGGTATAGGGTTACAGGGAGTTGCTTGGGGTCATAAACAGGAGATTCTGGTCAGAGTGGACAAGTCTTTGATTCATGGACCAGTCAGAGAAGGACACATGCTATAATGAATTGTATTCCGATTTTCTTTTAATCATTTAAAGAATGTTCATAATCAAAGACTTGAGCAAGTCTAACTGCTGCCCAGCATAGTCACTGGGAAACACAAATTGTACCCCCAGTTGTAACATCAGTGAAAGAGAGAGTAGTTGGTGACTCGCACCCTAGAAATTTTAAAAACTTGTTTGAAAATGAATCGCAACAAACTGGGGTTCTTTTGGGAGGGATTGTTGTTTTGGAATATGATTCTCAGTCGCAGAATTCTAGATTTTTGGAGTTCTATTTGCCATCTGTTCTCCCGCTGTTGGCCTGCTTTTGGCCCAATTCCCACTACGAGGTTTTGGGGTGTGTGGGGCTCCCATTGGTGATTATAACCCCAAATCTATAGGAATCTGCCATGTCCACATGTAGGAACATAAAAACTGCTAAATTGGTGGTGACTGTTGCCCTGCCCCTTGTGTTGCTGAGTTGCTGACTCGAATCTGTCTCAAAAGGCCACTAGCGATTTAATTCCAAACGAGTTTGAAATTTTCGGGCCGCTAGTCACTGACTATGTCCTCCCACCCGCTGTGTGACTGGCGTTTACCAGCGACTATGCCGGGCACCCGTCTCATGAGCAGAAATCTCCATGTGGGAATCAAGCTTTAGAGGGAATCGGGCGTATTATTATATACCTATGTCCGAATGTCTATTAAATACTGCCCGCTGCTAGGGGTGCAGTAATAATAATGTTCGTGCCCGCAGTGACAGCGACTTTGTATTTCTTTAAAATGGCGGGTTTTTTTTCACCAATTAAAGGTATATAATAATAAGCAAACGTCCTCACTGTAGACGAAATGGTTCTCGTTCTCGGTCAGTCTCCGTTTTCATACTGCCATCCGCCTATGGCGTCAGGCAGTATGAAATCTACGACTGACCTCGAACAGGAACCGTTTCGTCTACAGTAAGGACGTTTCCTAATAATACTCCCTCCTGTAGCACAAGAACACAAAGTCAATATTGAATAGAAACCCCTCCGACTACAACACATTCCATATTCAAGGAATCTGCTGGTGAGCCAAAGAAATAGAAAAAAATTGGAAATTATTGTCTCTACGGATTAAGTATAGAGAAGTACATTTACTCAAGAACAAGAAAGAAGAGACTTGAGAGCCTCTTATACTTCACTTTAGACTTGCTGAAGTGCTTGATTGTGAACTTTTTATAGAATCACAAGAAGTAGAAGGCCTAAAACTCACTCTCCCTGAAAGAGCCGATGTTTGCTCCACAATTGCTGAAAATTAAACTAAATAAAACTTTATAATGTATTGTCTGCCTAAGATAATGCCAGGAATTAGCAGAAAATTGTTTTACTGCTTCCCAGTAAAGTTATGAATGCGATGATCAGATAAAGTTATGTATAGTGGACAGAGATGGAAGTTTTCCTCTTTTCCAAGGAAATCCTTGCTTCTATTTTCAGTTTATACAATTCATTTTTATTATGTATAACAGAGAGAGAATAAGTTGGGCCTTATTCACACCAATAAACAGCGGTTTAGATATTCCTATGCGCTCCAGCCCCATCCTATGGCCATAAACGATGTGTTTTCCATGTTTTCTCAGTCTCTCTGAGGCAGTAAATTCCACATGAAAAATACCTGCTTTTTCCCTGATCCAACTGACATTCCTGAGTTACTGTGGAACAGGTAGGACCTGATACAAGTCTAATTTTACTTCTGACGTCTTGTAGGTCTTTTGGGCCCCGTGTAGGCAGGTGAGGTCACATGCGCCCTAATCCTCCTATCCTGCCATCCCAATACGTTTTTAAACCCCCTCAGTGGAGTCGTGTTGGGCGCTAGCAACATGACTCCGCCAACATACTGCAAGATGCCGAGAGAAGATACAGTCATCTAGTATTTACTCTGTTCCCCACGCGCCGCCCCACACCACTCAGGCCCCTAACGGTATTCTAAATACTCCCCACATCTGCTGGATATCTGGAATTCAATCCGACTATGTGGTGTGGGAACTAAAAGTACTCTTACTTCGGTATATGTGCAGAGATGAGATGTCTACTTAAATTCTTTTTTTCTTTTTTTTATTGTGGAGAATATTTTATTTCCAACTTGTACAGGATATATACACACAAGTATTCTAGCAGCCATAAAGAAACAGATACAATTCTAAATGATATAGGGTTGTCATGCACTGGTAAATTAATCTACCCTGTTTCTACAGATTTTTTAAATTCAATTCATAGATTCCATCACAGACCTAATATTCCCTCTAAACCGTATAGACTCTTCTTCGAAGTGAAAGATAAGGAGTCAGTTAATTGCGATTTTATAAATCTAACATCTTAAGTGCACCTGCACCTTCATCAGTGATCGGTCAGGTAAAAATCACTGGCACTGAGTCACAAATGAATACAGTTTGTCCCTCCTTCCCACGTGATTTGTTTCCATTCACAATGTAAGAAAATAATTATATCCAGGTATAATAAAAGAGAGACAGGGTAAAGGGGGTGTTCCACTGGACCGACGGTAGCCGATTCCGTAGCCAGACAATCGCCGATTATTATCGGATGCCCTAGAATTTCTCAAATCTTTGAAAATGGTCATTTATTAAACTATTATTATCAGAATTAAATGAATTACAATACGTGAGCTTCCTCTTAAGGGCTCAGGAACAATTGATCGGGTGAGAAATCGGCCTGGTGGATTGTGCCCTTAAGGCTGACAGAAAGTGATTTGTTCCTCGATATGTTGGTGTGTTTAGACGTACCTCGTCCTACAAACTCAATACATCCAAACACACCTAAACAACTCGGAACACTTTTATTTCAGCAACCCTAACCCTGTCTCCGTATATTACATACCCATGATAATAGATGAGCAGATATTAGTAACTCAAGAATTTCGTTGATTTTAGGAAACAACCCCAGGTGGTTGTAGTCATTAGGAGGTGTGGTTCGGTGGTCCTGGTACCAGAATACTCCCGGCTGTGAGCCGTACAGTGTCAGAGCTGGATTCAGGGACCAGTGCCACTCTGGATATAGAGTCGACACTGTGCTGGTAGGAGCTGCGACTTGTGAAGTCTGTGACACGCAACACCGACGTGATCACGGCTGGTGTGATATTTCACATGTTTACCGACATACGCCCAACGTCAGCCCACCACATCTATATGTGCACATGTCTCAGGGTAAATGGCACCCCTCTCATAAGATCTCACACTCTCTTAGTCGTATTCTGTACAAGGTTCTCACTGCGCTCTATGGGAGAAGAATTCTTACCAAACTAGGCTTAGAGCCTTGAGAATCCACTGCACACAGTGTCCCCGCTAGGTGGTATCATTGAGATTATAGGTATCTTTGGGTTGCATTGATGTACGTCTTTAGCATTGGAGGCAGGCAAGTGGATTCTCAAGGCTCTAAGCCTAGTTCATTAAGAATTCTCCTTCATAGAGCATAGTGAGAGTACAGAATATGACAGATAGTGAGAGTACAGAATAGTGAGATCTTATGAGAGGGGTGCACCCGGAGTATTAGGAAGGAACTGCATCGAGATCCATAGCCGCTGAAAATATCACATGAATTCTGGTTGCGGAGATTATGTTGCAAATCAAAACGAATGGCGTATTTTGGTGGCTATGGATCAAGTGCGGTTCAGATTTTATCTCACCCCTATCAATTGGCTAATATTTGGCTATGGATCAAGTGCCGTTCAGATTTTATTTCAAACCCATCAGTGAATAATTGGCTAATGTTTTTGATGTCATCGTTCATTGAATATTGGTTTTCAATACTACATGGGCATGGAGTATGGGTTACAATGATGCTAAGTCTATGGGGAGAAAATACTAGGGGTGAGATGAATAACCGTTGAAACTCCGTTAGGATGTGCTCCTGCCTATCTATCTCTTTGTCTCTTGTCTCTCTCTGTCGCTCTCTCTCTCTCTCTCTCTATCTCTTATGTCTCAATGTCTGTCTCTTTCGCTCTCTATGTCTGTGCCTCCCTCAACCCCTCCCTCTCTCTGTCTATCAAAGAATGAATATTGGATTTAAAATTTCATATCCCAAAGCTTATGTCAGTGTTTAGAGGACAACAAGTCATGTTAGTCAAATATCTGTGTTGAGTTAGAAGACACAGTCAGGTTTCATTAGTAAAGTATTAGTATTAGGCGGCAAAGACAAGTCATTTTAGTAAAGCCCCAAAGGTAAGTCAGGTTAATAAAGCGTCCAGAGGGCAGAGGGAAGTCAGACCAGTAAGGTATTACTGTTTGAGATATGGGAGATTTCCTTTTATAATAAGTCAGTGTTTAGAGCAGAAAAACAATTCACATTACTTCTAGACAGAGAATGTGCGGGGAGAGCGAGACTCGACTAATTTACGTCGCTGCAGACTTTGTGAATTATCGGTGTAATAATTACTGCTGTAAATCTGCTCGCCACAGCTGCCTTCTACACGTGTCGCTCTTGACTCCATCTTCTCGAATTATAAAAGAAAACATCGGATTTTCCCATGGATAGAGATTGTTACCTACTATATCTAAAACGGTAGAATTTTGTGATATCCGCATGGAGTTGCTGCCGTACACAGAGATAAAGTGAACCAGACCTAGGCATGGAGATTGAAGAGCCACGAGAGTGAGAATCTCGTGCAGTTCTTAACTGAATCCTGCTACTCTTTTTTATATTTGTCTACACAGATGTACTTCTATCCTTAGGATTTGTTTCTATCTGTACTGAAATCATAATTTAGAACTGTAGTTTTCCAATTACCTTGCCCCGTGATCAGCTACGAGAATAATTGCGCTGGTTGCTGGCAAAATACCTGTGTCATCGAAATGATAGGAGCTGTAAGGACCTGTGGTTAACTGCAGCTGATTTTCACCAGATGGCGTCGTGCATGTTTTTTTACGATGGTTTTCCATTTAGCTAAATACGATTCGACGAAGTCGCTAGTATACTTATATATATCAACACCTCTCATTTTAGTTAGGAAATAAGGGAACATTATGATACATTGATGAAAGTCAAGTTAGAATATATTCAGTTCCTTTCACATCATGTTTATGTGGTTTCATATTTGTATGTGGTTTCGCAAGTAAAATAACACTCACCTCGATAAATGTGTAGGGATTCGATTCTTACTTAAATTCATCTCATAGATTCCATCACTACCTTTGTGGTGTAAAACCAGTGAGAACAAATATAAACGTTATTATAGGCTCTATGTACCCTCTGGGTAACCTGGGACGTCATACAAACAAACCGAGAAGAAAAGGTGTATTTACAAGAATAGTAATTATACAGAACGACCTAACCATCATGTACAAGGTACGCAACAAGATATGAATTTAAGTCTGTATGAAATGATACGTTTATGAGAGTTCCACACAAAATGTAAATTCCTATCCAGTTTTGTAGTTTGTGCAGCAGGGTTAGTCATTGTATATTCATCATATATACCTGAACTTAATAAAATCTTACCAGGTGATTTAACCTAACAACTAGTGTTCTAGTTGACGTGTATTGAACAGCTAGGGTTCCATATTTTACCGTACTGAACAGCGTTCCGTATGGCAAAACGGTACATATACATATTTAGGAATAGTAGTAGTATATATCATGGGTATAGAGTAAATATAAAAAACTGTAATACAATGGTCACACATAGAATTAAAACATCAACATTGTATAGATTAAAACAAAAATTTAGCATTTCGAGGCTGGGTTGAGTGAGCAGCTCACAACGAGGAGATACCTCACGAGTGTTTTGTGGAGCAGCTCGCCCAGCTGGCAGTGTGTGGTCATAAAGAAGCCCCCTGCTGGCAGGCTCTTCAAGGCAGGCTCTACTATCAGGTAGACGGGCTCCGGGGCGCTGTACCGAGAACCATCAACTGGATTTAGTTGGGATGGCACAGAGCGGAGATGACATGCTTTTAATTTGCCAGGCGTTGTTAGTGTTGGGTTCCCTTGTGAGAGAGGACGGAAAGCCTTGCCGCACTGTGTTGCCGCACTGCCACCTTGCCGTGCTGTGGCCATTGCCGCACCGCTGCTCTTGTCATGAGATGCGTCTTGGCACATTGTCACTCTTGTCACTCGGTTCCTATTGCCGCCTTCTCTCTATTGCCGCACTGCTCTCCTTGTCATGTCTTTCTTGCCACCCAATCCTCCTTGCCACACCATCCCTTTTGCCATATTGTCCCCTTGCCACATCGTCCCATTGCCACACCATCCTCTTGCCACACCACCCTCTTGCCTCACCATCGCCCTCACCACAATGTCTTTGTCACAGTCCCCTTGCCATACCATCCCTTGCCACACCATCCCTTTTGCCACACCAACCCCCTTGCCACACCAGCTCTTTTGCCACACTGACCCCTTTAACACAGCATCCCTCTGACACTACTGTTCCCCGCCACTCCACTTGGTCCATCTTCCCATGTTCTCCATCTTGCCACACTCTCCATCTTCCCTCACCACTCTCGCCACACCGTCTCCCCTACCACATCTCTCGCTCCACCTCGCTCCACCTCACTCTCTGTCCTTAAACTCTGAGACGTAGCGGAGATAGGGTTTCCCGCTGCCACCTTGCCACACAGACCATCTTGCCGCATTCTTCCATCTTGCCGCACCAACCAAATTGCCGCACCATCTCCCTTACCACATCTCCCGCTCCACCTCGCTCCAACTCGCTCTCTGTCCCTAAACTCTAAGACGTAGCGGAGATAGGGTTTCCCCGCTGCCATCTTGCCACACGGACCATCTTGCCGCACTCTTCATCTTGCCGCACCAACCATATTGCCGCACCGTCTCCCTTACCACATCTCTCTCGCTCCATCTCGCTCTCTGCCTCTACACTCTGCGACAGAGCGGAGATAGGGTTTCCCTGCCGCCGATCATATACAGCGGCCATTAATCCCCACTCACAGAGCAGCTCCTGCCAGCATGAGCAGCTCACTGTAGGGCGAGGAGCAGCCACGAGCAGCTCGCAATGTGATGAGGAGTGAGGAGGACGAGAGACACCCCAAGTGAATTAATGACCAAGCCGAGATGCCAAGCACTAGATGCATACTCAGGTGGGCGCTCATTATAAGATGGATGGCTGTCTCGGAGTGGCCGATATGGCAGAGTGGAATATTAGTCGTATTCATTATGAAGGCACATCGTTGTAGTGTTGCTGTGGGATATGATATGGGTGTGTTGGAGTAATCTGATGGATTACTCACAGATTATATCATGAGGAGTGGGAAAGGGGGACTTTTGTGGGTTTTATGTTGATTATTTTTGGGTGTTCGTTACAGTACAAAAAGATTTATATAGAACTGCATAGTTTGGATGTGCCAGAATCGTCATCGAGGCGGAGTATTGTCACTTTACAGGGGTGATCGTTGAGTATTTTTTCCTAATGTTATTTCTATGGCGAAGCTTGTACCAGGGGTGAGATAATTATATAGAACTGCATCGAGAATCGTATAAATAGACAATACTCCACGAGTTTGGATGTGCCAGAATCGTCATCGAGGCGAAGCCGAGTTATGATTATGGCACATCCAAACGAGTGGAGTATTGTCTATTTTACGATTCGAGTGCGGTTCTGGATTTATCTCACCCCTTTCTATGATGTTAGATAGTATCAGAATATCAGAATAGCTCGAATATACCTAGTGAATCCATATGACGTCATCTCCAATTCACTACGCCCCGACCGTGGCGGAGTATTGTCACTTTACAGGGGTGATCGTTGAGTATTTTTTCCTAATGTTATTTCTATGGCGAAGCTTGTACCAGGGGTGAGATAAACTGTATTAAGTAAAACAAGTTTGGTTCTAGGAAGGAACTGCTTCATGATCCATAGTCACTGAAGATATGCCATAAGTTTTAGTTGGGGAGTATTCTCACAAGGCAAAGCTGAGTGAGATTATGTACCAAACCAAAATTAATGGCATATTTTGAGTGGCTATGGATCGAGTGATCACTGGCTGATTGACTTACATTTGTGACATCATCTCCAATTGAGTATTTTTTAAATACTCTACGGGCGTTGAGTACGAGTTTCTAATGTTAAATTCATGAAGGAAAATACCAGGAGTGAAATAAAAAGTCTTACTGTATTACGAAAGAAATATATGGCACAAAAAGATAATGTATTACGAACAAATGTATGGCACAAAAAGGCACTGTATTATGAAACAAATATATGACAAAACGAAACTGTATTATGAAACAAATGTATGGTACACGAATATACTACAGAATAACATGAAACAAGCATATGGCACAAAGAGATACTGTATTACTAAAGAAATATAGGGCACAAAAAGATACAAAACAGGTTTCAATATAAGATACCATAATGGAGGAATTGTGGACAGTGCTATGTAACACTGAGAGTGGTAATGAAGACTACTCAGGTTCCTAGCCTTACCTCCCAACTGTCCCTTAAGCCGGATGCCCATCTACTGATTTAGGGTTGAACGATTAGTTCCCAAATCGTATAGGAGTCGGTCACCTTGTCGCAGGCAAATTACGTAACCCCTCGCTCGATCCGCACACTGATAAAATCGGTGTATGGTCCACTAATCGCTGGGGGAGGTCAAAAAACAAAGAAACCGAGTGTTCCCTAATCGCTGGGTAGCCTTGCCTAGCTGTCCTACATCTACCGACTCCGTTAGGATGGCTCGGCTGAGACAAATTACCCTCCGTTCGTCGCCGACAAACGTACATAAATGTTCCGGAATCGGTAGATGGGCATTGGGCTTTACTTTGCGACATCCCCCCGTCTACTGCCGGATTCCCATCCTAACCACTGACATTTACCACTATGGGAACTCCCCTAATGATCCTACACATCTCCTGTTCTCTCCCATTTCCCCTTCCAACAATGGGAACTAATCTTAATCCACTTGATATACGGTAAATCCGATCGAGCTTCATGAAGATTGGACCGGTGGCTTTATTTTTGTGGTTCCTGTGAAGATGCCAACATTTTTTTTTTTTTTATTAATTATTTCTTTTTTCATCGTCGCCACCGAACATGGGCATTCTTGGTCCACCCACTCGCCTCTGCTGCTGCCAGGAGAATAGCCTATTGTTGTTGACTTCAGCATAGGTTAATTATGAGTCCTAGGTCCCCTGTTCTATTCATTTACTAGGATTCACGCTACCACTGTGTCAGTGCAAACACGCTGAACCTGCTTCGTCATTTCTGTTGGGTTTCACTTCTGTTCTGTAAAACTGATACGACCTTGGGATATTCCCCCTCATCCACTGGTCTGTGGCCAAGTTATGTTGTTTGAATAAAGAAACATATGATAAAAGTAACAAAAACTGAATAACTTTTGAAAAAAAGTGTGGTAAAATTTTTTTTGAAAAAAATGCAATTAACTGCATTTATAGAAACAAAGAGAATTATTGGAGAAAAACAAAACGAGATCGGTATTTTCATCGATCGAGGCTTTTCCTTACACCTACTCAACTATTTTCAATTTGGAAATAAAATTCTCAGATCAATTGTTATTATGAATAACTTCTAGAACCATCTGTTTTTCAAAATTCTTGACAGCTTAGTTCCAGCTCTTTGAATCTGGATCCAGATATCACAGACCATTACCGATGAGGGGGGCAATGCCAAAATGGCCAAATTAATTCCTCAATTAATTTCATTAACAATTGTTAAATCAATTCGCCCGCTACAGATGAACAAGAGACAACGACTGCAGCCAACGATGGTAACTCCCTCTTAGATTCTGACAAACTTTTCATGTGGCGACAAGCTTCTCAGTACGCTCAGTGCTTTTTTTTTTTTTTTTTTTACCGGTTGTTTCCTCGTAGTCAACTGCTGCATCTTGGCTCGCCTTGAGAGAGCAACTCTCACCCACCAGGGCAGTCAAGACAACTCCTTGCTTCACTCCCCTTGTAGTAGAATGAGCTGATCATAGAACATAGTTTTATTACTCACCTATTACAATGTACGTGGTATGGCTCACAATATACCACGACAATGGTTTATCTGTAGATGTTTACTTACCTATTACATCGTCCGCATTGGAAATGTATGGGTCACAGTAAACCACTATGTATGGTGTTTTTTTTCAATAGAGTACTTCTCAACTATTGCAAAGTCCATTTTTAGAAATGGATGTGTCACAGTAAACAACTACTATAGTTAATTAATAGATAGAACTACAGCTATAGTATACTGGAAACACTCCAGTGAGATTGGTAGTATTAGCTATGGTATATGGGGAAATATACTTAGGACATTGGATATGTATGGACCTCAATAAACCACTACTTTGGTTTATTTCTAAATTCTCGCTAACCTATTCCAAAGTCCGCATGGAAAATGTATGGCCCGCATTAGATCCATACCAGTTGTTTATTTATAGATTATTGCTTCCTATTAGAAAGTTTCCATTGTAATTGTATGGGCCTAAAAAAACTACTACTATGGTCTATTTATGAAATTTTACTTACCTATTCCAAATTCCGCCTTGAATAATGCACGGGCCACTGTAAACCAGTACATATGGTCTATAAATAGAGTAAACTACATCTGTGGCATATAGGAAACACACCCTTAATTAGCTAGAGTATATATAGGAAAATACACTTCCTACAGATTTCCAGTTCCTTTGTAGCATATAAATAGCACCAAAGCTGTGCATGGAGACTGATGAAAATAGTCAGACAGACAGGCGCGCCTCCTAGTGTATAAACTGCGCACTTCTACATCAAGGAAAGATATATCACAATTCTGGGATTGATTTAAATATTTTTATTGCTGAAGGTGAGCAATAAATACAATAAACGATGGTTTTGTGTATGGATGGTCGTATGCTCCTTAGTATTGACAATGTGATACTCTCGCTATTCTACGCTTCGCTCGTGTATTATTCCGCATCAACACCTTGGTGTATACGACCGCCCATGTGGAGAAACCAAACAAGAGTTAGTCGAGTTGTTGTTTATCGCACGACGGCAAGATCATGTATTACTGCGCGAGGCGAAGCTGAGAGCAGTAATACGCGATCTTGCCGGAGTGCGATGAACAATAACACGACTAACTCGAGTTTGGTTTAGAATTTATCCTACCCCGCCCGTCTAAATTACTTCTACATTAACAAATATCGTCATTTGTCAAGTGTATCCCACTAGAGCGATATTTTTCATTTTTCTGAACTCCAGACCGAATACAGTGACTGAATGTTAAGCCTATGGAGTTTTTTATTAGGGGTAGGATAATACACCAGAACCATTGAGTATTGTGTATGTATAATGTGTACATCATTGAGCTTCCCACAGAGAAGTCTTTATCGGAGCTACAGACTGCAGCCCATGATAACCTGTGGTGTGTACAAGTCTAGGCTTAATGAATGCGCTTATAAGTCATTGGCTTATAAGTCTGAGGGAACTTAGACGTTGGACTTGGCATTCATTAATCAATAACATGATGAAACTAAGATGGAACTGTATCAAGATCTATAGCCACTGAACATATGCCATGAGCTATGGCTGCGACGTAATCTCACGAGGTAAAGCCGAGTGAGATTCCGTAGTAGACCAATGTGAATTCTCTCTGACTTCAATGTGAATGGCTTTTTTTCAGTGGCTATGGATCGAGTGTTGTTCAGATATTATCTTACCCCTATCATTGACTGATTGGCTAACATTTGTGACATCATCCCCAATTGAGTATTTTTTGTATTATACTCCATGGGCATTGAGTACGAGTTTCCAATGTTAAGTCTATGGGGTAAAGATAATGGACATGACTTCATCATCATGTACATGTCATTTGCTAATTGTAGACTTAAGTTACTCACATGTGTACTTAAAGCCTTTGACATTGTGCCAAGTGCACCTCCTCACACTCACCGGCTCGACGTTGGACACCAATCCCATTTTCATATTCTCTCATACTCCTAAACACAGTTCTCTTATACTACAC
Source organism: Alentia gelatinosa (assembly GCA_950022655.1). Taxonomy (NCBI): domain Eukaryota; kingdom Metazoa; phylum Annelida; class Polychaeta; order Phyllodocida; family Polynoidae; genus Alentia; species Alentia gelatinosa. Next base: position 40,457,917 of record OX465591.1, read on the forward strand.
ACACATCTCACCAGATTCATTCACATGAGCTTCTGTGAAATAGTATCCACGATACATCCAATTACTGTGGTGCTTTGGCTCCCGCCATGGTAACTTGGCAATGTCATGTTTTCTTCAGATCTACGCCTATGCTTGATTGTGTCTACTCATTAACAACACAAACCAACAATACTCTCCTCTCTCTGACTTCAAATCGGAGCAACACTGCCTTACCACCCATCCTTCAACTTTTTACCCCAAAGTCTGGCTTCGTTTTCGTTATAACTGTGTGGTTGTGGAGCTCCATTATTAGTTCACTGGCCTCACCTGTCATTTCAACCTTCCACCTCTACACCTTCGTTTATTCTCATATCACGTGTTTTTGCGGGATATCGTTCACGTTATTTTGCAAAAATAAATGTGTCTTTTGGCTTGTGGATGCGTGTGTGAAATTTTTGGATCCTGGATACAAAATATGTGCCAGGATTTGAATGTTGCTTTTTTAACAAACCGTCCTCTGTAAGTGTGTATTTCTGACAGATGTTTTTAATACAACCCACGTTTTCCTATTTGTGTATTTTTGCTTTTGCTATTTGACCCTGTGATGTGCTCTGTACATGTATCTAATTATATATGTGGTGCATTTGTCGTCCTATATGTTCAACTATCTGTGTCCATGTCTTTTTTTCTAATACTTTGTATGTGTTAACACATCCCAATCCTTATACTTCCTCAGGTATAATGTTGTTCCATATGTAATTTTCCCAGGTCACACTCCCTAATATAACCATCTATCCTATCCTGTGTGCTTTACACATATTATTCTTTTTTAATTCAGCTTTTATAATCCACTATATTTTACGCCGGTATCTATGTTCGCCCTCTAATTGAATCTAACTAGATATATCGATGTTGTGGAATATCAATTTTTGATATTTATTTTGTTCTTTTATATATGTATTTTTTAATATATATTTTGTTACTAAAGTATTTATTACATCGGATATCTTTATATTTTGCGATGCCACTGCTTATTTCATATGCCTTTTGTATATCAAACATTTTAAAATTTTATAACAATTTTGAAACAAATGATCCTTATTTTGCTATATGATGTTATTTTCCACAATTAGCATCTTTATACCTGCTGTACAAATCCGATACAGGTAAAACCCAGAGGGTGCCATAAACCTGAGCCAAGTAGGCGCTAAACTGGGGTTTCTAAATGCAGTACGCTTTATATTTAATTTAGTTCAAGTCAGTCCTCTAAGCTATCTACCATCCACCTACTATTTCTGGTTTCTACGAATCGGACAAGGGCTTGGGCCATTAAGCGAGGTCATGCACTTGTTAATCGGGCATGGATAATGTATGACATTTATAATGGCCTTTATCCTACCCCTAATAAAAAACCGCCATAGACTTATGATTTTATGTGGCAGGCCGTGACATAAAGTGTTTTTTTATGCCACTAGAGTAATAACAATATTGACCAGAGGGCAGGATGTCAGCTACTATGAAAAAAGTTCTGTTGGTCGTTGACTCAATATTTATCTTTTTAACAGTAATACAAAAGCATAGATGGGGGTAGGATAAATACGAAACCGAGCGAGAGTTAGACTTGACAATGTTTATGCCACGACGGGAAGGTCGTGTATTACTACACGAGGCGTAATTCTGGTCAGATCCATCTGGTGGTATATATTTACATCTATTATTGAGATTCAGTATGTCACCATTAACAATTATATAATTTCTAAATCCCTGATAAATTTCAGATCTTTTTTTACAGATCAGGGAAAATAGATAAACATTCTTCGTCTTGTGTGTAGCTAAAGTAACGCATCGCAATAAAACCATAACTTAAGAAACACTTTTGCCCAAAAGCCGTTTCAACGGGGAAGGAAGAATTTGGCCCAGAATAACATAACGTAATATGTCAAAGCATTGATGATGCTCTTTCAAAGCACAAATACACTAACTCGGAAGTAAAAGCAAGCACCTTCATGTAAACACATACATTACATTTTGTATGGAAAAACAATATACTTGCATTGAAAGCAAATAATACTTTTTTAAACTAGAAAAAAACCACGTCGTATACATTTTGAAAATAAGACAGCCGGCTCATTCAAAACAAATCGTCGTACAATATTTCAATAGTTGTGACACGCTGTACGTCCGGTGAACATTCTTAAAAAAAAAAAAAAAAAAATCATTTAAGATTTATTGAAACCATCAACGTTCTCTGTACGTCTCTACAATTAGCCCTTCTCTAATCTAATTAAACTCCGGTGTAAAGTCGTTAGTCTGGGACGTATTTATAGATACGTCTGGTCCTGCAGTCTCATCTATAGATACAATATTGTAATCTTGTCATGAACATCCTGCAGGCTCTCTTGTAAATTGCAAATGGAGCCAATATATTTGATTACTTTTGATTTCTAACTAGATTATAATTTCTGAAGTTAATTGAATAAACAAATAGTGGGGACCGTAGGATGATGATAACGGTATAGGTCTATGAGTAACCTACATGGGTTCTATGTGTAATCTATATGGATTCTATGTGTAATCTACATGGATTCTATGTGTAATCTACATGGATTCTATGTGTAATATACATGGATTCTATATGTAATCTGCGTGTATTCTATGAGGAATCTGCATGGATTCTAGACGTAATCCATATGAAATCCATAAGTAACCTACATGGATTCTAGAACTAACCTACCTGAATTTCAAGTAACCTACATTGACTTTATGAGTTATCTCTATGGATTCTATGAGTAACCTAAATAGATTTTTCACCTGTTTAATTGCCCTGCGGTGGTTCTTAGACATTAGATGTCAGAGATTCCATCTGCCTGAGATATCACTAGGCACATCCCTAGAGCCTCGCAGTCTCGCCGTCCTAAACACCACTTAACAGTTAAAAACAGGGCGCAAGGCAATATGTTACTCAGGAATCTAAAAGATAATCTTGTCATACTTTTCCGGCCATGAAAAAGGTTAATTACCCCATTCTTGTTGACGTTCTAAAGCCGAAGAGGATAATATCATTGTAAAAGCTACAATACGTAAATATCAATTCTAAGATCTTCCAAGGTATAAATAAGTTAGTTATCATCCATATATCAAAAAAAAAAAAAAAAAAAAAATCGCTCTGTATTCATTTTTGGTTCAGACATAATGTGACCCAGTAATCATACATAGACGTATATGACTGCCTTCCTTTCCATGAATCCAGTTTTCGTTATTACTTGCGACATATAAACAATTAAATGGAGTAATGATTTAAATTCCATTTTGATTATGAAGACGTGGCTGAAACACTTTTATAGCAACCCAATGCTACCTTGAAAATGACAGTTTCCTGTAGATTATTTTTTAATTTTAACTCCATTTTGAATAATCTCTGTCTTTTCTCTTAAATCATGAAAACAAGGATGAATGTATATCGAGAGTTACATTAGATCATCTATATATATATCTATATGGATTAATAGATAAAGTTTATTCCTTAATCATAAGCGGTCCGAGATTGCAGATATTGTTAGTGGTGGTAGGAACTTAGAGGACTTAATGTATGTATGAAAAGTATAATGCGTTTCAGTTGCTATGTATTTTATAATTTTAAACATTTAGTAGTCAGAGTGCTTGATCATTTAGACTCACCGTTTCATTTTTGTAGGTAGTATCAATTAATGGCTCTAAACCCATGGGAAATTATAAAATGTAAATTTCATAAAAACAATTCCATCATTTATAGGATAAACCGAACAGCAGCAAACCATTTATTGACCTTATACCTTGTTATATTTTTTATATCTTTTTAATTAAAATACCTTATGGTTTTCTTTAGATTTATTGTTGAATATGAAATTATTAATTTGTCCTCTTTCTTTATTGAATATGAAATGTTATATTTTGGTGACAGCCCCCCGCCCTTCAACCCCAGAACCCTCCACTAACCTCCCCTTTTATGTTGTCTGTCCTGTATTGTCCACCAAAGATACCTTTGGAATGCGTGCTTTACGTTGTCCAAAGTAAACTTATGTATCCGGCTCTTGGATAATAGATTTACATATGACGTATTCTGACCTAACCTTACCACACTTATTTATATACCAAGTGTATAAATACCTCATTCTATCCTCCTTGATCTTACCTTTGAATGAGCTTGTATGTAGACAGTATCTCCATTCAGTTGTTTTACTCCATTTCTTTGCTCTAAAATCCACTCGCTTCAAATTACTTATAAAATCTAAAGGCAGTTGATAGCCTCTCATGAATGTTATCACCTTTTAGGGTAGTACTTTAGAGGAAACCTATGAAAGTTTAGGGTCACAGTTCATATCTCATTGAGGTTAAATCGTGTAGTTATTCACAAGGTGAAGCCCACTTGAATACATATAGCGATTAAAATGAGATTTGATCGAGCTCTGACAGTAAACTTAAATAGGTTTCTGAATTTATCTCACTCTTTACATCGACTAATGGGATAACCTTTGTGACATAATCCCCCATTGGGTATTTTTTTCTAAATACTTCATGGGCGTTGGATACGAGTTCCCAATGTTAAGTCTATGGGGAGAAAAACACCAGGGGTGAGATAAAGATGTTATCACAACTTGCCGCTGTGTGTTCTACTGTGAAACATTGTCACGTGGTGATGTTTTCACTCATCTGGTGCTGCCACCTGCAGGGTCCCCCGTGAACTATAATGTACTGGCTGTGTTCTGCATGTGCGTCAACGGCCTAATATATATACGCCTATATTAGGCCTACCACACGCAATCATTCCTTCGCTTACCATAACTCATGTGTTTAATTTAAAAACACCCCTTTTTGCATCACCAACTGCGGAATGATGTGAACTGTTTGCATTGCTATCATAATAACTGCAATGTGTTCTCCCTTTGAACATCCATGCTTCATATTATGATACCTGTGTTCCGCTTTGTGTCTTCAGTTCGCTCAGTTCGCTCTTTCTCTTTGGAGAATCGTGTATTTTGCTGCATATTATTATTTCTGAATATCCCGCATTGCCTGTGACTGTGATTCAGTATTCTCACTGCTAATTTATATTCCTTTAACCCTCCTCTATGGCATTGTAGAAGTCTGGCGTAAGTATCTCCGGTAGCACTGCGGACGTACCCAGTTAGTTTAGATGTAAAATAGTTTACGAGTGAATGCCCTGCACACAATAATAGAGAATGGTTTTAGATCTAAGACACTCATGCACCCGATATAGCAGAATGTCTAGTTTAAGGGGATTGTAGATTCTATGCACACCATTGTCTTATCTTCCCTTGTTTTCTTCGTGCTCTGTCTTAAGATAACAATGCACAAATTGGGTCTTTGCTCTGTATTCTTTATAGTGGGTATTCGTGTGAATACGGTAACTTTTGCAGTTGCCAATATTTCTACTTTCATGTACCTTAAGGATTATTCAAATGGGTGTTGAATGGTGTATGGTTTTCATTGTTTCAACTCTGTCAAGCCATGAGTGCAATATAACCATCATGAAACAGTTGGATAACATGTGTGTTCGGTGTGTGTCTAAACTGTCGTAAATTGGATCTCAACTGTTTTCAAAGATCATTTCCAAACTGAACTCCCGTATCCTGTAAAGAGCGAATTACTTTTCAATATATTGGTACAGCATGTTTATTTTGGTAACTTTAGAAATACATCTTTATTTGATATGAGGATTCGGTTTGCATTATTGATTTACAACACTGCAACAATTTTAGCAGAAAATTTATTTTTCCTTTTAGATTAAATTGTAGCCATTATTAGATTTTGCATCATTCTTTATATAGCATTTGTTTTGGTGTTTTTTTTGTCTATTGATCATCGATTGCCCACTCAGTATTCACACTGACTATTTTTTGCATATCGTTCATGAACACTAGACTGCATGAGTTCCATGCTTTTTACTACGATCATTTGAACACATCTTCCACCATGATAACTCAAATCAACAGAATGACACATTACTACATTGTTTCAAACATAAGCACGTCAACGAAACTTTCTTTTCATTTAGCAACTGATACAAATTGTCCATATTTGATTCGACAACAATTATTCTAATCAATCTCTGTGTTATTTGTATTTTTGAAAGTTGATGTATGTTTTGCTCACTTGCAACTCTAATATTTTCGATTTTGGATTATTTCAGTTCGGATTCCTCCAAGTATTCTTCCTACGAATACGAAAGAACACATTCTCTACAAAAACGACATCGAAGTAGTTCTGCCATGTATAGCAACAGGCTCACCCCCTCCAACGTAAGGATCTATTAATCAGACAATTTACCTTGAAAAAGTAACACCCATGTCAACTTCATGTTGGCGATATCCCCGAAGGGTAATAGCTACTACTTTGTAAATCTTACAAACTAAGTTTGCGCTTACCAAAGTGGGTCAAATATAGTAACTTGTATCTCCTTATGTATGTAAATAAGAACCAGAGGTTATACCATGGTAACCAGGGGTATATAATCAAAGGTCAATTATACCCAAACTTGTAGCAATTATATCCAAACTTGTAAGTGCATGGGCACTAAAACCAGTCTCTATTGACTGATGCCCATGTAGTCTAAAGATTGAGATTTAAAAAAAAAATTAAAGAATCCCTAGAAATAAAATATGATCATTTCCAAGTGGTATAAAACACATTGCTAGATTAATAAATGAGGGCCACCATGCTAGTTATTAATTTAGAGATCAATATTATTATGATATTATGATAGAATATATAGAAATTCTAGAAAGTAGTGAAACCCATGTCACTTTCTTCAGATTTATACAGAATATTGTACAGGGCAACACATTTAAGCTTCAAAAATCATAGGTCACCGTCCTTGTTTTTGAATACCTTATTTTCCAATGCATTTTCTTCATGAACTGAGCAATTATCAATAGACTAACCGATTAGGTTATGACAAACTGTATAAAACCTGACATTTTAGTTATTTGGCATTAGAATAGGTCACAAAGAAGCAGTTTCAACATAAAATCTGTCAGAAGTAATATATACCATTGAGAAAAGAAATGTAGCGACTTTTCATATTGATCTTAAACCTACTCTCAAATCTCCGAGGTCCATATATACATGTTACCCATTTAATGTCTGATACAACCTTGGTAAGATTATTGTAAATATATAACAATGTAAGTATGAGATTTTTTTTTTTTTTTTTTTTTATTTGCAGAAAAAACTCAGTTCTTTCTAAAGATATATCGAAGTGTAATTGATATTGAATACTGTAGGACATTCATGTACAAGCCACTAAGGGAATAATTGCCTAATGCATAAATATGAGTGATATAACATTAAGATAATCGAAGTTTATGCAAATAAAAGAGCAAATCATATTAAAGCTAGTGCATTTGAAGAAAGGAGGTGGGGAGTTAGCTCAGTGGTCAAGGCACTGGACTTGTAATCCCAAGGTTGTAGGATGTTCTGGCCACTGTTCGCCTTCATTCCCATTAGTGGTAGATTTACTGCTATATCAAAGGCCAATCCTACTCATATCATGTCTATGTGGTGTGGAAACTAAAAGAACTCCCACCTCGGTAAATGTGTAAGGGTGAGATTTCTACCTAAATTCATCACATAGATTCGATCACCACCCTTATGGTGTAAAAGGACGTTGAGAAAGTCTGGTAAGAACATGTAATTGTCAACTGGACATTAAATCAAACCAACAAACAATTTGAAGAAGGTAATTATATAGAATGTCCTGACCATGCTGTACAATTCACGGAACGAGATGACAATTTACGGTTTGTACAGACCGAGGCATTTATGCAGAGTTCCGTACAAACGGTAAATTATCATCGAGTTCTGTGAATTGTACAGCATGGTCAGGACATTCTATATAATTTTTACGTCATATGCTAAAACGGTGCGTATTTACAGTATATACGGCATGGGTATATAGTAATGTATTCATTAAAATAGATAAATGTTTAGCCTAATCAAAGATGCCTGGATGCTTCATGTAGCGATAGCCTTGGACAGCCAGAAGGCATCAGGCTGTGTCAATCGTTTCTCTTTTGGTGTGGGGAACAGTATTTTTACAGTATTCATCTGCCGAAACCGTGCGTATTTACAGTATATACGGCATGGGTATATAGTAATGACGTTTTTCCTATTTGCGTGTAGGTATGAATGGACTCGAGATGGTGATGTGCTCGATGTGAACGCACGAAACATCCATGTGACCCCAGGCAGTAAAGTGGGCACCATTCGCATTCAGCCCATCACCTCTCTGGATGAGGGCTACTATCAATGTCGCGCCACCAACATCTACGGCTCCTCAGTCAGCAAGGTCTTCTTCCTTCAGCGAGCCAGTAAGTTACCTTCAACCTGGTCTCTGAGGCAATAATTCACAAACCCCTCCATTTTTTAATCTTATCTCTGAGGCAGTAGTTCACAGACATCCCATTTTAAACTTTTTCTCTGAGGTAGTAAGTCCTAGACCCTTCCACTTTTAACCTCTACTCTCAGGCAGTAATTCACAGACCATTCCACTTTTAACCTTTACTCTAGGGCAATAATTCACAGACCCTTCCACTTTTAAACCTTTACTCTAGGGCAATAATTCAGACACTTCCACTTTTAACCTCTACTCTAAGGCAGTAGGTCCTAGACCCTTCCACTTTTAACCTTTACTCTAAGGCAGTAAGTCCTAGACCCTTCCACTTTTAACCTTTACTCTAGGGCAGTAATTCACAGACCCTTCCACTTTTAACCTCCACTCTCGAGCAGTAATTCACAGACCCTTCCACTTTTAACCTTTACTCTAGGGCAATAATTCACAGACCCTTCCACTTTTAGCCTCTACTCTCAGGCAGTAATTCACAGACCCTTCCACTTTTAACCTTTACTCTCAGGCAGTAATTCACAAACCCTTCCACTTTTAGCCTCTACTCTCAGGCAGTAATTCACAGACCCTTCCACTTTTAACCTCTACTCTAAGGCAGTAATTCACAAACCCTCCCACTTTTAACCTCTACTCTCAGGCAGTAATTCACAGACCCTTCCACTTTTAACCTTTACTCTAGGGCAATAATTCACAGACCCTTCCACTTTTAACCTTTACTCTCAGGCAGTAATTCACAAACCCTTCCACTTTTAACCTCTACTCTCAGGCAGTAATTCACAGACCCTTCCACTTTTAACTTTTCTCTGAGGTGGCAATCCAGAAACACGTCTACTTTTATCCCACGTTATTGTATTAATTGAAATAGATAAATGTTTAGCCTAATCAAAGATGCCTGGATGCTTCATGTAGCGATAGCCTTGGAAAGCCAGGAGGCATCAGGCTGTGTCAATCGTTTTTATTTTGGTGTGGGGATCAATTGAATTATTCGCTTGTCGTTGGCAAATGTATCAACAGTAGAGTTATCCCCCAATTTCCCTTCTTTTCTGGGTTTTTTTTTTTTTTTTTTTTTTTCGGTTGAGTATAGAAGTGCTTTCGCCTCGTTTTTTAAATATCTCCCTCCTTTTCTGGAATGTATTGGGCGACCCTATGTTGATTTATTACCTATAGAACATGAGATCATGACTGCGCAATATCATTTATTTAATCTGTAAAGAAAAGATACTGCTAGAAAGAAGTCCAACTGCAATTCGCTATGTATGTATCCAAACACCAAATAATGGCTTACCATTTATTTCATTCACAGCCTTTGGACGATACCCACCAACAAGTATCCAGAACTATACCAAGAAAGAAGGATTGCCCCTGAAGTTGAAGTGCTTTGAGATTAAGAGTGTTCCGACACCAACTTACAACTGGGCGTTAGTGCAGACCACGACCGACGAGAACCCCGTAGGGCTGGTGCCCAACCGACGTGTCATCACCGACGAAAACGGTACAATATATATATATTTTTTTTAATTTTGGGAACCCCCTGTTCAACCTTAGAACCTCTTTTCCCCTTTTATCTATCTCCCACAACTAGTGGGAGAACCGCAAAGGAAGTGCAGGGAGCTACTGTCACTTGTACAGAAGTCCTACCCCCCCTTCCCCCCCCCCCCCAAATCGAGCCTGATGAGCACCTTGCGAAACCGCTTAGAAAGATCAGGTCCTCCCGTTTTTTCGCCTATTAGACATCACACCTTATTTGGGAAAACATCCCCCAACCTGGTGATGTCACACTGTCAACAATCCGAACGTTGCTATACAAACGACTCGGTTGTTATGGTCGCCAAGGTAGCGAGTGGTCTGACTATAAATACTAGGAGCAAACGATCTGCTCCTCACTCTTATGCGGTAGCTCGTACTGTACGCTTCGCCACGTTTTCAGAAAACTGTACAATATGGTCATGTTCCTCTATATTAAAGGCATATCCTACAATCCACAGTGGCGCCACCTAGTGATTTTTGAAAAATGTCAAATATTAGTCAAAATTGGTTTCTTGGGATTCATTCCAATTCTACATGAGTAAATTTAAAGTTTTGTCCAAGTTTTGTCCAAGTATCAAAAACAAGGAAGGTGACCTATTGTTTTTAAAACCTAAATGAGTAGTACAATATGTGAACTATATTCTGTGAAAGTTAAAGGGAAATGACATGGGTTTTACTATGAAAAAAAATCCATTTTAGAATTTCATCAAAAACTAGAACGGTGACCCCCCATTTTAAAGTTAGATATGTGTTTCACAACACTTAGAGATCATCATATAAAATTTTCAGGAAATTGACATGGGTTTTAATTTCCCAGCCAAATTGTCCGATATGCCTTTAAGGGCCTGTTCCATCTAGCCCACAGTTCTTTCATGGTCGTTGGCTTGGACCTGGTAGAATTGGAAACAATCCTTTGCTGATTATTGATGAAAACAGGCCTAAGATCTTCATATATGTTTATATGATGGTGTGGGTAGTTATATATCTATACCTGTATTATGAGAAATTATTCTGTTGTCCACCATCATATTTTAGTACAATTTTAGGACACAATTTCTCAATTACTTATCATTGCCCGCCAAAAATGCTAAAATGCTACTTGTTATTCTCTAAAAAAAAAAATTCCTTTTCTAATATTTAATTGAGTATATTGGAGGATTTTTATTTGTATAGCATTTGACCATTCAACATAACGAAGATAGGCCTGGAAGATAGGCTGAATAGCCTTTATCCTTATTCTCCAATACAAATAAAAACTCTTTTCAAAAATTAAAAAAATAGTCATTTTACTAGTGGCAACTACTATACACAACTATAAGCAATAACAAATTTGAAAAATAACACAAATTCTAATATGGTTTATTTTTCCTTGTTTCCAGGAAATCTCTACTTCTCCTACGTCACAAAAGAAGACGCCCGCATAGAAGAAGGTCCTCCAGGCCAGTTCCATTCCCTCCTGTATAAATGCAATGTGTTCAACAGCCACCTGGATTTCTCTACTGGAGGATCTTATTCCAGAATCATAGTTACTGATGGTAAGTTATGTTACTATCAGGTGTTGATAATATAGAAAGACATGGCTAGTGTGTCCGAATGGAATCTGTTCAGAGATATTTTGGTCAGAAATACTCACCGAATTAGAAGAATGAGGTTAGTATTTCTGACCAAAATATCGAGGAACAGATGGAATTCAGACACACTCACTATGTCTTTTTATTATTATTATTATTATTATTATTATTATTATTATTATTATTATTATTATTATTATATACCTAAAAATTATTAAGAATGCCATTCTAAAACTCACTAAATAGAAGAATGAGTGGTCACATGGTACAGAGGGTAGTAATATATAAAAGTGATACATTTGTGCACCTGTGTATAATGATGAGCAGAATGAATGACTCTAAGTCTTCATCCTGGTACAAGCTTTATTGCTGGTGTTACTGCTATTCGCTACACTAGTCAGACTGATGAAACGACATTGAGATCAAGGTTATATGCTGGCTACATGTTTACCGCGTGGGGGCGTCTGTGTTGATCATAACCAAGGGTCGCCTCCAGTGGCCTGTTACGTAGAGCCAGCATGATCGGTTAGGCCAAGGGATAGAATCGATATGTTTCACATACATATACTTTGGAACATAACAGTTTCTGCACACACAGCTGCCATTTATACCTTTTGACTGAACTTGGTTAAGGCACTGGACTTGTACCCTCAAGTTAATAGGACTTATCGGGTTTGAGTCCCAATGCAGCCTCTTTTCTCCCTCCTGCCCAGCCGTGGTAGATTTTTTATTTGGATTTGGATTTATAGATTTGCCTCTAATTAATGGTAAACATTGATATCCAGATCAAATTGATCTAGTTATATTGAAATTGCATTAACCCTTTAAGGACGGCTGCCTGGGGCCTAGCTACTCCCATAAGGACGGGTGCTGGTGGCAGTTTGTTTGGCTAGAGGACGGCCACATAATAGTTAAAACTGATATCCAAGTTTGCAATCATGCAATATGATACATAATCATAAATATTTTATTTCTTTTTAATAAAAATACTAAAAAAATGATGTTATATCTACATTTTCTGAAGATTTCATGAATATTGCTCTATTATTTTTTTGTTAAAACATTTTTGTTAATATTGGGACAATGATGCCTCAAGGCATCATGCATCTTTAGTGTGGTGATGCCTCAAGGCATCATGCGTCTTTAGTGCGGTGATGCCTCCAGGCATCATGCGTCTTTAGTGAGGTGATGCTTAAAGGGTTAACTGAATATTCCTTAACGTTCCAGGTAATCTTGCCCCCAGAAGCCCAACTTTGCAATACTATACCCAGTCTCCTTACATCGCTGTTAAGGGTGGTAAGCTCAGGATCCAGTGCATCTTTGCCGGAATGTAAGTAACTCTCTGATTATTCTTGCTATATAGTTATACTTCCTAGTGCAAGGTTATTATATTTTTGATTGAAAAAGAAACGCAATGAGATTCATTCATGTCTACTCAATAGCGCTAATTTCTCCAATGAGGTCAATATAATATGATTTCACTGCACAATATGACAATCTTGTTCTAATAGATACTTTGACCTACAAAGACATTTGCAGTCAGAAATACCTAATTCTCGATGCCGTTTTTTTGTATCCTTCCTACCCTTCAGAGATGGGGGTATCCTCTTTTCCAATAAAATCCTTTTTTTCAATTTCACTTTATAAAATTATTTGTTTTCTTGTGTAAAACAAAGAGATAATAAATTGGGTCTCATTCACACCAGTAAATAGTGGTTCAAACCTCGCCACACACCTCCATTCAATATCCAATAACCATGTGTTTCCCATGTTTTCTCAGTGCCTCTACGCCAGTAAATTCAAAATTCAAAATATTTCTTATTTTTTCTCATGACCCCAAGTGACATCCTGCTCATTGGTCGGTTGGACTTTTGATGCAATTTATATACATTTTTAATTTTTAATTTTTTTTAAGATTTTTTTTTTCCATGGAGTTTTCAATTTGGAGTCAATCACTCCTACCTTCCACCATCTCCATGTCAGTTTTCCATGTATGTCACTAGTGGCCATCCATAAAGTACGTACGCAGAATTTCTAAAATTCTTGACCCCCCCCCCCCCCAACCCTTCCTGATCATGTACGCAATAGAACAAAGAAGGAGCATATGCAAAATTTCTGAAATTTTAGACCAGCCCATCCCCCCTCAGTGCGTACGTACTTCATGGATGGCCCCTTATGGTTCATAAAATGTCCACAAACCTTTGCTTGCACATAGAACTCACTGTTGATGCTTGTTGTTTGTGGCAGTCCTGAAGTGGGAGTAACTTGGAGTCCAAGGCCTGGTGGTCGTAGTAACACAGAGGATTACGGGACTGTGCTCCTGATAGACAATGTGCAATTCACTGACGAGGGGATCTATACATGCACCGGCCGTAACAGTGCGGGCGAGATCAGCGAGAGCATCAACGTCGACGTGCAGTGTGAGTATAGAGTATTATCCTACCACTAATAAAAACGGTCCATAGGCATAACATAGGCAAATTTTATGGGGCATGCCATGACATAAAGTGCGATTTATGCCTCTAGAGGCATAAAAAAAATCGACCAATCAACGACCAGATTGTGAGCTGCTCCGAAAAAAAGTTCCGGTTGGACTCAAAAGTTTTGGTTGGACTTCGGTTGGTCGTTTAATCGATATTTATATTTTAGTAATCCAAAAGCGTAGAGACGGGGTAGGATAAATATGAAACCGAACTCGAGTTAGACTTGTAAGTGTCTAGGCCACTCTGGTCAGGTATGTTCCTCACTACGCTCAGCTAACGCTTCGCGTAGTAATACACGACCTTCCCGTCGTGGCATAAACACTGACAAGTCTAACTCTCGTTCAGTTTCTACTTATTATTAGGAAACGTCCTTACTGTGGACGAAACGGTTCATGTTCGAGGTCAGTCGTCGATTTCATACTGCCTGACGCCATAGGCGGAAGGCAGTATAAAAACGGAGACTGACCGAGAACGAGAACCATTTCGTCTACAGTGAGGACGTTTGCTTATTATTATATACCTTTAATTGGTGAAAAAACGCCATTTTAATGTCATTCAAAGTCGCAGTCACAGCGGCCACGAACATTATTATTACTGCACCCCTAGCAGCGGGCAGTATTTAATAGACATTCGGATATAGGTATATAATAATAAAGAAGAAACCAACAAGTTTTCGTCAAAGTCGTCGTTCTCCATATGAACGAATGACTTCTTAGACCAAAACGAGTTGCTTTCTGTATTTATCTCACCCCTGTGCACACTAAAAGAATGGATGACACAGAGGATATAGACCATGGAGAACGAACTGCAATACTCGTAGGGGCATGGAGAACGAGTTTCCAATGTTAAGCCTATGGACATTTATTCCAGGGGTGAGATAATATTATATACAGTAAAACCCCGCTTAAGGGGATAACCTCGGTTCCTATGACGTCAGGCAATATGAAATCGCCAACTGACCTTGAACAGGAACCGTTTCGTCCACAGTAAGGGCGTTTCCTAATATAATCCACCTAATACAAAGTGTCCTTAGAAAACACATAGGGAGTGTGTATGGACATACCCGGCGCATACAGATAGGTTGTATGCTCCGGGTGGCGCATACGGAAAAAATAGTGCGAATGAGAAAATAGTGCATAGCTAAAACTGAACTAGAACTGATATTGAAATGCCACTTGTCCAGAAAAGGTGGATGATAAAGTGACAGTATACACCTTTGCAAGTTATCAATAAGGTTGGTTGGTCATATAACTCAACCTTTCATATTCATTTATATAGCCGAACACCCTCGTTTCGTAAATAGTCACCATGATGCTACAAAGAACGGTGCATATAATATCTTAATGGTTTTTTTTGTGGTTTTTTTTAAAGAATTTCTTTATTGGTGCTTTGGTACAGGTTGTTCCTTTGTCACATTGAAAAACGGTACATATGATGCATCTAAATAAAGGGGCCAGAACGCGTCAGTCATTCCTATGGACAACCTTGTACCGTTTTGAGATAAATTGACCGTATACGCCTATGCAAGTTATCAATACTACCTCTGTGTTGTTTTCATTTACTGAATCTAAGCCCCCCATCTCGTGTTGTATGATGTGGTTATTCTCGGGAGCGGTGCTGACGTCACGAAGGTACACTGCGTTGCTCGATTTTCTCGCTCTGCAGTTTATTTTCCCGAAAGCGGTGCAGTGCACTCTCGTATGCACGAAGGGTTAAACAACTTTTCACCCCATAGAAACCAATGTTAAATCCACTATATATCTCTGGTGATATCTCAGTAAATATACAACATAGAGATATCAAACAAAAAATGTCATGTGGCTGGAGAGTTGGGGAAGATGTTTGGTGGTTTTTTTCTATCAATTCGTTTTGCAAAGATCGTTATATTTGGTCTTATTTCCGGCAATCTGCCGAAATTGCAATGACAGGCTGCTACAACTGTCAAAATAAAAACTTGCTCAAAAGTAAATAAATCTTTAAATTTAAGCATTCATACTTCTATCCTGCAAAGATTTTTGATATATCTTGTTAGGAACACATCAAACTACCTTTAATTATACATATTTATCATGTACAGAGAGTTCAAACATCGATTATCGTAACGCTGGTCGAGCGATAATAACAGAAAGCTAGGGTGATCGAAACTGGCAATACCCTTTGCCCCTAGCGGTTGTGAAAGAAACTAAATGTTCCGCTCCCGAGAATGTTGATTCAAATAGATACCAGTCACCATAATGCTACAAAGAATGTGCTTGAAGCAGCCTTGTAATTGACCTAATTGACCGTTTACTCTCCTAACAGCATCCCCGGAATTTGAGGCACGCCCAACGAATCTGAACGCCACCGAGATGGATACGGTGTCATTGGAATGCCGTGCCATGATCGACACTGAACCCCCAGCCAAGATACAATGGTTCATCAATGGTGAAGCAATCGATCGTAAGTTCTTCTCCATCCTTTTTAGGCCACTAAAAAAAATATTGTTTCTCATCACCAAGCCATGAAAAATATGACGAGGGTTTTTTGTTTTTTTTTCTATTTGCTATATCAAAGATGGCAGACATACAGTAAAAAACCCGCATAAGCAGACACCCGCCAATCCGGGCCAAAGTGGCTGCTTATGCAGGTTGTCTGCTTACGCGGGTTTCCAGATTTTTACTGGCTATACATTTAATGCATCCCTGATATCAGGAGCTTTAATTTGATACTAAATACACATACCTTTCATCATTTCCATCAAGGTTCATCTATTTAAAAAAAAAAAAATTCTAAAATCGGTTTTTTTCTGATGCGCGCGGTGATGAGAAACAAGTTGTTTTTTTTGAGTGGCCTTAGCTCCATACTTTGGTGGGGAGTTGCCTCAGTGGTTAGAGCACTGGACTTGTAACCCCAAGGTTGTAGGACTTTCTGGGTTCGAGTCCCACCCCCAGCAGTGGTAGATTTACTGCTATATAGAAGGCCAATCCCTTCTCATACCATGTCTATGTGGTGTGGGAAGTAATAGAACTCTCACCTCGGTAAATGTGTAGGGGTGAGGTTTCTACCTGAATTCATCACATAGATTCGATCACCACCCTAGTGGTGTAAAAGAACCTTGAGAAAGTCTGGTAAGAACCTATAATGGTTGACTGGACGTTAAATCAAACCAAACAAACAAACTTGTTTCAGGATTTTATTCAGTCTGTATTCATGTGCTCTTTATGTTGGACGGAAACTGTGGGATCGTCTCCCCCGGGACTTACAATTGAAGAGAACAGGTTTCAGTTTCAAAATGAATCTGAAGGAATTTTTAGTCAAATTTCCTCAGATAATGGAGATCTGGATAATGGAAATCCATAATATTTTTACTGTTACTCTATCTTAATATCATATATATGTCCTTTTGTCCTGTCCAACTCTGTCGCTGTCTCCTTTGTAAATGCTTCCTGTATACGACCTAGAGTTAAGTAAGATGTACGGAAGATCGACCCTGGCAGGAACGATTGCTCATTCTTATAGTGATTGATAAACATTTCCTGCTAACAAATTTTAAAATGCTTTCATGTGATACACACGTTAACATCAGCGTAGACGTTAGTGATCACCATACTTTATTACAAGGGAAAGGAATGCAGTGAAAAGGGAAGGATGAGTTGTATTTAACAGTCATACATTATTTATTGAGCACACACACACTAAGGCCAGCAGCACAACCAAAGTTGTCGTTTCTGCGATCGGAATCTTTGGTCTATGTCGTTAAAAAAAAATGTAATCTAAATCTCGCAATGCTTCATGAATCTTTAGTTGGGGTCTTTACTTTTAATGTAAAAGAATCAATGGTAGAAGAGCTACGAGTTTTGAATACACCATTTTACCATCCAAGTTATTTGTAAATATTTGTAAGCGACTTAAAGAGTGGTGCAATTATCAGCGATTTCAGAGAATGCATTTTTTGGGGGGGATTTGTTCTTTATTCTGGAGTCTCTGCTAGGGTTGGGAGTTATCCCATTTTCAGTAGGCTCCAGGGCCATATCTTGGTTATCTCACTTATTCGAAGTACAGGATATTTGAGGAACATATATACAATGTAAGTATGCAATGCACATCCTACATCATATAAGTAAGCTAGGTTATTGGATATACTAATAAAATCACATGATGGTATTTGTATATGCATACATATGAATTTGGTAGGAAAACTTTTGATTTTAAGATTTAATTTCTTTCCAGCCCAGAACCCAGGACCTCGCACCGAGTTGACAGACGGTGGACAGCGATTGACCATCGCCAACCTGTGCAAGGACTGTTCCGCCGGGACTACCGATCTCAAGGTCATCCAGTGCAATGCCAGCAATGTCCACGGCTATGTATTCGCCGATGGTTACCTCAATGTCCTGTGTAAGTCAGCCCTGTCCCTACCACTGCACGAAAACCACTATTTTATTCATATATACGCCATCGCGGAAGTGCATTTATTATATACCCGTGCACGAAACTGACGCCTATACTGTATATAAGTATTATTTAGATATTATATGTATGTGCACGAAATTCAGTGTACGGGCACCGGGTGTGCGAAACAGGAAGCAGTTAACTTGTTCCCGATCGTATATTTCACATACGAACCAGCGAAAAAATATGTATGGCATCGTTGAAGTATCGACTGTAAATATACATAATTAAAACCTGTGAATGTGGTTCATAAATACATAATAGATATGAAACATCGAAATATGAGGTTAAAAATATAAATAAAATAGGCTTGCCATAGTGCCAGACATGGTTGACACAGTCAGCTCACAATATGAAAACAAACCGTTGACGTCACAAACTTAGCGACAACGGGAGACACTGCACCGCTCTGGCTTGTTGTCCATAACAATGCGCTGGTTATAGGCAGATCTCAAACTTTCTCGTTAAAGAACAGTCGGCAACAAGTTATATACGACTCACTCGCCCAGCATATGCTTTGCCCTTAGCCTTAATAGAATAAGACAAAGAATGTGTATGGAGATCGACAAGTTGATGATGTCACAAACTCCAGGCACAAGAGCGACGTTGTTGTGAAAACCACGATTCGAGTACACGATGCTGTGCCCAACTACTTTGATAATGGCGATTAGGTAAATATTTAACTAATTCTAACGATTTGAGGGTATATAATAAATAGAATACAGTCTAGGCTACGATTGACGTCGTTTTGTACTTGGTCCTAGCTCCAGATGTACGTCCTTCGCCCTACGAGCTCAGGACGTACATCTGGAGCTAGGACCGCGTACAAAACGACGTCCACGTAGCCTAAGCCAGTATTCTCTAATTACTATATACCCTTGCCGTATATACTGTAAATACACACCGTTTTGGCATATGACGTAAAAATACTGTACGGACCACTGTCCTCAGTAGGAACCCCTCCGCCCACCCCCTCCCCCACCTTCCCCCGCCCGCTCTCAGTGAAGCCCTCTTCACTGGATGCTTATATACGCCTACAGGTGAGGTGTATACACACGGGGAATTGGACGACCTTGTATATGCAATATACCTACTTATATACGCCGGGCGCATCCATATGTAAAATAATGATGTTCGTGCAGTGTACTCAGCCTAGACTGGCTTCAGTCCCAGTCTCCTACCCCGACCCCTCCACCCTTCCTCGCCCGGAGATTCCTAGGCCTGTTAGGCATCAAGGGAAAGACTAAATGTTGCAAAGTAGTTTTATTTCTTGATCGGTCCATAATTAAAGACTTGAGCAAGTCTATATTCAGCCCCAAAGTGACCACCCTTTCATCCATAATCCGATTTTTGTGGTATTTCCTTCGGCAATACCACCTTTTTTATTATATTTTTTCAAAATCTATATAAGAACGAGATTTCTAACCTAAAATAAGGTATTTCACTATTTCCATATGGAAACCATCAAAAGCCAAAAATATTGCAGCTTTTCCGATCTATGTTTATTCTCACCTATGTAATACCAAATTTGAATTAAATCTTCACTCGGACTGTACTCAGATGTCAACGGTTTGTAAAAAAAAAATCAAATGAAGCTGCTTTAAAAACAAATTATACCGAGTATAAAGGTCAAATTTAATAATGAGCTGGGAAGGATATCTAACATACAACCATGCATGTATTTATTACTATTTATGGCCAGACCATTTTTAAGACCAATGTGTTCTTTTTGTTTCAGTGAAAACTGTCATCTTTACTGCCCCAGTAGACCAAAATATTGATGACAATACAGCCTTCGCCACCTTTAACTGTGAAGCTAGCTCGGACGCTAGCACCCCTGTCACCATATCATGGGAGCGTGATGGAAAACCCCTAGCATTCTATGCCGTAAGTTGAGGTTCAGTTATGTCAATGAGAATAGTTAGAGGTGTTTATTGACCACAAAAATTCCTTGTTACTATACAACGATCTTCCATTTATGTAGTCGAATGACTATTCATATATACCCATTTCCGAAACCTCTATAATTACATACCTTGAGGCATTCCCAAGTGATGGGCGAATGATGCCTTGAGGCATTTCCAAGTGTAGGGCGAATGATGCCTGTAGGCATTCCCAAGTGTAGGGCGAATGATGCCTTGAGGCATTCCACAGTGTAGGGTGAATGATCCTTGTTTTTATTTCTAGTTTTTAAACTGTTTTCTTATATAAAACAAAGATGGTATACATTGAGCATCATTCACGCCAGTGGGTTGATCCTCTTTATACACCCTTAGACCTATTCAATGGCTGACACCGATGTGTTTATCATATTTCATCGGTCTCTTTGAGGCAGCAATTCCACATGGAAAATATTTCAGCCTTTTTTCTCTGATCCCACCTCTGACATCCCTGACATATGGAGATTATATTTTATATTTCTGATACTTGTATATAGGAAAATATAACTTCAACTATGTTTATTGATGATTCAAACCCAGACAACAATACTGTAAGGGTGAATCATACCGGCCTCTGGGCTGACCACCCTCACAGCAAATATGAAAAAAAAAAAAAAAAAAAAAAAAAAAAAAAAAATCATGTCAAAATTGACTAGATTTAATTATATTTTTCTTGTATTTAACACAGGATGAGCGTTTAATAGTGAACAGCACGACGGACTCTCTCACCGTTAAGCTGGACGGTCTTGACGTGGCCGAGAGGAAGAAGTACGAGGGTCTCTACACGTGCATAGCCACCAACACGTACAGCACGGAAGACGCCACCGTGAAGCTCACCATAGAAGACAGTGGGGTCCTTCGTAAGTACTCCCATTCATCCACTCTCCCCCCAGATCCTTTGCGGCGCTAGCCCTGGCTTAAGACTCAATTCCATTGCGCCGATTTTACTCCCGATGTGGTCCAGATATACTCCAGTTTCAGCCCTGGTACCATAACTGGCCTCTGTCTGGTGTCTGTCTGGAGGCCATCGGCGCAATGGAACAGGGTATTTGGGCGTCAGCACCAAGACTGGAGTACATCTGGACCACATCGAGAGTGAAATCGGCGCAATGGAATCAGGCTTTTAGTCTCTGCCCCAACCCAAAGGCTGTTCCCTGCGTATCCACTAAAGACAGGGGAGACCAGCGAACATTTCAGATTCAAAACAAGGCAACTGTCAGAAATTACACAAGTCAAACAACTCATATATCATGAGTATGGTAATTGCTTAAGGAGACACAGACTAATTATTGTAATTATTTAGCTAAACCTTTATTACAGAGATTGCAGTTTTCCTCTTTTCCAAGGAAATGCTTTTTTTCATTTTGAGTTTATGGAATTTCCTCATCTTTCATTCAGACCAATAAACAGTGGTTCAAACCTCCCCATACGCCCAATTCCTATTCCATGGCGAATAACAATGTTTTTTCCACGTTTTCTCAGTCTCTCTGTGGCAGTAAATCCCACATGAAAAATATTTCCTAGTTTTTTCAAGACCCCAACTGACAACATATTTTTCTAGAATTGAGTTGTAGTCCTGTCTAAATCTAGAACACTATACAAACGGATGTCCACTCCATAGTTTCAGCAATAAACACTTTATTCCTTTTCCCTTTAGATTACTGTTGAATGTTTTACAGTGAAATAATGTTATAATTTGTCTCTTTTTTGCAGCCGTTATAGCGGAGGCAGGGAAGATGTGGTGGATCTTCCTAATCATTGCGCTCATCCTTCTACTGCTCATACTTTGCCTATGCTGCTGTATTTGTGTACAGCGCAACAGGGGCGAGGCATACCCTGGTAAGATTTTTTTTTATAATCTTTTTTTTTCTCCTCGTTACAATCCTTCATCAGGTTTCACATAATGTGTTTATTTTTAATGATTCTCAAAAATAAGTTGAATTTGCGCTTATTCTTTGATGTTTTTTTCTTACCAGTTATTATTAATAATATTTAGAGAGTCTGATTACATTTATCATTCCAATGGAGCATGAAAAAAATGTAGAATTCTATCATCAACTCGTGCAAATTTATTTCACCTGAACTATCATGTTCTTCCATTTGTAACACTGTAGCAAAAGTTCGGCTACTTCAACAATGTATTCCTCTTTGCATTCAACAAACAGTGAACTAATTCAAAATTCAGTGTAAGACGAGGCTAAGTCTGTCCCCTAGCTTTATGCTACCTGGAATAACAGTTAAGAACTGTACCTAACCACCGTAACCAAGTACACTGGTGGGTGTGACATCATCAGATGATGTCATACCTGTCCCCCTATGGTTGCATGGCAGGACGCACGGCAACCCTATGTCATACCAACAGATATTGGGATTCAGACAGAAAAAGTCACTCCAAAAGGGTGATTGTGTAGAGAACTCTCTAGGGGAGGGGGATTTTTGTAATGAGGTCAAGGCTTCGCCAAAATTGGCTCTTCAGGCATCTTAGGAAAGCTTTTAGAGGTTAACAAGGTGATCAAGGGATCTTGAAATTATAAGATAAATGGGATAGTAAATCCAGATTGGTATTTACTCCATAAAATACAGTGTGTGGTTACAAACCTACCTGAAAATAGGGTAGATTGATCATATTGGCAGGGTTTTAAAATTATATCAATTAAGAAAACCCCAGGACCTGAAAGTATGCATGCACCGGTAGATTTAAAAAAAAAAAAAAAAAAAAATTCAAAGCAAGCTTGTATGAATAAGAGGTCGAGTATGCTTACAGATATGGTGATTAACACTAGCAGTTCCAGGGGTCTGTTGAATAACTTATGCCTATGAAAGTACATGGTACAAGGAGACCTTGTACAAGGGTTATTGTTTTAAGATATTCAAGCTCGTTCGCTAAGACAATCCTAGCTCAGAGAAAGTTATGTATTAAGTATTGATTAAAGTTGACACACATTGTCCTGCGGTCTCGTTGGCGTACAGAAAAGGGGCTTCATGTACGACCCTAAATTTTTATTTTTTTTATTCAGGAAGCATCACTTACACGACAGTCTGCTAGTTTGCAGGTTTTATATGCCGCGGATAGGCGAAGATATATAGAAGTACATACTTCAATAACAGCATTATTGAATATACATCTTTACATGGTTATAGTAAACAATCAAAACTGACTCATCAAGCCAGATTGTTCAATATAATGATGGTAATGGGATGAGATGATATTAAAGTGTACATTTCAATCAATGCAGCCTCAGAGTGTTGTATTGTAAGAGATTGTAAGAAATTGTTCAACAACCAGGATCTTACAGTGTGGTAGAATAAGTCAGGTTGTGACGGATTAATCAATTCACGGCTTCGTCATGCCACTGTGTTTCCTCTTTGTCTGTCATCCATATCTCATATATTCAATCTCAGCTTTATGAAACCCTGGCTATTTCCTACAGCATAAAACACCATCCACCAACCATATTCTGATGATAGCTTTATTGTATAATTCATGTTTCCAGTTGATGAGAAAGAAAGGCAACAAGGAAACGATCCAGAGAAGGAATGTGCAGACAGTGGTTTCCACGACTACCACAGGCCGTAAGTAGTCTTAACTAACCTCGACTATTACTCACTAAACAGGCATGCTTCTCTGATCTCAGAGCGATTCTCACAACTTCCCCAAACAGTCCCATGAATAATGCACCTCTATTTTATTTCAATACTTGAATTTACCAGAAAAAATAACTATCCCTACATAGCTGTTTTTTTCTGGTGTTTTCTTAATTTTTTGTGCAAATGCACAAAAAATGTAAGAATTTTGATTTTTTTTTTATGATTAGTAATTGTTATTTCATTACTTTGATTTTCTGAGTAAATCAGGTGAAATTACTATTCTGTATGATATGAGATGAGTGACCATCTTAGAATAACACTTGGTGTGCTATGTTTGTTCATAGGCCTTCACACATCTATGAGTACAGTGACCGGACTGAACTTTTGGAGGTATATGTCTGTCTTGGCCCTCAGTTTGTATTCTGCAGATTGCATTTAAACAAGACTCATTGCATTATAAACTGCCTATAACCCCAGAGAAAGAACTTGTTACTTGGAAGAAGAAGGCTGCTGGATATGAAGTACAATACTAGAGCTTTTATATTAAGCCACACAAATGCCCTCTTACACACTTAAAGGTATAGCCAGCATTATATGCTCATTGTGGACCTTATCACTGAATAATTTCGGATGAATTAGGTACATGTACTTAATCTGTAAAGGGAACATAGTTTAAAGGCATATCTTACAATTCACGATGGCGCCATGGGGTTATTTTAAAATAACATCAATTATCAGGCAAAGCCGCTTTCTTGGGATTGAGTCTAATTCTAATTGAGTGAATTTAACGTTTTGTCCAGTTTATCCAATCAATCTTAATAGGTAAAATAGGCCAATTTAGATTTGCTTGATTTACATGGGAAATGTACTGAAAAATGCGATTTATAAATTAGATATGAGCTCTACAAGACTTTGAGCTGATTACATTCAATTATCAGGAGAATGACATGGTTTTTTTTTTTAGCCAAATTGTCCGATATGCCTTTAAATAGAAGATTCTTACCAGGGATAGGTCTGCAGTGACTATAAGCAACCTTCACTGCAAAATGACAGAATCACTGAATGAGCACCATATTACTCGGGGCATTCTCTCTACATGCAATCCTCATTGGTGCTGTCTGTGTATTTTGCTATGAGTAGTGTAGTCATGTAGCTATATTTTATTAATAAGGAACTGCATCAAGACCCGTAGCTGATGAAAATACGCCATGAGTTCTGGTTGCGGTAATCCCACGAGACGAGTGAGATTATATAGCGGCCCAAAACGAATGGTGTATTTCCAGTGGCTACGAATCAAAGGCACTTCAGATTTTATCTCACCTCTATTACTGACTGATTGGCTAACATGTGTAACATCATCGTCCATTAAGTATTACTTTGTAATACTCCATGGGCGTTGGGTATGAGTTCCCAATGTTAAGTCCATGGGGAAAAAAATCCCATGGGTGAGATAAAAGATAATCTTACAATACTATCAAGAGACATCACGAGTTTGAGTCTGAGTTTATTTATGCCACACATTTTGTTGGCTCCATAATTTCACGAGTCGAAGACGAGTGACATTACGGAGCCAACAAAATGAGTGGCATAAATAAGCTCAAACTCAAACGAGTGGCGTTTAGATTTTATCCTACCCCGTTTCCACATTTTTCCAGCATTAGAAAGTAGTGGCATAAACAACACTTTATGTCACACCCGTGAAATAAACAAATCCCATGTTAAGCCTATGGCGTTTTGTATTA
The DNA here is from genome assembly GCA_950022655.1 of Alentia gelatinosa. Lineage (NCBI taxonomy): Eukaryota > Metazoa > Annelida > Polychaeta > Phyllodocida > Polynoidae > Alentia > Alentia gelatinosa. The sequence continues at coordinate 40,483,582 of OX465591.1, forward strand.
GGGGTAGGATAAACCGCTAGACCTACCTCCTGCATAGGTAGTCAATTCCGGTGTGGGCTAGTGTTGAGACTGGCATGCGATATGGTAGATTCAGATGTACAAACTTACCCCGGATTAAGAATAATCTCAGTGATTTATCATCAGCATCTGACCTACGATAAGGCTTTATGAAGGCACTTCATAGTTTCGGATAGTAACTGTTTAGGATTAAGATTCTTTTATTTTCAGTTTCATCAAATTATGTATGTTGTCAGTCCCTGGACATATCTAAAGAGATGTATAGAGTTCCGGCAACTATGCATTACACTAAAGGAACCCAGGCAAATACTTTTGTCGTTACACTTTATTAATTTTTTAAAATGAAATTTTTATAAAGGAAAGGAAACTGACAATTCGTGCTAGATATAAATGTGACGAGATTGAGAAAAAACTGTAATTACCATATCAAACGGCATTTCACCAGGGACTATTTTTATTTTAACACAAAGGGACAATTTTCCCGTATATCATGGCTTTGAGTCGATATTCTATGGTTATGATATCTGATGGTTTGAAACCGTAGGTAGTGGTGTACTAAGTCCTCATACATTCTCAAGGGGTACTTTGTATACATGGATAATTAAATGCTATTGAGTATCCATTCAATCTACGCTAATGTTGAATATATGTGTCGTAAGAACTTCCATCCGATTAAAAATGCCTTCCCGTTTAGGATTATTTGTTTATGGTTTGTTTCCTGTTAAAGGCAATCTGCAGAAATATACATGAAGGGTTATTATGGCAGAAATGGATGGCTAGATTGATTAATTCACTCTCCTAATGTGACTACATAAACTTGAGTTAACCATGTGCAAGCTAGCATGTTCTCATGTAGAACAAGTTTCCTTACAACTTAAAAAGTAGGTTCTAGGTCCGTAAAATAACAGGCGCAATAGACTTTCCTTATCATCGTTTATAAATGTATGCTACCCTTCCCTTTTCTTACTCATGCCTGTGGTTTTCTGTATCAGTTATTGTTCAAACTCTACATTTTATTGTCAATTATCTTCGATTTTGTACACTTAATGCTAAATGCCGTCCATTTTGCAGTTATTTGCTCCTTTGTTTTGTTTAATTACTGCACATTTTATAAAAGAAAAAAAAGATGGGGAGGGAAAACAACATAGTTTATTTCATCTATGTAGTTTTTTTTAATAGAAAATAGATTGGAGTTACTACATGGTGCATGTGTGGTTTATTTCTATGTATATATATTTTTTTTTAATTTACCAAACCTGAAGTAAATTCCTGCAGATATTTGCACAATCTCACCACACCGCTCCTCCCAAGCCATCCCCATCATATGCCTATATTCCTCCCGTCTCCAACTGCCTCTTAATCCAACCCCAATTTTAAGTGGCATGACCTGGGCCAAGGATGTCCCAGTATCCTGCATGACATTTCTTTTCTAATTTTTTTTTTTTTTTTTTTTTTTTTACAATTCCCCTCATGTTTTTACCTTTTTTGTTCTCCCCTACTCTGCAGCTATTCTCCACTCGTCGGGCCTTTTCGATTGCCTATCCGGTTTATGCACTATTCAGGGTTGGTCACATTGGATGAGACAAGGCCTTGTGTGCTGTGTACGGTGCAGTAGGACCTCCTCCGCGAGGCCAAGGGCGATGGTTTGAATGAGCTGCACCTACTTGGCAAAATAGAATCGTACTCGATTAGTTTGATTTAGATGAGATTTGCAATTATATCTACTCGAAACTGAAGCATTATGGCAATCTTTCAATTGTCCATTAATTTTTTGGATTTTCCTTGGTCGCCCTTGAAGCCGCATATGTAAGAACCAAATAATTCTATCAGTGTCTCCCCTTTGGATTGTGCTAAAATTATATACGTGTCAGTTCAGTTGAAATGGCTTTTCCCCCCTTTTCCCATTGGTTGTCTTGCTAGTCTTGCACCTTTGCCAGTGTGCTGTAAAGTGTTGGTCCCATGCGGAAAAGAGGTATTTCCGGTAGAAGTATATATAGCTGCACAAGTGCGCGATATTTGAAGAGTTATTTAACAGATCATAGTTTTTCACATTCCGATTAATCCAATAAGGACGCATGATGCCTGGAGGCATAATTTTTCCCAAATTTACAAAAATGTTTAAACAAAGAATTAATAGAGCAACGTTCATGTGATCTTCACAAAATGTAGATATAACATCATATTTGATATTTCTATTTAAAAAAACACAATATTTATAATTATTTATCGTATTTATTTATTACAGAATTATGAGTTTTAACCATTATGTGCCTGTCCTCTAGCAGGACAAACTGACACCAGCACCCGTCCTCAGTGGAGTGCCTAGGTGATAGGCACCCATTCTTAAAGGGCTAACGTTATACATGAGAAAAACACTCAAATTGAGAATCAGACTAAGTCTGATGTTGCAATAAACTGGCCGCTGCATCATTACTATTCAACTCTTCAATATCCTACCCCTAATAAAAACACCATAGGCTTTACATTGGCTTACTGTATTCAGCTGAGCGTGCAGTAAAGTGTTATTTATTGCACGAGGGTAATGAATGGATTAAATGACATATTTTAAGAAGTCATGGAGATGGGGTAGGATATATACTAAACTGAACTAGAGTTAGTAGTGTGTGTTTATCACACTCTGGTCATGTCGGCTACTCACTGCGCTCGGCTAACGCCTCGTGCAGTAACATGACCTGCCCGTCGTACGATAAACACTCGCACTACTAAGTCTTAATTAGTTTTTTACTAAGTATAGACTCAGTGCATTAGTGTGCATACACAGCTGTATACTATCACTGGACGTACCAAGTTTTCTCAGAGGACTGAAACTCTGCATGACACCGGAACCCCCAATGGTTGGATTCTCCCTTCGGAAACCCACTCTTGCATGTTCTGTATCTCATTCCAACCCCAGCATCAGCTTCAGAGATCGATATACAACGTGTGAAAATACCTTAAATTGCCCACGAATTCTAACCTAAAAACTAAAAAAAAAAGAGTAAAATATATTGATTTTTCTCCCTTTAAATCCATAAAACAAGAAGCGCCGGACACTTAAATTCTCCGAACCTAATTCAAGGATTAGACATGGGAGTCTATACAGGGGCTGAATTTAAACCATGCACTTTTGCAATCTTGGTGTTTTCCAGTGGGTTGCATTCCATCTCGAGTTCGATCCCTCGGCTGCAGACGCCAGGTTAAATCTTTTCTCTCCTCTTCATTTGTTTACCTTTCCCTCGTTTTAGATTTGAATTTCGTTCGCCGATTCGCGATCGGAACCGATTTAATCGCCATTGTATTTTTTATTTGCCGATTGTAGAACAACCGTGCAGTAAGCGCACACCTCCCCCACGATCCACGCCTCACCCTCTCCCTTTTACCCTCTTGACCAAATATGCAATATCGCCCATCCACCCTCCTCCCCACTGGCAGCCCATCTATAACCTGTATTATAGGGAGACATGGTTAGTGTGGCTAAATGGCATGTGTTCTGTGTTAATTTGTGTCGGGAATATTCAGCGTTCGCAGAACGAGCACTGCGTGAAAACCACCAGTTTATTCATATATACGGCATCGCGTAAGTGCATGTATCGGCTGTATATTGACACGTTTCCTCTTTTATATGTCAGCGTAATGGCTGTATTTACCGCAAAGCGTATATGAAGAGAAATATCGTATGCGGGACATGTACAAGCGGGTCGTATACATTTTACACGTCTATAGATGAGGCGTATACACAACGGAAAATAGGACTACCTTGTATATGCAAAATCATACCTATATACGCCGGTTGTGTACATATATAAACTGGTGGTTTTTGCACAGTGGAAGTGACCATTTACGACCAAATCCACTAGGAACAGATGTAATTCAGACACACTGACTATGTCTCCTTGTTATTATATACCTGGAAATCATTAAAGACGCCATTTTACAACAAGTCACGTGGTACGGAGTGCACTCACTATCAGTTCATGCACAGTGTGCAGGAATGGAATTCGTACAGCTGCCACACTAGCGTGAACCATTTGTACACAGGTATATGGTAATTATTACATTATTGTATGCCTTATATTATAGTTGAACACTCTGTACTTAAATGCCACTGCTTGGTATGGCACATTTTGGTATTCATACCAAGGGTCACCACTTGTGACCGGTATGGGATTGGTATGTTTAAAAGTGAGACATATGACATGAATTCAATATTTTCAGGTATATGATAACAGGGAAACCGATCACGGGTATAAGAGTTCTGTAATTTCTACATGAGAATCATGGATACGTCACTCGTGACATATCCCAGGAACCTCACCTAGAAACTCCAGAATTCTCACTCCCAGGATCAGTTTCACTCTATTGTTATTATGATGAGATTTATCCTACCGCTCACATATATCTCCATAGACTTAATATGGTGTTACTGTATGCCACGGATATGCCATAAAATATTTATACGCCATTAGTGACATATGAAGTTAAAAACATGTGACAGGGTAGGATAAAATCTAAACGTCACTTAATCTCATATAATTGTTTACATGCAATTCGCTGTCTTCCGCTACAGATATTACTCAGCTCCGCTTCGTGATATCATTCCGCAAAGACAACTCATGCCATATAAACAATCATATGGGATTTTGTGATGTTTCATGATAATATTTATCTGTTTACCACACCTACTCTATGCGCATGCGTATACGTTTTCCCAATGCTTCTCTGCATGCAAGATGGCAGCATGCGATTCCCTGCCCAATCCTGGCATCGAAAAGGAAGAGATTTTTATGGGAATTCCTTGCAATATGAACACAACCTCAGATCAGGGTGATGTGATTGTTCCCCTCCCAGGAGAAAGTGGGTGATAAAAAAGGATTTTTATCTCTTAATTGCACATGTTTTCCGAACACTGATATTGATGAAGGGGTTCAGCGAAGGGAACAGGTTTTGGGCTTTGGTTCTGTGTGTACCCAAGTGAATCGGTTTCTTCCAAATGCATGAAGATGTCAAGTCCCTCCCATGTTTGACTATTGATCATGACTGAACATGCTATGGCATACCTTTGGTCTTTGACTAGAAACAATAAGTTGAGTTGTTGATCGTTGTTTAGAGTGTGAATTTCAGATTTTGCGTGTACTGTCTGAATTACCCCATTTTCTTTCATTCGAGACTGTAAATGTAATACATAATTTCCAGTATATGCATAAATTTCCTGTAGTAAAAGAAGTAAACTTCAGGTTGCACTCTATAGAAATAACCTAGTCTCTCTATAGAACTTATCTTTCTGTAGATGTAATCATATACAAGTAAAATGCTTTGAATACTTATATAGAACTGCATCAAGAATCGTATAAATACACAATTACTCCACGAGTTTGGATAGGCCGCAATCGTTATAGAAGCAAAGCTGAGTGACGATTAAGGCCCATCCAACTAGTGGGGCATTGTGTATTTCAATATTCGAGTGCGGTTCTGGATTCATCTCACCCCTTTCACTGACATTAAATAGCATCGCAATATCAGAATAATTCAGATTACTTTGCAAATCTAGTTGGTTTATAGTGTATGACATCATCTCATATTCACTCCACCCCGACCATGGCGTAGTATTGTCACTTTACAGGGGTTATCGTTAAGTATTCTTCCTAACTTTATTCCTATGGCTAATCTTTTACCCGGGGTGAGATAATCACCATGCAGCATTCCTTGTCCTATCTTTCATCTGACCTCCACAAAACGCCTTCACATCTTGCACCCAGTCCCTGTTATTACCTGCACTTTCCGAGCACCTATGATTAATTCTAAGTTATTTCTTGGGTATTTTTCATAATTGAATTTATTATGAATTTAAAAAAAAAAAAAAATTATTATTATGAATTTCACAATCTTTGAAGGCCATTCATAAATAAAGAATTTCATAGGAAGATCTTTACATTCAGTCCCCATTATTTTCATTGAATCGAAACTGAAAGCAGCCATATAACTATAGTTCAAACATTCCCATTTAAGGTATCTGAGTCAGGTTTTTCTTAATATTATTATTATTAGACAACAACATTTGGTACACAACAGTTCTTCCTGTTGTGGCAGTGACTACCTCCTTCTAGTGTTATAGGTCCCATGTCCCCATTGAAGGGACAGGGTGGATATACATAAAACGGATAAGAGTTCTACCTATATTCATGATTTATCAATAGTATTTATGCCCTAAATTCGCATATTGAAAATATCTTGAGCCAAGTAGATGTTTAAATAAAACCTGGGACAATCATGTTAAAATGCTTGGGGCTATTATGGTGGAAATTGTTAAAGAAATCCTAGATTCTGGATCCTTTGTAACTGTCAAATCCCTTATAACTGTCCAATCTTGGGGATGTTCCTTCAAACTTCTCCACAGTTTTGCCCACCCACCCACTCCCTCTCCTGAATGTAGGACCAGAAAGCAGTTCACCCGACCACTGCCACCCCCAATACTCCCCGTGCTATATAACTCTGATAGCCCAGCCCACAATTAGTAGAATCTGAACGAGAGTTAGACTCGTCAGTGTTTATGCCACGATGGGAAGGTCGTGTATTACTACGCGAAGCGTTAGCTGAGCGTAGTGAGGAACAGACGTGACCAGAGTGGCATAGACACTGACAAGTCTAACACGAGTTCGGTTTCGTATTTATCCTACCCCGTCTCTACGCTTTTGGATTACCAAACTATAAATATTGATTGAACGACCAACCGAAGTCCAACCGGAACTTTTGAATCCAACTGGAACTTTTTTCGGAGCAGCTCACAATCTCGTCGCTGATTGGTCGATTTTTTTTATGCCCATAGAGGCATAAATCGCACTTTATGTCATGGCATGCTGCATAAAATTTGCCTATGTTATGCCTATGGACCGTTTTTATTAGGCGTAGGATAATCTATCACGACAACACCCCAGACCTCACGAGTGATATCAGTTAATACACCTGAGTATGAACTCATTTATTTTGTGATTAACAGGTTTTGCCCCTTTAACAGAGAAGGCAGCTTTCTATCCATGACAATGCACCTTTTTAATTTTCAGTAGAAGAGATTCTCTATCATTGTGTAGAACAAAGATTGCATTAAGTGAGCCTCATTCGCGTCAATAAAACAGTGGTTTCCACCTCCCCATAGACCCCCAGCTCCAAATCCTGACCGACACCGACAGGTTTTCCTCGTTTTCCCTTTTCTCCAAGGCAGCAAATCCCACATAAAAACATATGTCCAGTTTTTGGTTTGACCCTAACCCACTTACCTTATTTGATAGGTGGAAATAAGAGAAAACATAATTACTGAGCCGGAAGGGATGGCTGTTTGAGGTCTTTTGTACCATAATAAATAAGTCCCTATACCAGAAGTGAAGGGACGTATTAACGTTACAAAAGGCTGAGAAGGGCATCCCTACAGGCTCAGTCACTACGTTTTCTTATTATTGTATACCTAAAATTAATGAGAAAATGACATTTCATTCGCTTACTAAATAATCGATTCATCACTATTTACTACGGGCACAGTGCGCCCGAACATTATTCATACTGCACCCCTAGCAGCAGATATAGGAAGGAAATCCTTGTTTTTGTTTTCAGTTTATAACAAAGAGAGATAGAATTTAGGCTTCATTCAGACCAATATACAGGAGATCAAACCTCCCCACACATCCCAACCCCATTCCATGATCAACAGCGATGTGTTTTCCATATTTTCCCAGTTTCTCTGAAGCAGTTGACTCCACACTAGAAATGTTTCCTCTTTTCTTCATGACTTCAACTGACATCCCTGAGTACGTAGGAATAGAGGGAAACTAGGTTCTAGAGAGAGAAAGTCAAAGTTATTCGGTAAGGCTTGGAAAAATTACTCCCCAAGGCCTTGGCTGCGGGCAGTAATTTTTCCAAGGCTTACCGAGTAACTTTAACTTTCTCTCTCCCGAAACTTGGTTTCCCTATTCCTATATACCTTCAAATGTGGTTTAATAACAATAAATATTGTTATTTGCTCACCCGCCATCAAACCCGAAGCCAGATCCAACCGTATCGAGTAACTTAACACTCTATTTTTTCTCCCCACTGTGATTTTCATGTGAATTTTGTAAGAGACGATCTGATTGGTCTAAATGTCAACCCCGGGTAGTATACGGCAATCTTGGGTAATATACATAAGTTACTCCACCCCGGAGAATGTGGTGTAAGCATAGAGTGTACGGCCATAGGTACATAGTAATAATGGTGTTGTATGTGTGTTGCAGTGAGGACGGGCCAGTGAAAGGAAGCCGAGCATCTCTTACAAGTACAATCAAACTGGACAGTGATGACGAAGGGTCTCTGGCAGAGTACGGTGACATCGACACAGGGAAATTTAACGAGGACGGCAGCTTCATTGGTCAGTACATGACTGACAAAAAGAAGAAGCAATCCAACGTGTAGATTATTATTATAATAATAAGCTCTGTTTGCATAGGATTTTAAACGTACAAAAACATTGTTGTAGTTCCTCGCACACACCCAGGCATAGCCTCAGCATTTACCTAGACCAACGCGTGGAGAGTGAGCATTGGATTTCTGCTTGGCGAGTGATGAGATTCAACCATTATTAACTTTTAAGAAATTTGAATACTAAATTAACAGAAAATCTTTTACAAGGACTTAGGGAGAACGAAACGAGCAACAAATGTTAATTCCATATATATATTCCTTCCGGAATCCAATGAAGGTGTGTGTGTGTGTATTCCGAGGATATTTCAACCAACCAACCATCGTCGTAGGTTTGCTTCTTCAACTGTTGGACATGCCATATACAATGGATGTACCTCCACGGCCTAGCACTAAGGCCTGGCACTGAGGCCTAGCACTGAGGTTCTGGTTGGAGATTTCACGCCTGGAGGTTCACAGTGTTGCCCACGTGCACTGGCTCCACCCGTAGGTGGCACCTAGAAGCTTCTGAAGCAAATGCCACACAAAGGAGAAATCATCTTCTTCTACTTCTTCTAGCACCGTCGCTCCATAATACGGCGGGAAATCTAACACATGGTGCTAGTGGAACATGTACAGTTCGTATTGTATATTTTCACCCGAGAGGGTTCTGTATAGTTTGGCTTGGCACTTTACATGGCCTCCCATGAAATGGACTGAACTGGGTTGAGAGCTGTGCCAGAAGCGAAACAGTATGCAATTTTTTTCTGTTCCTTTTTTTTTTGTTTTTCTTCTCTCAAACTAAGTATGATCATCATGTGGTAAAATTAACAGTGCCATTGTAGCCAAGGCTGTTGTTGTTGTTGCCGAAGTGAACCACTATGTTTAAAGGAAAATAACACCAAGTGGCTAGTATTGCCACCTGATGTTATATTTAGATGTCCTTCCTTAGAAATAACCAGAACTTCACATAGAAGCATGGGAAGAGTACCAGTTAAATGTACCTCCCTGTATGATATAAGAGTCTCTCCAACGATGAATCTCCTACTAGAGAATCTAGCACTAAGCAGATCTAGAACACGACACTAAAACTGTAAAAGGAAACCCATTTCATAAGTTGTGTGGGGTTGTTACTCAACCAGAATAACTGCACACAGATCCTGCAGCGGATATATTTTTCTACTGGAAAGATTGTTTTCAAGTCTTGAATGTTGTGGGACAAAAAAAATATAAAGGGAAGATTGAATACTCCTGAAATGTTTCTGCGGAGTCCGAAGCGAAGGCCGATGCATGGAAATATTTCTATTATTTATGAAATAGGTTTTGGAAACATGAATTATACCATCAATGTTGTTTTTAAGTAGGTGTATATTTATTTAAAGGATCTTACTTAATGATGATTCAAGATTATTACAAAGTTCTTATTGTGAATGCAAAACAAACCGCATGGCACCTTTCGCTTTTTATGCCTTGCTTTTAATGTGTAGAATCCTTTTGGGCTTTGAACGTTTTCAAGTGCCAGTTTTAGTCCTTGCCACTTTTGGCAGATGCATTCCCCGATGTTTGCCTTTTGAACATAACGAGTTAAGGAGTGGAGGGTTCATATATGTGCGTGGACTTTGGACTTAAACAATGCTGGTTTATCGGCTTGGATATTCATATAGTCCGATAATGATGAACTACAAGTCAGAACTTTTGGGAGTATTCAGCTACTTGTGTTGGTTTGTCAGTAGTGTTTAAACAAATTAGAGAAACACCAAAAAACACTACCATATTTCTCAGTCCTCCAGCATACTCTTACACACGTCTATATAGATATAACCATAGTACTAAGTATCGCAATGTTTTCAGAGATAGGCGACACTTTGTGAACTTAGAAAGGGGACAGAAAAATGAAGACGATTTGTAGAGTAAATCACTCAGACTGAGTAGAATTTGATCAACTGACCAAGAACATTGAAATCACATCACTTTATAGTAATGTGCAAACGTGTGCATCGTTTTATATATATATATGTATAATTAAAATTGGTAACTCAACGCCATAATCTCCAGTTGACTCATGTGAATATTTTGTAAGTAGTGTGACACAGAGCAGTCGGCCATTTTGGTTTTGCTTCATATTTACTGTGAGTGTCTTGTTCGGCTTATGCTACTCATTTCCTTTTAGTTATCAGCGTATAAAATGTAAGACAACTCTATGAACCTAATGGCTAAGTCTGTTTTGCTGTTAATAGGTAAATGATTGTGACTTTATCCAATGGTTTATATATAAACAATAACTCTTACCTCATGACATCATGGATTGGTGATCCAATCTAATTGGATCTGCCTATTATGTAAATTACCCTAATTAAGGGGGAGGGAGAGGGGGGAGGCTACTTGTATAGTCTACAGCCACAGCTCATTTTGGGAACCTCATTTTAGTTCTGTTTCTGGTCACCACTTGAGATTATTTCATTTCGTGTTTTTGACAGATTTAATGAAAAATTCGTCCCGGTGATGTCATTGAGGTAAGAGTTGATGAGAGATTTTAGCATGAGTTTTTTGGTTATCCAGGCTCTCTTAACGATAACCAAAGGTTGATCATCAACATACCAAACTAACCTGATTATTTCTCTAAGACCCACTTAGAGGGATCTTACACCTTAAGTTAACCATTCATTAACTTTCGGTAGATCTAAGCATGTAATATCTCTGCCTCCTTGACACGACCTGTAAAAATTTGTATAGACCACATGGATGCATGAGTAGAAATCATGAGAACGACACAATAACAATGTCAACAATTTCAGACTCATTTTTTTGTTGTTGCATGATCTTTGGTAACATTTCCCCATTGGTAGTGGAGAATCTGTGAGGCGTATGTATTACTGACTCCAAACTGTTGTCCTACCTTCGCCAGCATTCTCATAGTAAATCATGCGAAGCAGGCCAAGGTGTATTAATATCTAGATGTAAGACTCCTACCCTTGTAGACCATACGTCAAATGCTCAGTGGTGGGTTTGCAAACCCTTGCTACTTACACTAATAGTTGTGAGATGAATTCCAAGCAACGTGCAAGGGTTATAATAATAACAGCAACAACAACAACAAATTCCGTAAAATATTTCTAATCAACTTGCAACAAGAAAATTTTTGTTTGCAAAAAAAACAACAAATCAACAAAAAATACATCACTGAGGATCTGATACAGGTTACTGCACAATGTGTAGACTACCCTACGATTTTATATTGCTCTGGTGTATACATTACTCACTGATGGTAAATAATGCCCTGATTAATCTGTCCTCCATGCTTTGGGTTCCATATTACATCGTGGTAGTGGTGGCAGGGCCAGCGGTTGTCCTCTACATGATTGCTTTGTCGTAGGCAGTGGGGTGTGTTCTAAATCTGAGTGAATCTGGACACTGTTAATATTCTCTTACAACATAAAAAAAAAACACGGGTCAGGCTGCAGCTCCTAACACATGTCCGCTTCTGCCTCTCGTGGGGGAATTTTCCTGAGGTTCTATCGGCGAGAAAGTATGATTTGATCATTTATTTGCATTGTAAGATAGTTTTACCATAGACCACTAGCGCCTGCTACAGGAAGACTCACCACACGTTCATAGCAAAATTCCATCCAGCGAATATGATTTATATGGTGGATTCTAACTATTATTGTCATGTTATGATTCTAGGGTATTTCTTGAGTATGTCGAATTGAGTGAGTGGTATGGGTCTGACATTACTGTTGACTGAAAGCTTGGTCTTGTGTAAAATGAATCCTGTATATGTATAGTGAATAAAGCAGTTGGTGCAGTACCAACATCACAACACGCCGACACCTGCATCTCCTCTTCTCTACTTTACCCTTTAACCCTTTAAGGGTGAATGATGCCTTGAGGCATCATCCAGCCCAGGGCGAATGATGCCTTGAGGCATCATCCAGGCCAGAGCGAATGATGCCTTGAGGCATCATCCAGCTCAGGACGAATGATGCCTTGAGGCATCATCCAGCTCAGGGTGAATGATGCCTTGAGGCATCATCCAGCTCAGGGCAAATGATGCCTTGAGGCATCATTTCTCAAAAATCTATCAAATTGTTCTTAACAAAAAATAATGGAAGAACATTAATGAAATGTTCACAGAATGTATACATGCATAATACCATTATTAGTATTTCTATTCAAAACAAATAAATTATTTAAGATTATATATCATATCACATGATTAGAAAATTGAGTTGTGGGTTTTAACGACTGTGTGCGTGTCCCCTAGCGGTATGAAGTGCCACCAGCACCTGTCCTCCAGGGGGTAGCTTGGCCACAGGCAGCCGTCCTTAAAGGGTTAAGGACGGGTGCCTGCGGCCCAGCTACCCCCTTAAGGATGCGTGCTTGTGGCAGTTTGTCCCTGCTAGGGGACGGGCACATAATGGTTAAAACTCATGATTTGAATGTTTAAGCATGTGATACAAAATATAATCCTAAATATTATATTTCTTCTGAATAGATATACTAATTATGGTGTTAGACCTACTTTATGTTAAAATTTGATTAATATTGCTCCATTATTTCTTTGTTAAAAAGGAATTTATCTGTTTTTGAGAAATTATGCCTCAGGGCATCATTCGCCCTGGGCTGGTAGATGCCTCAAGCCATCATTTGCCCTGGGCTGGTAGATGCCTCAAGGCATCATTTGCCCTTAAAAGGTTAGCAGGGTGTTCCATTGGGCTGGCCGTGAATCCGATGTCATTGGGTGGCAAACACGCAAATGTACAAACCCACAAGCCCGTTCAGTGGTTTATGAGCTATTTTCCACTGGCTGACTATTCGCCACTGATCTGCAGTCGGGAACCACCAACGCAAGATCAGTGAATGGAAACAGACATGTACATAAGTGTTCACCGATTAAATGTGTTTTTAATGCAATAAGACCACCACCGCAATGGTCATTATGTTTAGAGGACAGTTCTGACAGTTCTGCCGTTGAGCGTATGGCCTGCTCCACTGCGCCGATTACTATAACCATCTTAGGTACGGATTATGTTGCAGCCGCACAATGCTGTTTTGTAGTCATGCAGACGTCCAAATGGAACACCCCCATTTACACCCTTTATGTTTCCTTGGTGCCCCAGACGGGTACCGATAAATAATTTTCCAGGAATTTGGTAATTCATTTACGAAAATATAATTTATGCACCTATTTATTCATATCTCTCTATATTTCTCTACCTTTTTAAATATTTTATTTTTATGTTTCATAGATCTGAAATTTCTGCTGTTTTTATACAGTTCCTCCATTTTTCTCCACATGTGTGCGATATTTACGGTGATATACTCACTTTCCAAATGCCCCTGGAAAATGTACACCGAAAAGTTTCTTAATTTGGAGGTCTACAGATTGGTTATCTTTATAGGGAATAATCATTGTCCATTCAGACAAGCATCTCTTGGTGTTGCATACATTAGATCCTGATTGTTCAGTTTGTCTCAAAACGTCATAGAGCTGATTCCAATGTGCGGATCATTATATATCAAAATTCCATACAGATCATTTATTTGTTTTCATATCTCCATGGCAATATCTTCCCGTGAATCTCCTTTCATCACTGAATCCATTTCTGGCTTAGAATTACAAAGTTGTAGACCAGAATAGCATGAACACTGTCCAATCAGAGATTCCCTTGCATTTTATAGTAAGTAAAGATTGGTGGAAAAGCCTCAAATACAAACTAAATAAATATATTTGATAGGTAAAAGAACTAAAAAGAAAACTAAAGAAAAAAAGCATGAATTCATGAAATTTATATAGGGCTAATGAGGAGTATTCTACAGTAGAATCCAAATATGGGCGTATATTAATACATATTTACCAGTAGTCCAAACATATAGCAGATACTATAGAGGAAACCCATGAAAGTTTAGGGTCTGAGCTCGTATCCCATCGAGTTTGAATCACGTAGTAATTCACAAGGCGAAGCCGCATGAATTGCTATGTGATTCAAATGAGATGGGATCGAGCTCTGACCCTAAACTTGAATGGGTTTTTTAATTTATCTGAGAGGTGACCATACAAACTCATAGTCCTTACTCATTATTATGGTTTTTATCTCACCCCAGATATTTTTTCTCCATAGACTTAACATTGGAAACTCGTATCTAACACCCATTAGATATTTAGGAAAAATATCCAATGGGGGATAATGTCACAAATGTTAGCCCATTAGTCAATGTTAAGGGTGAGATAAATTCAGAAACCCATTCAAGTTTAGGGTCAGAGCTCGATCCCATCTCATTTGAATCACATAGCAATTCATGCGGCTTCGCCTTGTGAATTACTACGTGATTCAAACTCGATGGGATACGAGCTCAGACCCTAAACTTTCATGGGTTTCCTCTATAGTAAACCATAGTAAGGAGAGGTGCCCATACACCCCCGAAATACTGAACAAACACCTAAACTAATTGGTAAGTATATATAATATGAGACGTTTATTCTATATAAATAAATTGGTGAGTACATATAATGTGATGTTATATTTTATATGAAGAATAGGTAAGTCCATATAATATGATTTGAATAATCTATTTAAATAGGATGTATTCTTCTGCCTAGCTGTACCAACTGACATTTCCTCCATAAGAAGTTCCGGCTATTAGAGGCATATCCGACAATACACAGTGGCGCCACCTGGTGATCTTCAAATACCCATTCAAACAGGTTCCTTTGACTTACCTTGATATCAAAATGAGTGAAATGTAACATTCTGTTAAGTTTGGTCTAACCCAAAAGGTAAAGTAGGCCAATTCAGATCATTTTCTTCAATTTATCAAAAAATACAGGGACAATGACCTATGTATTTCTTGAAACTTGAATGTGTAGTACTATATATTGACCATATTCTGTAACAGTTTCAATGAAACCACACGGGGTTTAGTATGTGAAATCAAACTTTATAATCTCTATAGTCTATCATAATATCATGACTTAATTCATGCCTCGATCAAAAACTTGCACAATGACCCTTAATTTTCCCATCAAAATTGCGTTCTACTATACTTTTAGGTCATCCTATTGAGTTCCCAGGAATATGGCATGGATTTTAGATCTTTAGGTATATTGTCCGATATGCTTTTAACTTGTCCAACAACGGTACTCAGCAACCAATTTCGCACGTCTTATTCATCTTCCCCGAATTGATATAATTGGTAAAATGTCCTAAGATGATGAGATCCTAGAGTGGACGAAACCGAAAACATTCATCGACAACCATGTTATGTCTCGAATATGCACTGGAATGGATCAATTACTTTGGCACCTCTTCCCTTTTTAACCTTCCCACTTAGTGTACTAGCAGTAACGAAGTTGGGGGATATCACAAATATAAACGAAAAGTTGAACACTTATGCCATGATAAAGTTAATAAGCATAGTTCGTATGATATACTCAAGAAAAGGCAAGAAGGACAAAGAAGATGATAATAGGAGGCGGTGAGTTGTTATTGACTGGACATCATAGATTAACAGGATTGCTGTCTATGAGTCTTTTATTTTTGATTATTGACAAACTTCACCATTGCTTGGCAGTTTTACAGCTGGAGAGAAAAACACAGCTCCAACTTTCTGACATCTCGTAGCTGATCATGTAATAAAACACGTTCAAGTTGGGCTTGCTGATTTGGTTGTCATGTGGGTTTTTTTTCCAGGATGCAAATCGCTACAGAATCCAACAAACCGTGTTGATATTGCAAAAGTCCAAAACTATAATATTTTCTTTCCAGAATCGAAGGATCCTTCCAATGGAGTGCTGAGAGTTTGAGAGTCAAGACTACACGTTAGGTCACCATATTCTGCTCCTTTACCTGACAGCCACTTGAATCTCCTAATCCTTTCCCTAAGTTGTACGGCGAAGAAGAGTGTAAGATATCCTGAAATGTGTTTTAGAGAGATAAAATCGCACTGAATCTCAAAGATGGCAGAGTAATATAGGCATGATGCTCATTGTGTAATAGGCCCTGATCAAGCTATATTTTATTTCCAATATACTTTCCATTTTGTCAATGTTATCATCTCCATATTGTGTGATTGATTTGCAAGGGTTATCATCTACCTTGAACCATCCTTGTTCATACTATCATTTTAAGAACGGTCACACGGTCCAATTGAATTGTTGCTTTCTTCAGAAAAAAGCAATTGCCAACGAGCAATCCGTTCGGTCACATAGACCTATTTAAATTTCTTCTCATTCCCTTTTCATTTTGATTGGTTATTTGCACCAATTCAATCTTTACTAGTTCCTCTGAACCTAGCATCAAGCAGCTTATATGGTACAGAGCCTACCCTGCTTCTCTGATCATCCGTTAGTGGATAATGGCACGTTCCAGTGCCACCCATTAGATGGCGCCACCAGTCGTGGAGACCCACCTCTGTGATCTTCCATTTATTGAGAATTCATAGCCAAACTAAAGGTGGTGCTCCGTTGCGCCGGTCTCCGAACAATCTTCACCCAATCTCCACCTGTTCTCCGATTGTTTTTGCCTCATGCGCAACCATGAGGAGAACATGGGGGCCAATCAGAGACCACTAAGAGTTTGAGTGCCGAGCTCCACTATCGAAGACTAGGTGCCGAGTGGCCACCAACCAAATGATCGTGAGAACGTAATGGCAGCACCCATGTTAGGAGGGCTATGTACCGAAGTCATCACGGTGGTAGCGGTATCGTAGCGTATCGTGGAGGTTCTTGATCCAAAATTTTATTGCATCGGAAAGAAACGTGAAAGCATACGAATGGACCAGATTTTTTTCCCGACATGTTGTACAATGAACTACGATGACCTCCCATTAAAAAGCATTCTCCGTAGTCTGCACTACCATGGAAACTCTGCATCTTAGTGCATCGGGAGGTCATCAACTTTTATCGCAGTAGGTAAACACCCTCTTAAAGGAGAACTGCAGGATTTCTATATTACCCAAGTATTATTTCTAATTCTACTCAATTGAATTCTACTGTAAAGCGAGTGAGTATAGAGTTGATTAATATACTTCAAAGAGAAAAGATAACTGCATTTCAAAATACATGTTTTAGCCGAGCTGTAGAAGAAGTACCAGCTCTGTAATGGGATGGTTGTAATATAGAATTCACCAGGCATATGTCCCTGTCATGATAACGTTGTAATATTATGTCTATAATGTCTTAGAAATGGATATATGTGAATATATGAATTTTGCATTTTTGTAATTGAATATGAAGCAAACTGTGAATTGTCAGTGGTCGTAAGCCAGCTTGTTATCAAGTACATCTAAAAAAACAACCACTTGGTTAATAGGAAATCAATAAATAATGTTAACCAAAATTAGGATTGATGCAAAATATACGTACCATATCGCTCCTTTGTTAGTGTCACATATATCACATATAACAATTACCATGCATGATGAAATTCCAATCTTTTCTATATGATGGGCAACCATCTGACGAAAAGGGAAAAGATAAATCCCATAAAATTCCAATGGATTATGAAAAAAAGTAGACGGGGCAGTCCCAAGGGTAGGCAGGTTGTAGTTATTTAGTTTCAGAACCACCTGTTTGTCTCTTTGTCTGGGGTACACATTATGACCTGCTAACACATGCTAAACTTCACCCAGGAGATAGATACCACTGCACCCCTTTCATAACTTCTCCCTTGCTGTAAGCCTTTGAGAAAAAAATCACTCACCCGTGTCTAAGCTGTGAGATTTATAAATGTTGGTTGAGCCAATGAGAAAGTGGAAAATATATATCAGGTTGTAGATTGCGTATTCATAACTATTTACGTACACATGGCGAATATACCGTAAATGCGCACCATTTGACCATATTCTGTAAAGATACCATACAGAACAGGGTTCCGTATTGCAAAGTACGAACCCTGTACTGGATGAGTAGACTATATAACAGTGTTTTAAAAGAAATCATTTCAAGTGTATAATGAATATAGAACAACCTACCATGCTTTTATAAGCTATAAACCTCGATGCAAATTTATGGTTCGCTCTGACCTAAATACCCATCTCGTTTGATAGCTTGTACAGAATGACCAGGTCGTTCTATATAACTGCTGTTTTGTACAGTTTAACCACTAGGTGGCTCATTTTTGTCTCACTGCTGAAATACAGGTGGGAAGCCTAATTCTATAAAAAAAAAACAGCATAGAGCCTGTGAGACGTTTTTTGGGGTGCCCACTTGGAGTTTCCTTCTTGTTTCTCCCCTATAGATGATATCAAGAAACGTCATGAAATTTCATATGATTGTTCGGTGTCTTCCACTACAGATATCATTTCATTCCGTGGAGGCGACTCGAGCCATGTAAAAAACAATCATACGAAATTTTATCCTACCTCGTCACATGTTTTTGACTTCATATGTCACCCATGGCATATAGATATTTTATGGCATAACCAACACCATGTTAAGTCTATGGAGATTTATATGCGGGGTAGGATAACTGTTATGACATATCCACTGTTTGCAAACGTAACCTCTATAGTATACTTCTGAGTGATCGGAAATAGTTTTGTGCTTTTTGACAGGAAATATATATAAAAAAAATGTATAGTGATTATTTTTCTGAACCAATCCTAAGACTTCAATTATGACACTACAAGCAGATTATTTCTGCAAATCTGCCACATACTCTTCACACATCTTTTTTTTAAACATTTGCACCACAATTGGAATGCCTTTACCAACATAGATACTATTGTACATTCTTAATCTTTAGTGTATAATTGTTATTGTGAACCACATTACAGAAATGTGTTTCCCTTTTAAGAGGCTACATTTTAGGATACTTAAGTAATGTTAATGTATTATATATATACTGCTTCATTTGCAACCTTTTATTATCATATTTTATAATATATGTGCGCAGTGGCATAAATGTGTTTGTGGTTGCGAAACAAAGGTGTTAGAATGTAGGAAAGTGTTGTCTACAACGTATGTGCATTTCCTATTTTATTGTACATGAGGATCGTGAAAGTTCATATTATTGGATTAATGTGTGTGGTGGTGATAGGTGCAAGATGCTTCTCCAGATCCTATTATAGACAATTTTAGTATCCAAACACACTGATCAATATATACAATGCTGAGAGCTGGAAAGCATAGGAAGGTATAGTTTTATGAAATTAATATACTGTATATATTTTTGTGCCGTTGATTAGTGGTCAATTTCATTGTCCGAACGGTTTTAAACAATTATTGTTGAATCTTGGATTCCTTGATAAATATGAAATAATGTATTATACATGATGTTCTGCTTGCCAAATTAACGCTTCGCGTAGCCTGTCCTTGCAAGTGGTATGCAATACACACACTAAATTTGTTTAATGACAAATAAAGACACCGTCAAATAAAATTAAACTATTGTTGTTTTATACTTTGTCAGCAAATGTAATAGAATATATCATTTAACAGAGTAGATATTCTTTTTCTGATAGATTGCAATGAATACATCAAGAAGAATTATATTCAATTTCCTGTTATATTTTGTTCTTGTATTTGACTTTCGAAATCCAATCAGGCTTTTTAAAGATAAAATTAATTTTCAGAGGTTTTCCTAAATAAAAAAAAAGAGAATATTTTGTTGAGATCAACGCCTTTAATTCTTAAGATACTCTGAATATTAGAAAGAAATGTGCAAGATAATATATGACAACATACAGCAAAGACAGGAAATACAGAAAAGAAACTTATTCGGAACCATTTTGTATTATACAGTTCTGCTCTATTCATCCCTATTTTGACCAATTATATTGATTTCTGTGGGACAAGATTAACCATCGAAATTTTCCATATCTATTACTAGCAAAATCACTGAATTGGAACATTCTATAGTGTCTCCTTTCTGCCTTGTTCTTTACTCTATGGCTGCCATGTAGTGAATGGCATGTTTACCCTCTTCATCACTAGCTGTAGTTCCTAACCTGCTCACATGGTGGCAGGGCACTCTCACAGTGACACTCTGAGATGTGCGTGTCAGGAGCGCCCTCACTGGTATGTGTGGTAAGCTGGAATGGACTCATCTAGATTGGCCACTACGTCTCCATTCTGTTCAGACTAAGAGGTTGGTCAGGTTAAATCACATACGATATCTGCGGTGTGTGATTCCAACCAAGTAATTCTATGTATGCTTATACTTGCTCAATTCTTTGATTATGAACATTCATTAAATGATTAAACACAATAAGAATAAAGTTCATTATAGTATGTATCCTACTCTGACTGGCCCATGAATCAAAGACTTGTCCACTTTGAACCAAATCTCCTGTTTATGGCCTCCAAGCCACTCCCTGTAACCCTATATCTCATCGTACCCGTCCGCCTCCCCTTCTCCAGTTCCCTTTCCTTAAGTTGTACGGCGAAGAAGAGTGTAAGATATCCTGAAATGTGTTTTAGAGAGATAAAATCGCACTGAATCTCAAAGATGGCAGAGTAATATAGGCATGATGCTCATTGTGTAATAGGCCCTGATCAAGCTATATTTTATTTCCAATATACTTTCCATTTTGTCAATGTTATCATCTCCATATTGTGTGCTTGATTTGCAAGGGTTATCATCTACCTTGAACCATCCTTGTTCATACTATCATTTTAAGAACGGTCACACGGTCCAATTGAATTGTTGCTTTCTTCAGAAAAAAGCAATTGCCAACGAGCAATCCGTTCGGTCACTTAGACCTGTTTGAATTTCTTCTCATTCCCTTTTCATTTTGATTGGTATATTTGCACCAATTCAAACTTTCCTCGGTCCACTGAACCAAGCATCAAACAGCTGATATGGTACAGAGTCTACCCTGCTTCTCTGATTATCCGTTAGGAGATAATGGAACGTTCCAGTGCCACCCATTAGATGGCGCCACCAGTCGGGGAGACCCACCTCTGTGATATTCCATTTATTGAGAATTCATAGCCAAACTAAAGGTGGTGCTCCATTGCGCCGATTGTTGGTTTCCGAACAATCTTCACCCAATCTCCACCTGTTCTCCGATTGTTTTTGCCTCATACGCTACCATGAGGAGAACATGGGGGCCAATCAGAGACCACTAGGAGTTTGAGTGCCGAGCTCCACTATCAGCGACTAGGTGCCGAGTGGCCACCAACCAAATTATCGTGAGAACGTAATGGCAGCACCCATGTTAGGAGGGCTATGTACCGAAGTCATCACGATGGTAGCGGTATCGTAGCGTATCGTGGAGGTTCTTGATCCAAAATGTTATTGCATCGGAAAGAAACGTGAAAGCATACGAATGGACCAGATTTTCCCGACATGGCAAGCCCTTACTGGTATGTGTGGTAAGCTGGAATGGACTCATCTAGATTGGCCACTACGTCTCCATTCTGTTCAGACTAAGAGGTTGGTCAGGTTAAATCACATACGATATCTGCGGTGTGTGATTCCAACCAAGTAATTCTATGTATGCTTATACTTGCTCAATTCTTTGATTATGAACATTCATTAAATGATTAAACACAATAAGAATAAAGTTCATCATAGTATGTATCCTTCTCTGACTGGCCCATGAATCAAAGACTTGTCCACTTTGAACCAAATCTCCTGTTTATGGCCTCCAAGCCACTCCCTGTAACCCTATATATCATCGTACCCGTCCGCCTCCCCTTCTCCAGTTCCCTGGCCGCCTGTGTTGTCATAGCAATAAATGTCGCCTGCTCCTGACTGTGACTCGATTGGGATCAAAGTGAGAGGGTATCAATCTCCCATCAGATATCATGACCAGTAGCGAGGATATCTGTATGGAGAGTGTTGGGAAAACTGGAGCTAAACAGTACCAGAAATCCAACACCATTACCGATTGTACCAGTCCCTGTATCCCAGCGAGGAGGGTAGCCATAGTATGCAGGGACTGGAGCCAGTCTAATGTATACTCTAAAAGCAGACATACTTAATAGGAAATACTCAAAACTATCAAATTAATAAAGAAACCAAGATGTATGTTCATTATAATTTGAAGAAATACACAGAATCACCGGAGATAATCGTCTAGTGTAAACGCAGGGTTATGTGAACTATTATCTCTATTTCTCTTGAGATATGTTGTTGATGATGATACCTTCAATCATATTACCATATTTCAAACAGCATTACTTAATATATCATGCTTTAGGTTGCAATACAGTACAGCTTCAATGTGTTGGATCACCATGGCAACTGACTGTGGAGACAAGTCTGTCACTGGTCCCCATTGCAACACTTAGGACATTTACCTACAACCACTCACATACACCTCTGTGTGGTTGAGTAATCTTCATATATAGGGCTGCATACACATACATCACTGTGTGGGTGAGTGGTCTTCACATATAGGACTACACACACATACACCACTGTGTGGGTGGGAAGTCTACACATTGACAGGACTTTACATATCTGTAAGAATATTACATCTGAACCTTGATATCAGAGAACTTACCTCGGAGGATAAGAGACGGAGCTCTTAGAGATGGTGTTGCCACTTCAAAAGCCCGGATTAATATTTTACCTATGGAGAGCGCCTCATGCATGTGTGACAACCCAGGAATCCCTGCGATGACGTTATCGCGCCCGAGGCTGAGACAGCCTCAGGGGGGAATCCCTGACACTTCAACTAGAGTTTAGTCGGCCGCTATCGCTCAAACAACATAGACATACACACATACACTGGTTTGTGGGTGTTCAGTATTTTAGGGAAACTAGTTAACCTAATTGGGAGGGGTCCTCGTACCGCGTTTAATTCGCTAAATCTACCGCATGAGCTCGTAGAGCGAACGCGGTAGATTTAGCGAAAGAAACATATGTATGCCTGATTCTGTTATATTTACACCACTATCCATTAGTTCCGATCTCTGCCATTTGGGGACACCACCGTGGCATATCTCATTTTTCATTAGTCATTAAGTCCCTGGTCTATTGGAAATCCAATGATACAGATTATGAAATTGTTCTAAAACCCTATTTTTTATAGTTTCATTAAATACATATAATAAACCCTGCATTCTTTGGTAATTTAAACGATTTTTTTTAATAAATTTTACTTTCAAACACCACTCTTCTGTATGGTTCTCCATGTACGCCTTTATAAGGCTACAGGAAGTTGAGATCACAGAAAATGGTCTGAGTGAGTGAGTGTAGCGACCAGCAGCGGGCCCTGACGGGAGGATCTGAATATGCCAGTGAGGCTCTGAAGATGCCAGGACATGCCGGGGACTTCAGTGTTGGTGCGGGGGCCGTGAGGCTGGGAGTCCGAGTCTCAGTCGGGATCAGTCAACACACACTGGGGTCAGGTCAGGGTCCTGTGCGAGGGCTTCAGTGTTGGGAGATGGCGGGAGGTGGCAGGAGCTCGGGGAAGGTGGCGGCCGCAGTCACACGTAAGTGTCGGGTCAGTGGTGGTGCAGCCTCTACCAACACCAACGAGTGCATGGAGGGGTGGCGGCGGGTCATGATTCTTTTTTTTATATTTTTTTATCATGTATACGGCGTATATACATGTCGGGCAGAGGATATTTCCTCTCGTGTAAAATACAGCCAAGACGCGTCTGTATACAAAAGGAAACAGTCTTGTATACGCCTCATACGCTTGCATGAAATGTGGACGTATACATATGATATTAACATAATATACAGCCGATACATGTACACCTCTGATACTTCCGCGATGGCATATATATGATATAGGAATAAACTCGTGGTTTTCGCGCAGTGTTACGAAAACCAAAGCAGTTAAGACAAATGTTATTTCTTTTTATATTTGCACTGATTTAGTTTCTGTGTGTTCTGTTTTAAATATTTAGGAGCAAATTCCCATTATAACCCATGTACACGTACATTTCATATATTGTAAATGCGATTGGGCAACCAGGTAGCTGTTACCTCTGATGATACTATTCCAGAGCAAATTCGGAAACTACGAGATCAAATAAGAAGAGAAATCCGGGAGAATAAGGCTAGGAGGAGTAGTAAAACTCTGGAAGATAATAAAACACATTTTGGCAGAAGTTAAATAGCATTTGGGAGCCTGTAGCAGAGACAATTAATTATCCTCTGACAGAAGGAGAACACACACAAGAAATAACTAGAAATATAGATAGATCTTTCTCTGAAATCAGAAATGAAGAATTTCACTAACTGTGCCGAAATTACACCCTTGCCTAAAAAGGAGGGTAATTTGCATGAATATGGAAATTGGAGGCCGATTTCAGTTCTTCCTTTTATGCTGTGTTTATCTTAGAATACGACCATACTGATTTAGGAGCATGGTTAAAACAAAACAAGTTTGCAGTAAATTATGAAAAATCAAAAAAATTTTGGTACATCAATAAAATCGCTACAAAGAAGAATCAGGACATTGCCATGATGGAAATAAATTAGGAGCAGTTGAAGTGTATAAATACTTGGAAACGATTGTATTTGATAAAATGAACTTAAAGCACAGTTTGATAAGATAAATAATGAATATCATTTAGAATTGTGTAGCTGTCGCAGGTTAAATCTATTCTAACCTCGGATGACCATATATTTATCCAGGAATTAGAGTTGCTACCTTGTGGATGTATTAAGCCATAGGTCAGCGCGTTTTTCGGATGAGAACTGGGTGATCCGGTAACCCCTAGTCACACAAGGCCAGATACAGTAGCTTTAATAATACAAGGATTTATTGATGTTGAACAGTATTTATACAACATGTTCCTGGGACCAACAGTGAACAGAACCCTAGCACTGGGTGCTAGTTGATAGCACAAGGGAGCTGGGCGCTATCAAGGAGGTTGATTGGCCCTAGCTCAACCACCAACACTGCATGAAAACCACCAGTTTACATATGAATGCGTCCGGCGTATATAGTGTCACGTACAGTAGCTAAGGCCTAATCCTATAGACTAGCTAACGCAGTGACAAGAAAAGAGAATTCAGAATATCTTCTACACTAAATGAAGAAGACAGATAACCATACACAGATATGTATTAATAACATATATTATAACAAAGTATACAGTTACATAACAATTCTCATTAACATACAAAATCATATACACTTCTGTAGTGTACATATGATATAAGTCCTCTTGGTCTAAGCAGTACTCACAGTCTATCACTTTCAGTTATTGTTCAATGTCTCCTTGACTTGTGGATATAGATGATCCAAGTAGTTCTGAAGTCATACTTTGGGTACTGCATATATAACACAAGGTCTCTTCAGATATCAACCTGCTAACACTGAGACCCTTATGTGCACTTATGTGCATGGGCCCACCCAAATTACCACACAGCAGCAACTGGCATGCCACATCCTCTAGTGTAGAAGGAGCACACTACCACTCGACCCTACAATAGTTTAAAATAAGAAAGATAGGGCTTTTACTAAAGGAAGTTAGAATAGAAATAATAAAACACATGCTACTTCCAGTTTTAGAATATGCTGATATAATCAATAATTTAAAAGGATTAATGATTTTAGAGGCAAGTCCAATTTATTTTGTCAAATTTCAAGAATTGACCTTGAAAACAGTGACCTTGACCTTGGCCCAAGGCCACATAACCTTGGCAGGATATTCGGCTGTTAAATGCCTAGCAATTCTGGAATTTGAGACATGCCACTCAAAAACTGTTTAAACTAGACCAAAACAGTAGATTTGAACTACCAAATTTGGTGACCTTTGACCTTTGACTTCTCCTAGCACCTTTGACTTGACTATTGGCCATGCCCAGATTCTCTACTTTTTTTTAGGGGTGTCATGGATTTTGGAAAATCACCATATACATGTGTCTGCTACCCTGCTTTGTTTCCTACCACATATAAAACATTATAATTCCGTCGGATCCGCTTGGAGTTGCTTTTGCACATAGAGACAGAGTGAACCAGACCTCTGCTTGGAGACTGAAGGGCCACGAGAGTGAGAATCTCGTGCAGTACTTTACTAAATCCTGCTACTCCTTTTTAACTGAATCCTGCTACTCCTTTTTGTGTTTCTCTACACAGATATACTTCTATCCTTAGGATTTTTTTCTAGCTGTACTGAAAACATAATCTAGAACTGTTGTTTTCAGATCTCCTTTCCTTAAGTGAATGCAATGAGATCTCACCCTTTTGCTTGTGTCAATCGATAGAATTCTGATCGCCAATGATCAGCTCAAGCATCTGTGTCATACGAAATGATAACCACGAGTTTACAATGGTTTCCCGTTCACCCGCTAGAGGGCCGGCAGTTAGAAATTGTAGGAGGATGTGGGGAGGAGGTAGGTGGTAGCTAAATACGAATCAAAGAAGTTGCTAGTATAATAAAAGATATTCTCACTTATGATTAAGACAGTCTCGGAAACCAGGTATATCCTATAGAATCTGGCCAGTTCTACAGGGAGATGCAAGTCAATAATAGCAGTCAAAATGCAATTTTTCAAAAACAACATAAAGCGCTATTATTATATTGTGGCTTACTTGTAAATAGATATGCACATGTTTATATGATAAATGATATGCACTAATTTCTGTTATTTGTTTTGACATATCAGACATAGTCATAGAGATTACTTTCTTCATTGGAAAGTACCTTATGTGTTTCAAGGTTTTGTTTGTCAACATAACACATGGGTCGGATTTTTTAAACCTGCTAAATTCCGCTTTGAACCTGGGATAAAACACGCAAAAAAGAATTTCAGAATAATACTTCTTTTTATATTTTATGTTACTCACCTACTAAGTACGTTCCAGAAAAACATTATTCCAACAAAATCAGATCAATGGTTTAGATTTGAGAGCCTTTTGAAGTTGTGTATAATACTGCATGTTGTCCAACCCCCTAAATATCTGAAATTTCAAGAAATGTTATAAATACTTATAACTTAAGAAAGACTAATATTATACGGTGACACACATTATATTTTATCCAAAATACCTTTTTCATATATTAGATTTAAAAGAAAAGCTCTAAACCATATTTGGGGTGTTGGGCAACACAGGGGTGTCGGACAACACGAGGGGTGTCGGACAACACGTTAATAGAATTACTCAGAAAAATGAGAAAAATAATATTTGAGGCTATAATACTTTATATTTTTAATTAAATGATAATAAGCTATATTTCACAAAAGCAAACCACTCAATTACTGATAAAAAACAACCCCAAAATCATAACTTGTAAAACAGCGTGTTGTCCGACACCCCTGGGTGTCGGACAACACATGTTCAGTTTTTGAACAATAAAAAGTATATTTATTTATTTAGAAAAAAAACAACCTGGGTATTCAGGAGTGGTAGGGGTACTTAACATAACCAAGGATATTTGTTATTCTATTATGATTATTTTTTCTTTTACACATCCTTTAGAGGTGTGTTGACCAACAACCCATTTTTTTGGAAAAATATCATCATGGGATCATAATGTTCTGATATCAGAAAGGATAATCCGATTGTGTTGAAACTTTCAGGTATCACAGCCAGGATTCTGGTCAACATTGTACAATAAAGAAAAATTTATTTCTCACTATATATCTCATTAGTATTTTCCCATGAAAGTCGGGGTCTTGAACAACATACTCTATGGGTCTCTATGTTGGAAAATTTGTAGGTCCTGGATAGTTTTTACCATTTTAATATTTTTTCAATCTTTTACCAATTTTCAAAATTATATTGTCTACACTTCTCATGACATATGCTTTAAACATGTTAATAAATACAATTTGCTCGAAATTGTGTCTCCCAGATTTTGAACAAAGCAAAAATCATTAGAAAATCTTAGTTTTTGTTGATTTTCGGAAGGAAAAATCCCTCAGAGCTCTACAAAACCCTATGTTGGAAAGAAAGACTATCAAAAGATACACCAAATAATTTCATTTTTACATTCATGAGATACGTTTATACAACATGAACCTTGAATAAGCTTATTTTGGCAATTTAGCAGGTTTTAAAAATCCCACCCACATGTGCTCACTTGAAGGGGTAGTCTAATCAACTGTTAATTCACATTATAAAGTTGAAAAAGAAACAGCTGGGTTGTTCATTCAATGACTCCTATATTTCTCAACTCATAATATATATATATGAGTTGTTTGAGTTTCATAACTTTTGACGGATGTCTTGTTTTGAATCTGAAATGTTGGCTGTTTGCCCCTGTCCTTAGCAGATACACAGGGAACCCTGTTCTGCCTGACCTGGTAAACAACTTGAGCCATCCTCACATTGTGACTTCGGGATTTCTTCATATGGAACATCTATTCATGTTATATTCCCTCAAAGTGATAGTAAGACTGAAAGTGAAACTGAAAGTGAAACTGAAAGTGAAACTGAAAATTTATAATTATCTACATGTCTCTTTATATAATTACCCATTATAATATACTGCTATTACTCGTAATTGTCTCCTACCGGTTGTTGACTGGTTTTTGATCTATACTCTCGCTAATTACATGCTTTTCTATTTTGTCGAGGATGTTGTTGCCAATTACAAGTATTTATGTTGTTCTCAAGAAGACATTTTGTCATTTCTGTGTCCCCTCTACTTTCTGTATCTGCAAGGTCGTGTTTTTGATATTAACCTTTTCTAAATCGATCCAAATTCAGATTTGCATGCTGTCCAGATACACCCTCTTTATTTACTTACCAGCATTGGAAAGTGTGTGGACAGGTACAGCAAAATGTCCACTTACAGACTTTTGGTTCTAATAGATGTTTTAACACGTTCCATAGAGATATGTTAGGTGAAAAGTGAAAAAGAAAAACCACCAAAGAAACTAAACAGGGATACTTATATGCCCGTAAGTACTGCACCTCTGTATGGATCTTTTGGCACCTTTTGGCACCAGCGCTCAAAAGATTTGTCACTGGTCACTTCAACCTCTCTTCGACATTTAAAAAAAAATATTTAAGGTACTACTGAATGACATCTACTCACAGCACTAACCTTTGACCAAGATGTAATCAGTAATATTCCTTATGCCATCATTGCACAGTAGTTTTAAAAACTGATATGATTTGTCTTGGCTTTATTAACCAGATTGTTGCATTAATCTATAGTTCAATGAAAAGATATACTGTAACCCCAAGAGGTTAGTCAATCATTTTATTTTTGTTAACCATTGGATGCACAGCGTGAAGAACCCTAATTTACATATATATATACGTCCGGCGTATATAGATATGATTTTGCGTAAATAAGTTACTCCTATTTATCATTGTGTATATGCTTCATTCGCTGACGTATATAAGTATCCATAGTGCCGTCATATATATTTCATATAAACGCCCACACATTCTATACAGTGCATGATCATTTCAGTTTACATATATATTTAATTCAAGCGTATATATATTTTCCTCAGGTGTAAATAAGGTTGTCCTATTTTGGCGTCATATTTACGTCTGATTCCATTATATTTACACCACTATCCAATAATTCCGATCTCTGCATTTAGGAGACACCACTGTTTTTTTTTTCATTTGCCATTAGTCATCAAGTCCTTTGTATATGTGAATTTTAATGTTATCTCATCAATTTGATTATAAAATTGTTCGAAAACTCTATTGTTTATCTTTTCATTAATTAAATATAATAAACCCAGTATTCTTTGTTTTTTTTACCATTTAAAAAAAAAATAGATTCTACTTTCAAAACACCACTCTTCTGTAAGGTTCTCTAATAATAAGGCCTTAGGAGTTTGTGCTTATATACATGTGGTTATTTCTTTCATATACGCTTTGCGGCAAATACAGCCACTTAGTTTCCGTATACTATCATGAAACATCACAAAATTTCATATGATTGTTAATATGGCATGAGTTGTCTTCGTGGCATGATATCGGATATTTGTAGCAGAAGACAACGAATGGCTTATAAACAATTATATGAAATTGAGTAATGTTTAGATTTTATCCTACCTTGTTACATGTTTTTAACTTCATGTTAAGTCTATGGAGATTTATATGAGGGGTAGGATAAAAAACTACTTGTTGAGCGCGGGAAATCGCGCTCATATACGTCATCTAGAGGATAAAATGCTCACACAGGCTTTCAGCTTACTGCAGAGAATCTAACACTTCACTATCCATGCACCAACTATAAAGGCCTGGTAAAAGGATCAGGTGGCCAGTATCCCTGTATCCCGTATCCCTGCCTCACTACTGACTTGGTTCCTTTAAATAGAACTGACTGAGTGACCATGTGAACGTGTGTCAAAGAGCAAACTGAGTGGCATAGCTGACCTATTAGCCAGAGAAGTAGGGCAGTTGACCAAGACCCTAAATGAAAGATTCAGTCACAACCACAACAAGTTGACTGTGATCTGTGGTATGCTAGACCAGGCACAAGTCAAAATCAAAAACGTTAGCCAACAAATGACAAACATCTCAAAAGAAATATACCAATTTATTGATATTCTCTTACTTTGATTTTATCAGATTTTGGTATACCGCGCTCTTCCATTATGAATGGAAATAACATATATATGCTCCTAGTTAGAGCGTGCTTGCACGCACTGAATACATCATCTAGAGGGTAGAGGGGTCCATATAGACTTTCAGGGTACTGCATAAAACTATCCCTTCACTATCTGCATGCTATTCACTGTGATATTGAGAACAGAGCAGGGAGCCAGTATCTCACTGTCTTAAAGGCGTGCCCAGCTGACCATGACCAATCACTCAAGACCAAAATACTTCAAGACCCACTTGTGCTTGATGTGTTTGGATCCTAGATAGGCAGTTGCAGAAATCGCAAGTTGACTGGGTGCAAGTGGGTTACAGAAAACTATCCATTGGCTGAGTTTAACTCAAACCTGTTAATTGTTATTCATATATAATTGCACGCTCATTCATCTATGATGAACATACTATTTGCTCCTAGTATATGCTGTATACGCTGGCGCGAAATATGGACGTATATATATATATATATATATATTCAATATATATATATATATATATATATACATATATATGTAAAACAGGTCAATATACATTATATAAGCGCATTTAAACGGTGGTGTATATATAAAGTATTTGCTTTTTTTGCGCAGTGATTGTGCTATGTGTGCATATTGTTACGTTCCAATTTCTGTATTGAAAAACAAGCATAAGCTTTCTCTTGAAGGTATAACGGTTGACGAGGTCTAGCACGTAGTATGACTTCCTCCCACCGCTAAGCTTTCTCTTGGCCTAGTTAGACAAACTTCATTTGTGTAAAACTCCATGAAGGGCGTCCCAAAATGGTTGCCTGCATGTGTAAACAGCAAGTAATCATATAGCACGATGTGCCAGATAGTCCCCAGCTAGCTGTCTTTGCAGTAACATCAGCAATAAAGCTCTTAACAGGAATATGGCCAAAAAAAGAATATCTGTTAAAAGATCACTATACATAGCAGGCCAGTCTAAAACTGATAGATCGAAATTCTCGACAAGTCTTTAGAATACAGCTACGATTATTGTCAGTTTGATATATGTTAGACCTATTGCCGGCAACAGTTTTATTTTTTTATTAGTAAAATGGGGCCAGTGTTATACATACCTCAGTGGTGAGACATAACAAGAAAACAATCTTTCTACATGGGTGGAGAGATAGGACATTCACCATTTGTGTCCATAAAGCCCAGTGCCCATCTACCGATTTCGGAACATTTATGTACGTTTGTCGGCGACAAACGGAGGGTAGTTTGTCTCAGCCAAGCCATCCTAATGGAGTCAGTAGATGTAGGACAGCTAGGCAAGGCTACCCAGTGATTAGTGAACCACCTCCTTCAGATGTCCTTTTGTCGCCGACAAGTTGTGGTTTCAATGTCCCAAAATCAGTGGGGATCAACATGCTGATAAATGTAGTCGGTGACAACGGAACTTTGGGAAAGGAGGGTTGATTGGTTGGCCGACACGGGCCGACGCAGTAAATACAGTAATCGCTTGGTAAGGCTTGTAGGGGGGTGCCACACTCAGTTTCTTTGGTTTTTGCCCTCCACCGACTCCTATACGATTTGGGAACTAATCATTCAATCCTAAATCGGTAGATGGGCATCCGGGTTAAGAAAACACTGCGTTTCTTTTAGATTTTTTCCTCTTTATCCATTCAATATTTCTTTTTCTTTACATAGTGAATACAGAGTTCTTCGTCCAGTGCTATCTAGCAAAAAGGATGGCAAGACCATCAGCAATTCGTCTAGTTTGCATTCATGGCTGAGAGAATCTTTCTTTTGTCCTTTTTAAAGGCTTTTGGAAACGAAGTAGTGTAATGATTGTAGGTCGGTTGAAATGTATACATTGAATGTTGGGACTCCACTACATTAGAGGAATACAGCAGCTGTCTGTGAGATACTAAGTGTATGCATAAACAATAATCAAGTTAGTGGACCATAAACCACGAGATGTTGACCCGTAGTAGTACACGAGCATCTTACGTAGGTCCTATGATACAAAATATATTACAAAGACAACCTTTAGTGGTTTACAGAGCTGCATGTTGCTAAAACCATCGTTTGTTGTACTTATTATTGTATACCTATGCACAAACTCAGTGTACATACTCACTGGTACTGGGGGGGGGGGGGTACTTATTATGCACATAATGCATAGATTGCCGTGTAACGTTGAACCCAGATACAGATTGCGTGCTTTGAGCCTCACTACGGCGTCCTTTGAGCTTACTCTGGCGTGCTTTGAAAGGATAACGCATTCTGATTGGCTGAGAGGCCTAAAGCACTCGTCTTGGCGGAAAATAAAAAAAAGGCAGACGCCATTGATTCATGAATTCTGAGACGTTTTATGAACTCTCCATACGAGTAAGATTGCGTAATGTGTACATATCAAGGTATCTAACGTGGGCTGTTACGGTCAGTTTTGGCGAATTATAAACAATCTAAGGCATACAATAAAAAAAACACCATAGTAATGATGCCAATATACAGTAGAACCTTGCGTAAGCAGACACCCTTCGTTCCGGGCCAAAGTGGCCGCTTACGTGGGGTGTCCGCTTACGCAAGGTTAAAATAAACATCTAATAGAGGGAACCGTTCCGAACAAAGGTGTCCGTTAACGCGCGGTGTCTGCTTACGCGGGGTGTCCGTTAGGCGGGGTTCTACTGTACACATACTTCTTCGAACTTGTTCTAACAGATTTCATCGGCTGCACCTCGATAAATTATGGAGTATTTTCGTACCTATATTCACCTGTATATATTCACATACTGATGAGAGACAATTTCTCTACGGGATATTGTTAGCTTCTACACAAAAGTTCCTCCTGCTAATGAATCAATTAACTGCTCTTAGGCTGTTTCAAACCATCTGAGGCATTTTCCCTTCTTCTGGGATCTTGAATGATCTGCTAAGTCACACAATCAAATTGTGTTACAATAGATACACATATTTCGTAAAGATCGATCCCTTTCGTTTCAAGCAATGTGCTAAGCTATTCATCTTAACCCTTTAAGAACGGCTGCCTGGGGTCCAGCTACTCCCATAAGGACGGGTACTGGTGGCAGCGTGTCTGGCTACAGGACGGCCACACAATAGTTAAAATCCAAGTTTGTAATCATGCAATATGATACATAATCATAAATATTTTATTTCCTTTTAATAGAAATACTAAATATGATATTATATCTACATTTTCTGAAGATTTCATGAATATTGCTCTATTATTTCTTTGTTAAAACATTTTTCTTAATATTGGGACAATGATGCCTCAAGGCATCATGCATCTTTAGTGCGGTGATGCCTCCAGGCATCATGCGTCTTTAGTGTGGTGATGCCTCCAGGCATCATGCGTCCTTAAAGGGTTAACATAGTTCGTAGAAATGGCTCTAGGAGATTCAATTTGGATTTATTCAGGTTCACAATGTGGTGGCCATGTGAAGACAGTAGCAGTACGGGCTGAGTTGTTTAAATCATAATTGGTTCTCACTGAACTGGCGATTACACAAAGTTTTTGAGTGCGGGAAAATGCGCTCATATACGTAATCTAGAGGTTAGAATGCTCAAACAGGCTTCCAGCTTACTGCAGAGAATCTAACACTTCACTATCAATGTCCCAACTATAAAGGTCTGGTTAAATGAGCTGGGGTCCAGTATCAAGCTTGCCATACCTTCTGCCCCACTACTGACTTGGTTCCTAGAAATAGATATTTTTATTTCTATTCTTTTTGAAGACAAATAGATTCACCTTGTCAATCCTTTCATGAAATGATTAACACTTAGTTATGGTTACTGTAATCTGCTACTAGAAAAGGTAACTTTTAGATGATAATATGGTCTAAATGTGGTATTTACATTTCAAATCTGATGGGACACATCTAAATACACTAAATTCAGAGAGTCAGATCTGATGTGACAATTCTAAATACACTGTATTCAGACCCACTTTGTACAGACTTGACAAACCAGTTTTACTCCCTTCAACCGTCATCAAGCCTTGCACCTGAGACTTGACCATAGACTTGCTGAAACCCTTGATCATTGATTTTCATGAAGACAGGGCGGGAGACACAGAGGGACAGATAATGATGCAGATGATAACAGAGACAGAAGGGAGACTCACCTCACAGGTAAACAGAGAGTCAGACATATACAGATAGGGACAGAGACACTGAGACAGAAATGCAGACAGACACATACAAAGTGAAATAGTCAAAGATACATGCCAAACAACAGGGACAGAGACAAAGACATAGTATGACATACATATGGACAGACAGGGACAGAGACAAAGATATGAACAAAGAGAGTTATATATACGGTATATAGACAGGGATAGTGCCAGGGAGACAGACAGAGAAGCAGACAGCTGGAGACAGAAAACAGGCATAAACAATGAGAAATATACATATTTACTAACAGACAGGGACAGATGAAGATTTAGGTATAACACACTGGACCTGAGGCCACTCTACAATCATGTCAGAATAACCCTCAC
This sequence comes from Alentia gelatinosa, assembly GCA_950022655.1. Taxonomy (NCBI): domain Eukaryota; kingdom Metazoa; phylum Annelida; class Polychaeta; order Phyllodocida; family Polynoidae; genus Alentia; species Alentia gelatinosa. The sequence continues at coordinate 40,518,919 of OX465591.1, forward strand.
CCCCTCCCCTCTCACAACCACTCCATCTACTTTACTGACCAACTAGCTACACTCAAGAGGCTATTTTTTCTGGCTCACTGCTCTCCTACCACTTTACAATGCATGTACATTTCAAATCGGACTCCTGACTGTATAGCATTGGAACTTCCACATCTGAACGGACAGACCATTCACTATGCTCTTCAAAGAAACACAGACCCAGTAAGGAGGTATGAGGTTGGTGGAAGGGACAGCATATGACTCTATCTCAACCAAGTCACTTCCTATTACCACCTCTCCCCCACTCTCACACACACACTCCTTACCTTCATCCACTGACCAGATTATTGAACCTGTTATACTCAGACCCATAAAGGACTTGATTCAGAGACACTTTTAATGCATTAGGATGTATACACTGATTTTAATACCAGAAATTAGTTTCATTAAGTAATCCTGTTAATGACACTTGAGAACGACTATCAAATGAATTCTCTAGGCTTATTGAAACATTCTTGATACTTAATTTTCTATCAAATACAGATGGCTCAAACACATAATTTCTAATGATATTCTCCTGCTTTTATTTCATGAAGTAATTTATGTATACCGTGCACTTCCATTGTAAAGTTACTAAATATGTCGCGACTGTAGACTGGCAGGCCAATAATCATCATGTAGTCCTCAATTTTGCAATGTCCATAGCTGGAGTCATCAACCTCAGAATGTACTCGAGTGTTTACATTGATGACTAAGTTTTCACAGAATTGCCACCTGTCTCAACAACAATTCAAGCAGACTAGAAATAGTTGTGGTCGTCTGAGTATGTCCGACATTCATCACGTGGTGCCAAATTGTGTAATCTGACATAATCAAATGATCTGCAGTCGCCATGCGTTTTTTAAATTTTTAAGTCCTTTATTTATGCTGGTCAAATTCAGTACAAAAGTTAACTAGTTTTCATATTCGGTCAGCTCCGTGTTGATAGACAGTCAACATGATTAAGGTTAAGCCATGTGAGGCTTGGTATAACAGAAACAAATTACAACAACACGTAATACATAGTATAATATAAGTAGGTATCTGCAGCAGAAGAAATTATGTTTCAGCGACTTATTGGAGAACCACATTAGTCTCAATTGTTCAGATGTTACATTAGGTTACAAAAGTATACTGTTTGTATTTTTCAACATATTTCAGCCCTTCTAAGAAATCAAAAGATGACGATTTAAGGGTATTCTTAGTGTTGACACTCTATGGAATTGTGGCAGTCGGTCTTTTCTTGAGCAGCGCTTTAAAGTCTTTTTTGGAGTTCATATTCTGATGTCTGCTGGGAGTCTGTTCCAGTGCGCTGGTCCGTAGTGGTTTAAAGACTTAATGTTTGGCATTTAGACTAGATGATTTCCACCATAATACTGCTGTGAGCTGTCAAGTGATGCAAATTGACATATTCACCAGTGGCAGTCTTCTAGTGTAAATGCAGGGTGAGAGTAATTTGTTTTTATCCTACCTCCATCTCCACGATTTAAGATCAAATGATTAGTTGCATAAAAACAGTTTATGCTACACCCCATCAAATACAATCACTCTACCTTAAGCCTATGACGGTTTTTTTCATTAGTGTCGGTTTATACAAGGTAGGATAGCATACAGAATTAACATATCAAGAGAACTTTTTCATGAAAGTCTCTGTTTGTTGTCTGTTGACAAACTATTCAATGTCTTTTACTTCAATTTTTGTGCGCCCGTGAGGCGCATCGCAGTGTAGTCGGCGGACACTATGGGAGGGTACTTGTTAGACCCGTCAATGCACTCAATAATTGCATCATCATCTGTGTGCACAAAGAATGCGAGGGACTGACGCGTCCTTTGTTTCTTCACCTCATCCGAAGGTATGAGGACCCGGTGTCTCTGAAAAAAAAGAAAATATATTAATTAAATCAAAATATACTTTTATTCAACTAAAATCGCTTTTAATCCAAATCAATCATTTGAATAATAGGGATCAGAGCAAGCGGCGAGAACCCTTGGAGGCCATGGAGTTTAATGTTATAAAAGGCACCACAATATAACTTCACTTTATGATTTGTATTCCACTTGACATAGTAGCACATGGCAAGCACACTGCTCGAAAACCGACATGTTTATATATGTATACACCCGTCATATATAGGTATGATTTTGCGTTTACAAGGTAGTCCTATTTTCCGTATATGCCTCATCTATAGACGTGTGAAATGTGTACAACCCGCGTATACATGTCCCGCACATGATATTTCTCTTCATATACACTTTGCAGTAAATACAGCCACTACGCTGACGTATAGAAGATTGTCAATATACAGCTGATACATGCACTTAAGCGATGGCGTATATATGAATAAACTGGTGGTTTTCGCGCAGTGGTAGATATTCTTAAGCCTTACAGTGTGACACGAGTTCAACATGTCCTGGTATATCACAACATCTTATATAATGTTATTAATTGGATACATATTTCCCCTTTATATGTTACAGGTTCTATAACAATCAGAATAGATAGTTTCCCCTTAAATAATCGATCCTTAACGTGGGATGCACCTTATTCTGAATCTCCCTTTAACCCTTTAAGGGCGAATGATGCCTTGAGGCATCATCCAGCTCAGGGCGAATGATGCCTTGAGGCATCATCCAGCTCAGGGCGAATGATGCCTTAAGGTACCATTTCTCCAAAATCTCCAAAATCGTTTTTAACCAAAAATAATGGAGGAACATTGATGAAATTTTCACAGAATGTATACATAATATCATTATTAGTATTTTGATTCAAAAGAAATGAGTTATTTATGATTCCATATTATATCACATGATTACAATATTGAATTGTGAGTTTAACGACTGTGTGCCCGTCCCCTAGTGGTATGAAGTGCCACCAGCAACTGTCCTCCAGGCAGTAGCTTGGCCACAGGCACCCGTCCTTAAAGGGTTAAGCGGGGTTTCATTTTATATTGCTGTCAATGATACCCAGAATCATATCACCCATGACCCTTAAAGGTGATATGGGTTTAGCATGTAAGCATGGTCCGTTATAGCACCTGGATCACATACATGTATTTTACATATATATGCGCCAGGCGTATATATATGTATGCTTTTTCGTATACAAGGTCGTCCTATTCCCCGTGTGTATACGCCTTATCTATTAGCGTATATAGGCCAGCATAGTTTGTATCATGTATATGCCCAATTCCGTGAGCGACTATACAATAATTCCGATCATAGGGAATACCACTGTATCATATCTCATTTACCATTAGTCATTAAGTCTGTATTATATGAAAAAGGCAATCTTATATTGCACTTTTATTTTATAAAACCTTTATAAAACGTGATTGAGTATAAATTGATGAATTACATAAAATAAACCCTGCATTATGGTTTCAATCACAATGTTACAATTTAATGAAGAATACCTGGACACTTAATTCTATAGGTTGCAATGCAATACAGCCACAATGTGTTGGATCACCATAGCAACTTACAGTGGAGACAAGTTTGTCACTGGTCCAGCGCTGTAATGCATCGGCAACATTAACCAGTACCGACCCTGGTACCGGTACGGCAGGTACAAAATACCCATCTCTGTGCATCACCTACAACAAATAACACAACATATTATCGTAAAACTGGATGAGTTTTAATCTTGGCTACCGTATGCCACGACTGGAGTTTGGCATAGTGACTTCATGAGGCGAAGCCGAGTGAAGTCCAGAGCCAAAACTCCAGGAGTGGAATGTGGTGGCCACGATTAAAATGAATCAGGTTTTGATTTTATCCTTTTATCGATTTTTGAATATTACATGATAAAAATTCTGTATGCCACTAGTGGCATATACAACTCTGTATGCCAGTCAGCGTGGCATATGAAAACTCAATGTTAAGCCTATGGGATTTTATATTAAGGTAGGATAAAGAGATCGACAAGTCTAGAGGTAGGCTTCTGAATTATTTCACCCCTGGTACTTTTGTCCCCAAAGGCTTAACATTGGGAACTTGTTCTCCATGCCCCTACGAGTATTGCAGTCCGTTCTCCATGGTCTATATCCTGTTGCAACATCCATTATCTCACCCCTGGTACAAGTTTAGCCTTAGGAATAGCATTAGGAAATAATAGTCAACAATCATCCCCGTAAAGTGACCATACTACGCCCCAGCCGTGGCGTAGTGAATTTGAGATGACATCATATGGATTTGCTAAGTATATTCTAATTATTGTAAAATTGTGATATTTAATGTTATAGGAAGGGGTGAGATAAATCCAGAACTGCACTCGGATCGTAAAATACACAAAACTCCATTCGTTTGAATAGGCCATGATCATCATTCGGCTTTACCTCGATGACGATTGCGGTCCATCCAAACTCGTGTAGGGGTGACATAAATACAGAAAACAAATCGTTTTGGTCAAAGTCATTGTTCTCTGACTCGATTGAATGCTACTTGATATTCACTTGATTTCACCTCATTTATATAACTCAGCATCAAACTCATGAAGTACACCAACTTTGACCAAAACTTGTTGGTTTCTTCTTTAGTTTTTCTTCTATTTGATCTTGCAATCGACAATACAGTCGTCCTTCCATGTTCATAGACAATACCGAATATGTTAAATAACTGAGGCGTTCCAGTGGCAAAGAAAAATGTTGACACTAAATTCTTAGCAAATAGCTGAAATTGATAAATTTACAGTGCTATTTTACCCAATGATATATTGCATTAAATCTTGTGATATCATTCTTTGATTTCTATAATAAATGACCAATTACCTCCAAGCCCCCAGCATTGTCCTGGAACAGCAAGGTTACTGTGCCAAAGTCTGTGTGTTCGCCACAGCGCACTGCCCCTGGTGACAGTTCTGGTAAATATAAACATATACATCTGTACAGTTAACCCACTCAGGACGAATGATGCCTTGAGGCATTCCCCGGTGTAAAGCGCCAGATCCACTAAGGCGATTTTCCATGCGAATTTGGGTTCGCAGACGTTTGCAGACGTTCGCATGGACATGCGAATGCCTTGCGACAATATCTAATATATTGAATATTATCGTATGGGATTCGCACAGTCGCACGGATCGCAGACGCATTGATTTGGAGCTTAAAGCGCCTGATCCACTAAGGCAAATGTCCAGGCGAATTTGGGTTTGCACATGTTCGCACACGTTCGGAGACGTTTGCATGGACATGCAAATGCCTTGCGACAATATTCAATATATTGAATATCATCGCATGGGATTCGCACAGTCGCATGGATCGCAGACGCATTCGCTTGGTCGCTTTAGTGGATCTGGCACTTAAGGCGTATGATGCACTGAGGCATTCGCTAGTATAAGCAGAATGATGCCTTGAGGCATTGTTTACAATATTTACGATTTTATTGCTTTATCAAGAAATAATGGATCGATAAACATAGAACTTCCAGGGAATACACTTTGAACATAATATAAAACTTTTCAGGTAAAAGAATTTTTTAAAATAAAATGGGCTAAGTGCTAAAGAAAAATCAAACGATCGATTCAGGGTTTTGACGACAATAAGCCCGCCCCCTGGTCCCGGGTACCCATCCCAATCCACCTATTTCTGCCACAGAGCCCCGCCTGTAAAGGGTTAAAGACCACTTAAACCAAGATGGTCCAACCCTCCCTAATACATGTATTTAAGGAAATGCAATGAATGCTTAACATTTTCGCTTTGATAGTCTTTTGCTCTGTTACAGGGATCATGGCCATACACCTCTGGAGAATAAACTGCCCATGCAGGAATTCAATGCCTTAAGTTTGAATTTAGTGATATCATGCATGACCAGATATCATGCTTGACCAGATCACTAATGGTGAATGAAAATTAAGAAAAAAAAATGTTTTATTTAAACTGGATTTCAGGTTTGGAGTTACATCTCCTATTCTCCACCGTCTCCAGCAATACTCACTTTTTTTTCTTTTTTTTTTTTAGTTGATTTTATTCTGGAGTAAGCTACTAGGGTGGAAGGTCACCCTGTTTTCAGTAGGCTCCAGGGCCATGTTTCAATTCGGTCTTGTTTTGGATATTTCAAGAAATAAAAAGGTAACATTTAGTACAAGGTGTTACATATCTCTTTTAAAAAAAAGTAATATATTCTGTGAAAAATATAATATGCATAACCCTGATTGAAAAAGTCAAGGTTCGCATTATCGTTTAACATAGATTTACCGCTGGTAATGGTTTATCCATATCCCATGGGTGCTAACGAACAAATACTTCAATTGCAAAATGATAAGGGCAACTATGCGAAATTATTTCTCCAAATTTCAAGTGCGCTATCAAACAAATAATATAACCTTGGTACACTGTCCAACTGTAGGGAGTGCCTAAGGTAGCATCTATCCTACCCCAGACATCTTGAAACCAGAGTTGTTATGATTTTAATGATTCTACCATTGTATGAATTATTACTTATCAAATTGAATTAAATATACAATTGGGTTATCTAATTTTATAGGTTTTCTGTGATTATAAATGAACTTACTGAGTAAATGAGTATTTAGGACATTTTTGTATAATCCGAGTTTTGCATTTCTGAACACTTTTATCTACTGCATTTATAACCAGAGGGGCAGAATAGGTTGCAGGATCTATGTGGTGGAAATATATGCTGTGACATGCAAAATTAAGGTTGAAGTGTTGTCACTGATTTCCCTCACTCAAATACATTTTAGTCAACAATAACCCTCTGTCCCATTACAAAAGACAACAAACAAGCTAGAAATGTCCTACATTAACACTGGCTGCTCTTGTGACCTGGTGATATCAAGAGACGTCACGAGTTTGAGTCTGAGTTTATTTATGCCACGCATTTTGTAAGCTCCATAATTTCACGAGTCGAAGACGAGTGACATTACGGAGCCAACAAAATGAGTGGCATAAATAAGCTCAAACTCAAACGAGTGGCGTCTAGATTTTATCCTACCACGTTTCCATATTTTTTTCAGTATCAGAAAGCAGTGGCATAAACAACACTTTATGTCACTACCCGTGGCATAAACAAATCCCATGTTAAGCCTATGGCGTTTTTTGTTAGGGGTAGGATAATAAGTAAAATGTACCTATATCCTCAGGAAGTTTAGGGTAGAAGAGACTCCTCAAGGTGGTAAAACCTGGTGCTGTATCAATGTTATGCTTCTTCACAAAGAAGTCAGGTTCCTGAAAAGGAGAGGAAACTTGAGTACTAAGAGAAAACGTGGTTACTTAACCCGTAGGAATGGCCGTTTGAGGCATGGACCAGTGATTAAGAAAAATTTAAGATTGAAGATTCATACTGTCAGTGAATTGAAACGGTTTTCCACTTTGTAATCAATGAAGAGAGCGTAGCTCATATATGAAATAAATACAAAGAGAAAACTATCCTGCTAGCAAGCCACAGAAACTATTAGTAATCAAATTTTGTCGGCTAATGATGGAAGACCGCCTATGTTATAGGTGAATTGTTTGTCGTTATATTTGTTGCTTAATTAAAAAAACCAAAAAAAACCACAAATGACTAGCAACTCAAATCCCACATTTAAACAAATGGCTTGTGACTCAAATCAAACATTTACCATGACAGTGTTTTATTTCAATCATTTCCACACATCTCACTCATAATCAACTATTTGGTTTATATGTAATCTTGATTCCGATGTACTATCCATAGAACCAAACCAACTTCTGATGTCAATTATATTACGGAGACACTGTTTCATTGTAAATATCATCATATATAACGCTTAAGATAGTTAGTTAGTCAGCCAAACAGCATTGCCACATGTTCCTACTCAATCGAAAAACTATTTCACTGGTTCTGATCAGTAAAAGGCAACACTGCCTTATCATTATCAGGATAAATAATATGATTTCTTTTTAAATAACAGTAGGCACGACGTCCCTTAGATATATATTTTCTTTAAAAATAATTTCATTGTCCTGGATTTGATAAGGCAAAATATGCCTGTTTACAATTATCACCCAGCTGTGTAGTAGTTTCTTTTACCAAATAACAATTTTGGAAGCTGTCCCTGACAGATTGGCTATCTAATCTTAGCGCTAAACAATTCTGATATGTAAAATGAGACATAGGATTAACAAGGCAGAAGTTGTTGTATATATCATGCCATTATAAATATAGAGTGGTAGTAACAATATGTTAATATGATTATTTTGCTTTCTTCACTATACAGTACTGCTAATACAATTAAAAGTTATAAATATCAAAGTCCAATATATAAAGTTCCATATCAAATATCACACAACGAAAAAACTTTAACCAAGGTTTGAGAAATCAACTTTCACTTCATTGTAAGAGGCATTTGTAACGTTCTGCGGCAGGGGACAAACTCACAGTTGGCAACCTAATATCTTCGCTTTCACTCGGATATTATTATGCCTCAACTACTTGGAGACTACGGCCACTACCAGGAAGTCCATATTGAAATGAAGTTTCAATATTGTTTTATTTTGCTGATATGAATTTCAAATAAGGTAACAAATTAATTTCCTAACATCACATTTCATTGTGGCAAACAGGGGGAGGTGCAATAGCGGCAGCTCAGAGAAATAGAAATTTTGTGGCATTTATATTACACATTCAAATTCAATGTTCCAATTAATATCATAGTTTATATATGGAGAAAATTGACCATATCAATTTATCATCAGGTGACAGTATTCCCAAGGGTGCTCTTATCTATGTTTTTTACAATCCAAGATAATATTGATAAAACTGATGTTGAGAAGTCTCTGTATATCTCCCTGAGGAGTTCATTCACGAGAAGACGATAAGATATACAGCTGTATGTGTTTTTCACCTTACCTCCAGATCTAGGCCGATCCCGATCAGCATTAAGATAACATGTGTCAAGCGGACACACTTAGCATGCAGGTCCAACAGACAGTCTCGGAAACCAGTCACATCCTCATCTGGCCACTTCTACACAGAGAGAGACAAAGTCAATGTCATCTTTTAAAAAAACACAGTGTGCTATGCTGTATTGTCATTTATCCTACCCCTAATATAAAATCCCATAGGCTTAACATTGTGTTTCCGTATGCCATGCTGACTGGCATACGGACTTTTATATGCCACTAGTGGCATACAGCAATGTTATCACGTAATATTCCAAATTCGAGGAGATAGGGTAGGATAAAATCAAAACCTGATTCGTTTTAATCTTGTCCATCGCATTCCACTCCTGAAGTTTTGGCTCCGGACTTCACTCGGCTTCGCCTCATGAAGTCACTTTGCCAAACTCCAGTCGTGGAATACGGTGGACAAGATTAAACCTCATCCAGTTTTACGATATTATCTCACCCCTAGTACAAGCTTCACCATAGAAATAACATTAGGAAAAAATACTCAACGATCACCCCCGTATAGTGACGATATTACGCCACAGCCGTGGCGTAGTGAATTTGAGATGACGTCATATGGATTCGCTAGGTATATTCGAGTTGTTCTGATATTCTCATACTATCTAACATCATAGAAATGGGTGAGATAAATCCAGAACCGCACTCGAATCGTAAAATAGTCAATATTCCACTCATTTCGATGTGCCATAATCGTCACTCGGGTTCGCCTCGATGACGATGCAGGCACATCCAAACTCGTTGAGTATTGTCTACTTATATGATTCTCGATGCAGTTCTATAGATCTACCTATTATCATATACCTGTGGTAGTATGTCCTACACATACGGCCCGCTCCTACTGATGTCACATTTATATCCGTACGACACCTAGGTGACGTAGGGAGTATGTATGTGGTATACGGGGCATGTACAGTGGCGGATTCCAAAAATTCTTCCAGAAGCAAAGTTAAAAATTTGATATTTTAAGGTATATGAAACATTTAATTAAAAACTTTTTTTCACTCTGATTCTCAATTTGCCGTCCCGTGTGGGGGGTTGCTTTATATTGAGGAGACTGCGTTTCCGGCAGGTTCGTGTGGACAATTTTTTTTTCATTTTCTTTCATGAAACATTGCTCCCAAACTTTGTTCCAAGTTGTGATATAATGTTGATTAAGGGGTTAGTCGAGGGACCCATCACAGATATTTTAACATATATATAGTGGCAAGATAGAACACCAAATACAAAAACTGAAGTACTGAAATATCTTATATTCACATTTGTACTGAATTGCCCAAATGATGATGGCTTTGGATTAACACTAGCTATACCTTTGCATTATATGCCAGGACATTGTAAGCCTCTTTGTAATCCGCTGGTTTGTCAGGGTCCAACCTAAGAAATATGCAATAAATATGAAATTAATCATGGGTAATTTTAAATGATGATAATATCATCCTATTTTTTCAGATTTTGGACAAGCAAATAACCACTTTTCTATTGATGCCAAGCTCGATTGTATCTCACCAAATTGTACAAAATATTTATCACCGTATATGAAGTTTAAATACCCTTGATTTATATTACCAGAAAGTGAATTTATGTATATATAAAACTCTATATTTAAAATAATTATCAATTGCCACACTATTTATTTTAGTATCACTTGATCACAGACAATCTCGTAATATAAGTCATTGTATAAATATGTATTGTGATAAGTTATTCATGTAATTGTTTCGATATATTTCAATTTGTAAAAAGGCGCAGTGGTCTTCTGCTATAAAGGCAGGTATATATATATATCCTCTATGTCCGTATACATACGTCTCATACAAAAACAATGCCGTCATTCAACGTACAACAATGATATACAGTGATATACAATGGGATACATTTGGGCGATGAAAAAAAGTGATGAAGTAGCCTTTCTCGATCAGGTAGTGTTTTTTGTGGGTTTTTTTTTGCAAAAACTTTATTCAGCTTAACAAAATGTACAAGGTATATTTCTTTCGCGTTCATCTTTCCAGTATTTTTTTCGTTTAACTCAAATTGGAGTATGTCTCTCTCGTGTTACCGTGTTGGGGGCATGGGAGATATGAACTAAGGCCACGTTTACTCTTATATATCTATCTCGAACCTGCATTTTGATAAGTACTATAATGTCTCCATTTCCTTATTTATATAGAAGTCTTTTACTAGACTTTTCCCTGCCGCACCCAGTTCCCCTGCTCAGCATTACATGGTAGACATTGCCTTCATAAACGACCCTGCAACGGCAGGCACCTTTTTGGGGAAATAGCAATGTCACATGATGTGTCCTGTGATTTAAGTAATTTACCTTGGTAACTGATGATATTTTGTTATACCAAATCAAAGGTCAATATGGCGTTTATAGTTTTTAAAAACTTCTTTTAATTCAAACAACCATCTTTTTATCTATCGAATTTTGTATATCAATGATGCCTCAAAGATGACTGGAGGCATCTTCCTGCCGTAGCCAGGGGAATACCTGGAGGCATCTTACTCCTGTTAAAGGGTTAATGAGATCGATGTTACTATCTGGTGTATCCCGATCAAGCTCGTTCCACTCACTCATCCCTCAGCTTTTTTATTTATGAAATCACCTGGCATTCGGCTTCTTTCAATCCTAGATGTGAGACGAGGCTAAGTCTACCCCGAAGCTTGATGCTACCTTGAATAACAGTTAAGAACTGTACCTAACCACCGTAACTAAGTACACTGGTGGGCGTGACCTCATCAGATGATGTCACTCCTGTACCCCTATAGTTGCCTGGCAGGAAGCACAACCCTGTGTCCCAACAACAACAATTTGATTTTAGAGGGAAACTATGTTCCGGTGAAAGGAAGTCAAAGTTACGAGGTAAGGCTTGGAAAAATTACTGCCCAAGGCCTTGGCCGCGGGCAGTAATTTTTCCAAGCCTTACCGAGTAATTTTGACTTCCTTTCACTGGTACTTGGTTTCCCTATTCCTATATACCTTCAAATGTGATTTAATAACGATAATTAGCGTTGTTTGCTCATCCACCATCAAACCTGAAGCCAGATCCAACCTTATCGAGTAACTTGACACTTTATGTTTACTCCCCACTGCGCTTTTCATATGAATTTTGTAAGAGACAATCTGATTGGTCTAAATGTCAACCTTGGGTAGTATACGGCAACCTTGGGTAGTATCCATAAGTTACTCCACCCCCCAGAACGTGGTGTAAGCATAGAGTGTACAGCCATAGGCATATAGGAATAGAGAAAACTCACTCTGAGTGAGTGATTGCACAGAAAATATCAGTGAGAGGGGTACTAATGTCAAGGTTTCGCCAGGATCGGCTCATCAGGCACCGTGGAAAGCTTATTAGGGTTAACAAGGTGATCAAGGGATCTTGAACTTCTTTCAATCCTAAAGAACTATTGTTTGTGTTTATACAGTTTGGCTGTACTGGTAGGATCTAGATGTGCCAGGTCTAATGGCAATACTTCCATTGCATTTTATTTCCTGCATAAACTGTTTATATCATCATCCTGCCAATCATATTTTCATACTTTTTAACCTTGGTTAAATAACATCATGTATACATGTATATGTTCTGATATTGGAGATACTCCTTTTGAAATCCTACCTTTCCTTTTGGATGCCTATCCAGCCGTTGTTGTTCTTAGGCCACTGAAAACTGTATTTCGATTTAGTCTCAGTTGGTAACATGAAAAAGTCCTTTGTTGCCTTGTATGCCTTGTCAGTCTGAAATCATCACAAATATATCGGTCGGATCGATGGTATATGAATAAGCGTGGTTAAGTCTGTAGCCAGAAATGCTCTGATTTTGCCAAATTTTAGCTGTGACCGACTTATTTCACCTTTAAGGTGTTCAGAGAAATTTAGTGAGCTATCCAGAAAAAATCCCAAAATAATACTTACTGTTAGTTCAGGTATGCCATGGTTCATCAGGTAAACAAATCCTATCTGAGAAAATGCCTCAATTATTTCCTTTGCCGTCTCACGCACAACTGGGTCACGTGATGTCCAGGAATCGATGACGTCAATGGTTACATCACTGGAGGTCAGTTTTAATGGAGCGAGGTCTACGAGAGGTAGACGTGGCACCTCAACATCTGTCTGATCCTTCGCAGACGACATTTTATACTTCACCTGCAAAATTAACAGAACGTGAGTGGCTTTTATGTTTAAAGGCCGTGCTCCATTGCGCTGATCCACTGGAGATTGATCTTAACCCTATATCCTCCCATTCTCAGATAATTCTTGCCTCTCGGTTCTTCCCTTGATCTTACCTCGGTCGGCGCTGCTGCTCCACTTCGCCAACCAGCTGGAGGCTGGGTTTTTCCCAGTCCCCAGTGAATCGGCTCTCAATCTCCGGTATGGAGCACCGCTAGAAGTTTGAGCACCGACCGTCGGGGGGATCGGGACTCTAGCTCCACTACAGCTCCACTATCGGCGACTGGGAGCCAATCAGTTGGTCACCAAATCAATCTTCAGTGGAACGGCGCAATGGAGCACGGCCTTAAGGACCTGGGGGCCGTTTCACTAGTAGGGGGCTCAAAGCCAGAGGTAGGACTGCAACAGTGACACCAACAGTGTCAAGCCCAAATTTGTGTTTCATCAGTGGTCTCGCTGTTGAGGTAAGACCAACTCTCACTGTTGGCACAGGTCTCGCTATGCACATGTGTTTGATGTTCAAATTTATTCGTCAACGGACCGGGATGATATGGAATTTCACCCCTTTCCATAGGAATTAAGCAATGAAACTTTAACACAAGTTAGGTATACATATAACCTATAATCGTACCATAAATGAAGAAGATTGGATGAAGCAATCTGAATTTCGTCATTGCAAACGTCTGCTCTGTTAGTCGCTGTTCTTTTTCACTCCCTCCATAGTGCGGCGGGGTTTCGGCTGTTCTTTTTGTCTCCCCCCGGCGGCCGATTTTCTTCATATTTGGTACGATTATAGGTTATATGTATACCTTACTTGTGTAGGTGAAGTGGGTGAAAACATGCCCTCTTCTGACGTAAACAAAGCTCTAAACCCAACAGTGACATGGTCTACCCTGTCACTAATAGTGCCTCAACAGTGATAGGTACAGTGAGACCTAATTTTCTAGTGAAACATACTCTCTCACTGTTGGTCTCACTCTTTACCTCACTTGCGTTCACGCTTGACTGCACCTTCTCATGAAACGCACACTATCACTGTGGTCTCACTATGACAGCTTACCCTCCTAGTGAAACGGCCCCCTGATCTATTGAGCTCCTAACGAACTCCAAATTCTGACACCCTTCCGAAACACTCAATAGGATGGTTCAACTTTTCGATATGGCTACAATGCGGGCATCGGGCCATATTTCCTCATCAAATGACCTGTACAGGCTCAGTAACTACGTTTTCTCATAGTATTTCATGGGATGAATACTGGAACAGCGAGAGTCCGGAACTCATGTGGCAGTTTATGATAGATAAAGTTGAGAGGTATTTAGTCAACAACTGTCCCATTAAGTTTTTGAACCATTATATATGGCGTGTGCGAGCACGCTCTAACTAGGAGCAAATGTTATTTCCATTCATAATGGAAGAGCGCGGTAAGACCAAAATCTCATTAAATAAATGTACGAGATTATCATAGGAAATTATTGATCAGTAAGCGATTTATATTTGAAAGTATCAAGAATGCTTCAATAAACCCAGAGAATGGATTCAATAGTTGTTCTCAAGTATCATCAACATGAATATGTATTATGGTATAGACATCTACATGTGTGAACAGATGGCAACTGATTACTTAATTAAAATAGTTGAATCCTAAATCCTAGTTTCTTTTTACCTATGTCATGTAAACTTTTTACTTTATCAATATGTTGGTATATTTCTTTTGAGGTGTTTGTCATTTGTTGGCTAACATTGACTTGTGCCTGGTCTAGCATACCACGGATCCCATTCAACTTGCGGTTGTGACTGAATTTTTCATTCAGGGTCTTGGTCAACTGCCCTATTTCTCTGACTAATAGGTCAGCTATGCCACTCAGTTCACTCTCTAATAGCCCCTTAGCGCTTGATGCACTTATGTTTGTTTGGCTTGAGGGTACTTCATTTGGAGTACTGCTAGTGCCCTTGGTAGTCCTCTTACTAACATATTTGTCATCTGTTTTCCTTCTACTTCTAAGATATATTCAGCACTATTATCATGGTCCATTGATATGTGATTCTTGTCCATTGATATGTGATTTCTGTTAATCTGCTTCACCACACTACACACACATTCACATGGTCACTCAGCCATGAATGTTCTATTAAAAGAAACCAGGTCAGTTGTGGGGCAGGGATACGGGATACTGGGATACTGGACCCCTGCTCATTTAACCAGGCCTTTATAGTTGGGACATTGATAGCAAAGTGTTAGATTCTCTGCAGTAAGCTGAAAGCCTGTGTGAGCACTCTAACCTCTCTAGATGACGTATATGAGCGCGATTTCCCGCGCTCAATAAAAAAGGTTTACCCACAGACCCCTGTACACACTGCAAGAATTACCAATGTGTGCACAAGCAGGCAGAATGTCTCAGATTTGTCGTAAAAGTCACAATCGGGGAATTTCAACTCTTGATGCAAATTTGGTTCAATTATTTAATGAATGTTCATAACCAAAGACCGGGGCAAATCTAATGTACCCCCATCTTGGCTGAGTCTAACTCTGTTGAACGCAACGCTATTGACATACTAGGAACAAATAGAATGTTCATCATTGATGAATGAGCGTGCAATTTAAAATGAATAACAACTAAAAGGTTTGGGTTTCATTCAGTCCATGGATCGTTTTCTGTAACCACTTGAACCCAGTATACTTGCCATTTCTGTAACTGCCTGAGTCTATCTATAGGATCCAAATATATCAAACACAGTAGGTCTATAAGGTATTTCGGTCTTGAGTGATTGGTCATTGCCTGCTGGGCATTCCTCTAAGACCCTCAGACACTGGCACCCTGCTCTCTATCCAATAGCACAGTAAATAGCACGCAGATAGTGATGGGGTAGATTTTTCTCAGCACGCTGAAAGTGTATGTGGCCACTCTAACCTTTTATAGGCGACGTATATAGCACGTGCGAGCACGCTCTAACTAGTCCGAGAAACTTTGACTGCCTCTGTGGGACTGCTTTCTAACTGTCTGCTCCGCTAAACAGTCAGAGCCTCTCGGACTATGAAAAACTAGGAGTAAATGGTATGTTCATCATAGATGAATGAGCATGCAATTATAAATGAATAAGAATTAAGATTAGTTAGATTGAGCCTAGGGATAGATTGTTGTAACCCACTTGGACCCAGTCAACTTGCTATTTCTGTAACTGCCTATCAGTAGGTCAATGAGGTATTTTTGTCTTGAGTGATTGGTCATGGTCAGCTGGGCACGCCTCTAAGACCCTGAGACACTGGCTCCCTGCTCTGTTCTCATTATCACAGGGAATAGCACACAGAGAGTGAAGTGGTAGTATGTATGCAGTACCCTGAAAGTCTATACGGACCCCTCTAAATTCTAGATGATGTAAATAGCGCATTCAAGCATGCTCTAACAAATCATCGACCTAAAAGTTTCTAGGTCGTGTGTGTATTTACAAACCAGTATTCCTAACACAGTCACTGACACCAATTACAAAGATGCAGGATACATATGGTGTATCTTCTAGTGGATATCTAAGGATTAAAAGGCAAGAACATGTTTATAAATAGATGTGTCTTACCTCTGCAATGTATTTCCAGACTCTTTGTTCCCAAGGTGCCCCGACAGGGTGAGTGAACGTAGAACTCTCAGCACTCAGCAACTGTCACCGACAATAAGATCAGCCTCGTGATGAAGACTGGACACTTTTTAGCTCGTTGGTATCCTCTATCCACGGTGCCGAGACATACTTCCACGGGTCTAGCTACAAGTATACATGTGTCCTCGGGCGTCAACAAGTCCCTCCTATCTCCGTCATATTTGTGCCCGCGTCTGGAGGACAAGGCCAGTTCACTGGGGGGGGGGGGGGGGGAGGGGGGCTTGCAAGCAGGTGCGTGCATTTTGAGACTGGAGCGATAGGGGCTGCAGACACTTGATAATTAATTATTATATAGAATGTCCTGTCCATACTGTACAATTCACGAAATGAGATGGTAATTTATGGTTTGTACGGACCGAGGCATTTATGCCGAGTTCCGTACAAACCGTAAAATTATCATCGAGTTCTGTGACTTGTACAAGCATGGTTGGACGTTATATATTTACTATATACCCAATATTTAAAAAAAAATCATTAATTTAATTTTTAACAACCGATATGTTAATAAACGTGTATGGCAAGGTGGTCCATATTTTAGTGTACGGACCAGCGGTCCGTACAGTATTTTTAAGTCATATGCCAAAATGGTGCATATTTACAGTATATACAGCAGGGGTATATAGTAATGATTATTACGCATATTCCTCAGGGATCGATTGTCAGTATGTGCAACACTTTTTATTTGTTGTTGTTGTTTCTTCCCATCAGTTCTACCCCATTAGGTAGTTCTTCCACTGAGGTTCGTTCACAACATACAGAAATATCAGTATACACGTTATTATGCAGATTTGCTCTCAGGTGATTGGATGAAATGAAATGAAATGGGATGAGATGAAATACACGAGATACATGTACAGCCTAGGGGGTGTTCCACAGGACAGACTGTCGCCAGTTTGGTAGACGGACACTCGCGGATACTTATCAGATGCCTTCGAGTTTCTCAAGTCTTTGATAATGGACATTTATTAAACTATTATTATCAGTATCAAATACATTACGATAAGTGACCTTCCTCTTAAAAGCCCAGGAACCATCGATCGGGAGAGAATTCGGCTTGGTGGAGCACCCCTTTAAACGTGTCATCACCACTGATAAGATTTCGTTACCGTATTCTTTGAACTACGTTTACGTTTACGACAATGAGCGTAAATTCCCTCTTGCTGTCCAGTTTCTGTGTAGACTCATCTATTTCGCTCCATATCGCATTACCACGAAGAAGTGTCGATTTTTTAAGTGCTCAGTACATACTCTGCATACTCGAAGGTCGACACATTCAAAAGCAAAGGCAGGGTTATGACATTTTATTTCCACATTAGATGATTTTATTAGTGTGTGCTTGCATGCATATTTTATACATTGCCTAGAGGTTAAAGTGGTCACGTATACACTTTCAGCGTACTGCTAAAACACTATCCTACCTGGGAATCATCGTCGACTCTAGACTTAATTTTAAAGCCCACTTTGAAAAAATTACGAATGACTTCAATCAGCGCCTTTTTAAACTTAGGAAGCTCCAATTCTTTATTAATAGTGAGACTGCTGTTGCGATTGTAAAGACTATGATTCTAACGAAGCTTGAGTATTGCGACTTTGTCTCGGTCTGTCTTACCCAGTCACAACGCTCTAAACTGCAAGTCTGGATAAACAACGCTGTTCGATGTTGCTTTGGAGTTAGACATGTAGACAGAACTGCGGTAACTACCTTACTACACCAAACAAATTTAGAAAGATTAAGTCTCCGTAGAACTAGAAACTTGTTATCGCACGTCCACTGGTGGGCCTCAGACCCTGATAATCTTCGGACCCCACATAGGGATCTACAAAGACCTCAGACTAGAAGTACCGAAAAAAGAAAGCTTTTAATACGAAGACCCAAAACCGACCTATTTAAGAGGTCTCCCCTATATCATGGAAGCAAGCTTTGGGACTGTCTGAGTGCTGAAACTCAGCAAATCGCAGATAGACATGCTTTTAAATCAGTCTTAAAACGAACCGACCTAGAAACACTATGCGGAGAACTTGTGGACTGAACTGATTGAAAGCACGTTTACTATATTATGTGATACCTAAAATCATAGACTTAGTGCGCGTATCGTTTGACTTGAGCTCTACCTCCTCGTCGTCTTTTTCGCCTTTTCTTTGAAACACGGTATACCCTCATCTTATCAGTATGTACTACATTAGGTAATATAGAACCATGTTTACAATGCCATTGACCTGTTGTATTGTCAATCCATGTCCAACTTAGTTTGGTAATATGTTGTCATTTATGTTCTTGTCTTTGTCGTTTGTGTCCCCATCTTTTTTTCTCTCCACCTAACATAGAGTATATATCTATCGATAGTGTTTCCCAAGTTGGTCTGGTACAACCCAAAAGTCTCTATTATCCTGAGGTTTTCTACCCAGATTACAGACTAAATACACAAAGATGTGCGTCCCAGTGACAAGAGCTAATCTGGAACTTTAAATGAACTGGAATAAATATTCTGTGCTGCTGGAGGTTTTGAACCCTATGCAAACCAATAGCCACAGTCCTGGTGTTTAGCACTAAGCTAACCGACCCTATGGCACCTATCAATGTCTGATTTATGATTGTGATTGTTCCCTTGTATCAAAGTATTGTTACAACTTGACTGTAAGGTTGAAAATCTTGTATATGTATAGAAGAACCTTCTGTCAATAAACTTTAAAAAAAAAAAAAAAAAAATCCTTTCACTATCTGTGTGCTATTTATTAGAGCATGCTTGCACGCTCTATATACATCATCTAAAGACCCTAGAGGTCGGAGTGTTTTTTTATTATAAATCAACCATAAAGGTAGAATTTATTATCAATTTGGTTACCTGTGAATCATTCATATTTCTTGATAAGCATTTGTGCTCTCAGAACTCACATATAATAAAACAAAATAGCCGTTTTTCCGTTCAGCGCCGCCATGCGGTCATGTTGCATGGCAACGCGGCCTTTCGGCCATACATTGCACTGTCCGAGTGCCCGCCTATGCATTCACACATAGGGTGTGAGTGGCGGGTATGAGTGCAGAGGTGTTGTTTTCTTCCAGATAGGGGTGTTAGAACAAGTGAGGACACTCTCCAAACAAAGACAGGTTGTACAATGTTCAGAGTTGATTATTGTCTCAGTTTTTAGATACTTTTTTAGTTGTTTAAGCGATTACTGACATACCAAATGAAGGACATACTAAGAGGGACATTCTAAGAGGGACATTCGACTCTTGTATTTGTCTATTATGTATATCATTTCCATTTCTATCTCATTAATTTCATTCTCTATTAATCATTCTGGAAGAATGGCAACTAAGCCAATCCTGGTGATGAATGTAAAATCCATTTCCCTGATAAAGAATTGATAAAAAAACCCCAAAAAACCAAGCCCCACAATAAGATACATCTCAAGAAATATATTATTTGTCATCTCATATAACACTATCAAGTGAAATATACACTGTATAATGATTTCATAATGTATTAAATGGGTTATATGTATATGTATGTATGTATGTAATGTATGTATGAATGAATATGACATTCACAATGGGACAAATGTAAGATATATAGGTTGCATCGCATATGCAAGAGTGAGTTTATGCAACATGTATTCTACAAATAAGTTTATCTAAACGATATATTAAGTATTGTTGAGCCGATATGAATGTTAAACCCACCAAATTGTAGTTGGAATACCATAGAATACGATGGACTCAATGTAGTGTCTTTAAACATAATCTAAACATAATCTACGAACATATTACCCTCATACACACAGTCATCCAATGCTAAAGCATACGTTGCCGGGCCAATGCTTGGCCGCATGCATTGCGTAACCAAGTAGATAAGGCGCGTCGCCGGCCTGCGGAAAAAGGCCTATTGGTCCGAGAGTGAGAATTTGTGAACACGATATGGTTTTAACCGATAATCCGTAGTGAGTAGGAACCATACCAACGTCTAAAAGGCCTCTTTCACAGGAGACTAGTACTCCGTCCGTCCAGTTTTTCCGTCTGAAATTCAGACGGAATGAGACGGACGGCTCAGTGGAGGCAACTTGCTTGGGTAAATTCGTCTGACGGACTGCTATAAAATCGTTAAAATGGCCTCCACATACAGTTCGTCCGTCCCAATAGTTGGACGGATTGAGACGGATTGAGACGGACGGATTAGTGGAAGTCTTCTGAACCCAATCCGTCCGTCTGTAATACCTAAAACATACTAATTTTCAAAGTATTTATATATAAAGACCGGGATATCCAAAAAAATAGATATTGCCATCCAACGGATTCCCGTCCAAATTCCGTCCGAATTCCGTCCAAATTCCGACACCGTTCCGACACGAGTCACGATATTTAACACTGCCGGCAGCCTGCCATACTGCCCCTCTATCATACTACCCTGCCATCTATACTGGCCCTCCAACATACTGCCCCTCCAACATACTGCCCCTCCACCATACTGCCCCTCAACCATATTGCCCCTCCACCATACTGTCCCTCAACCATACTGTCCCTCCACCATACTGCCCCTCCACCATACTGCCCCTCAACCATACTGCCCCTCAACCATACTGCCCCTCCAACATACTGCCCCTCCAACATACTACCACACCATCTATACTGGCCCTCCACCATACTGCCCCTCCACCATACTGTCCCTCAACTATATTGCCCCTCCACCATACTGTCCCTCAACCATACTGCCCCTCCACCATACTGTCCTCGTTGGAAGTATATTAAAGTGCCGCACCCACTTACTACGATTTTGCTTCCGACACGCCCCGACAAACCTTACAACATGGCTACGACACAAAATCGAACATTGTGTTGTAGCCGGGCGCAACTGTACTTTGACTTCTGCGACACGCCCCGACACGCCCCAACATGGGCTGCGACATGCCCTGACACAGGAGCCTTGTTGCAGCCCTTCCGACACGGCTACAACATGTCCAACATGTTGGACATGTCGGGACGTGTCATAACGGCTGCGACACGGCGGGGCTTGTCGGGGTGTGTCAGGGTGTGTCAGAACACTATCATAGCATGTCGCACAAGTGGAGGCAGGCTTCCGACAGGGTCTACGACACCGTTCCGACACAAGTCACAATATTTAGCACTGCCAGCAGCCTGCCATACTGCCCCTCCATCATACTACCCCACCATCTATACTGTCCCTCCAACATACTGCCCCTCCAACATACTGTCCCTCCACCATACTGTCCCTCAACCATATTGGCCCTCCGCCATACTGTCCCTCAACCATACTGCCCCATCACCATACTGTCCTCGTTGGAAGTATATTAAAGTGCCACACCCACTTACTATGATTTTGCTTCCGACACGCCCCGAAAAACCTTACGACACGGCTACGATACAAAATCGAACATTGTGTCGTAGCCAGGCGCAAGTGTACCTCGACTTCTACGACACGCCCCGACACGCCCCAACATGGGCTGCGACACGCCCTGACACAGGAGCCTTGTCGCAGCCCTTCCGACACGGCTACGACATGTCCAACATGTTCGACATGTCGGGACGTGTCATAATGGCTGCGACACGGCGGGGCTTGTCAGGGTGTGTCAGGGTGTGTCAGAACGCTATCGTAGCATGTCGCACAAGTGGAGGCAGGCTTCCGACAGGGTCTACGACACCGTTCCGACATAAGTCACAATATTTAGCACTGCCAGCAGCCTGCCATACTGCCCCTCCATCATACTACCCCACCACCTATACTGTCCCTCAACCATACTGCCCCTCAACCATTCTGCCCCTCAACAATACTGGCCCTCCAACATACTGCCCCTCCAACATACTGCCCCTCCACCATACTGTCCCTCAACCATATTGCCCCTCCACCATACTGTCCCTCAACCATACTGCCCCATCACCATACTGTCCTCGTTGGAAGTATATTAAAGTGCCACACCCACTTACTATGATTTTGCTTCCGACATGCCCCGAAAAACCTTACGACACGGCTACGACACAAAATCGAACATTGTGTCGTAGCCAGGCGCAAGTGTACCTCGACTTCTACGACACGCCCCGACACGCCCCAACATGGGCTACGACACGCCCTGACACAGGAGCCTTGTCGCAGCCCTTCCGACACGGCTACGACATGTCCAACATGTTCGACATGTCGGGGCGTGTCATAACGGCTGCGACATGGCGGGACACGGTGGGGCGTGTCAGGGCATGTCGGAACGCAATCGTAGCATGTCGCACAAGTGGAGGCAGGCTTCCGGCAAGGTCTACGACACCGTTCCGACACAAGTCACAATATTTAACACTGCCAGCAGCCTGCCATACTGCCCCTCCATACTACCTCGCCATCTATACTGTCCCTCAACCATACTGTCCCTCCACTATACTGCCCCTCCACCATATTGCCCCTCAACCATACTGCCCCTCCAACATACTGCCCCTCCAACATGCTACCCCTCCACCATACTGCCCCTCAACCATACTACCCGGCCATCTATACTGTCCCTCCACCATACTGCCCTTCCACCATACTGTCACTCAACCATACTGCCCCTCCACAGTATGGTAAAGGGGCAGTATTGTAGAGGGGTAGTAATGGGGAGGGGCAGTATGGGTGAGGGGCAGTAAAGGTGAGGGGTAGTATGGTGGAGGGGCAGTAATATATAGAGACATAGTTAGTGTGACTGAATGGAATCTATTCAAAGATATGTAGGTATATAGTAATGTGGAGGGGCAGTATATTGGAGGGGCAGTATAGGTGTGGGGTAGTATGGTGGAGGGTGAGTATGGTAGAGGGGCAGTATGGTAGAGGGGCAGTATGGTGGAGGGGCAGTATGGTGGTGAGGCAGTATGGTGGAGGGGCAGTATGGTGGAGGGACAGTATGGTAAAGGGGCAGTATGGTAGAGGGGCAGTATGGTGGGGGGGGCAGTATGGCGGAGAGGCAGTATGGTGGAGGGGCAGTATAGTGGAGGGACAGTATTGTAAAGGGGCAGTTTTGTAGAGGGGCAGTATGGTGGAGGGGTAGTATGGTGGGGGGTAGTATGGTGGAGGGGCAGTATGGTGGAGGGACAGTATGGTAGAGGGACATTATTGTGGAGGGGTAGTATGCTGGCGGGTGAGTATGGTGGAGGGGCAGTATGGTAGAGGGGCAGTATGGTAGGGGGGGCAGTATGGTGGAGGGACAGTATGGTAAAGGGGCAGTATGGTAGAGGGGCAGTATGGTAGGGGGGGCAGTATGGTGGAGAGGCAGTATGGTGGAGGAGCAGTATAGTGGAGGGACAGTATTGTAAAGGGGCAGTATTGTAGAGGGGCAGTATGGTGGAGGGATAGTATGGTGGAGGGGCAGTATGGTGGAGGGACAGTATGGTAGAGGGGCATTATTGTGGAGGGGTAGTATGCTGGAGGGTGAGTATGGTGGAGGGGCAGTATGGTAGATGGGGCAGTATTGTAGAGGGGCAGTATGGAGGAGGGACAGTATGGTAAAGGGGCAGTATTGTGGAGGGGTAGTATGGAGGAGGGGCAGTATGGGTGAGGGGCAGTATTGGTGAGGGGTAGTATGGTGGAGGGGCAGTAATATATAGAGACATAGTTAGTGTGACTGAATGGAATCTGTTCAAAGATATGTAGGTATATATAGACAATAATCGATGGTTTTGTGGACAGGCGGCCGTAAACCACGAGCGGTTGACGTGTAGTAATACACGAGCACTAGCGCGTGTATTACGAGGTTAACCTCGAGTGGTTTACAGAGCTGCCTGTCCACAAAATCATCGTTTGTTGCATTTATCATCCATCTTTCCGAATAAATTAAACCCAGTAATTGCCATATTAACGGGTATAACATTCGGAACCATTTCTTTGCTATATAGCAAAAGGGACTATATTTTCCTATACCATGGTTTTGAGGCCGTATACCACAGGTTTGAATCCGTATACCACAGTTATGGTATCTGACAGGTTTTATACAATGGGTCGTGGTTTACTGAGTCCCCATACATTTTTAATGGGGACTTTGTATACGATGGATAATGAAGTAATGTGGAGGGGCAGTATACTGGAGGGGCAGTATGGGTGTGGGGTATTATGGTGGAGGATGAATATAGTAGAGGGGCAGTATGGTGGAGGGGCAGTATGGTGGAGGTTCATAAGACATAGTTCTGGCCACAGTCAGGACGTTTTCTTATTATTACATACCTTAATTTGATCATAAAACGCCATTATCGTAGCTTTCCAACGCATAACTCTCCGTAAATGCATCATCTTGATAATGTCTGTGCGTCCCCCTCTACGTAGTGTTCCAACATCCAGTCCTTATACGCACGCCAAATCATAGTTTTTAATAGAATGATTTTCATTGGCTGAGACGTATAAAGCTTACCACTGTGAGCCAATCAGAATTGATCTTTTATTTAATCACTCTCCAAGCGCAGTTCTAGTCATTATATTAACTAATAGAGGCTACTATACCGCCTCCGCTGTGATGTTAGATCTATTTCAACCAAACACATATTTCAAGAAGTAACGCGTCTAAACAAATGGTTGGAGAGTGTAGCAATGATTTGAATTGGCACTACGCAGTTGATCGCGAAGCAGAACACACGGAACCATACATCGGCTTCTACGGCAACTTTTCAGTTAAGTATTTTCATCGTTATTACCTCCAATTTTCTTCCAGCAGACGTCTAGTACCTGATATATCATATATTTGAACTTTTTATATCAACAAAACAACAGAATTCAACGTATTTACACTTTTTATTTGGCTACAATTTCGGCGAGTTGCACCAGTGCTCACTTCAATTCTCTACACGCTATCTAGCCTAACTAGGCTTAATACTTTCTTGTTCTATTTAGCTTTCTAACGAAAAAATATAGTTCACATGTTGATATTTATGTTAATCGTTCCAGCATTTAAGTTCGCTCCTGATAGAAGACCCTTTATGAACTCCTGCTGTGAGAAATAATTGGATTTCTTTGTTAGCGACATTCCCCCCCTTTCGTGATCTTTTGTTTTTGCCACTTCTACCTCCGTGGTATATAGGTCATCCAAGAATTCCTGGGTTAAGTGCTCGCTCTGAAAATATGAAAATTTAATCATTCAATAGATGAATATTCATTATTTATATATAATTTTCATGTAATCGGTAAATGTTTTAATATATCGTATCTACCTTTTCAGTCTCTTCGGGAAGTTCTACACGGTAAGCTGGCGGTTCAACCCCCCTGTCTTCGCTCTCTTCAACTCAACTGGGACGAGTTCCACAGACACAGAAGCCTCGCCCTGTAGAAAGGAAAGAAGAATCTTCATAAATTCTGGATTTTAATTCATATTTTCCGGATTTTCAACTACTTCTTCAAATTCAACAATATACTCACATTGTCGTGCATTATTCCTCTGTGGGCCGGAGAACCCAAGGCTGCCGGCAGTACCCGTTTACCAGGCCGGGATCTGTTGCGCATTATAGCCTGATCAGAGATCTGTTTAAATACACAAATGGAACCACAATATCAGGATCTATGTGATATAACAAAGGAAAATATATTTAAAAAAATACAGAATATGTTATGCCCACCTGATTTTGACGTTCTTCTATCGGAATCACCCCGTCAGCCGAACTTGAAGATCTTTGGCTATGTGTGGTTGTCGCTGCACGTAACGCTGATGGCAGTGGCCGTTTACTAGGCCTGGATTCTTGACGACTCGCCTCAATTGCTAGGACTGGATTACCGCTCTGCACTGTCGGAAGTTGGTGAGTTAAAGCGAATGTCTTTATTTTTTTATTTAATATGTTGTACATGGATTCCTGCTGATCTGTGCTTGCGATAGCATAAGAGTTCAAGGATGCAACATTCTTATGGCCCGATAACTGGGCCACAAGCGTGGGCGGAACCCCAGCGTGAATCAAATTAGTACAAGTGGTCTTCCTGACCGAATGATTAGTAATTTTTTTATCATGGATTCCAGCACCTGTAGCGCATTTTCTCATAATGTTAGCCAATTCATTTTTGCCCATTGCTTGGCGTGAAAACCAAATAGGATTTTCCGCCGTCCTTTTATGGTTAATCGACAAGTAGAAAGGTGATCCGTCCTGTTTTGTGTCTGCTGGCCTTCTATCGGAGTAAGCACGTAATAATCTAACTGGACATCTTTCTGGATTCTCGGGTATCTCCCACATTTTAGGAACGAATGCACGGCTGCTGGTATTGTCCCCCTGTCTGGTTTTAGTCGTTCGTTCAGTAAATGTCAAATATTCTTTCCCATTCTTATCACTTTTAATTTGTACATCGCCCCAAGTAAGCTGGCGGGACTCTTGGCGCCCTCTCATACCGAAACATTTCGTGGTAAGGAACCACAAAGAATTTCTTAAACCAGATGGGGTGTCAGAACTGAAGCATCCCGACGACCATAACGCTTCCTCATCGTCCTCAGATAAAGCATCGCACTATAAGAAATAAAGTAAAATAACATGTATTATTGCTAAGAATACATAATAATTTTATAAAATATAATTTTTATATTTTTGTTGTTGTTATCTTTCCATTAGAAAATCATATTTTTTACTCACTCTGTTTGGGTGATTCCCGTGTCCTTCTGCTTTGAGCTCGCGTTTCCTGCTGGCCAACACTTCTCGGGCAGTCTTAAATTTGTCTGACTCTGTGATGTTTTCTCCGTATTTCTTTGTATCTAAATGGCGTTTTATACTTCCATATATTCCTGCTAGGCTCTGGGGCTCGAAATTCCCACCGTCTTTTCTTTTTACCGATATGAAATATCGCCCCATGTATATGTTAAGTTTTTCTGGTGGGATATTTTCGATTAATCTTGGATCCTTTTGAGTTGATACATATTTCTGAAATGCGTCTACCTCCCGCTTTGTTTTTTTTAGCGTTTCTCCTGATTTTTTGCCGTGTATATATTCTAAGAGCACTCTCTCTTCATCTTCGTCATTTTTTTTCTACATTTCCTATATTGTCGTCAACTTGAAATACATCCCTTATGTCCATTTCGAAAGCGATTTCGTCTTCTACCTCCATATTTAGCAGGAACGCTTATGTACGTCATAGTTAACTTCGACTGCGAACCCATTCATTTTTAATTTTCGTAATTGTTTTTCATATCTATTAATTATTAATTATCAATTGTTATTCATTTGTGTTTATAATATTGTATTTTGTTAAATATTTATTATTAAATGTTGTTATTATGGAATTTAATTGCATTTATGATATTGCAAGTCTTACATTTTCTTTGTTTACATTTTACAGATTTTACTTCCGGTCAGTCGGAACAACTAATCATCTTCGTGAGTACAATTTATACATTTATTTTATTCTTTATATATATATATGTATGTATTTCGTTTATTTCTATTTTGCCCAATACATTGTACGTACATTTCTTCCGATATAGCGTACTTTACATCGGAAAAGCCGACTTGACAGTCTGTCTGTGTGTCCCCCCCTCCCGTTCGTGTCCACTCGGTTGTTATTATCGATGATATCCACATATTTACACATTTTAAAGTATTTTAGTTTATCGTTAACCTTAATATGCCTCGATATTTGATCATTACGCACTTGTACTCGTTACGGGGGGCCTGTATCGCGAGTTTCAAGTCGCGATTCGACGTCCTCCGACATGTTGACAGCGGTCGCGATGACGTCGAATACGCACGCCTAGCGCGCTGCGTCGAGTACATTACATACACGTTAGAATCGTGCAGTGAGACGAAGCGCACCATAGTGGGCCGTAGTCGCGATATACTACACCCCCGTGAGCGGGTAGTATTTCACTGACGTTCGGCTATAGGTATGTAATAATATGGTGGAGGGGCAGTATAGTGGAGGGGCAGTATGGAGGAGGGACAGTATGGTAAAGGGGCACTATTGCAGAGGGGCAGTATGGTGGAAGGGCAGTATGGTTGAGGGTCAGTATGGGTGTGGGTCAGTATGGGTGAGGGTCAGTATGGGTGAGGGGTAGTATGGTGGAGGGGCAGTATGATGGAGGGGCAGTATGGTGGAGGGTCAGTATGGTAGAGGGGCAGTATTAAAATATTTGATTATAGAATATATAAGAATTCTAAAAAAATTCACTCAGTAAAACCCATGCCACCTTCTTCAAATTAAAAAAAAGATCATTGGTCACTGTCACCAGTTTTTAAAAAATTAAGGAAAACTGTATTTTGTCATAGCCTGTGTCGTAGCCCTTGTGCGGGAAACTAGACGGATTACCCAGACGGATTTTGAAAACGTCAGACGGAATAGTGACTAGTGGAAGTATGTTTGTCCGTCCGTCAGTAAGACAACCGTCTGGATTTCAATTTTGTAGACGGACGGAGAGTGACTTGGGACGGACGGATTTGTAGTAGTCGCCTGTGGAAGAGGCCTTTAAGATGGGACAGAGTGGAGACGGAGTTAGTGGCCAATCTATAGCACTGTCGGCGTTGGTTGGGTTATAGTCCAAACACTGTGTGACGCCACCATCCAGTCTGATTACCGAAAGCCCCACAGAATTCTGCCTCTTGGTTTATAGTTCTGTTCTGAGTCTCATCCTAAGTTTTTGATTCTCTACTCTGTAGTTTCTCAAAATCTGATTTGGACCCACCTTCAAAAACTTGTTGTAATGTATTCTTTCCTCTGATGCAGGTCATTACTTACCACAGGATTCCAGACAAGACTGGCCTCAGTCCATGTGTCCTCTAGACTCTAGTACAGTCTGTTGTAGCCAGGGCCAGGGCACACAGGCTCACACTAAGACTGTTAGGGGCTGCCATTTTGAGACAGGGATTCCTGCCTTTGCTGGTACTAAGCTGCCCTGATTGATTTGCCAATAACCAGTGTGTTACTCTCCAAGCATAGGTTCTAGAGTAACTTTTACTGGGCATTGACCAAATAAATCAGCGTTTTTATTTTGCTTTTTTTTTTATTTATGCACAAAAATAGTACAAAGACGACGGTATTCTGGTCATCCTGGAGACCAAGGTATGGGTAAATATGAACAATTCTCATCAAATAAGAATTTACAATATTTACAAGGGATGATATAATGAGGATGATAGAGACGGAAGAATTACTTAATAATTTCCCAGTTATGTGAATCCCAGATTTTAAGGCCAAGTTAATCCTGTTCTAGTCAGCTGGTGAGTCTATCCTATTCTTCATAATCTTTAATTTTATGAACTTCTTAAAACTGTATAAATAACTATTCTGTATTTCAATAGGGAGACTATTCCATGCCTCCTTGCCCTATAAATAGGACTTTTCTTTAAAATAAGGATGTGTGTGGCCTATGTAATTCAATTATTCGTTAGTTATAATGATTCCCAGAATAGTCCCAGAATCGTGGTATTCTCAGGCTTGAGTTTGCACTAAAATTAGATCAGCCAATCAAATAATTCTTTTCTCCAATCAGTGCCCAGGGATCTGGCAAATGGGAGCTGTGCTCTAGACTCGTACAGACTGTAAGCCGGTGCGGGCTGTACACGGACTATGTGTCGTCTCCACTTCTCTCTGCACGCCTTCCACACGCCGTACCTACCCCTACACCTACACTTCCCTCTGCCTGGCCGACACACGTGAACCTTGTACCTTGTTGTTTATCTAATCTTTCAATGGATGTTCATAATCAAAGACTTATGCAAGCCTCGGCCCTGGCATAGTATTTATTTTGGCCTATTGACCTTCAGGATGTTCCTGAATCTACTATTCTTTTTATCGTACATCCAATCCTCGATAGTATAGTGGTTAGTATCCCCGCCTGTCACGCGGGAGACCGGGGTTCAATTCCCCGTCGGGGAGGAAATATGTTTTCTTTGGAAAATGTATATGCTATTGATTTGTTTCTATTTTCAGAGATAGGTAAAATGAATATGAACAGATACCCTTGTCGGTTCAAATAGTGGT
This sequence comes from Alentia gelatinosa, assembly GCA_950022655.1. Taxonomy (NCBI): domain Eukaryota; kingdom Metazoa; phylum Annelida; class Polychaeta; order Phyllodocida; family Polynoidae; genus Alentia; species Alentia gelatinosa. The sequence continues at coordinate 40,549,531 of OX465591.1, forward strand.
ATTTGTAAGTATTCTTTGAATTTAATAATATCCCTAGCTAAGGATTTTTCTCTATTATTTCACTTTTCAAATCACACTCATTATATTGTAAGAAACTTTAAATCACTGGTCGCATATCTGCATTAAAGTATGATTTTTAGGGAGAGAAAATTCCAGTTGTTTATATCTCTTAATTTCTAGGCACTCTCAAGAGCACTTTGTGTTCAATATGTTAAAGAAAAATAAACACATTATACTGTAAACATAATATACTTCTTCCTGTTGTTAATCTTCCTCACAATTTCTAGAATCTATACAGTATACCTCTATACCACACACTGATTTTGCTAGGTTCTAGCACTCATCATCTAATCCTCGATAGTATAGTGGTTAGTATCCCCGCCTGTCACGCGGGAGACCGGGGTTCAATTCCCCGTCGGGGAGGAAAACTTTTATTTGGAAAACATACATGATACTGATTTGTTTCTCTTTTCAAATATAGGTAAAATGAATATATGAACAAATACAACTGTTGGTCCACATAACTGGTTCAGATATTTGTGAGTATTTTTTTCAATTTCATCATACATTGATCTACAGGTTTTGTTTTTAATAGGACCCATTTATTTCACTTTTCTAATCACTCTCATAACATTTTTTGAGCTATGACTTCTTAATACCATCACCCATCCCATCAGCTTGTCTGTACTCACCATTAATGATCAATCAATTGAATTGTAATTGAATTGGAACAAGTCTGGTTTTGTGTGGCTTACATCTCTCATTTATTATAAGAAACTTTGAGTCACTGGTCCCATCTCTGCATCAGAGTATAAATTTTAGGGAGACAAAATTCCAGTTTTTTATATCTCTTAATTTCTAGGCACTCTCAAGAGCACTTTGTGTTCAATATGTTAAAGAAAAATAAACACATTATACTGTAAACATTATACACTTCTTCCTGTTGTTTAATCTTCCTCACAAATTTTAGAATCTATCCAGTATACCTTTCTGCATTACATCTATTTTGCTAGGTTCTAGCTTTGCTCATCCAATCCTCGATAGTATAGTGGTTAGTATCCCCGCCTGTCACGCGGGAGACCGGGTTTCAATTCCCCGTCGGGGAGGAAAACTTTTATTTGGAAAACATATATGATACTGATTTGTTTCTCTTTTCAGATATAGGTCAAATGAATATATGAACAAATACACCTATTGGTCCACATAACGGGTTCAGATATTTGTGAGTATTTTTTTCAATTTCATCATACATTGATCTACAGGTTTTGTTTTTAATAGGACCCATTTATTTCACTTTTCTAATCACTTTTCTAATCACTCTCATAACATTTTTTGAGCTTTGACTTTTTAATACCATCGCCCATCCCATTAGCTTGTCTGTTCTCACCATTAATGATCAATGAATTGAATTGTATTTGAATTGTAACAAGTCTGGTTTTGTGTGGCTAACATCTCTCATATATTATAAGAAACTTTGAATCACTGGTCCCATCTCTGCATCAGAGTATAAATTTTAAGGAGACAAAATTCCAGTTGTTTATATCTCTTAATTTCTAAGCACTCTCAAGAGCACTTTGTGTTCAATATGTTAAAGAAAAATAAACACATTATACTGTAAACATAATACACTTCTTCCTGTTGTTAACCTTCCTCACAATTTCTAGAATCTATACAGTATACCTCTATACCACACATCAATTTTGCTAGGTTCTAGCTGCATCCATCCAATCCTCGATAGTATAGTGGTTAGTATCCCCGCCTGTCACGCGGGAGACCGGGGTTCAGTTCCCCGTCGGGGAGGAAAACTTTTATTTGGAAAACATATATGATACTGATTTGTTTCTCTTTTCAGATATAGGTCAAATGAATATATGAACAAATACACCTGTTTGTCCACATAACGGGTTCAGATATTTGTGAGTATTTTTTTCAATTTCATCATACATTGATCTACAGGTTTTGTTTTTAATAGGACCCATTTATTTCACTTTTCTAATCACTCTCATAACATTTTTTGAGCTATGACTTTTTAATACCATCACCCATCCCATTAGCTTGTCTGTACTTGCTTTTAATGATCAATGAATTGAATTGTATTTGAATTGTAACAAGTCTGGTTTTGTGTGGCTAACATCTGTCATTCATTATAAGAAACTTTGAATCACTGGTCCCATCTCTGCATCAGAGTATAAATTTTAGGGAGACAAAATTCCAGTTGTTTATATCTCTTAATTTCTAGGCACTCTCAAGAGCACTTTCTGTTCAATATGTTAAAGAAAAATAAACACATTATACTGTAAACATAATACACTTCTTCCTGTTGTTAACCTTCCTCACAATTTCTAGAATCTATACAGTATACCTCTATACCACACATCGATTTAGCTAGGTTCTGGCATTACTCATCCAATCCTCGATAGTATAGTGGTTAGTATCCCCGCCTGTCACGCGGGAGACCGGGGTTCAATTCCCCGTCGGGGAGGAAAACTTTTATTTGGAAAACATACATGATACTGATTTGTTTCTCTTTTCAAATATAGGTAAAATGAATATATGAACAAATACAACTGGTGGTCCACATAACAGGTTCAGATATTTGTGAGTATTTTTTTCAATTTCATCATACATTGATCTACAGGTTTTGTTTTTAATAGGACCCATTTATTTCACTTTTCTAATCACTCTCATAACATTTTTTGAGCTTTGACTTTTTAAAACCATCACCCATCCCATTAGCTTGTCTGTACTTGCCATTAATGATCAATGAATTGAATTGTATTTGAATTGTAACAAGTCTGGTTTTGTGTGGCTAACATCTCTCATATATTATAAGAAACTTTGAATCACTGGTCCCATCTCTGCATCAGAGTATAAATTTTAGGGAGACAAAATTCCAGTTGTTTATATTTCTTAATTTCTAGGCACTCTCAAGAGCGCTTTGTGTTCAATATGTTAAAGAAAAATAAACACATTATACTGTAAACATAATACACTTCTTCCTGTTGTTAACCTTCCTCACAATTTCTAGAATCTATACAGTATACCTCTATACCACACATCGATTTTGCTAGGTTCTAGCTGCATCCATCCAATCCTCGATAGTATAGTGGTTAGTATCCCCGCCTGTCACGCGGGAGACCGGGGTTCAATTCCCCGTCGGGGAGGAAAACTTTTATTTGGAAAACATATATGATACTGATTTGTTTCTCTTTTCAGATATAGGTCAAATGAATATATGAACAAATACACCTGTTTGTCCAGATAACGGGTTCAGATATTTGTGAGTATTTTTTTCAATTTCATCATACATTGATCTACAGGTTTTGTTTTTAATAGGACCCATTTATTTCACTTTTCTAATCACTCTCATAACATTTTTTGAGCTATGACTTTTTAATACCATCACCCATCCCATTAGCTTGTCTGTACTCGCTTTTAATGATCAATGAATTGAATTGTATTTGAATTGTAACAAGTCTGGTTTTGTGTGGCTAACATCTCTCATTCATTATAAGAAACTTTGAATCACTGGTCCCATCTCTGCATCAGAGTATAAATTTTAGGGAGTCAAAATTCCAGTTGTTTATATCTCTTAATTTCTAGGCACTCTCAAGAGCACTTTATGTTCAATATGTTAAAGAAAAATAAACACATTATACTGTAAACATAATACACTTCTTCCTGTTGTTAACCTTCCTCACAATTTCTAGAATCTATACAGTATACCTCTATACCACACATCGATTTAGCTAGGTTCTGGCATTACTCATCCAATCCTCGATAGTATAGTGGTTAGTATCCCCGCCTGTCACGCGGGAGACCGGGGTTCAATTCCCCGTCGGGGAGGAAAACTTTTATTTGGAAAACATATATGATACTGATTTGTTTCTCTTTTCAGATATAGGTCAAATGAATATATGAACAAATACACCTGTTGGTCCACATAACAGGTTCAGATATTTGTGCGTATTTTTTTCAATTTCATCATACATTGATCTACAGGTTTTGTTTTTAATAGGACCCATTTATTTCACTTTTCTAATCACTCTCATAACATTTTTTGAGCTATGACTTTTTAATACCATCACCCACCCCATCAGCTTGTCTGTACTCGCCATGAATCATCAATGAATTGAATTGTAATTGGAACAAATCTGGTTTTGGGTGACTAACATCTCTCATTTATTATAAGAAACTTTGAATCACTGTTCCCATCTCTGCATCAGAGTATAAATTTTAGGGAGACAAAATTCCAGTTTTTTATATCTCTTAATTTCTAGGCACTTTCAAGAGCACATTGTGTTCAATATGTTAAAGGAAAATAAACACATTATACTGTAAACATAATACACTTCTTCCTGTTGTTTAATCTTTCTCACAATTTCTACAATCTATACAATATACCTTTATACAACACATCGATTTAGCTAGGTTCTGGCATTACTCATCCAATCCTCGATAGTATAGTGGTTAGTATCCCCGCCTGTCACGCGGGAGACCGGGGTTCAATTCCCCGTCGGGGAGGAAAACTTTTATTTGGAAAACATATATGATACTGATTTGTTTCTCTTTTCAGATATAGGTCAAATGAATATATGAACAAATACACCTGTTTGTCCACATAACGGGTTCAGATACTTGTGAGTATTTTTTTCAATTTCATCATACATTGATCTACAGGTTTTGTTTTTAATAGGACCCATTTATTTCACTTTTCTAATCACTCTCATAACATTTTTTGAGCTTTGACTTTTTAATACCATCACCCATCCCATCAGCTTGTCTGTACTCGCCATTAATGATCAATGAATTGAATTGTATTTGAATTGTAACAAGTCTGGTTTTGTGTGGCTAACATCTCTCATTCATTATAAGAAACTTTGAATCACTGGTCCCATCTCTGCATCAGAGTATAAATTTTAGGGAGACAAAATTCCAGTTGTTTATGTCTCTTAATTTCTAGGCACTCTCAAGAGCACTTTGTGTTCAATATGTCATAGAAAAATAAACACATTATACTGTAAACATAATACACTTCTTCCTGTTGTTTAATCTTTCTCACAATTTCTATAATCTATACAATATACCTTTATACAACACATCGATTTACCTAGGTTCTGGCATTACTCATCCAATCCTCGATAGTATAGTGGTTAGTATCCCCGCCTGTCACGCGGGAGACCGGGGTTCAATTCCCCGTCGGGGAGGAAAACTTTTATTTGGAAAACATATATGATACTGATTTGTTTCTCTTTTCAGATATAGGTCAAATGAATATATGAACAAATACACCTGTTGGTCCACATAACAGGTTCAGATATTTGTGAGTATTTTTTTCAATTTCATCATACATTTATCTACAGGTTTTGTTTTTAATAGGACCCATTTATTTCACTTTTCTAATCACTCTCATAACATTTTTTGAGCTATGACTTTTTAATACCATCACCCACCCCATCAGCTTGTCTGTACTCGCCATGAATCATCAATGAATTGAATTGTAATTGGAACAAATCTGGTTTTGGGTGACTAACATCTCTCATTTATTATAAGAAACTTTGAATCACTGTTCCCATCTCTGCATCAGAGTATAAATTTTAGGGAGACAAAATTCCAGTTTTTTATATCTCTTAATTTCTAGGCACTTTCAAGAGCACATTGTGTTCAATATGTTAAAGGAAAATAAACACATTATACTGTAAACATAATACACTTCTTCCTGTTGTTTAATCTTTCTCACAATTTCTACAATCTATACAATATACCTTTATACAACACATCGATTTAGCTAGGTTCTGGCATTACTCATCCAATCCTCGATAGTATAGTGGTTAGTATCCCCGCCTGTCACGCGGGAGACCGGGGTTCAATTCCCCGTCGGGGAGGAAAACTTTTATTTGGAAAACATATATGATACTGATTTGTTTCTCTTTTCAGATATAGGTCAAATGAATATATGAACAAATACACCTGTTTGTCCACATAACGGGTTCAGATACTTGTGAGTATTTTTTTCAATTTCATCATACATTGATCTACAGGTTTTGTTTTTAATAGGACCCATTTATTTCACTTTTCTAATCACTCTCATAACATTTTTTGAGCTTTGACTTTTTAATACCATCACCCATCCCATCAGCTTGTCTGTACTCGCCATTAATGATCAATGAATTGAATTGTATTTGAATTGTAACAAGTCTGGTTTTGTGTGGCTAACATCTCTCATTCATTATAAGAAACTTTGAATCACTGGTCCCATCTCTGCATCAGAGTATAAATTTTAGGGAGACAAAATTCCAGTTGTTTATGTCTCTTAATTTCTAGGCACTCTCAAGAGCACTTTGTGTTCAATATGTCATAGAAAAATAAACACATTATACTGTAAACATAATACACTTCTTCCTGTTGTTTAATCTTTCTCACAATTTCTATAATCTATACAATATACCTTTATACAACACATCGATTTACCTAGGTTCTGGCATTACTCATCCCATCCTCGATAGTATAGTGGTTAGTATCCCCGCCTGTCACGCGGGAGACCGGGGTTCAATTCCCCGTCGGGGAGGAAAACTTTTATTTGGAAAACATATATGATACTGATTTGTTTCTCTTTTCAGATATAGGTCAAATGAATATATGAACAAATACACCTGTTGGTCCACATAACAGGTTCAGATATTTGTGAGTATTTTTTTCAATTTCATCATACATTTATCTACAGGTTTTGTTTTTAATAGGACCCATTTATTTCACTTTTCTAATCACTCTCATAACATTTTTTGAGCTATGACTTTTTAATACCATCACCCACCCCATCAGCTTGTCTGTACTCGCCATGAATCATCAATGAATTGAATTGTAATTGGAACAAATCTGGTTTTGGGTGACTAACATCTCTCATTTATTATAAGAAACTTTGAATCACTGTTCCCATCTCTGCATCAGAGTATAAATTTTAGGGAGACAAAATTCCAGTTTTTTATATCTCTTAATTTCTAGGCACTTTCAAGAGCACATTGTGTTCAATATGTTAAAGGAAAATAAACACATTATACTGTAAACATAATACACTTCTTCCTGTAGTTTAATCTTCCTCACAAATTCTAGAATCTATACAGTATACTTTTATACCACACTTAGATTTTGCTAGGTTCTAGTAGCAACTATCCAATCCTCGATAGTATAGTGGTTAGTATCCCCGCCTGTCACGCGGGAGACCGGGGGTCAATTCCCCGTCGGGGAGGAAAACTTTTATTTGGAAAACATATATGATACTGATTTGTTTCTCTTTTCAGATATAGGTCAAATGAATATATGAACAAATACAACTGTTGGTCCACATAACAGGTTCAGATATTTGTGAGTATTTTTTTCAATTTCATCATACATTTATCTACAGGTTTTGTTATTAATAGGACCCATTTATTTCACTTTTCTAATCACTCTCATAACATTTTTTGAGCTTTGACTTTTTAAAACCATCACCCATCCCATTAGCTTGTCTGTACTTGCCATTAATGATCAATGAATTGAATTGTATTTGAATTGTAACAAGTCTGGTTTTGTGTGGCTAACATCTCTCATATATTATAAGAAACTTTGAATCACTGGTCCCATCTCTGCATCAGAGTATAAATTTTAGGGAGACAAAATTCCAGTTGTTTATATTTCTTAATTTCTAGGCACTCTCAAGAGCGCTTTGTGTTCAATATGTTAAAGAAAAATAAACACATTATACTGTAAACATAATACACTTCTTCCTGTTGTTAACCTTCCTCACAATTTCTAGAATCTATACAGTATACCTCTATACCACACATCGATTTTGCTAGGTTCTAGCTGCATCCATCCAATCCTCGATAGTATAGTGGTTAGTATCCCCGCCTGTCACGCGGGAGACCGGGGTTCAATTCCCCGTCGGGGAGGAAAACTTTTATTTGGAAAACATATATGATACTGATTTGTTTCTCTTTTCAGATATAGGTCAAATGAATATATGAACAAATACACCTGTTTGTCCACATAACGGGTTCAGATATTTGTGAGTATTTTTTTCAATTTCATCATACATTGATCTACAGGTTTTGTTTTTAATAGGACCCATTTATTTCACTTTTCTAATCACTCTCATAACATTTTTTGAGCTATGACTTTTTAATACCATCACCCATCCCATTAGTTTGTCTGTACTCGCTTTTAATGATCAATGAATTGAATTGAATTTGAATTGTAACAAGTCTGGTTTTGTGTGGCTAACATCTCTCATTCATTATAAGAAACTTTGAATCACTGGTCCCATCTCTGCATCAGAGTATAAATTTTAGGGAGACAAAATTCCAGTTGTTTATATCTCTTAATTTCTAGGCACTCTCAAGAGCACTTTATGTTCAATATGTTAAAGAAAAATAAACACATTATACTGTAAACATAATACACTTCTTCCTGTTGTTAACCTTCCTCACAATTTCTAGAATCTATACAGTATACCTCTATACCACACATCGATTTAGCTAGGTTCTGGCATTACTCATCCAATCCTCGATAGTATAGTGGTTAGTATCCCCGCCTGTCACGCGGGAGACCGGGGTTCAATTCCCCGTCGGGGAGGAAAACTTTTATTTGGAAAACATATATGATACATGTTTTTAATAGGACCCATTTATTTCACTTTTCTAATCACTCTCATAACATTTTTTGAGCTATGACCTATTAATACCATCACCCACCCCATCAGCTTGTCTGTACTCGCCATGAATCATCAATGAATTGAATTGTAATTGGAACAAATCTGGTTTTGGGTGACTAACATCTCTCATTTATTATAAGAAACTTTGAATCACTGTTCCCATCTCTGCATCAGAGTATAAATTTTAGGGAGACAAAATTCCAGTTTTTTATATCTCTTAATTTCTAGGCACTTTCAAGAGCACATTGTGTTCAATATGTTAAAGGAAAATAAACACATTATACTGTAAACATAATACACTTCTTCCTGTTGTTTAATCTTTCTCACAATTTCTACAATCTATACAATATACCTTTATACAACACATCGATTTAGCTAGGTTCTGGTATTACTCATCCAATCCTCGATAGTATAGCGGTTAGTATCCCCGCCTGTCACGCGGGAGACCGGGGTTCAATTCCCCGTCGGGGAGGAAAACTTTTATTTGGAAAACATATATGATACTGATTTGTTTCTCTTTTCAGATATAGGTCAAATGAATATATGAACAAATACACCTGTTGGTCCACATAACGGGTTCAGATATTTGTGCGTATTTTTTTCAATTTCATCATACATTGATCTACAGGTTTTGTTTTTAATAGGACCCATTTATTTCACTTTTCTAATCACTCTCATAACATTTTTTGAGCTATGACTTTTTAATACCATCACCCACCCCATCAGCTTGTCTGTACTCGCCATGAATCATCAATGAATTGAATTGTAATTGGAACAAATCTGGTTTTGGGTGACTAACATCTCTCATTTATTATAAGAAACTTTGAATCACTGTTCCCATCCCTGCATCAGAGTATAAATTTTAGGGAGACAAAATTCCAGTTTTTTATATCTCTTAATTTCTAGGCACTTTCAAGAGCACATTGTGTTCAATATGTTAAAGGAAAATAAACACATTATACTGTAAACATAATACACTTCTTCCTGTTGTTTAATCTTTCTCACAATTTCTACAATCTATACAATATACCTTTATACAACACATCGATTTAGCTAGGTTCTGGTATTACTCATCCAATCCTCGATAGTATAGCGGTTAGTATCCCCGCCTGTCACGCGGGAGACCGGGGTTCAATTCACGGTCGGGGAGGAAAACTTTTATTTGGAAAACATATATGATACTGATTTGTTTCTCTTTTCAGATATAGGTCAAATGAATATATGAACAAATACACCTGTTGGTCCACATAACGGGTTCAGATATTTGTGCGTATTTTTTTCAATTTCATCATACATTGATCTACAGGTTTTGTTTTTAATAGGACCCATTTATTTCACTTTTCTAATCACTCTCATAACATTTTTTGAGCTATGACTTTTTAATACCATCACCCACCCCATCAGCTTGTCTGTACTCGCCATGAATCATCAATGAATTGAATTGTAATTGGAACAAATCTGGTTTTGGGTGACTAACATCTCTCATTTATTATAAGAAACTTTAAATCACTGTTCCCATCTCTGCATCAGAGTATAAATTTTAGGGAGACAAAATTCCAGTTGTTTATATCTCTTAATTTCTAGGCACTCTCAAGAGCACTTTATGTTCAATATGTTAAAGAAAAATAAACACATTATACTGTAAACATAATACACTTCTTCCTGTTGTTAACCTTCCTCACAATTTCTAGAATCTATACAGTATACCTCTATACCACACATCGATTTAGCTAGGTTCTGGCATTACTCATCCAATCCTCGATAGTATAGTGGTTAGTATCCCCGCCTGTCACGCGGGAGACCGGGGTTCAATTCCCCGTCGGGGAGGAAAACTTTTATTTGGAAAACATATATGATACATGTTTTTAATAGGACCCATTTATTTCACTTTTCTAATCACTCTCATAACATTTTTTGAGCTATGACCTTTTAATACCATCACCCACCCCATCAGCTTGTCTGTACTCGCCATGAATCATCAATGAATTGAATTGTAATTGGAACAAATCTGGTTTTGGGTGACTAACATCTCTCATTTATTATAAGAAACTTTGAATCACTGTTCCCATCTCTGCATCAGAGTATAAATTTTAGGGAGACAAAATTCCAGTTTTTTATATCTCTTAATTTCTAGGCACTTTCAAGAGCACATTGTGTTCAATATGTTAAAGGAAAATAAACACATTATACTGTAAACATAATACACTTCTTCCTGTTGTTTAATCTTTCTCACAATTTCTACAATCTATACAATATACCTTTATACAACACATCGATTTAGCTAGGTTCTGGTATTACTCATCCAATCCTCGATAGTATAGCGGTTAGTATCCCCGCCTGTCACGCGGGAGACCGGGGTTCAATTCCCCGTCGGGGAGGAAAACTTTTATTTGGAAAACATATATGATACTGATTTGTTTCTCTTTTCAGATATAGGTCAAATGAATATATGAACAAATACACCTGTTGGTCCACATAACGGGTTCAGATATTTGTGCGTATTTTTTTCAATTTCATCATACATTGATCTACAGGTTTTGTTTTTAATAGGACCCATTTATTTCACTTTTCTAATCACTCTCATAACATTTTTTGAGCTATGACTTTTTAATACCATCACCCACCCCATCAGCTTGTCTGTACTCGCCATGAATCATCAATGAATTGAATTGTAATTGGAACAAATCTGGTTTTGGGTGACTAACATCTCTCATTTATTATAAGAAACTTTGAATCACTGTTCCCATCTCTGCATCAGAGTATAAATTTTAGGGAGACAAAATTCCAGTTTTGTATATCTCTTAATTTCTAGGCACTTTCAAGAGCACATTGTGTTCAATATGTTAAAGGAAAATAAACACATTATACTGTAAACATAATACACTTCTTCCTGTTGTTTAATCTTTCTCACAATTTCTATAATCTATACAATATACCTTTATACAATACATCGATTTAGCTAGGTTCTGGCATTACTCATCCAATCCTCGATAGTATAGTGGTTAGTATCCCCGCCTGTCACGCGGGAGACCGGGGTTCAATTCCCCGTCGGGGAGGAAAACTTTTATTTGGAAAACATATATGATACTGATTTGTTTCTCTTTTCAGATATAGGTCAAATGAATATATGAACAAATACACCTGTTGGTCCACATAACGGGTTCAGATATTTGTGAGTATTTTTTTCAATTTCATCATACATTGATCTACAGGTTTTGTTTTTAATAGGACCCATTTATTTCACTTTTCTAATCACTCTCATAACATTTTTTGAGCTTTGACTTTTTAATACCATCACCCATCCCATCAGCTTGTCTGTACTCGCCATTAATGATCAATGAATTGAATTGTATTTGAATTGTAACAAGTCTGGTTTTGTGTGGCTAACATCTCTCATTCATTATAATGAAACTTTGAATCACTGGTCCCATCTCTGCATCAGAGTATAAATTTTAGGGAGACAAAATTCCAGTTGTTTATATCTCTTAATTTCTAGGCACTCTCAAGAGCACTTTATGTTCAATATGTTAAAGAAAAATAAACACATTATACTGTAAACATAATACACTTCTTCCTGTTGTTAACCTTCCTCACAATTTCTAGAATCTATACAGTATACCTCTATACCACACATCGATTTAGCTAGGTTCTGGCATTACTCATCCAATCCTCGATAGTATAGTGGTTAGTATCCCCGCCTGTCACGCGGGAGACAGGGGTTCAATTCCCCGTCGGGGAGGAAAACTTTTATTTGGAAAACATATATGATACATGTTTTTAATAGGACCCATTTATTTCACTTTTCTAATCACTCTCATAACATTTTTTGAGCTATGACCTTTTAATACCATCACCCACCCCATCAGCTTGTCTGTACTCGCCATGAATCATCAATGAATTGAATTGTTATTGGAACAAATCTGGTTTTGGGTGACTAACATCTCTCATTTATTATAAGAAACTTTGAATCACTGTTCCCATCTCTGCATCAGAGTATAAATTTTAGGGAGACAAAATTCCAGTTTTTTATATCTCTTAATTTCTAGGCACTTTCAAGAGCACATTGTGTTCAATATGTTAAAGAAAAATAAACACATTATACTGTAAACATAATACACTTCTTCCTGTAGTTTAATCTTCCTCACAAATTCTAGAATCTATACAGTATACTTTTATACCACACTTAGATTTTGCTAGGTTCTAGTAGCAACTATCCAATCCTCGATAGTATAGTGGTTAGTATCCCCGCCTGTCACGCGGGAGACTGGGGTTCAATTCCCCGTCGGGGAGGAAAACTTTTATTTGGAAAACATATATGATACTGATTTGTTTCTCTTTTCAGATATAGGTCAAATGAATATATGAACAAATACACCTGTTGGTCCACATTACGGGTTCAGATATTTGTGCGTATTTTTTTCAATTTCATCATACATTGATCTACAGGTTTTGTTTTTAATAGGACCCATTTATTTCACTTTTCTAATCACTCTCATAACATTTTTTGAGCTATGACTTTTTAATACCATCACCCACCCCATCAGCTTGTCTGTACTCGCCATGAATCATCAATGAATTGAATTGTAATTGGAACAAATCTGGTTTTGGGTGACTAACATCTCTCATTTATTATAAGAAACTTTGAATCACTGTTCCCATCTCTGCATCAGAGTATAAATTTTAGGGAGACAAAATTCCAGTTTTGTATATCTCTTAATTTCTAGGCACTTTCAAGAGCACATTGTGTTCAATATGTTAAAGGAAAATAAACACATTATACTATAAACATAATACACTTCTTCCTGTTGTTTAATCTTTCTCACAATTTCTATAATCTATACAATATACCTTTATACAATACATCGATTTAGCTAGGTTCTGGCATTACTCATCCAATCCTCGATAGTATAGTGGTTAGTATCCCCGCCTGTCACGCGGGAGACCGGGGTTCAATTCCCCGTCGGGGAGGAAAACTTTTATTTGGAAAACATATATGATACTGATTTGTTTCTCTTTTCAGATATAGGTCAAATGAATATATGAACAAATACACCTGTTGGTCCACATAACGGGTTCAGATATTTGTGAGTATTTTTTTCAATTTCATCATACATTGATCTACAGGTTTTGTTTTTAATAGGACCCATTTATTTCACTTTTCTAATCACTCTCATAACATTTTTTGAGCTTTGACTTTTTAATACCATCACCCATCCCATCAGCTTGTCTGTACTCGCCATGAATCATCAATGAATTGAATTGTAATTGGAACAAATCTGGTTTTGGGTGACTAACATCTCTCATTTATTATAAGAAACTTTGAATCACTGTTCCCATCTCTGCATCAGAGTATAAATTTTAGGGAGACAAAATTCCAGTTTTTTATATCTCTTAATTTCTAGGCACTTTCAAGAGCACATTGTGTTCAATATGTTAAAGGAAAATAAACACATTATACTGTAAACATAATACACTTCTTCCTGTTGTTTAATCTTTCTCACAATTTCTATAATCTATACAATAAACCTTTATACAACACATCGATTTAGCTAGGTTCTGGCATTACTCATCCAATCCTCGATAGTATAGTGGTTAGTATCCCCGCCTGTCACGCGGGAGACCGGGGTTCAATTCCCCGTCGGGGAGGAAAACTTTTATTTGGAAAACATATATGATACTGATTTGTTTCTCTTTTCAGATATAGGTCAAATGAATATATGAACAAATACACCTGTTTGTCCACATAACGGGTTCAGATACTTGTGAGTATTTTTTTCAATTTCATCATACATTGATCTACAGGTTTTGTTTTTAATAGGACCCATTTATTTCACTTTTCTAATCACTCTCATAACATTTTTTGAGCTTTGACTTTTTAATACCATCACCCACCCCATCAGCTTGTCTGTACTCGCCATTAATGATCAATGAATTGAATTGTATTTGAATTGTAACAAGTCTGGTTTTGTGTGGCTAACATCTCTCACATATTATAAGAAACTTTGAATCACTGGTCCCATCTCTGCATCAGAGTATAAATTTTAGGGAGACAAAATTCCAGTTGTTTATGTCTCTTAATTTCTAGGCACTCTCAAGAGCACTTTGTGTTCAATATGTCATAGAAAAATAAACACATTATACTGTAAACATAATACACTTCTTCCTGTTGTTTAATCTTTCTCACAATTTCTATAATCTATACAATATACCTTTATACAACACATCGATTTACCTAGGTTCTGGCATTACTCATCCAATCCTCGATAGTATAGTGGTTAGTATCCCCGCCTGTCACGCGGGAGACCGGGGTTCAATTCCCCGTCGGGGAGGAAAACTTTTATTTGGAAAACATATATGATACTGATTTGTTTCTCTTTTCAGATATAGGTCAAATGAATATATGAACAAATACACCTGTTGGTCCACATAACGGGTTCAGATATTTGTGAGTATTTTTTTTAATTTCATCATACATTGATCTACAGGTTTTGTTTTTAATAGGACCCATTTATTTCAATTTTTTTAATCACTCTCATAACATTTTTTGAGCTATGACCTTTTAATACCATCACCCATCCCATCAGCTTGTCTGTACTCGCCATGAATCATCAATGAATTGAATTGTAATTGGAACAAATCTGGTTTTGGGTGACTAACATCTCTCATTTATTATAAGAAACTTTGAATCACTGTTCCCATCTCTGCATCAGAGTATAAATTTTAGGGAGACAAAATTCCAGTTTTTTATATCTCTTAATTTCTAGGCACTTTCAAGAGCACATTGTGTTCAATATGTAAAAGAAAAATAAACACATTATACTGTAAACATAATACACTTCTTCCTGTTGTTTAATCTTCCTCACAAATTCTAGAATCTATACAGTATACTTTTATACCACACTTAGATTTTGCTAGGTTCTAGTAGCAACTATCCAATCCTCGATAGTATAGTGGTTAGTATCCCCACCTGTCACGCGGGAGACCGGGGTTCAATTCCCCGTCGGGGAGGAAAACTTTTATTTGGAAAACATATATGATACTGATTTGTTTCTGTTTTCAGATATAGGTCAAATGAATATATGAACAAATACAACTGTTGGTCCACATAACAGGTTCAGATATTTGTGAGTATTTTTTTCAATTTCATCATACATTTATCTACAGGTTTTGTTATTAATAGGACCCATTTATTTCACTTTTCTAATCACTCTCATAACATTTTTTGAGCTTTGACTTTTTAATACCATCACCCATCCCATTAGCTTGTCTGTACTTGCCATTAATGATCAATGAATTGAATTGTATTTGAATTGTAACAAGTCTGGTTTTGTGTGGCTAACATCTCTCATATATTATAAGAAACTTTGAATCACTGGTCCCATCTCTGCATCAGAGTATAAATTTTAGGGAGACAAAATTCCAGTTGTTTATGTCTCTTAATTTCTAGGCACTCTCAAGAGCACTTTGTGTTCAATATGCCAAAGAAAAATAAACACATTATACTGTAAACATAATACACTTCTTCCTGTTGTTTAATCTTTCTCACAATTTCTATAATCTATACAATATACCTTTATACAACACATCGATTTAGCTAGGTTCTGGCATTACTCATCCAATCCTCGATAGTATAGTGGTTAGTATCCCCGCCTGTCACGCGGGAGACCGGGGTTCAATTCCCCGTCGGGGAGGAAAACTTTTATTTGGAAAACATATATGATACTGATTTGTTTCTCTTTTCAGATATAGGTCAAATGAATATATGAACAAATACACCTGTTTGTCCAGATAACGGGTTCAGATATTTGTGAGTATTTTTTTCAATTTCATCATACATTGATCTACAGGTTTTGTTTTTAATAGGACCCATTTATTTCACTTTTCTAATCACTCTCATAACATTTTTTGAGCTATGACTTTTTAATACCATCACCCATCCCATCAGCTTGTCTGTACTCGCCATGAATCATCAATGAATTGAATTGTAATTGGAACAAATCTGGTTTTGGGTGACTAACATCTCTCATTTATTATAAGAAACTTTGAATCACTGTTCCCATCTCTGCATCAGAGTATAAATTTTAGGGAGACAAAATTCCAGTTTTTTATATCTCTTAATTTCTAGGCACTTTCAAGAGCACATTGTGTTCAATATGTTAAAGAAAAATAAACACATTATACTGTAAACATAATACACTTCTTCCTGTTGTTTAATCTTCCTCACAAATTCTAGAATCTATACAGTATACTTTTATACCACAGTTAGATTTTCCTAGGTTCTAGCAGCAACTATCCAATCCTCGATAGTATAGTGGTTAGTATCCCCGCCTGTCACGCGGGAGACCGGGGTTCAATTCCCCGTCGGGGAGGATGGATTTTATTTTTTACTATGCAGGTGGGTTGGGTTTTTTATCACGGAAATCAGAAATAAGTGATTCCCACCTAACGTTCACTTTAACTTGTGAAAACGGTTTATGGTTGAATTACAGATGATTGAATAAGTAAACAAAAACTAACGAAATTATTTAACATGTATATTAAAGAGTGTTTTCACCTACATTCATCCACATGTGATTTGTACAGCTATATACCTATGCACTAGGTTTCAGAGATATCAAAGAATGTTATCGGTTAACCATATGGATTAATTTCTTTTAAATACCATATGCTTTTAAAAATCTATCAGATGTAGTTCACAAAGCCACAATACATTTATCTTTACCAAAAGAAGTGTATCGTAGCAGTTCCCTGTTAAGAAAGTGACCGTGTTTAATAAATAGTTGTGGCATAGTTGCTTATGTGTCTTACCATTCCACTTTATATCAAAGGTACGAAACCGGACTAAATAAGCATATGTATTGGTCCAGTCCAGGCTAGATTGGCCGCCACCTGTCTCCAGTCAGCTCTGACTAAGAGGATGATCTGGTTAAATCCCATAGGGAGCCAAAGTGAACCCGCTGAAACCACAGATACCCGTTTACAAAACACCATTTCCGGTGACCAGTAAGAACGAGGCTTAGTGCTAACCCTATGGGGCTTTGAGGCTAGACTTTTGTTTTTGGTCTTGTTTGTTACTTTTGAAGTGTTGTTTATTACTATCGTCTCTGAATAACTCTGCCTCGAACATACGATGACATTTGTTAAGTTTATTAGAAATATGGATCTAAAAGATTAGAGAATGACACATATAATCTTTAACCTACATAGTCAAAGTACTGAGCGCCTATATCTGGAAATGGAGTTTTGTAAACAGGTATCTGTGGTTTCAGTCGGTTCGCTTTGGCAACCTATACTGTATCTGCAGTGTGCGCCTCAAATCAAGTTATTTTGCTTTGTGTACACTGCACGAAACTTACCGCTTTACAAATGTATGCGAAACGCGTCTAACAGTAGGATTTTGCGTCTAGAAGTTAGACCTGTTATCCCTCTCGTAGACGCCTTATCTAGTGGCGTATATACATGTCCATAGTGCGGTCTCATATACGTCATATATACGCCTGATTCTGTTGTATATACACCAACATCCAATAGTTCCGATCTTTGCAACTTGGGGACACTACTGGTAGCATATTTCATTTGCCATTAACCATCCAAGTCTGTGTTATATGAAAATTGCAATTTCATATTACCAATTTATTTTATAAAAACCTAATTAAATATAAATTGATTAATTACACAAAGTAAACCTTGCATTATGTTGTTTTTTTAATTGTTTTTCTAATAGATCTTACTTTCAAACACCATTTCCATGTGTAGACAGTCAGGCTTAGTATATAATTGCCTCCCCCCAGTGTCTCTGTGCACCTGAAGTCCGACTCCCGACTCCGACCCCGACTCCAACTCCGACTCTGACTCCGACTCCGCCCCTGCCTTGTGAATGCAGCCGACTCAGGACTGAAATCACCTAACACACGCCGAGCGGCCGCTAATCCATCTACAAAGGGAGGCGGGGGTTGTGTACCAGGGCTTCACTGTGGGTAGAGTGGTGGGGTGGTGGGGTGTCGGGGGGGGCGGTAGGGGGTGGGGTTGGGAGGTGGCGGGTGACAGATCAGTGTTGGTGTATCCTCTACCAACAACCACAGGCCCGGGCGGGCCGCGGGTCGCAATTTCTTTTTTTGGTATCATATATACGCCTGGCGTATATATATATTGCGCGGAGTACATTTTATCTTAAATATGCCAGGCGTGAAAGACAGCCAAGTCGCGCGCGTCTACATATGGAAACTCGTAGACGCCCGAAACGTAGACGCATATTAGAGGTGTATACAAGTATAAACAAGCCACGATACAGCTGATACCTGCGTTATCGCAATGGCGTATATATATGTAAAATAGTGGTTTTCGTCCAGTGGTATACTCGAGGTTATGAAATAACACACTCTCTAAGCCCTACAAACGGTCTACGATATAGCTCCGATACGGTCTACGATGCACCTCCCGATAAAAAATCAAAATCGCGTCGGAACGTCCCTAATATCGGGGGACATATCTGTGATTAGACACCGATAAAAACCCCATACAATGCGCGGTGGATTGGCATGTCTAGACATATGTCTACGATTTTGCACCTTCCCGATATGTCTCCGATATTTGCTTTTTGTATCGGTGCCATATCGGTAGGTGTAAATTCCTATCATAGTAGGTGATCGCCAGGCCTAACAGACATGGCCTGTAGTAGGTGGCCACGGATTTAAGCCGACCAGAGCTAACGAAGCGTAGATAGGCAGACGATAGCTAGGCCTGACAATGCATTATTGTGCATCCAGTTTTGGTGATCCTGTCTATTCCAAGGTATATATAAAGTATTATTCATGCGATTTGCATGTATGACACATCAAATTGTAGCTGGAATATCATAAAATATCATGCTATCGCTGTTATATCCCTCTATTTAATGTAGATGGGTATTATGAACGTATTAAGGGTGTGCTCCACCAAGCCGATTTCTCACCCGATCAATTGTTCCTGGGTCATGTAGAGGAAGCTTACGTATTGTAGTTTATCTAATTCTGATAATAATAGTTTAATAAATTACCATTTTCAAAGGTTTGAGAAATTCTAGGGCATCCGATAATGACCGGCGATTTTCTGGCTACAGAATCGGCTACCGTCGGTCCAGTGGAACACCCCCTTTACGCTCATACACTCAGTAATCCAATGCTAAAGCATGTATACGTTGCCAGGTGTTTGCTTGGCTTCAGGCATGACCTAACCATGTAGACAAGAGACGAACCCAGCTTGTGGAAAAGTTCCTATTGTGTCATATTTAGCGTCAGGAAAACAAAATTCAAACATCTGCATGGAGAGTGAGTCAATGACTGGCTGAACCCCAGACGGGAGCTGGTAACCGAAATGTCACTGGGGCCGCCACTTCACCAGCCGGGCACAGCCCTGATGATTCCCTATTATCGCCCATCACAGGGTCATTAATTATAACGGCGCCCTGATCGCCGCGCCGCCAAGCGGAGGCGACGCCAACTATTCAGACGCCGCTCACGGTTCCGGCCAAATTGTGCCTGACCCGGGTGACTCGGGCGCCTAAATTCGAGGAATAGCGGGTATCACCCATTGTTGACAGTATTTAGGAGATTGTAGGCGTGGGGACGCTGCGGTCGTCTGCTCTCACTGTCATCCTCTCCTCCGCGCCTCGTTTTGACTCGTTGTCAAGGAAACGTTACGCGTGGTATTCTCTGCATTCTCACATTGCTGAGATTATTACTTCTGTTATTATTATCATCCACATCCTCATAATTATTATTATCATCATTATTATTATCATCAGACATACCCTTTTTCTCCGAATCAATAAATATGAAACATGCAAAGAATATATTCCTACAATATATAGTGTAGTAGTGTGATCGGATAATGCCTTAAGGCATTCCCCAGTGTATACCGGACAATACCTTGCTGTATTCCCCAGCATAGACTGGATAATGCCTTAAGGCATTCCTCAGTGTAGACTGGATAATGCCTTCAGACATTCCCAAGTGTAGACCAGACAATACCTTGAGGTATTCCCCCATGTAGACTGGATAATGGCTAGAGACATTCAACAGTGTAGACCGGATAATACCCTGAGGCATTCTCCAGTTCAGGCCAGATAATACCTTGAGGCATTCTCTAGTGCATACCGGAAAATGCATTGAGACATTCCCAAGTGTAGACTGGATAATGCTTGAGCCATTCCCCAGTGTAGACCGGATAATGCCTTGAGCTATTCCCCAGGGTAGACTGGATAATGCCTTGAGGCATTCCCCAGTGCAGACCGGATGATGCCTTGAGGCATTCCCCAGCATAGACTGGATAATGCCTTGAGGTATTCCCCAGTGTATACGGCATAATGCTTTGAAGCATTCCCAAGACTTGAAGTGTAGACCGGATAATGCCTTGAAGTATTCCCCAGTGTAGTGTAGACCGGAAAATGCCTCGAGACATTACTTACAATATTAAATATATCATTGTTTATATCAGGAGATAATGAATCAATAAACATGAAACATGCACAGAATATATTCCTACAATACATGTATATGAGTACATAGGCCCGGCTTCCAGGCTACCCGCCTTACAGGCTGCTGTGCTTGGAGAGTGTCTATCCGGGCCGCCTGCATGGGCTTCTCTGGTTGTAAAAAGTTAAAGGTTGGTTGTAATTAGACCAGATGCTGGATGGCGGTCAGACGAAAACGTCTCTTTGTTCACTTCACGCCAGACTGAGCGTCGGGCGAGAAGCGCATCGGAAATTACCCACACCCTAAGGTCACCTCTCAATGAAATAATTCTAAAAAAAACGATGAAAAAAATATAAAAATTTATAAAATCCTTGCCCGCCGAACTCGATCTAGAGTGAAAAGGCCATGATATATTCAGTGGACATGTTGGGATATACACAATATTATCATGATTTTGGATCCGCATAGTCGTATTCTCCACGTTGTTGACGCGTAGTAATATCCGAGCAAATGCGAGATTATTGTGTTTTGGGTTAATA
Organism: Alentia gelatinosa; assembly: GCA_950022655.1. NCBI lineage: Eukaryota > Metazoa > Annelida > Polychaeta > Phyllodocida > Polynoidae > Alentia > Alentia gelatinosa. Next base: position 40,571,211 of record OX465591.1, read on the forward strand.
CTTTTTTGTAGTTGCCAAAGAGCATGAACTCCAGCTTCGAGTTGGACAGACTCAGTTCACCTCTTGCATGCCTCACGTTTGGATTTATATATTAGAAATCACTTTGGTGTCGTCAAAAGGTGAGTAATAAATACAATATTACCATGGTTTCGATCTGGATGGCCGTATTCCCCTTGTGGTTGACTCTGCCAGTACCCCTAACTATAGCTCTATCGTAAAACTGGATGAGTTTTGATCTTGGCCACCATATGCCACAACTGGAGTTTGGCTTAGTGACTTCATGAGGCGAAGCCGAGTGAAATCCAGAGCCAAAACTCCAGGAGTGGCATGCGGTGGCCATGATTAAAATGAATCAGGTTTTGATTTTATCCTACCCCGTCTCCTCGACTTTGGAAAATGACGTTATAACAATTCTGTATGCCACTAGTGGCATATAAAACTCTGTATGCCAGTCAGCGTGGCATACGAAAACTCAATGTTAAGCCTATGAGATTTTATATTAGGGGTAGGATAAAGCGTATTAATACGCAGAGAATAAGACCGCGCATATCCAAATCATGGTAATATTCTGTATGTTTAGTCCGTATAGGTTTAGTATGGAGATTCCGTATTAGTTGGATAATAAACAGAAATACAGGACCCTCAAGTTGTTACTTTTATTATCCACCTAATACGGAGTCTCCATATACTAGCCCTATAGAGAGTGTGTAATTCACCGGGCAGATATTACGGTTGACTCTGCAGCAAAGTACAACCTACCCATACTTTATGCAACATATATGAGCATGTTCCTCGCTCAAAAAGAGGACATACAAACTTAATCAGCCATCGTATATAAAGACCTCATTGAAAATGTATGGGGAGTCAGTAAACCATGACCCATTATATGGAAGCTGTCAGATACCATAACTGTAGTATACAGATTAAAATCTGTGTTATACGGCCTCAAGGCCGTGGTGTACGGGAAAATAGTTCCTTCATGCTATAAAGCTAAAAGTAAAGTCCCTAGTGATATTCCCTTTAATATGACAATTCCTAGGTTTAATTTATTGGAGAAAATGGATGATAAATGAAACAAAAGATGGTTTTATGAGCAATCAGCTCTGTAAACCGCTCGAGGTTGACGTAGTAATACACTTACTGACGCTTGTGTATTACCCACCTATTACTGAGTCTCCATAGGAAATGAATAGGGCACCTGGAATTAGCTACCCGGAGAATCTGGCATGTCAGAATCTCCTGCAGGAGATTCCAGAAAAATAGTCCTGTCCGTAATGAGGTTGACTTATCATGTACTTCGAAATATGTTTCTTGAATGTTCAGTCAATGTTAATTATTCCCACTTTACACTGAATTACTGCCACGCTTGACAGTGCTGTGGTGTCTGGAACTAAATGTCTTGCAGAACCTTTTTAATTGCAATAGACTTGTTATTAATCGTGTAGGTTGGTGATCAATACAATAACGACTGGTTTTGTATACGAGTGACCGTAATCTCGTAGTTGACTGCGTAATATCCTCGTTATTCGCTCGGATATTACTACGCATCAACTACTGGTAGATTACTGCCACTCGTACACAAAACCAGTCATAATTTGAATGTATTATATTACTACATGTCACCCTTCTTGTGGTTTACGGCCACCAATCCACAAAAACCTCGATTATTGTCTATGAAATCATCGGGAGCGATAGCCATTTTACCATCTTTCAAATCACCTCTTCCACTAAAGAACGAAATATCACTGAAAAATATCAATGTAACCAATAATCTCATACCACGTTGATATCTGACATTCACACCCGATAATGACAACGGATCAGTATTTCAGTTTCGGACAAACATTATGTTACGCATCCAATCAAGGTGTCTTTGAACATACTGTCACAGCAATCAGTAATTATAAGGTCCCCATCAAACAACTCCCCATAAATCATGGGGAACTCTACCCCCGAAAACGAGGCCCAGCCTGATCCCAGCGTTAAATGGTGATTCCGCCATTGGTGACGACATCACGGGATGTTACCGGGGTGCACTGCTATTCATCAAACAAGCCCGGTGGATACAGGCGCAAACTTTCAGGGCCGCCATGTTTGTTTTGCCACGTCTGGCCTGCCCTCTGGTGGCAATCAAGGGAAGCAGACTAAAAGGTGGGAAGTAGTTGGGATCGTTATTTCTGTTTAAAATGAAGCTATTCGTTTGTAAATTCTATTTATGTTTTGAGTTGGTAAAGATAACTGATAGATGAACTAGATAGTGATATATAGTTACATAGAAGATATGGCCATCTATATACTTTTTGGATAATGGGCTTATGTAGTCTATTGAATCTAATATGTTATTAAGATGTATCAAGATATATCAATATATACATGTATATATATTATCTAGAGGTTGGCCCCCGACTACACTGTAAATAATGTGCCGTAGATTTTATGGTATTTCTCTGACAACTGGGGTGCCAGGGAAACACCGTAACTTTTACGGGTGACCGTAATATATTTCTGACCGTAAATTTTAACTGTACTATTAAAGCCGTATTTTCATAGCGGTTAAAACCTGTAATATATCCCAGACTATAAATCTTAACTGTAATAAACTGTATCTTGGTAATGGTTCAGAACCGTAAATATGACAATGCAAAGCTGTATGAAATAAACTACAAATGTATAGGAATGGCCCTGTGATATGCATATACTATAAATCTTGTTATTAAAGCTCTCAAGAACTGTTTTATGTAGGGAGCCATCCATAGAGTATACATGTACCAGAATTTCACAAAAATCAGACCCCCTATCCCTCCTCCAAATATTGTATGCAATAGAACACAGAAGGAGAGTATGCAAAATTCTGAAAATCCTTGACCCCTTACCCCCCCCCCCCTCCCTTCCGTATTATATATATTGGAGTTATTCTAAGTGTATATGATGTATCCATTTTTACTGTTTCGTACTGTAAACTGACTGTAGATTGGGTAGATTACTGCCCTGAATATTTTTATGGTTCAAAACCGTATTTTATGCCAAATTTACAGTATGGAACTGTAAAGAATATTACAGTGATATACCGTCCGCGTTTACAGAAATATCCTGTATATTTTACTGAATTTTTTTTACAGTGTACAGTGCCGCTATCTTACTATTTCCTGGTGGATGATGGCAGAACTAACAATACACTGTGCCCTATACCTTCCTATGTTATAACATACATGTATAATCTTCTACAGCGTCCCAAATCCAGATGATATGGCAGATTGATCGCATGGAAACCGACCATTGAATAATCACTCCCCTAAACAGAATTAAACAACATAGACAACAATAATCCACCCGGAATTCCCGCACCATAAACGCGCCAAATCTGCACTGACATACACAACATTGCCTCCCCTAAGAGATTACCGCGATACGATGCCATGGCAACGGCCATCCCTCAGCCTGTCATGGCGTGGTAATGTAGCATTCTCCCGCAAGGCGGCGGGGGGTGTCTGTGTCTCGAGGCAAGCATTAAGACGTTACCTCCGGCATGCAGATGCTGCGATTGATGCGCCCTCTGTCTGCACACGCGGAGTTAATTACCCGCCGGGCCTCATCCCATTCGCCGGACGCTCCACTCAATTAGCATGCGTGAGGATGCGTGCGCAGCCAACACCCGGATGATGGGTAGGAGATCACCGCTCACACCTATGGGGTTTTTCTTCTGTTTTTTTTTTCATTGATCAAATAATTCGCCTCATGGGTGTTATTCTATTACTTGGTCGGAGGGCAGTGTCATTTTAAGTCTAGGTATATCATCCTTCATATTATTATATACCTGTATGCGAATGTCACTCAAATACTACCCTCTCTCTGGGATGTAGTATATATATATTAAATATGGCCCACTGTTTTTCTTCTGTATTTTTTTTCATTGATCAAATAATTCGCCTCATTGGCGCCCTTCTATCACTTGGTTGAAGTACAGTGTCATTTTAACACTGGGCATATCATCCTTCCTATTATTATATACCTTTATCTCACCCCTGGTATTTTGTATCCATAGACTTAACATTGGGAACTCGTATCCAATGCCCATTGAGTATTTAGGAAAAATATCCAATGGGGGATTATGTCACAAAGGTTAGCCCATCAGTCAATGTTAAGGGTGAGATGAATTAAAAAACCCATTCAAGTTTAGGGTCAAAGCTCGATCTCCTTTGAATCGCAACGTAATTCATGTGGCTTCGCCTTGTGAATTTCTACGCGATTTAATCCTTATGGGATACGAGCTCTGACCTTAAACTTTCATAGGTTTCCTTTATAGTATATGAATGCTACTCGGATACTATACCCTCTCACGGGGGTGTCGTATACATTGAATACGGCCCTCTATGGTGAATTAGAAAAAAAGAGAGAATTATTCAGCAAGACTCACAGCATATTTTCAGTTACGTTAGAACTCAATGCAGTTTCTTCTTATTTCTCTACACATAGACATAAATTGGACGCGTACTTCCAAACCTCTTAACCGCTATTTATACTGTATGATATCTAACGAATTTGTGAAGCTCTTTTTTAGCCTGGAGTTTAAGCAACCTTCAACCACTGAGACATCGTAATCCTTGATATATGGAATGTAGCGATGGTTCATATATCAGATATGAGACCGTATTTAACGAACATGATATTTCAGAGAAATTGGCTTTTACAAAGTTTTAACTGGTTTCGCAATCTTTCCCATCAATTTTATTTTAATCAGAATCATTTACACCTTATTTTGTTCAAAGTATATTGTTATCAACTCTGGAACTAAGGAAAAGGTTCAAACTACGATAGATATAAGGATCATCCGGTACTGAAAGTGACCATGTATATTGATTTACTGTACACCCATGCCGTATTTACTGTAAATACGCCCCATTTTGGCATATGACATAAAAGTACTGTACGGACCAGTGGTCCATACACCAAAATAAGGACAACTTACCCGTACACATTTATTAAGATTTTGGTTGTTAGGAAAAATAAAATAGATTTTAAAAAAAATTCGGGTATATAGTAAATATATAACGTCCAACCATGCTTGTACAAGTCACAGAACTCAATGCTAATTTACCATTTGTACAGAACTCGGCGTAAACACATCGGTCCGTACAAACCGTAAATTAGCATCTCGTTCTGTGACTTGTACAGGATGGTCAGAACGTTCTATATAATTACCCTTTAACATGGCAATTCCTGGGTTTAATGCTAACGCTCATGTATTACTACAAGCCAACCTCTCATAGTTTACGGCCGCCTGTCCACAAAACCATCGATTATTGTCTATGTATCGGCACAGAGTGATTGCTAGTTCCACAAGCATCTACCAAGAAATTGTAAGATGGCGCCACTGTACTCGCATGACAACTGCTGTTATTGGTTGTTATAATCCATTGATAATCATGAGACGAAGCTTAAAAAAGCTGAAAATAGCGAACAAGCAAAACAATCAATTGATTTATTACCCACCTAATACGGAGTCTCCATATTAAACCTATGGAGCCTATATATCACTACTGAGTAGAATACAGAAAACTGGAATCTACTTAGTAGAATACGGCCAATCGATGAGCACTGTAGGAACTATTTTATAAAAAAAAAATGCAGAAACGAATTTCTAATTATTCACAATTTTTGTCTAATTATTAGCCGAAAAAGAGTAATAAATACATTACAACTGCGCATACTCCTCGCTATAGCTCGGGATAATACTTTGCGTCAACTACGCGGAGAATACGACCACGCAGATCCAAATCATAGTAATATTGTGTATAACAGCACAATAGCTATGTGCCCTATACAAAATTAGATTTCTAATAGAAGAGTACTTGTACATGAATCGACCGCAAATAAGTACGAGGAAAAAAGGCAATGGCGAAACGGTAAACATGTTCTGAATTACCATGTTTATATTGTCGAAGAACGTCACAATACAAGCACGCACTTCTGCCAAGGATAATTGTTCTAATTATCTCAGTGCAAAAAACCCCAGCGTTAAGGAAATTGAAGCAGGACTTCCAAGGATGGTTAAAAAAAGTGAGGGTGAGCAATTTATAAACCATATGAGCTAACTTTACCAGCAAAATAATAGGGGCAAATATAATTATGATGATAATAACAACAACAAAAAGAACTCATACAAATATAAGGGGTAGTATAAAATAAGATGAACGTTACTTAAAGGCTTTTTTTTGCTCTCATCCAATAACTCTAAATGGGCGGCCTGTGGGACCCCTGGATGAAAAAGTCTGCTGCTGGGGCAGCGGCGGCAACCCGCTCTAGTATAAGGGTAATGTGTGTGTATAGAGTAGGTCGTGACTTAGACTGGCCCCAGTCCCTGTATCCCTCCGCCTACCCCAACCCTCCTCTCCTCAATACTGGCCCCAGTCTCTGTATCCCTCCACCTACCCCACCCTCCTCTCCTCAATACTGGCCCCAGTCCCTGTATCCCTCCACCTACCCCAACCCTCCTCTCCTCGATACAGGCCCCAGTCCCTGTATCCCTCCACCTACCCCAACCCTCCTCTCCTCGATACAGGCCCCAGTCCCTGTATCCCTCCACCTACCCCAACCCTCCTCTCCTCGATACTGGCCCCAGTCCCTGTATCCCTCCGCCTCCCCCAACCCTCCTCTCCTCCATACAGGCCCCAGTCCCTGTATCCCTCCGCCTACCCCAACTCTCCTCTCCTCAAAACTGGCGCCAGTCCCTGTATCCCTCCACCTACCCCAACCCTCCTCTCCTCAATACTGGCCCCAGTCCCTGTATCCCTCCGCCTACCCCAACCCTCCTCTCCTCAATACTGGCCCCAGTCCCTGTATCCCTCCACCTACCCCAACCCTCCTCTCCTCAATACTGGCCCCAGTCCCTGTATCCCTCCACCTACCCCAACCCCCCTCTCCTCAATACTGGCCCCAGTCCCTGTATCCCTCCACCTACCTAACCCTCTCTCCTCGATACTGGCGCCAGTCCCTGTATCCCTCCACCTACCCCAACTCTCCTCTCCTCAATACTGGCCCCAGTCCCTGTATCCCTCCACCTACCCCAACCCTCCTCTCCTCAATACTGGCCCCAGTCCCTGTATCCCTCCACCTACCTAACCCTCTCTCCTCGATACTGGCGCCAGTCCCTGTATCCCTCCACCTACCCCAACTCTCCTCTCCTCAATACTGGCGCCAGTCCCTGTATCCCTCCACCTACCCCATCCCTCCTCTCCTCGATACAGGCCCCAGTCTCTGTATCCCTCCGCCTACCCCAACCCTCCTCTCCTCGATACAGGCCCCAGTCCCTGTATCCCTCCGCCTACCCCAACCCTCATATCCTCGATACAGGCCCCAGTCCCTGTATCCCTCCGCCTACCCCAACCCTCCTCTCCTCGATACAGGCCCCAGTCCCTGCATCCCTCCACCTACCCCAACCCTCCTCTCCTCAATACAGGCCCCAGTCCCTGCATCCCTCCACCTACCCCACCCCTCCTCTCCTCAATACTGGCCCCAGTCCCTGTATCCCTCCGCTTACCCCAACCCTCCTCTCCTCGATACAGGCCCCAGTCCCTGTATCCCTCCGCCTACCCCACCCCTCCTCTCCTCAATACTGGCCCCAGTCCCTGCATCCCTCCACCTACCCTGCAGAGAGCAAGTCTACCACACCGCAACATACTTTGTCATAATTTTGTTTAATCATGAATGTCCATAATCAAAGACTTGAGCAAGTCTAGTCGTGACTAGACAGACAGACATCCAGGCCCATTCAAAGCCTACAAACTGCGTACCAGCCGCTCATCACTGAAGACAATTACTCACAGAAAAAGTATAGCGTACGACTCGATCCGGATAATGCCAGTTGAAACGGGCTTACACCGCATCATAGAATTTCCATTGAATTTTTGTGCAAAAACTTTTTTTTCACCATTTTCTTTTCATTTCTAGGATCCAAAAACCATTTGAGATTCCGGAGAGGTATTATTAGCAATTCTTGGCTCTGCCCTTCCCAAGTTAGTGACCCAACTTTCGGATCCATCGTATATCTAATCCGGCGAGGGAATTGCTACCCTGTGGAACAATTACATAGGTCTGTTTGATTCGTTTTCAGTATATATTAGCCGGATAACTATATAGCCTAATTATACAAAACCAGACTCATCAATTTTGATTCAACAAAGTTTTATTGATAGTTTTTAACAACCAGGGAAGCTGCACTTCCACTTACAATCATCTTCCTTTACAGTAACCTGACACCAGGATGTCAGGTAAAGCTAAAGTTTATAAGCTGAAGCAAATATACTCGCTCAACCACCAAGAGGGGTTGGAAAAGCCTACTACCTTGAACGGTAATCCAATGGATTCTCTCTTCTCAGAGGGAATGCACAGAGTAACCTGTCAACCTGCTGCGGACTCAAACTTATATATATATAGACCAATTTATGTTATCTAGTTGCACCCATGTCACTTTTGTGCACCGGCTTATCAAAATCACCACAAATCAGAAACCTGTACCTCTCTGAGGAAGAGCAAATACACAACCACTATACAATTGTATATGCTTATTTATGACTGTGTCTTCCCCACTTGATAATACATTCAAATGGATATCATATAATACTACTATGGTTTTTTTTGCCTGATAGACATAACACTGGGAACTTAAACTCAACGCTCGTGGAGTATTGTAAAAATACACTCAATTGCTATGTAAATTTACTCAGCTTTGCCTCGTGAGATAACACCACAACCAAAACTCATGTCATATTTTCAGTGGATAAGGATCACGTTGCAGTTCCTTCTCAAAAGCAGAAAATTATGCCTAAGGAAAGATACTGTAGGGGTCAGGGTAGTCGAACAGTGGTTTGCTCACTTTACGCCACAAGTGTCGATCCTTGCTGTGCAGTAAAGCCGGCGGACCTGTGTATGCAAATACTACGGGTTCATCCGCATTACGTAACTCTGTCAATATATATAGGCTGATTCCACAGCGGGTCACAAGGTTACTTGTGGTGCCTCTCAGTTGAGTGAACACTTGGAGCCTCAAAGAACTGCTAGGTTTCTCCGGAAACTTTTCAGCGGTGGAGAGAATAGATCATCTCCCCTTGCGCTACTTAGCACATTCTGTGCTAAGAGACTGTAACTAAAGGTGCAGGTTTCAATAAACTCTATTGTACCTGAAAGTGTCTGGAGTCTGGTTTTGTGTACTAGGTTAAGCTAGCTTGTAGATTCTGCATCTCCCAGCTTTATCGAGAATTACCCGAACCAACCCTTGCGGAGAGCACAAGAACGGGGTAGCCACTCGTCTCACACCGCCGGATAGGTTGAACTAGGCCTGGTTGTGAGGACACATACCACGAACCGTCAGTCCACTACAATACTATAAACAGCCCCTAGGTGGTTTCCATTTTGAGAAGTGAAATAGGATTGTATTAGGCATGGTGGATGCGGCAATTCAACACCAATCCTTTTTTAGCAGTGTTTATATCTCCATACAAACAGTTGTTACATGATTGACTAGGTTTTAATGTACATCATTTGTATGACATGATATAATTTCTCTATACAATCACAGTTTTATTTTTGGTATTCTTTAATTTTTCTTAGAAACTCTCGATAAAAATGTTCAACTTGTTAATCTAACGTTGCAGTTACCCTGTTGATGAGATACAGATTGCTCTCAATACAAAACATACCAGAAACAAAACTATAAAGTAAGTATGATAAATATTAGTCATAACCCGAAATTCAGCATCAATCTTGGCTTAAGTAGGGACTTTTAGTTGCCTGTCTGTCAGTGGCCTGCCTGTAACAACCTTCCTGTCTGTAGCCTGGTGGTCAATAGCCTGCCTGTTAGTGGACAGCCTGTCAGAAACCTGCCTCTTAGTAAGCTGATCGCAAGGAGCCTGCTTTTCATTTGGTTGATGTACATGGGAAATTGTGTTTTGGTATCATTATGCACAATCTTAAGCTGGGAAACCTGTATATGAGGACACTGCACTTGTTATAGATAGGATGCGAATTGTAGATTGCAATGGCATATACAACCTGCATTAATTATAATAATAATAATAATTTTTAAAAAAACACCCTGGAATACAAAGTCGTTACCGCTGTGCCGTTGAGAGGTACTGTGCTAATGGTATTAGTGCCTCTGTAGAATGTATCCATATGAGGAAGATTATTGTGGGTTATTTAATATTTCTATGGTTTATCATGATGGATGTTTCCGATGTGTGTCCACAAAGCATTGGGAAGAGCTAATAACTTGACCAAGCGTTATATTTTACGTCTGAAGAAAATGATTCATGTTGAACTATCTGAGATTAAAACTTTTAGAATGAAAATTATGATGCACTCTCTCCATTAAAAACGTGCACAGTCCCCTCTACTATTGGAGTTTTATACAACGCTTACAGATAATTATATTAAACTTGGAGGAAAATGACATGGTTTTTCACATTTGAAGGTGATTTTTAGGACATGTCTTCAGCTGAGAGGAGTAACACTGGAGAGCAGCACGTGGGAGATCACCTCCACCCCTCCTCCAGCCTCTGATGCTGACTCAGGTCGCCTGCACGACGTTAGAATGCGAGACACGGGCCCTGATAACGAGGAGTTATTAGGAGGGGAGGGGCGGACGGGGAATGGGAGGTGGGTTAAGGCCTGCACCCTCTCAGCTCCCACACACTCCAGGTGCACACTTCTCATAAGATCTCACACTCTCTAAGTCGTAATCTCTACAAGGTTCTCACTGCAGTCTAAGGGAGAAGAATTCTTAACAAATTAGGCTTAGAGCCTTGAGAATCCACTGGCACACAGTATTCCCGACAGGTGGCATCATTGAGATTATAGGTGTCCTTGGGTTGCATTGATGTACGTCTTTAGCACGGGAGGCAGGCCAGAGGATTCACAAAGCTCTAAGCCTAGTTCGTTAAGAATTCTTCTCCATAGAGCAAAGTGAGAATACAGAATACGACTTAGAGAGTCTGAGATCATATGAGAGGGGTGCCGACATGGCTAAGGCATGGTTACAAATAGAAAAAACAGATTTTCCGTTGTAGACTTTTTGGGTGAAAGGGTAGGGTAGGTAGGGTGGTATATAGGGTAGGTTGGTGTACAGGGTAGGTTTGGAGGGTGATAGGATAGGGAAGGTAGGGTGACAGGTAGGGTGGTATATTGGGTAGGGTTTTTTGGGGTTTTTTTTTAAAACATTTATTTATACTCGGTTACACTCAGTCCGAGGACTGGTTTCCATGTGTGCCGAGGGTTGGTAGGGTGGCAGGTAAGCTGGTGGGTAGGGTAGGTTGATAGGTAATAGGTCGGATAGGGTTGGTAGGGTAGGATGTTTGGGGTGGCTGAAAAGGTAGGGCAAGGTAGTTAGGGTAGAGTAAGTAGTGTAGTAGGTTGAGTAAGGGTAAGGAGGTAGGGTGGTAGTTTAGATAGGTAGTAGGTAAGTGAGTAGGTAGGATGGGTCGGGTTGTTGGTAGGGTGGTAAGTAAGGTAGGAAAGGGTAGGTTGGGTATGGGGTAGGGTGGTAGGTAGGTAGGCAGCAGGGTGGTGAGTAGGGTGTGGTAGGTAGGGTGGTTTATAGGGTAGGGTGGTGGGTAGTGTAGGTTTGGAGGGCTTTAGGTAGGGCAGGGTAGGTAGGTGGCAGGTAGGATGGTGGGTAGGGTAGGTTGGGAGAGTGGTAGGTAGGGTATGGTAGGTAGGTTGGTAGGTAGAGTGGGTTGGTTAGGATGTTTGGGGTGCTAGGTCAGGTAGAAAAGGGTAGGGTAAGGTAAGTAGGGTAGGTAGGGTAGTAGATTGGTTAGATTGAGGTAGGCCGGAGTAGGAAGGATCGACGTAGGCGTAAGGTGAGTTGAGCCGGGCATCCACTCCTTGCGTACCCCTCTCATAAGATCTCACACCCTCTATTTCGTATTCTGTGCTCTCACTACGCTCTATTGAGAAGAATTCTTAACGAACTAGTAAGATAAACGGCTTACTATGACACATACATTCTCATCAGTCAAACACATGCTATTGGACTGTCAGTTTGCGATTTACAAAATGAAAAGCACAATTATTACTGTAAGAAATAAAATAAACAATAATATAGACCAGCATAATTCATGGATTATTTTTTATTCAGGAAACAAAGTTTTACGACAATCAGTATTCGCTGACAGGTAGCGATCTTCCATAGGGTAGTCAAAGTTAACAAAAAACAAGAGTACAAAGACAAATAATCACATGAGACAATGAATTGAGATTAACTTTACTGGCTATACTTTGCCCATATCCTCATAGATCAACCACCCTAAATCCCCACTTTGTGCAAATCGCCCGAGCACCTCGGAGCTGCCCTGCTGATCCCTAGACCTCACCCTGGCTCCTCTTTGGCGCAGAACGACCTTATTTACGCCCGAGGAGATATATACGCAGAAATTAAACATAAGTAAACATACGTAAACTTAAATTATACACATAAAAGGCTTGCTATCACACAAAGATTCCTACCAGCCAAATACATGATATTGTATAGCCAGTTTGCGATTTACAAAATGAAAAGAACAATTATTGTAATTCGAAAGAAAAGAAAATGCAATATAGACCAGCATAAATCATGGAATTTAGGTTTTTTTTATTCAGGAAACAAAGTTATGACATAGATTATTCACTGACAGGTGGCAATCTTCCATAAGGCAGTCACAAATAACAAATACCAAGAGTACAAAGGACATATCAGACAATGAATTGAGATTAACTTTACTGGCTATAAATTGCCCATATCCTCATAGATCAACCATCCTAAATTCCCACTTTATGCAAATCGCCCGAGCACCTCGGTGCTGCCCTGCTGATCCCTAGACCTCACCCCGGATCCTCTTTGGCGCAGAACTTCCTGATCTACGCCCGAGGAGATAAATACGCAGAAATTAAACATAAGTAAACATACGTAAACTTAAATTACACATATAAAAACACTTTCACACATAGATTCCCACCAGTAAAATACGGATTATTGTATAGCCAATTTTTGATTTATAAAATGAAAAGAACAATTATCATAATACGAAAGATACAATATAGACCAGTATAAATCATGAATGGATTGAGATTAACTTTACTGGCTATACTTTGCCCGTATCCTCATAGATCAACCACCCTAAATCCCCACTTGGTGCAAATCGCCCCTGTTGATCCCTAGACCTCACCCGAGCTCTTCTCTGGGGCCCAGGAGCAGCTCTGAAATATAGAGCGTTTGACTCGGATATAGACTGTTCTATCCTGGTTGTGGTCAGGTCGTGGATTGCTGCCGCCCTGACCCCGTCCCGACCCCCTACCCCCGTCACCCTGACCCCGTCCCGCGGTGACGGCACCCCCTCCCGATCACACCCCCCGCCCTGCCCTGCCGGCCCGGCGTCACGCTAAAGGTACCCCGGTGCCTGGAGATCATTCCGCGAGTAGCGTGCAAGCCTGGGGGCTGTTTAATAATCTAGGATCGTACATGTATGTAGACCCTTTTCTGAACGCCAACGACACCCAGAGTCAACTTTATTTATTATCCTACCCCTAATATAAAATTCCATAGCCTTAACATTGGGTTTCCGTATGCCACGCTGACTGGCATTTCATATGCCACTAGTGGCATACAGCATTGTTATCACGTAATATTCCAAAATCGAGGAGATAGGGTAGGATAAAATTAAAACCTGATTCGTTTTAATCTTGGCCACCGCATTCCACTCCTGAAGTTTATGATGATACTTAAGGGCCATCCATAAAGTACGTACGCAGAATTTCTGAAATCTTTTACCCCCACCCCCCCCCCCCACCCGATCTTGCACGCGATAGAACAAAGAGGGAGCATATGCAAAATTTCCAAAATTAGTTACCCCCCCCCCACCCCCCCCCCCCTCAGTGCGTGCGTACTATATGGATGGCCCCTTATGGAAGATCTGATCTACGGCTAAGATTGTTTTAGCGAACAGAATTAAATATTCCTATATACCTATTTCCGAACACTCTATAATTACATACCGCTGCTGGGGGTGCAGTAATTATCAGTTCTGTAGTTAGGGTGATGTTTTCGTCCCGGACTGACCAAGTGATATGAAGAGCGCCGGGACGTAAACATAGCTATTGCAGTTACTTGATAAGGGTTGCCATTTTTCTTGGGGCTAGCATAGGTAAAGAAATAACCATTTTTATCAATATTTGAAGGTATATAGGAATAGGGAAACCAAGTACTGGTAAGCAAAAGTCAAAGTTTCGAGGTGAGGACCGGAAAAATTACTGCCCAAGGCGTCAGCTGCGGGCAGTAATTTTTCCAGTCCTCACCGAGTAACTTTAAACTTTTGCTCACCGGAACATAGTTTCCCTCTATTCCCAAACAATAACCCTCATACGAGGTACTGAAAAGGGGCCTCATGCACGATCCTAGATTATTCAACGGGCCCCTGGCCTATAATTTAGTATATGACTCACATATATAGTCTTTGAGGTATTGCCAAATTAATATGTGTATAGGACACGAAAAATATATGGGATGCAGGTGCTATCGTAAAACCGGATGAGTTTTAATCTTGGCTACCGTATGCCACGACTGGCGTTTGGCGTAGTGATATCACGAGGCGGAGCCGAGTGGTATCCGGAACCATACGCCAGGAGTGGCATTCGGGAGCCAAGATTAAAACAAATCAGGTTTTGATTTTATCCTACCCCTCTCTACAATATTTTAATATCAAAATCATGAATGAAAATCATCAAAATTCCGTATGCCCCTAGTGGCATACAAACGTCTGTATGCCAGTTAGCGTGGCATACGGAATCTCAATGTTAAGCCTATGGGATTTTATATTAGGGGTAGGATAAAGATGCAAGTGTAATACTTGAAACATATAGTCATTGTGTCTAAGCAATAACAATCATCAACGTTAACTCTTTAAGTCCTGAAGATGCATTGAGGCATTGCCATGTAGGGCCTTTTCTGAAGATGCTTCAAGACATTTTTAACCTGTTATTTCAAACGAGATTAAAGAGCATATGTAAATAGGAAATATCATACTCGGTCATATCACACTCGGAATTGTCTCTACGACATATCATCCTATTCGCTGAGATATTACTACGCGTCAAATCCTAGGAGAATATTGGCTGGTTCCCCCTGTTGCTAAAAGTCTAATTCCGCCGAACCCCCTAGCGGATGACCGTGGAACCAGCGTAAGGAGAATACGGCACATAGTATCCGAACCCAGTTGATATTGTGTATATTACCAGGACCAGGGGTCCCTTCTATAATGAAGACCCTTTTCTATACGCCGTAGAGACCCAGGGACGATGTGGGTTAACTTTATTCAACATTTATGGACGATGTTATAGACGGGAAATACTGAAATAGTGAACATAATTAAATGTCATTAAACGTTACGACAACCCTTGTATGAGGTGCAGAAAAGGGTCTTTATATATGATCCTAGATTATTAAACGGGCCCCCTGTATCTAGTCTAACTTCACAGGCAGCGGTTAGACTGTAGTTTGTCCCGTAGTCGCCAGGGCCAGGGCGCTCAGGCTCTCAAACTGGCGCAAGGCTGGGAACGGTTCGTGAACGGACTGAGGCAGCGATCCGCTATGACGTCACCAGCGCATGCGCAATACCAGTTCGGGGTAATGGGTGCATGGCGCGTCCTTCACGTCATGGGTCTGATGCAGGGTCTGATGATGGTGAGTTATGTTATGGGTCTGATGCAGGGTCTCATCATGGTGGTCGGGTTATAGTTTTGTGGGTTTTCTCACGGTTGTAAATGAGATCGGTTTATAGAGTTCCCACCACACTCTATTTGACATAAAATGTATGCTGTTATTACTATATACCTGTGAGCAAATGTCTAGCTTTTACTGACCAGTAGGACCAATTCTGTTCGTCATTGAGTGACGAAAGAATATGCATACATCCCTCCATACCGCGTGACCCCTTTTATACTTGAAAGAATGAGTAGTAAAATTGTAAAATGGCTTTCTTTTTAATGATTTCTAGGTATATAATGATAAGGGGACATAGTGAGTGTATCTGAATTCCATCTGTTCCTCGATATTTAGATCAGGATATATACACCTCGTTCTTCGAACTCGGTAAATATTTTCCGACCAAAATATCTCTGAACAGATTCCAATCAGCCACACTAGCCATGTCTCCATATATTACTCTCTGTTATAGGATGACTGAATCGCAGGTTATACCTGAGGGATATATATATCGAAAATGAATGTTATCATCTAGAGTAATAAAGAAAATTTACACAAAAAAAGCAATGACTCTCTGCGAGCATTCTGTGATCACAATATTTCTCAGGGCATTATTATCAAAATTTATTTCTACAGAGGGAGGTCCAATATATTGCATTACAGAAAAAGCTAAATTATCAATTTAGATATGTGTTCTACAATACTTTGAGATCATCATATTCATTCTTTAGGAAAATGACATGGGTATCAATTTTCAAGGCAAATTGTCCGATATGCCTTTAAGTCATTGATCCTCTTCTTGTAGCAGTAAGGGTGTCAGTGGTTGGTAATCGGAGCATGCTCGGCCATCATGCTATTTATTATGTCTCCCAATTACAACCTTACCCCTCACCACGAGGCTACTGTCATCATGGCCACACTACCACGAGATGGGTTTATAACGAGCGTAACGCAGGATCCATTCTATATGATATGTAGAGTATCCTTCCTTTATCATCTACCTATGACATTTTTTGTCAAGAACATTTACTTTATCCTACCCCTAATAAAAAACGCCATAGGCTTAACATGGGATTTGTTTTTGTCACGGGTAGTGACATAAAGTGTTGTTTATGCCACTACTTTCTGATACCGAAAAAAATATGGAAACGGGATAGGATAAAATCTAGATGCCACTCGTTTGAGTTTGAGCTTATTTATGCCACTCATTTTGTTGGCTCCATAATGTCACTCGTCTTCGACTCCTGAAATTATGGAACCAACGAAATGTGTGGCATAAATAAACTCAGACTCAAACTCGTGACGTCTCTTGATATTATTTCCGTTATTATTATTACACAGGTACATTGTTTCTCTATACTAAACCCATGGTAAATGTAAGGCCCGGCGTCCCCCTATTGTACAATAGAACCATAGACCTCCCGATATGGCACCGATACAAAATGTCAAAATCGGTGCCATATCGGGAGGTGCAAAATCGTAGACATATGTCTGGACAAACCGATTTGCTACGCATTGTATGGTTTTTTTTTATCGGTGTCTAATCGCAGAAATGTGGTCAACTGCCCCGATATTAGGTGACCTTCCAACGCGATTTTGATTTTTTACTAGCGACTTTGTCGAGTCCGAGTCCGAAAAATATAGAAAAGTAGAAAGAACAGACTACCAATACAGGTTTTGCCGTTCAGCGCCGCCTAACGCCCCACTGATTAGTTACGCGGCCGCTCGGACAAACACGGCCGAGTCCGGCCACTTGTGTATAGGGAACACAGTAGTCACACCTAAAGTGTGAACGGTGGGTGTGATTGCAGGAGTGTTGTTTTTTGACAGATTAGATTCTGTTAACAAACTTGGGTATTGTATCAACAAGTCTGAGCTGTCTAAACTTTATAGTTGATAATTATATTGGATTTAACTTGGAAAAAGATAAGCATATTATAGCTAGGCCTGCCAATGTATTAGTGTGTATGCAGTTTTGGTGTCCCTGTGTTATCTAAGGTATATCTAAAGTATCATTGAGTTGATATCCATGTATGATACACCAAATTGGAGCTGGAATACCGCCGAATACGATGCAATCACTGTTATTTCTCTGGAAATAATGTGCACTGGTATTTTGACCGTATTTCGCTCATACACTGTGTGAATCAATGATAAAGTATACGTTGCCAGGTGAATGTTTGGCTTCAGTCCCTGCGTAACTAAGCAGATAAGGTGCGACACCGGCCTATGGAAAAAGGCCTATAGCGGGGTTCGAACTCCCGACTTTCGCATCCCCCCAGTCGCAGCTCAACGCCGTCTGGTGAATGGTGGCCACACTACAGGCTTAGTGCTCCTATTATGACACGGGTATTTTACCGGCAACCAGCGAAATGTGATCTCATTGGTCTCAAGAGAAAAGTAGATCAGAAAACTACATTACTAAACTTTGATTTCAGCATGGTTCGAAATATATCATAAGAGAAGAAGTATGTCTATGTGTAGATCGACCAAAAAGAAGTACTGCTTTGAGTTTTTCACTGAACGAGAATCTCACTCTCGTGGCCCTTCAGTCTCCAGGCATAGGTCTGGTTCACTCTGTCTCTATGTGCGGGAAGATCTCCAAGCGGATATTACCGAAAATTACACGTTTTATATGTGGTAGGTAATCAGGATGTGCATCGTAGACCATATCGGTGCCATATCGTAGTAGGTGGACGCCGGACCTTAGTGTACGTTGTAAACCAGAAAGGAAAGTATGAGCTTTGTCAATCGGAAAACTGATTTGTTTACGTTTTGTGTTGTGTTTATTAGAATTCGCTTTGTATAGAAAAATCTAGAATAAAGTCAAAATAGTTTAACCCACTGCTGCATATTGCGACCATTCATTCATAACTATATTTCGGGAAGAATACGAATACAAATACAATACTGGAATACACTCAACGCAATTACACAAACAACGAAATCGAAAACAACTTTTAAGCGAGAGGTTATGATCAAATTACCAGACACTATGTAGCTTAATTTTTTTAACCTTATATGTGTGTTGTGAAATCGAGGTCTGACAAAGAAGTTTTATTTGAATTGCTGCAACTAATGTCCGCTACTTCACACCGTTATATCATCATAACTAGGAGTAAAGAGGATGTTCATCATAGATGAATGAGCGTGCAATTGTAAATGAATATTAAACAATAAAGGTTTTGGGTTACATTCAATCTATGGATAGTTTTCTGTAACACACTTGCACCCAGTCAACTTGCTATTTCTGCAACTGCCTAAGGATCCAAACAGATCAAACACCAGTGGGTCTTGAGGTATTTTGATCTTGAGTGATTGGTCATGGTCAGCTGGGCACACTTCTAATACCCAGAGACACTGGCACCCTGCTCTGTTCTCACTATCACAGTGCACAGCATGCGGATAGTAAAGGGATAGTTTTCTGGAAGCACACTGAAAGTTCAATGTGACCACTCTAAACTCAAGATGATGTATTTAGCGTGTGCAAGCACGCTCTAATATGTGCACCTTTATATATACACGTATACGCTGTCTACATGATCTAACGTTCGCTCGGAGGAACAGTGTTTGCTCATTGAAACGAATAAAAGATCTCTAAAAAAATATGATTTCGTAGTTTATTATATTACCACATCCTAACGGACGCATCACGACAGAGCTAAAATCGTATACATGAAATGATGTACATGTTTGCTGAATTTATGATATGTCAAGCACGAATACCTAGAAACATTTTATGTATGAAACACGTCTACACAAGTTGCTAAATTCGCTCTCATAGTTCAAATAAGCTTGCACGATAAGGTTAAATTTCTACTCTTAATAACTCAAAAAAGGGAGCAGTTTACTTGGACCAAAAACTCGTATGGTTGTATGACTTGAACCTTTTATGGAAATTCATGATCAACAAACTGTTATATGTGCATTGTTCTACGCAAAGGATTGGAATAGAAATAGGCACTTCTCTGTGTGTGTGTGTCTCTCTCTCTGTCTCTCCCTCTCTCTCTTTCTCTGTGTCTGTGTATGTGTCTCTGTCTCTCTCTGTCTTTCCCTATCTCTCTTTCTCTGTGTCTGTGTATTTGTCTCTGTCTCTGTCTCTCTCTGTCTCTCCCTCTCTCTCTTTCTCTGTGTCCGTGTATTTGTCTCTGTCTCTGTCTCTCTCTGTCTCCCCCTCTCTCTCTCTTTCTCTGTGTCTGTGTATGTGTCTCTGTCTCTCTCTGTCTTTCCCTATCTCTCTTTCTCTGTGTCTGTGTATGTGTCTCTGTCTCTCTCTGTCTTTCCCTATCTCTCTTTCTCTGTGTCTGTGTATTTGTCTCTGTCTCTGTCTCTCTCTGTCTCTCCCTCTCTCTCTTTCTCTCTGTCTGTGTATTTGTCTCTGTCTCTGTCTGTCTCTGTCTCTCTCTCTGTCTCTCTCTGTCTCTCTCTGTCTCCATTTCTCTCTCTCTCCTTCTCTCAAAAAGTAAAAATGCACACTCTCATATCCTCCTGTCCTGCGTTTCTACCTCTCCCCACCCTGCCCCCGGCATCCACCTCCCCCGCCCCCATCCCCGTCCGTCTGTCGCCTGTATAACCCCGTGGCACTGATCGACCAATCAGAGGCCGTCTACTGGCGACGGTGCGGGCGGTTCAGCTTTTATGCCACCCGGTTGGGGCGGACTACAAAACCAACGCTTCCACTGCCCCGGGTGGACGTCACAGAACCCCACCCGCGTCCAGCGAAATCCCCCCGTGTAAACCCTCATCCGTACGCCGTCAGCGGACCACAGCGGGCGATAATACGGGACATTTAATGAATTTTCACTGGCAGACGACATTTGCGGGACGAGCGAGCGAGCGAGCGCAGAAAGGCGGGAAAAGTCGCGGGACTCCGCTCCAGGACGTAGCATCATTTCCAGGGTGGTGGAGGGAGAGTATAAACCACTTGTTGCACTGGACACCGCAAGAGGACCGCTTTCAGGATAGGAGGACATTCGTGGGCATTTTGACGCCGCATTTTAACGGCGCCGACACTTGTGGGCATTTTTACGCCTCCAACTCCGGATATTTATACTCAACGAGTTACTCACAGAGCAGCTCTTTGAACAACATATTTTGTGTACTTGTTGGCGCGACTGAGTGTTGTTGACTGAACCTGTTGTTTTTGATAATTCGGAACGTATTTGGGAGCTTGTCTGTTGGGATTCGTATAGAAACAACGAAATAGGAACGAGAAACAGAGTGAGAGAGGAGGAGAAAGAAAAGAAAAGGGAGACGGGCAGAAAAGAATCGTGGAGAAACAAAAGGCGGATATTACTTATCACCACGTGACTGCTTAAGTCAACCCATCAAAGGAAACACACACATTTCACGACAACGCATTGATCTGAGACAAACAGTTTTACTTTTCTTTTAATACAGAAACTAAATCATCACACTGAACTTCGAGTTGGAATAATCACCCCAGAAGGATCTGACATTTTGGGTGTGGGTGTGAATATAAATACTCAGTCTCCATGTGTGCCTCAGACGTCACGTATATATCCGCTACCTGTCACTATGAGAGGTAATTTATATCGTCCAGATCCACAGTGTAGCGGATGGAGAAGCCTTTACTAGGGGAACTACGGTCTGGACTTACTATTTGGCTGACACAAAGTAGTCGACAATCTACCATGGGGACCCCAAGTCCTATCTTCTTTTTACTGCTCAGTTATACTTATTGGACGTTGGCTACCTCTGCAGGTAAGAATGTTCAGATATATATATTTCTTTACGATGCGGTTTCGCTGTTTAAATTTGAGTAACTGATGGATTGGTTAATACAATCACGACTGCTTTTCCGTTCCAGTAACCCCAATGCCTGTTTAATAATCTACGATCGTACATGAAGACCCTTTTCTGTACCTCGCACAAGGGGTGTCCTTTAATAATATTTAACTGTTATCTAAGACAGTATTAGTCGTCCATAAGGTCGTCCAGAAGGGTTGAACAAAGTTGATTCATATTGTCCCTGGGTCTCCTTGGCGTATAGAAAAGGGTCTTTATGTACGAGCCTAGACTAATAAACGGGGCCCTATCGTCTGTTTAAGAACTTATGCCTATGAAGGTACAGGCTACAAGGAGACTTCGTACAAGGATTATCCCTTAATGATATTCAAGCTCGTTCATAAAGGCAGTCCTAGCTCGTGGAAGATCGTAATTAGGTGTTGAATAGAATTGACCCATATCGTCCATTGGTCTCGATCGTTGATGTCCAGAAAAGGGTCTTCATGTAGGAGCCTAACTTATTCAACAGGCCCCTGATTACATGCGTATTCCGACTTTAGTGACAATTTTATATTCACATGCATACCAAAAGGAAGTATGCATAAGAATGATATAAATAACACTATGAACTTCTAAATGTTTGTTCCCATGATCATAATAAGGCAATTTGTAGCTTCAATACTTAGTAACAATTCGTATTCAGCAGGAAGTGAAAATATAGTCCTTTTTAAAAAAAAATTTAAACAGTCCATTATTTATTGTTTTGTGGTTATTGAAATCAGCATAAAGCAAAGTCCATAGTGGTTTTTTTTCATGATCAAAGCCCTTGCAACTATATCAAGAATTGCACATGTGACTATTTCCCCACGTTAGCTATACATGTGGACTACACAACGTTGTCGAGTCAAACTTATATAGAACCAATTATTAACAAATAATTTCAGTTAAACAGATCAGTCTAAGATAACGGTACGGTTTTATAATTTTACCCGACCGTCTCCACTCAATGTACACTCATCATCAAGATCAAACCTTCCTAGAATTAGACATGAGTTTTATTTTGGGTAAGGCTTGCTGGGAATTTCCATCATTGCCTTGAGAAAACAGCGCGTGGTACAATATACATCACCACCCATCCCCTCTCTGCATCCCCGCATCACGGAGACAAAGAGCCTGTACACCGGTCGCATACACCTCTCCCCTGCCACTTCTTTTTTACCCCCTCACTGGGGCTTATTAACTAAATTGGCGGCCCTCCCGCCCTTAACGAGGTCGTGGAATATTGATAAATCTTCTTCCCTTACCCCCATCCCCCCTGCCGCTACTGTATGTACAAGGATAATTACCTCAACTGAAAGTTCCAAAGTACTGCCGGTTAAGGTTTGACTGCTAGAGGAACGTACTATATGACTTTCTCTCTCTCCCCCTCTCTCTCTCTCTCTCTCTCTCTCTCTCTCTCTCTCTCTCTCTCTCACTCTCTCTCTCTCTACACACATGTATACGATATATATATTATATATATATATTTATTTATCTGTAGGCCTATATGAGGTAGACCGAGAGACAAATACAGAAGCGTAGCAAGTATTCATATGCTACTATATGTAAAAAGATAATACCCCAAACAAAAAGCGCGAAAGTACTGTTGTTTTAGGTTTTATTGCTAGATGAACAGACGGTATATAAATATATATATATATATATACATTATGTATACATATAATATATATATGATATATATATATATATATATATATATATATATATATATATATATATACAACATAATATATATAGGATAGATACACACATAGACACACAGACACAGAGAGAGAGAGAGAGAGAGAGAGAGAGAGAGAGAGAGAGAGAGAAATAAAATAGCAAGCAACCAGTTTACATAAGCTCCTCTATATGTGCAAATATAATTATCCCAAAAGAAAACAAACTGGTGCATTGTTCAGTAGCTCTCCTCTAGATATATACACAGCACGACTTTATCTCTCTCTATATAGAGCGGCCGCTCGTCACATGTGATGTGCAGTGAGATGGCATCATGTACATGGTCGCCGCTCTACGGTTGATGGGGCTTAATGATGAATAATACATTGTAGTCCACGTGATGTCCCTACATCTGCGCCTAGAGATGCCATCCTCAAAGTGGACTGCAGGATGTGTGTTGGGTTGATGTGGTGGTCGAAATGCGGCATTTGGGAAGTGGCTTTGTGATTATGGGTGTGTGGGTGGAGGTAGAGTGTGTTGTGGTCCTCGGTGTTTACATTAGAAGAGTTTAGCACCACCTGGATAATATTAGGAAACGTCCTAACTGTGGACGAAACGGATCCTGTTCGAGGACAGTCGTCGATATCATACTACCTGACGCCATAGGCGGAAGGCAGTATGAAAACGGAGACTGACCGAGAACGACAACCATTTTGTCTAAAGTGAGGACGTTTGCTTATTATTATATACCTTTAATTGGTGAAAAAACGCCATTTTAATGACATTCAAAGTCGCAGTCACAGCGGGCACGAACATTATTATTACTGCACCCCTAGCAGCGAGCAGTATATAATAGAGATTCGGACATAGGTATATAATACAACACGAAAACAGGGTTTCATGTAGGGAGCGTAAACAAAATGATTGTTGAAGTATATCAATGCAAAAGTCCACCAAGGATGCGCTGCATTTAATGCCACACTCCAGCCTGCAGCATTTGTAACTCATCAAATGGGATACAAATTCAGAGCTCATGCACTTGGATATTCATGTCTGTACTGCTCTGCATAAAATGTTGTGCAGTTCCTACACAATGGGTTTGCCAATTTTTAAAGAGATATACTTCTAAAGTTTGTTTACAGTTCCTTTCCAAGTGCCAAACCACTTTGCATATAATGACCATATATGGCAAACTCTGTTTCCGTGTATTTCAGGCGTCAGTAGCTAGAAATTGTTTAGTGTATAAATGCCAGGAATTTGTAAAGTAGCGCCACTGTAGCCGGGGGACAGACACTATATCATCTGCTATTTCAATCTATAGATAAGAGTATTATCAAGAGTAAATGTCGTAGACTCCCTACAATACAGGGCCCTGTTTTTTAGTGACGACCATCGTTATGGGCGACATGTTTTTGCTGTCAGTGTACTATAGTCGCGATAGTTTAGGGGGTCGGGTAGTTATCGCTGCTCTAAGAGACTTAGGGTGGTCTGAGGTGTGCTATAGTCACGACACATGTAAGGTCACGTGAGTAAATTTGTCTCCCAAACTGTCTTAGACCTAAGACATCTATGGACATGTCGTACAGAATGCGCAACTTCATTTCCTGTGAGAATTAAGCGATGAAATTCTTACACGAGTAAGGTATACATATAACATATAATCGTACCAAATATGAAGACGATCAGCCACTTGGATCCGAAGATATAGACGTTTGAATTTCGTCATAGCTCTGGTGGCCAGTGTACTTTAACGCTAATTTATGCGGCGACCTTGACATTGACTGTGCTTGTTCCCTGTTGTTCTACACTTCCCGTATGACACGTAATAGGCTGGACTTTCACTTGCCACCAGAGCAGACTATTGCTATGACAAAATTCAAATGCAGATATCTTCGGAACGGTGCAGCCAGTCTTCTTTATATTTGGTATGATTATAGGTTATATGTATCCCTTACTCGTGTTAAAATATCATGGCTTGATCCTGTCGGGAGGTGGAAAAATTCTATATATATGCACAATGAGTTAGACATTTACTGTCTAAGTATAACAGTTTGAGCGGCGATCGTCCGTGGCGCACTACGACACCATCTATAGCACACCGCCCATCTTTTGTCGTCCAAACTGTCGTGAAATCGCTGGTTGGTCTTGGGCCTTCCTGGCCACACAATGGTCGTGACTAAAAAACAGGGCCCAGGGTTTTCAGCGGGATCAAACCGTAGATGCCATTTTTGCATCAGAGCCTAACCACAGACAGGTGAGCAACTGCCCCGATGATAGGTAACCTTCCGAAGAGATTTTTATTTTTTATCGCAAGGCGTGTTGTAGGGCATATGGGAGCGTATCGGGAACGTATCAGGG
This sequence comes from Alentia gelatinosa, assembly GCA_950022655.1. NCBI lineage: Eukaryota > Metazoa > Annelida > Polychaeta > Phyllodocida > Polynoidae > Alentia > Alentia gelatinosa. The sequence continues at coordinate 40,596,766 of OX465591.1, forward strand.
CCTTAGGTTTAGTGGGCAGGCTGACCAATAAAGAAATGTGTATCTTGGTGTTGACACTAGAGCCCTTGTTTTGGATAAATGTTAAAGTTTGAAATGTAGTTGTGGCATAGGCTTGAGTGATTGAGCTCCTATGGTTCAGTTATTTTATTCAATAGTTGATATCATTGTGAGTATTGCTGACACCAGCGAGGTATTTTGGGAATGGCTGCAGCATAGATTCTGAAATAACAGTTGGGGTTGATAAGGATATTATCACATATCTGTGATCGAAAGTCTATCAAATATTTTAGTATATGTATACCCGCTGTGAGCCACGACGTATAAATAAGGCCTGGCGTCCTCCGACTACGATAGAAATTCAGACCTACCTATATGGCACCGATACAAAAGGCAAGTATCGGAGAGAAATCAGGAAGGTACAAAATCGTAGACATATGTCTAGACATGCCAATCCACCACGCATCTTAATGGGTTTTTTTCGGTGCCTAATCGCAGAAACGTGGTCAACTGCCCCGATATTCGGTGACTTTCCGACGCGATTTTCATTTTGTATCGGGAGGTGCATCGTAGACCATATCGGAGCCATATCGTAGTAGGTGGACGCCGGGCCTTATATATACACTCAAAGCGGCTCTCTTTCTCGTAAACAGTAGAATAACAGGTAATAGTTGGTAAGGATAGTATTATATACCTGCCGGACCTCCATCTAGCTACTTAACTCCAAATGCTGGTACCTGATCCACAATTCCATCCCAGATTTTTCTCACAGGATCTAAACTAGAAATGTTATTAATTCCTGCGATTTTTGAGGTTGACAATTTCGTCGACTTCAGTACAAAAAGAAAATCCCATTGTCGCTGGGAGACAACCGACGAATCTATCAGAGGCAATTGATAATAGGCAAATGGAAAAGCCACATCAGGAGATCTGTGAGGGGAAGGTGAGGTTCCCCATGGGATCGCGAAAGGGGCATGGTGGGGAAGGCTGTGGTGTTTTGTGGGGTATAACACATGGGGCATGGTTGTAAAGGCTGTGATGTTTTGTGGGGTATAACACACGGGGCATGGTTGTAAAGGCTGTGATGTTTTGTGGGGTATAACACAAGGGGCATGGTTGTAAAGCCTGTGGTGTTTTGTGGGGTATAACACATGGGGCATGGTTGTAGAGACTGTGGTGTTTTGTGGGGTACAACACATGGGGCATGGTTGTAAAGGCTGTGGTGTTTTGTCGGGTACAACATATGGGGCATCGTTGTAAAGGCTGTAGTGTTTTGAGGGGTATAACACACGGGGCATGGTTGTAAAGGCTGTGGTGTTTTGAGGGGTACAACACATGGGGTATGGTTATAAAGGCTGTGGTGCTTTGAGGGGTACAACACATGGGGCATGGTTGTAAATGCTGCAGTGTTTTGAGGGGTATAGTGTGTGGGACATGGTGGGGGAGACTGAGGTGGTTTGAGGGATATAACACATGAAGCATAGTGGGGAAGGTTATGGTGTTTTGAGGGGTATAACACATGGGGCATGGTTGTAAAGGTTGTGGTGTTTTGAGGGGTATAGTATGTGGGACATGGTGAGGGAGACTGAGGTGGTTTGAGGGATATAACACATGAAGCATAGTGGGGAAGGTTATGGTGTTTTGAGGGGTATAGCACATGGGGCATGGTTGTAAAGACTGTGGTGTTTTGTGACGTATAGCATGTGGGGCATGGTTGTTAAGGCTGTGATGTTTTGAGGGGTATAACACATGGCGCATAGTTGTAAAGGCTGTGATGTTTTGAGGGGTATAACACATGGGGCATGGTTGTAAAGGCTGTGGTGTTTTGTGACGTATAGCATGTGGGGCATGGTTGTTAAGGCTGTGATGTTTTGAGGGGTATAACACATGGTGCATAGTTGTAAAGGCTGTGATGTTTTGAGGGGTATAACACATGGGGCATGGTTGTAGAGGCTGTGGTGTGCTGAGGGGTATAACACATGGGGAATGGCTGGGAATGCTGTGGTGTTTTGTTGGGTATAACACATGGGGCATGGTTGTAAAGGCTGTAGTGTTTTGAGGGGTATAACACATGGGGCATGGTGGGGAAAGTCATGGTGTTTTGTGGGGTATAACACATGGAACATGGTTGTAAAGGCTGTGATGTTTTGTGGCGTATAACATATGGGGCATTGTTATAAAGGCTGTGATGTTTTGAGCGGTATAACACATGGGATATGGTGGGGAAGGATATGGTGTTTTGAGGGGTATAACACATGGGGCATGGTTGTAAAGGCTGTAGTGTTTTGAGGGTTACAGCGGGGGATGGGATTGTGGCTGAGGCATGATGGAGGTCAGAAGGGTAAGATATGGGATGCTGGTAGCACCCCCACCCCCACCCTCACCCCCACCCCACACCCCACACCCCATCCCGTATGAGTGCAATACGAGTAATTGTATGAACAGTCATGAAGCGACCAGTGCCGTACGTAATTATTCGGGGAGCACGAATGGCGGGCTGCCAGCAGGTCACCTGTCAATCATCTCTATATTTACATGGCGCCATCCCCACACCGATGACGTCACAGGGGCCCTGCTCCTGAAATGATAACAGAAAGTAGACTGAATTATTTGTAATGTAGTACAATATGTAGTAGTGTTATTTGAGCGATAGAAACAACAACTCTTCCTGAAATATGTCCTGGAAAATCATTTGACAATACCAAGAATGGGGTATTCTATGGTTAATACGGGACGATTGAAATAAATGTTCTATGATAAAATATTAAAATGAATGCCTTATCTTTTATCATAGTGCTGATTGTGAATTAATGTTTTATTTCTTATCCTCTAAATATAGGGTAATATCGCTTTTTTTTTTCGGGTGGGTTGGCTTATAATTTGTGAGCGCAAACTCTTAATCGATTCCTGGGTTATTTTGACCTTTCACAGTTGAAGTGTGCAATTTCCAACGATGATAAAAGTGAACTTTACAACGATGAAGCCTTTCAATTTTTTTTTATGAAGATATGTATATGTAGTCTAATGGCTCCTCTCCCCTTTTTTACAATTTAAAGGACAAACCCTCTATCACTAGTTTACCAAGGCCTGAAAGTCTGATAATGCCTGGCTTTTATTCGGTTGCCATTTTCTTGTTTTAATTAGGAATTGATTATATTGACGTAGGAAGCTGTCAGTCTTAGGTTTATCATTATATGATTTGATTTCCTTGAGTTCTTTTCTCCAGTTTGTTTATTTCTTTTGAAGTTTAGTAAAGTTCAAACTCTGATCAATACTTCACACAGTTAGATATAGAGTGAGAGGAAGCTCTCACAACTTTCTCCTAAGCTTTCTCCTAAGCTATTTTCAAAGCACTGTGACTTAGATATGGTGAGAATAAGTAGCGTTTAGTGGGGTATATGTTGTACTTGTGGGCAAAGACCTGGGTGTAATACTTACAGAGGAGTAGAAGAAAAGTCACATTTCAAAGAAGGATGAGATTCCTGATTTCAGACAAGACTGGCAAACAGAAAGTGATAATGAGATAAAGAAATTTTATTAATCCTTTCACCTTGGGGAAATGCCTTCAAACACTCCGTCCCAAAAGCAGGAAAATGCCTTCAAATATAAAATATTTAACCTGGCTTCATTTAAGAGATAATTCATCTCTATTCGTTTTTGGAATATCAGTCCATGACTTGCTGAATATCAGATTTACAAAGGCTGCTATCATAGCCGAAATGTTGTATAAACATTCACTGTTATAAAAAAAAACATGAATGAAACCGACCATGGGCTGTTGTTGAGCGCTTATTCAAAAGATTTTATCAATTATAATGTGCATTTTTTGTTTGAGTTTCCATTTCAATTGCCGGAATGAGAAGGAAATGAGAAATTGAAAAAAAACCACCAAAATGCTGAACATAGATATGAGTGGGTGGAAACTAGAGGGAAAACCTCCAAGTCAGCAATAAATTGTAACACTTAAAAACGCAGTGATCCTTTTAGTTCTCCTGAGTGTCTGTCGGTGGTGCCACAAACTGTACGTTGGTATAAACAAATTGCTGAGGTTACAGTGTATGCCTTGTTTCTGCTGCATATGGCAGGTCCATAACAACAGAAGTTATTCAGTGGTGGCCTCATTGCATTATCTGTGTGCAATTAATCAGTGATCACTTTTCTGCATGTCTGTTTCCATTCACAGGTCTACCGTCAGTAGTTCCGACTGCAGATCGGTGGCGAATAGTCGGCCAGTGGAAATGTTTCTGCTACATTTGAAAAGTCCATAATATCAAGATACGTCACGTTTATTTATGCCACGCATTTTGTTGGTTCCATAATTTCACGAGTCGAAGATGAGTGACATTACGGAACCAACAAAATAAGTGGCATGAATAAATTCAAACTCAAACGAGTGGCGTCTAGATTTTATCCTACCCCGTTTCCATATTATTTCAGTATCAGAAAGTAGTGGCATAAACAACACTTTATGTCACTACCCGTGACATAAACAAATCCCATGTTAAGCCTATGGCGATTTTTATTAGCGATAGGATAAAGACAGAAGTCGAACAATGGTGGCCTCATTGCATTATCTGCGTGCAATTAATGGGTGTGCACTTCTCTGCATGTCTGTTTCCATTCACCGGTCTACTGTCAGTGGTTCCTGACTGCAGATCGGTGGCGAATGGTGGAAACAGGCCTAATGCCAAGGACACACCAAGCGAGTCAAGGCGGCGATCTTTGGAATCACCAACACAAAATAGGATATATGTGAGATATTTTTTCATAATTTCTTATTTTGGGAGCAATAATCAGGTGAAATATAGAATAATAGCTCGCATACTTGTGTCGGTGATTCCAGAAATCGCTACATGACTCGCTTGGGGTGTCTCCGGCTTAAAGCCCATTGTCATTGGCTGACGAAAACGGTGTAGATCTTTTGAGTTCACCTAATAGCCAATTTTTATTTTGCGTCAGCCGTGCTCAAGGTCCGTCAGTGGTCCCTGACTGTATATCAGTTATGGCCAATGGAAATTGACTTTTAAGGTGGGCATCCACCAACCATGACAAGGCTACGACAAGGGCTGACAAGAAAGTTCCTATCGGTGCCTTGTCGCAGCCTTGTCGTGGGAAGGGGGGCCTTACGACAGCGTTGTCGGGGCGTGTCGTAGACGTTGCTGGTTCCCGTAAAAAAGGCATCCATGGTCCAAACACAATATGACAGAGATATCGAGGAAACCACAACACTCCACGACAAGGGTCTAGTCGTGGCAAAAATCGAACATGTTCAATTTTATCGTAACCTTGTCGGAAGGCCCCTGACAGGCCCCTGACAAGCTTCCAGTCGCACCCTGTCGTGGCCTTGTCGTAGACTCTTGTCAGGAACTAGGGTCCACCAACCATGACAAGGCTACGACAAGCCTTCAAATCGTAGGCCTGTCGTGGACCTTGTCGGAAAGCCATTGTTGTAGCCTTGTCGTGGTTGGTGGACACCACCCTTTAGGAGAACGCATAAAATCCTCACCGTTTTCGTCGCCCAATGGAAACAGGCCATGAGTGACACAGATGTTGAACACCGGTGGATGGCAAGGCGGGAGCCACTCCTAGGGGCTGGGCAGCACAACCAGGGCACCTCCCAACCCTCGCGTACACCGGAGTACACAGGGAACAATATGCGGCTATATACACTAAACGGAGGGAAGCCTAGATCCCCAACGCCACAATGGCTCGTGTAAGGACAAACATACTAACCACCCCCTGACCTCCCTTCAACGTACCCCCACCCCCATCAGGCCCCTCAATGGAGCACACACCACCCCGCACCCTTCTATATACCATGTTAACATGATGAGAGTATTATGAGGGATTCATATACTGTTCACATATAAAGGCACATTGGACCTCTGAGTATTAGGAGGAAACGCAGTTAGTAAGCTTGTAGAGATTGCCGTTCAAGGTCTATTGGAGTATAACTACAACCCCAGCAGTGGTAGATTTACTGCTATATCAAAGGCCAATCCTTCTCATACCATGTCTATGTGGTGTGGGAAGTAAAAGATCTCTCACTTCGGTAAATGTGTAGGGGTGAGAATTCTACCTGAATTCATCACATAGATTCGATCACCACCCTCGTGGTGTAGAAGAACTTTGAGAAAGTCTGGTAAGGACCTATAAGGCCTGGCGTCCACCTACTACGATATGGCACCGATATGGTCTACGATGCACCTCCCGATAAAAAATCAAAATCGCGTCGGAAGGTCACCTAATATCAGGGCAGTTGACCATGTTTCTACGATTAGGCACCGAAAGAAAAACCCATTAAGATGCATGGTGGATTGACTTGTCTAGACATGTGTCTACGATTATGTGCCTTCCCGATATGGCACCGATTTTGACATTTTGTATCGGTGCCATATCGGGAGGTCTACGATTCTATCGTAGTAGGTGCACGCCGGGCCTAATGGTTGACTGGACGTTAAATCAAACCAAACAAACAAATAACTACAACCCAACACAGAAGGTGGAGAGCCGTAGTTGTAGGACAAAAGGCCAGCGCTACAGCCTCACTCACTACATTTTCGTATCATATACTTCAGATGGATGAGAAAAAGTCATTTTATTCATTTACTAAGTCGTTGATTCACAGCTTCTTTTTTTACCAAATGTTGGTAGTAATTCAATACATCACAATGAGCTCGAACATTATTTATACTGGTCCTTTAGCTGCAGGTAGTATTTGAGAGATGTTTGGCCATGGGAATATGATAATATCATATCACACAGATAATTTGTGTTACAATAAGTAACATTCGAATTATCCACTATGACTATTATCATACATTTGAATTTAGAAAAAAAACCCGTTTCTGTAACATCTTTTTAAGGCATATCAACAAAATTTCAATATTTCAACAAGTTTAGCTTCTGTAACATATAAACTACAATGAGTATTGATTGTCAGTCATATCCCTAACTTTCTAATGGACTGGATCAGTTACTTAGCATTGCCAGGAAACAAGGGACATTTTGGAGTATAATAAATCGGTGGTTAAATGAATCTGAGAGGCAAAAACTGATTGGCAGCCCAAAATTTTCATTGAAAAACAGCGTTTATTCTGACTGCCACCGATTATATACACCAATGATATCTCAAGCAAAGTCCCGACTGACTTTTTATGGCATTTCCGTCGGTAGATGGAAACGCCACAATACTGTAGAAGAAAGCAACAAGTCGTCGTTCTCCATGAGTTTGATGCGGAGTGATATGAACGAGGCGACATCTGAGTGAATATCACGTAGCATTCAAACGAGTTGAGAAACAACAACTTTGACCAAAACGAGTTGCTTTCTGTATCCATCTCACCCCTGTACACACTAAAAAAAGAGGACAACACAAAGGATATAGACCATGGGGAACGGACTATAAAACTCGTAGGGGCATGAAGAACGAGTTCCCAGTGTTAAGCCTATGGGACAAACATACCAGGGGTAAGATAATATGACTAGACGTCACGAGTTTGAGTCTGAGATTATTTATGCCACGCATTTTGTTGGCTCCATAATTTCACGAGTCAAAGACGAGTGACATTACGGAGCCACCAAAATGAGTGGCATAAATAAGCTCAAACTCAAACGAGTGGCGTCTAGATTTTATCCTACCCCATTTTCATATTTTTTTTCAGTATCAGATAATAGTGGCATAAATAACTTTTTATGTCACACCCATTCTAAGCCTATGGCGTTTTTTATTAGGGGTAGGATAAAGTCCTTCCCCTGCTTCCTCTCCTGTTGACTCCACGACTGCTCTCTCAGTGGTTATTCTCTGTACCTTTATGTTTTCAGTAGCATCAAAACAAAAATATACAGAAATAAAAAAGCTGTACTGGGATAAACGGTTGTAAATGATACTAACAATCTGGGATCGGGTGAAAACAACCAATGTAATAAAATGTGGTGAATACTATACAGACGCAACATCCCGCTATTGTTTACTTAGTGTAAAAGTACTTAAAACATCAACATAGAACTAGTCTGGGCTCCAACATGTGCTGTTGAGTATTCATTCAACTTGGATTTGATTGATATTTTTTAATCAAGTTGTCTGTTATAATCCACAAAAAACAGACAAACTGATTATGGTTAATTACCTTTTATTAAGGATTCTGTTGAGATCCAATATTTTCTGTTGAGTATTCATTCCCCTGGGATATGATAAATATCTTTAATTAAGTTGCTTGTTATAATCCACACAAAAATTGACAAACTGATTATGGTTAATGATTTTTATTAAGGATTCTGTTGGACATCAAGATAGAGGTGAAAATAAAAATTAATGTCCCCACGTTTCGTCTTAGTTTAAGAGACCTCTTCAGGCAGTTGTTTGATTACTATTTTACGTGGGATGCCATGCATTCTAACTACTTATGTATAACATAAATTGCGTAATTCATTTTCACAAGAAGGACAAAATCTGAAGATCAAAGATGGTTTCAAGGACTGCCTCGGATGGGAACGGTGATAATCTGATTTTTTTCGGCCAGCTGATAACTTTAGAACTTCATCTCACCCCATTACATTTACCCAAAAGTGTATTACATTGTATACTGGTCTTCCTACTGGGAGGTTTTATGATGTTTGTCTATCATAGACTCTAGCAATGTTGTTTTTTTTTTTTAAAAGGTTTATTGCTTCGATTCAATACAAATCGCTCTTCCAGCAACGGCATAGTATGAAACTGATAACAATTTGTATGATAATGTACAATGTATCCAGCAGTTTTAGCAATGATCTTCAACAGTTACCATTTGAACTAGTACCAACCGTACCTTGGTTGCGATTATATATAATATGGAAACAAGTAAAAAACTCTAGAGTGCTAATAGTTGACAATGCAACCCATATGGTAATCCAAAGGGATATTGATAACACATGTAAGTTTTACAAGTGATATTCATTGCTGCATTTCACTTAATTTTGCGAGAATTCCCTTTTTGAACATGATTTTAGATTCATTATTTTGAACTTTGGCGGATAACGCATTCCAGAGGCTGACTCCAAAGTAAACAGCAGATTTCCTAAACTTTTCTTTCTTCGGTCTTGGTAAATATAAACAACTTCTGCCCTGCGATCTGGTTTGGATACCAGTTTCATCCCTTTCCCTTTCCTATATTTGGGATATATCTTTAAGCCTCCTAATAATTCCTGCCAACAGTAATCTTCTGCGAGTTATTGGGTCTCTTACTCCACATTTGGAGAATAATTCGTATTATCGTATTAGTGGAAACCATGCTGCATCTGAAAAACTCACCAAGGTGAGAGATGTTAAATATTTATATATATTAAAAATAGAGATATTAAATATATATATCTATAAAAAAAACTATAAAAAAAACAGCAATTATGAAAATGCCAACAATCATTGAATTATGAACGGCCAATCATTAATTCTCCCGTGCATCACCGCACATGAAAACAGGAACACACTCCGCCATTTTGTATGCGTGCCCTTATACTCACCAGGTAACACAACCTACGCATGCAAAGGTCAATTGTTGAAGAGTATAATCAAAATCATCGACGTGTGATAACTCACTTTGGCTCATTAGTTTTACAGTCACATGGGACGTGTAAACACTCCAGGGCATAAAAATGGCGCATGTTGACTCGAGCACCGGCAAATATACCCAGTTATTTAATTTTTGTGGTATTCCATTCCATGCAACTGCAATGCTGGTAGAAGTCCGTTTTAATTGGCCAACGATAATGACACCTATTATATGAGTTCTTCAAAAGTTCTGTTGGTGTGACCTATGACTTTATCTAACCCCTGGTACAAGTTTGGCAAAAGGAATAACGTTAGGAAAAAAATACTCAACGATCACCCCGGTAAAGTGACAATACTATGCCATGGTCGTGGCGGAGTGAATATGAGATGACGTCATACGCTATTAACCAACTGGATTTGCGAAGTAATTTGAATTATTCTGATATTGTGATGATATACCAGCGAAATGCGATCTCATTGCATTCTCTCAAGGAAAGGAGATCGGAAAACTACAGTTCAAAATTATGTTTTCAGTACAGCTAGAAACAAATCATAAGAACATCTGTGGAGAGAAAAAAACAGAAGCAGTATTCAGTTAGGTCTGTACGAGAATCTCACTCTCGTGGCTCTTCAGTCTCCAAGCCTTAGTTTGGTTGACTGTCTCTATGTGCGGGAGAGTCTCCAAGCGGATATCACAGAAATTTACACGTTTTATATGTGGTAGGTAATAATGTCAGTGAAGGGGACAAGATAAATCTAGAACTGCACTCGATTTGTAAAATACACAATACTCCACTCATCTGGATGGGCCATAATCGTCACTCGTCACGAGTTGAGTATTGTGAATTTATCAAAACATATATTATCAAAATCCTGAAGCTCACTATTGTGGGCAAAATGAACTCAATGACTGCCCCTCACTGAGATCCAATTCAAAACACAGTGAAGTTTAAGGAGGTACGTCGAGGAGTTCGCCCAGTAGAAATACTGTTATTTTAACCAGTCATGCACCCACTAATTGTATACATAAGAGTACCAGGGCTAACCACCAAACCACCGGCTTGATGAACCATCTCGTTTCTGTTCCCAATTGTTGCGGTTTGACCTGACCACATAAATGTAGAAAGTGGTATTTATGTGGGTCTGTACGGCAGTGGGACTTCGAGGTGAGTGGAGTTCCGTGAAATCACCTGTTATTGGAACAACGGAGGAATTTGTTGATGCTGACATATGTGGGTGGGAGATTGGGAAATGAGTTTATGCCATAATGTAATACATAATATGAGCCTCGGATGCCCAGGAAACGTAACACAATATTCTACTTCCCTGTGGTACCACCTTTAAAGCGGGCTCCCACTATCACGATTTGAGCCTCCGACACACTACGATGGCCTTACGACAAGCGTTCCGATAAAAAAATGAAATTTTTATCGGAAGGAACGGGTCCATCGTGAAAGCTAGACTCGTTCCTTCTGATAAAAATTTCATTTTTTTCATCATTCAGTTAAGTACTGCACGAGAATCTCACTCTCGTGGTTATTCAGTCTTCATACATAGTTCTGGTATGTCTGTCTCTATGTGGCGGAGGGACTCCAAGCAGATATGACAGAATTCTAACGTTTTATACGTGGTAGGTAAATAGTAGATGAGTCATTATTATGACGAAACGTACTTAGTGAGTTCATAGCCCAACCTGTTCGAGGTCTTTTACCTAGCATAACTACGGTATAACGCCGGTGGGACTAAAGACCGAGAATGGAATAATTTTCTTATTATTACATACCTAAAACATCCAAAAAGACATAATTTTATTTACTTTTTAAGTCGGCGAGTCACAGGCTGTAGACCCGATAATGGTGGTCATTCACTACATCACAGGGAGCCCGAATGTTGTTCATACTGCACCCCTAGCAGCAGGTAGCATTTCGTAAATGCTCGTCCATAGGTATAAATGATAATAACCCTTTCAGGGTGGATGATGCCTTGAGGCATTGTCCAGCGTAGACCTGATAATGCCTTATCTATAATATTTATGACTATTCACGAAATATTTGTTCATCATTTATAGAGAATATAGTCATAACACAATATCAAACAGTATTAGGTAAAACAATTAAAAAAAGTAAAGATGACGGGTAATATCACGGGATCAGACAATTGAATATGGGTTCGGACGAATATCGGCCCACCCCCTATCATTATACCTGTTCTTAGTACCCATCCTGACAAAATATATCTAGAGAAGGCCCTCGCCTATTAACAACTAGATCTATATCACATCAGTAGCTAAACAATGGCAGTCCACTTATGCAAAGCATAGTTTTGCATGACGTTCTGTTTGTATTCCACGATGACTCCAAAGACTTAACGGTTGTATCAATGTTAAACGGTTTACAAGCTGTATTTCATTTAATGTAACTTGAATCAAGGATTCTTGCTTAGTTTTTGCTGACCCCTGGACATATTGGGAGACCGAATTCTTCTTAAATCTGTAATATACACAGGTTTGTAAATAAAAATAATAACCCTATGAAACCTTATATATATAATAACCCTATAATAACCATATCAAACCATTTGGTTCTTCTTCCGTATGCAATTTGGTCTGAACATTTCATGCATACTGCTATTAGTCAGGGTGCGTATTCATGTCAACAACTGCAGTAACCGTGGGTTGCATATCTTGAGCATGATGGTAGTGTGGTTCTATGACGACCTTCTGGTGTCAGTCCAGTGCACATGTTATCATGTCTATTTTCACAGGTTTTTTTTTTATTATATCTCTTTCAAGGCCGAATTCCTCTGCTAGACTATATATAAAGACCTGTAGTAAGTCCTCAGAAGGAAATTGATGAGTGTTTGGTCTGTGTTCTCGTTCGCTATCGAGTTTGGTGTGCAGAGTAATATAAACGAGGCGTAGCCGAGTGAATATTCCGAAGCGCTCCAAACGAGATGGTGAACAGGGACTCAGACCAAAAACGAATGTGTTTTTGGTTTTATCTTAGCCTGGAAATATGTATCTATCACCCGTTGAGTATAAATTACCGTATTGGCAAGCCCGTTGAGAACGAGTTCGTAAAGGTTATGCCTATGAACGTTTATACCAGGCTAAGATGAACCCTCATTCATAGCCAATGACTGGATACTATTAAAAGTTGTTTTTCACTACGTTCTTATAAGAGCTATGATTACGCTATATACTTTTTCTCACCCCTGGTATAAATGCCATAGGCTTAACATTGGGAACTCGTTCTCCATGCCCCTACAAGTATTGCAGTCCGTTCTCCATGGACTATATCTTGTGTAGTGTCCATTCCTTTAGTGTGTACAGGGGTGAGATAAATTCAGAAAGGAACTCGTTTTCGGTACAAGGTCTTCACAGCCATGGAGTATGAGTTCCTAACGTTACGCCTATGGAGAAAAATACCGGGGTGAGATAAACTACAATACCACACTCTATCCTAAATACATCAATTCACACGTTAGCATCTGTAGGATTTACATTAAAAACATACACTGTTTTAGATCGACACTGCCTTCCCGTGGGCTACTGCAAGACACACGCTAACCCGGTCATAGACTTGCTCTAGTCTTTGATTATGGACATTCATGATTAAACAAAATTACTACAAAGTATGTTGCGGTGTGACTGGTCCAGGAATCAAAGACTTGCCCATTAAGAACGAAACCTCCTGTAGAATGCAACCCCAGCCGCTCCCTGTAACCCTACACCTCCTCCTACACCTCCCACCCCCCTCCTCCAGTTACCTGGGTGCTATGTCATCAGAGCAATAAATCCTGCCTATGGACGACCTTTGGACTGTGTTATCAATTAAAACCCCCGTCAGGAGTAGGTGGAGGGCTAAAGGGACTGAAGCCAGTGGTAAACCAAGACAATCCCGGATCTCAATCCCCAAGCAGATATCCTGACCAGTAACAAGGAACTCCACATGGATAGTGCTGGACAAGTCTGGCGTTAAACAGCGCCAGAAATCAGACACCATTACCGATTTGACCAGTCCCTGTATCGAGGAGAGGAGGGTTGGGGTAGGCGGAGGGATACAGGGACTGGGGCCAGTATTGAGGAGAGGAGGGGTGGGGTAGGCGGAGGGATACAGAGACTGGGGCCAGTATTGAGGAGAGGAGGGTTGGGGTAGGCGGAGGGATACAGGGACTGGGGCCAGTCTAACCCGGGCTCAGTGCACTGACAATCCCAGGGTCGCAGACGTTGCTGATGTTTACAGATATGTAAGAAAACAATGTCAAGATGGCCTCAATACTAACACCGAGGTGTCACGTGACCGTGACGTCACATACGTCAGCACCACGTGACCACCACCGTTTACCATCTGGAGTTCCTTAACTTATCCGGAAAGAGACGCTATAGGTGATACGAGAATCACGTTACTAGGATAAGAAGTAAAAAACAATAGGAAACGAAGGAGGGGATAAAAAATTAAGTCAGGCTATTGTTTTGTAGTTGAAAGTGCTGATTCGACCATATTGAAGACAATGGTATTCATATAGACGGTCCTTACCATGCTGTACAAGCCCCAAAACGAGTTTGTAGCATGTACAAGCATGGTGGGTCTTTTCTATGATTACTTTATATCGGAAATTAAAAGGGGAACAAAATTCAATTTGGTCTAATAACTAATATTTTAGTCAACGCATACGGAATAGTATCCTGTATTTTACCATACGTAACTCTGTTCCGTACACTATTTTTACACTATATGGCGAAACGTTGAGTATTTACAAAATAAACGGCATGGGAGTAGACTCATGGGTATATAGTAAAATATGTGTATTTATCCTACCCCTAATAAAAAAACTCCATAGGTTTAACATTGGGTCACTGTATTCGGTCTGGAGTTCAGAAAAATGAAAAATATCGCTCTAGGGGGATACACTTGACAAATGACATCATTTGTTAATGTAGAAGTAATTTAGACGGGTGGGGTAGGATAAATTCTAAACCAAACTTGAGTTAGTCATGTTATTGTTCATCGCACTCCGGCAAGACTGCATATTACTGCTTTCGGCTTCGCCCCGCTCAGTAATACGCGATCTTGCCGTTGTGCAATAAACAACAACACGACTAACTCTTGTTCGGTTTCTCCATACTACTGGTGTGATAAATCGCATTAGCACCTGAAGATTGGTTGATATAGGATCGTAACTAACACAAACATTGTCTCATGCAGAGGATGTAGAAACCTAAATTTGAACCCTGACTAGACACGATAGGATCTCCATGACACAAACACCCCACCCTGTGGCCATCAACTCAATGCCTACTTAGATCTCATCTCTTTTATCTCAGTGAGAACCCTGCATTAGATCCCTGTTAACCCTTTCACTACGCTGCATAGCACCAAATACACACCCTGAAATACGCCGATGCGGTACCATTTTCACCCCTATAGTATGCTGGAATTTGTCTAAATATCCACAGTGACTTCATTATATCACACCTACATGCTGTTGAAAAATAATAAGGATACTCTATAATAGTAACGATATTAACTATGATATAGTTTTACATAGGTCGGGAAAATATTATCAAAATATCTGAATTAGTATATAAAAAAATAGCAATTACTTAAATTTCGGAAATGATGCCTCAAGACACCATAGCGTACTACACCCGGTAATGCCTCCAGACATCACAGCCCTTTCCTTACCATGAATGCCTCAGGGCACTCCAGTGGATAGTGCGAATAATGCAACAAGGCAACATTTTCCTATTCTTAGGATGTCATTTATCTCAGCTGATTCGACATGGATCTTTATAATGTTTTCAAAGATTATGTTAAACACGAATATAGTGATTATTAAAGTAGACAATCATAGAAAACTTTAGATAGGATGAAAACATAGACGAAAACTATGGTTTTCTGAACAAGCGACCGTTATCCACGAGAGGTTGACGCGTAGTAATACATGGGCGCTAGCGAGTGTATTACGACATCAACCTCGAGTGGTTTACAGAGCTGCCTGTTTTGCATTTATTACCAATTTTTTCGAATAAATTAACCCCAATAACTGCCATATTAGAGGGTATAACAATAGCGACCATTTCTTTGCTCTATAGCAGGTAACATTTTCCCGTATACCATAGCTTTGAGGCTGTATACCACGGATTTGAATTTGTATACCACAGTTATGGTATCTGACGGGTTTTATATAATG
The DNA here is from genome assembly GCA_950022655.1 of Alentia gelatinosa. NCBI lineage: Eukaryota > Metazoa > Annelida > Polychaeta > Phyllodocida > Polynoidae > Alentia > Alentia gelatinosa. The sequence goes on from OX465591.1 coordinate 40,612,484, forward strand.
GGTTGTTGTTTACTGAGTTCCCATGCATTTTCAACGGAGTCTTTGTATACGATGGATAATGTAATCGATTTTCTCAACAACTGTAACATCGGCTTGCACTGCAGAAGTGAGTAAGTGCCAGGTATAAAGCATTGAATGACGCTGCCTGGGCCCCGTTTCTCCACGTTTACAACAGAACTGCGGATCGCAGAATAGTGATACAACGTGAATATAGGGATACGATCCAATATTAATTCGTGAGCAACGCTTTTTATTCGGATCGTTATAGTAATCGTGAAAATAGAATTGCAACCCAATTATAGCTAGCGATACCACAAAAAGTGGAGGAACGGGGCCTAGGCCTGGTGATTTCAGGAAAGGGTTAAAATAATCCAGGGTACATCGTCTAGACTCAAAGGGATAAGTTCCTGAAATGCTAATCTAAATGCGATAGGAGGAGTCCTGAATACACCCCTCCCTTCCCAGAGTGCCTCAGTGGACACCACGTGACCCCTATTTGTCAGGTCACGTGACCGGTCAGTTATCTGCGCTATTAACGCCAAGTGGGCGCCGGGAGCATGAGGGAGCATTGTTTGAGTAAGTGCGAGCCTATCATGGCTCACTCTCCAAGGCGGTTCTTGGTTACTTTGAGCGCGGACTCAGTCTGCACTCTCCACACACATCACGCTTTTGTGTAACTCATCTCTCAGCGTAAACATATTGATATTGTGATAAGGGTCCCGGCAGACTGGGAGCTACAAAGAGGTCACAAACGGGTACCAGAGGAGAAACAATGGCGGCCTGTCATCCGGCGTCCATTCCCAGGGGCTGGTGTCGCAGGAAAGATGCGCCCTGCACGACAAAAATACACAAATACTTCTCCCGAGTTCCGCACGGTTTCCGTGGATGGGTCAGTACGGGGACTGAAGAACTAGACTGGTTCCCTGCCCAAATGAAATAAGGGACTGGTAACTACTTCTTACATAATACCACAGAGTAAAGAGAAATACTAGAGAAATACCTTGAACTGACAGTCACGCCACCTCTCTTGGCTCAACATCGACTTGCACAAGTCAAGAAATGGAGGCGTTACCCATAATGCACCAAAAAAGATGGAACCCGTTACCTGGCCTATAATGTGACTAGGCCAGGGGGCCGTTGAATTAAGTTCGTTCGTTTCTGGTGCTAGTCTGAACGATACGGTAACTCCAATGATAAACGACTTCTTGGACTATTTATTCCATTTAGTGTTGAATGACAAGACAGAAAATATTATCTGGATGAACGTATGTCTATCCAACACCGTGTAAAGGCTCTAGATTACATTTATTATCAAAACATCTGGTGCTTGCAGCACATTATTTTATACAACACTATGGCCCCAAAGACAATTCTAAGATACTTCTTTGTCATTCATAGTTTATTCAACGGCCCCCTGGCTTCCAGGCTATTGAAGAACTCACCCCGAAACTAAGTTGCCCCCAAATTTTATAGACAATTCACCCCGCTCTGGAGAATTTACCCATTGGGTTAAGTCAAACTCGATACTATGTTATAAATAACTCATTTGGTATTAGAATAAGTCAAAGGAAGTGGTTTGAATGGATGAGTGCGAGTGTTTGGAAATCACCAGGTGGCACCTCTATGTATTGTGGGATATGCCTTTAACATCCTCTTTAACATCAGACGAATACGTTTTTGTTGTTTTTTTGGGTTTTTTTTCATAATTTTATTAAGGTTCAATTCTTACATAATTCCAGGCTCGGCTGTTGTCGTTCTGCCGCCTGGTCCCTCTACGTGGTTGAGTACAGATTTAATCTAATTGGTTGGTTATACATGTTGATATTGTTGGGTAATGTATGGTATACCACACCAAGCTGATTACTTTAGGGATGGTATCATGGGATGAGATGTGAATGAATGAATGTCCTTTGGTCATTTACATCTAACCTGATAACAGCATTCAGCATATGGGACATTTTGATAGGTACATTATTTTCAAAACAGAACATTGACACCATACTCTACTATTGGCTTTTAGAACTGACAGCTGCAATGCACGTTGCACATGATATCGGTGATTTACAGTACAACCCGCAAATAAACAGATACATAATTATTTGTGTTGAAAAAATGCAGGGAGAAATCCCTGCTGCGAGTTTCGGGTCGAGTTTTTGCGCGAGTTTCGGGGCGAGTTCTCCAGTATTCAGACCAGGGACATCTGTAGAGGGTTTCCTGGAAAGCCTGGTCTATGAACGTATATTAGGCCATATTAGGCGAGATTGGACGTCTTTCACTTATTAGGTCAGAAAGTGCCTGCCATTCTGTCTTCCCTGTTGCCCTGTGTCTGACTAAATTATAGTACAAGTCCGACTGGTCATACAGGTGCCTCCTGTATGTGAAAAAGACTAGGTGCACTTCATTATGTATTTGTAAAATTATTCGGTCGAGAAGGGTTCTCTCTCTTCAACTCTTTGAGAGTTTATTGGGGTGAGTTCATTCTCTTGTGGAATTTTTTTTTTCAAGTGTCTTTGTCTGCAAAAGCAACCAAAGAAAACACTGGATCTAGGTCACATGACCAGAAACAACCAACCATGGTCACTCTCTGAAAATTCTAGGCGAAAATTCGCGCCAAGAACACAGCAAACCGCATCGGAATCGGTCACTTACTCGCTAGTCGCATAGCAGCCTTGTACACATAGCACTTCATTATGTATGTGGAATTTTTAGTGAAACATTTCTAATGGTTATCTGTCATGTATTGACAGATTGACACTTGTTTATTTTGTATTCACATTGATTTCTACCTAATATTAACCCTTCAAGAGCCACGCATCATTCACCATGTACCCATACTACAGCAGGTACCAGAACCAAAGTGGCCTTTGTAAGGCCCGCTTTTGTAGTCAATGTTATTAAATCAAATTACAAATTTAAAAATTCCAGTAAATCTGTATTTTTTCTCAGAACTTTCCGATATTTTATCGACTTACTGGCAACACGTAGCCTAATATGTCATATAATGTTCATAATTCTTCGATAATCTTTTAAAAAGTTACAAAGGAACAAATTCAGCATTGTTTATCCATTCCATACGGGAATGCCATATGGCATTGCCCTGACAGAAAGGGTTAACAAGCTATTTCTGGATTTTTGTCCGAAGGCGTAATTTGCAAACTTCAAGTTTGCTCCGAAAATCCCTCTACCTGTGTTAATATTGACTTGGAGACTGCAGAGGGCAGCACTTTATTATCCACCTAATAAACGTGTCCATAGTGAACCTAGAGTAACTCTGTATGGACATACCCAGTGCATACGGATATGTTGCAACAAAGAGTGCGTACTGAAAAAAAGTGCATATCTAAAATGAACTTACATTAAGGCCCGGCGTCCACCTACTACGATATGGCTCCGATATGGTCTCCGATGCACCTCCCGATAAAAAAATCAAAATCGCTCCGGAAGGTCCCCTAATATCGGGGCAGTTGACCACGTTTCTGCGATTAGATAAAAACCACATACAATGCAAGGTGGATCTGGATGACTAGACATATGTCTTTCGATTTTGCACCTTCCCAATATGTCTCCGATATTTGCTTTTTGTATCGGAGCCGGATCGGGAGGTCTAAATTTCTATCGTAGTAGGTGGGCGCCAGGCCTTACATGCCAATTGTCACTTAAAAATCGGGGGTCACCATATAGGTTTTTTTTATTCATAGATCAATATCATGATTGTGTCATAAAATGATATCATAGCAGAATATATAGTAATAGTAAAACCAGTCAATATCTCACCCCTGGAATGAGTCCATAGGCTTAACATTGGGAACTAGTACAAGTTTTGCAGTCCGTTCTCCAGGGTCTATATCCTGTGTGTTGCCCATTCTTTAATGTGTACAGGGGTGAGATAAATACAGAAAGCAACTCGTTTTGGTCAAAGAAGTAATCCTCCAACTTGTTTGAATGCTACGTGATATCCCCTCGGCTGTTGACTTATTCATATCACTCCGCATCAAACTCGTGGAGAACGACGACTTTGACCAAAACTTGTTGGTTTCTTCTTTAATATTGTGTATCTCTTCTGTAGACGCTGCCCCCCTGGTGGCAGGCATGCGCGACGCATGCGGCGTCTGTTGCCCCCACCCTCACCCCCACCCCCTCCCACCCCCCACCCCCACCCCCAGATAATTATAGACGGTGTATTTGAGTAGTACGTGCGGAATTACCAACCACATGTTGGTCTACTGTCAGTGGTATTAACTCGAGGGAAATAAATGGCGGGAATTATGTGAATTATGACGTTTCAGGGACGTCTGTACACATTCCGGTTACACCCGGTTGGGCTGACGTGGTGCACGGGCAATGCCGGGACGACCCCGACACAGAGAGGATACCACCTCACAAGTCATTCTAAACATCTCAATCATCTAGCTTTGAAGACCAGCAGAGGCTTTTAACTGCTTGTCATTTCAGAGATATTCACTTTAGATTCACTTGGCTTTGTAAAATTTGAAAAAGTAGAATTCAAAGAAATCCGTAAGTAGAATTAAGATAATAAACTGGCGACCAATCTTTGTTCCCATTTTCGCACCATATCCCGACAAATTTGTTGCCACGAGTTCAACAAAGGTTTATTTTGTGGCGAGTGAATTGGATCAAGGCTCCAAAAGAAATTAAGTTATATTCAAAATCGTTGATCTTTTGTACGGAGTTTGGGCCCTCACACGATTATTGTATGTCGTAAAATGAATGTGTGGACAGACGGCTGCAAAACACGAGTGGCCGGCGCGTAGTAATACATGAGCGTCAGCGAGTGTATCGCGACGTCAACCTCGAGTGGTTTACAAAGCCACCTGTTCATAAAATTATCCTTTGTTGTATTTATCATCCATCTTCTAAAGTAAAATAATATCCCTTTACAGCATATATCAACAGATCGTTTTTTCTCGATAGCACAAAGGATCTATCTTTCCGTAATAAACAAAAGGTAGTGGTTGACTGAGTCCCATACATTTTCAAGGGGAATTTGTATATGATGGATAATAAAACAGAAATCACCCTCTGACTGGTGGTGCCATCTTCACAGGTTGCAGTGGAAATCCTAGACTTGCTCAATTCTTTGATTATGAGCATTCATTAAATGATTAAATACAATCAGAATAAATTATGATATATATCCTTCTCTGACTGGCCCATGAATCACCTGTATCTCAGCGAGGAGGGTAGCCATAGTAAGGCCCGGCATCCACCTACTACGACAGAATCGTAGACCTTCCGATATGGCACCGATACAAAATGCCAAAATCGGTGCCATATCGGGAAGGTGCAAAATCGTAGACATATGTCTAGACAAGCCAATCCACCACGCATTGTATGGGGTTTTTATCGGTGTCTAATCGCAGAAACGTGGTCAACTGCCCCGATATTGGGTGACCTTCCGACGCGATTTTGATTTATTATCGGGAGGTGCATCGTAGATCATATCGGTGCCATATCGTAGTAGGTGGACGCCGGGCCTAAGCAGGGACTGGAGCCAGTCTGTGGAAATCCCTGTGATCCCCATAGTGGATGGCTGGGGAAACAGTGTTGGCTATGTGCCACAGAGGTTTTATTGATTCTCCCATCCGCTACCATTCCACACGTGTGGTATCATTTTCATATGAAACTCCCCCCCATCCACGCAATGGGCGGGTTTCGCCGCAAGTCGCACACTCTCCACTCGTATAAACAGAGGCTGTATCCGACATGCCGTATTTATACATATGTGTTGTGAAGATGTTGTTCATGTAACGTGTGACAAGCATTTCTTTTCCCTCCTTATCCCTATCCGGCTTGACCAGGGACCAGTCCCTGTGATGAGGGGAAGGTGCCTGGATGACCACTTATATATCTAACGGTAAATAAATAATAAAAAAACTTAAAAAGAACTGGTGCCTTGGGAAAGGATGATCTCCTTGTGATGTGAAGTCAACAAGAAATGCGCATTTCTGCAAGTCTTTGTGTGGATGACAGACGAGATTTTTTATATTTTTGTTATGATTCCAAGGGAACTGTCATAGCGTACGATGCAGCTTGTGTTTGGCGATATATTACGTTAAAGGCACATCCAACAATTCATGGTGGCGGCACCTGGTGATTTTTAGATATTGTCAATTATCAGTCAAAAATAGTTTCTAGGGATTTATTCTAGTTCGAAGGGAGTCAATTCTTTGAAAAACATTGATGATGAACTATGAATTTTAAAACTTAAAATGTGTAATACTATACATCTACTATATTCTGTGAGAGTTTGGAAAAAAACGACATGGGTTCTACTATGTAAACATATACTTCATTCTGTCAAATTCTGAAGAAAATGATATGGGGTTTACTATGCGAAAAAACAGTTTTTTAAAGAATATTTTTATGTTCTTTTATGATATTTTTAATATTGATCTCTAAAGCAAAAACGAGCATGGTGACCCCTGATTTTTACGTTAGATATGTGCTCCACAACACTTAAAGATTATCATATTACATTTTCAAGAAAATGACATTGGTTTGATTTTCAAGCCAAATTGTCCGAGATAACTTTAGGACATGCACAGTGCTAAAAAGAAATTCATGGGATGAAAATATATGGTCAGTACTTCATCGAGCTTTCCCGCGGAGTAATTCACGATACGAAGCTTAGTGAATTACGAAGTGGAGTTCGAACCAAGTTATTTTGTTCGAGTGGGTTTCTGATTCATCTCACCCCGTATACATGAGCAGGAATATTATTAGTTAGTAAAATAACTCACCCAATTAGCCATTGAGTATTGGGTACACTACCATCAGGGCCGTGGAGTATGAGTCCCTAAAGTTAAGCCTATAGAGAAAGATACTGGGGTGAGAGAAAGATCTACACGATATTGGCCTGTTGGTTTAATGTACAAGCGGCCGTATTCTCTGACGCGTAGTAACTTAACTCAAAGTCAACTCCGAGAAGCATACGACCGTTTTTTTTCTGAAACCAGGCAATGATTGTACACATTATCCACTTGATCTGGGCAAGTGACATGCCAATATTAGATCGCTTTATCTACGCACTATTTTTCCGTATGTACGTAATATTTTTTTCCGTATATCGCAATCTGACGCATATAACATATGTATGTATCCACCGGATAGATTAATACATACTGGAGGTTAGGGGAATACCGAATACACACATATATACATAAGGCATGATTAAGAGGACATTTCCAAACACTTCCAGGCAGTTTGTATCGTATAATCTGGGAAGATAATATGCATTTGAGACGGCTGCATGTGCAGTAGAACCCCGCCTAACGGGCACCCCGCGTAAGCTGACACCCCGCCTAAACGGGCACCTTTGCTCGGAACGGTTCCCTCTATTAGATGTTTATTTCAACCTCGCGTAAGCGGTCACCCCGCGTAAGCGGACACTTTTGCCCGGAACGAAGGGTGTCCGCTTACGCGGGGTTCTACTGTGACTACATTTTCTCTCTATAGGAAGATGTTACTTCTCTCACTCATTAAGGGCCCAAGAATTGTAAGACCTCTTCAGAAATTCTAATTCTATCATGTAGTTTCATCCTTACTAAACTAGCAATTAAGAACAGAATCGGTTCTATCTCGTAACCACAACGTATAATAACAATAAAAACTTGAAAAATGCATTCGGGATTAGAAATAAGGTGATGGGTGAGGTGAAAACGCTGCTAGACTCTGGACAAAACATCGTCGTATATCGGCAATGTGTGCTAGTGGCTTCCTGCCCGACAGTAGACTAGTGCATAATGTAAACCTCATCAAAAGATCTCATTACCGGAATTGAAGTCATTAATTCACAATGAGCCTGAGGACGTAGCAGCTTCTAGTTCCCAGTATCCACCAATAACACTCCTGGGGAGTTATAAAATAGTGGACGATAGGTAGCAGCTGAAGTTACGTTTTATAACGGAGACTGACTTTTAATGTAGGCTTCGAAATTGTAATGACTTTAGGAAGTACTACTATCAGAAGCATGGATGTATCAACCATGCAGAATAGAACAGATATAAGTCTTCAACATGTTAAATGGGATTCAAACGATGGGATTCATGTACCTAACAGGGCTAAAAATCTCATGCGATTTTGTTCCTTTTTAAGGGGAAATGTATTTAGCAATTACAGGGGGGTGGGGGGAAACATGTCTCAGGGAAATTAAATCCTATAATTTAGACGAGGAAATTGTGTTCGAGTACAGAATCTCAGCAGGATTTGTCCCTGTGAGGTACGTGAATCCCATCGTGTGAATCCCACTCTAACTAGAAGAGAGACATCATTGTTTATTCAGCGTTAGGCATGTCCAGTAAACCATCGATTATTGTCTTAAGTGGATTTCACACGGTGGGATTCATGTGCCACACAGGGTGTTTGTCTGAAACAAATCCTGCTGAGATTCTGTACTCGGACACAATTTCTTCGTCTAAATTGTAGGTTTCCAATTCCATGAGACATGTTTTTCCCCTTCAATTGTTGGCGACATTTACCCTTAAAAAGGAACAGAACTTTATGAGATTTTGAACCCTGTGAGGTACATGAATCCCACCATAAGAATTCCACTTTATATAAATGATAGCTTTTGGTAACGATATTTTCTTTGGTATTTTGCAAATGATTCGCCTCCAGTTTGGGTTTCCATTATTTGATAATAGTACATTTGCCATCTCAGGTGTGTACATCTCTCTTCCTTTTACATAGTTACCAATAGAGAGAGAAAAGGAAAGATTGTCTTCTGTATTTCTACTCTACACCAATGTAAGACTAAATTACAATATAGTATATCGTACTAAATGATGATGAGATGGGGTGGGATGGTTTAATTATTTGCCATCAGACATACGAAGATAGCTAGATAAGATCATCAGACCGAAATTACAGGCAGCTCTTGTATTACAAAATAAGCATACTGTGTGTGACCCATTTTGAAGACATAAGGTCCGTTTCCATTGACTGACGAAAACATTGCAGATTTTTTGAGTTCTCCTAGTAGCTCATTTCGATTGGCCATCATCGATCTACAGTTAGGGACCACCGACAGACTTTAAGCATTGCTCACACAAAATGGAAAGGGGCTTTTAAGAGAACTAAGAGAGATTTACACCGTTTTCTTTGGCCAGTGGAAACGGCCTCATACTTGCTGTGAAATCTTTCGATGTCTAAGTCGGGCTCATTCTTTTAGTTCTTGTTTTTGAGTTCTCCTAAAAGCCCATTTCCATTGGCTATCACCGATCTACAGTCAGGAACCACCGACGGACCTTTAGCACTGCTCACACAAAATAGAAATGGGCTTTTAGGAGAACCAAAAAAATCCACACCGTATTCGTCGGCCAATAGAAACTGACCTATGATACTTGGTGGGAGATCTTTTGATGTCTAAGTCTAGCTCATTCCAGGTTTTCCAGTGGTAGCTGTGTGGTGTGGGGGACCTGTCATTGTGGTTACTAAGTCCCTGCCTGCCACATCCATTGCCCACGGACTCAACATTCCGTCATACTATCTATTCACGCAACATTCTACTGCCTAAGAAACATTGAAACCATGCCCTTCATGTGAGAGGTAAAAAACGCAAACGATTAGCTATAAAGAGCTGTCACATAGTTCACTTCTGAGGTCCTTGAAATTGTCAAGTTACGCGATTCATTTTCAGATATTTCGGATATAAAGTCATAACTGTCTTCGTCACTGACAATCTGTATTCCACGTGTTTGAGTATCATATTCAAAACGAAATATTTCAATTACTAGTAGTGGCGCCAGTGTGACTCGTGATAAAAGGAATTCTTGATCTTAAAGAGGGGACTTTGATGGGAATTGTCTATGATTCACTCACCGACGCATACGTTAGGACTCTAACCCCAGACTCTATGATATGTGGTCCCATCTTCTCGACATGTTTAACGCTTTATTACCCACCGATTACGTAGTCTCCATAGGAAATGTATGGGGCACCTGGAAACAGCTACCCGGAGATTCTGGCATGTCAGAATCTCCTGCAGGAGATTCCGGAAAAATAGTCCTGTCCATAATGAGGTCAAATCATCATGTACTTCAAAATAAGTTTCTTGAATGTTCATTCAATATTAATTATTATCATCTAACTATTTAGAGGCAATCATAATAATCTCATTTACCATCAGAAATCATTGTAATAATACACTTTGCATGCTAAAAGTACAGGTTAATGGCGAACTATATTATTGGTGTAAGTCTACACTGAATTACTGCCACGCTTAACAGTGCTTTGGTCTCTGGAACTAAATGTATTACAGAAACATTTTTATTGCAATAAATTTGTTATTAATCTTGTAGGTGGGTAATAAATACAATAACGACTGGTTTTGTATACGAGTGACCGTAATCTCCTCGTAGTTGACGACGTAATGTCTTCGCTAATCGCTCGGATATTATTATCCTACCCCTAATAAAAAACTCCATAGGCTTAACATGGGATTTCTTTATGTCACGGGTGTAACATAAAGTGTTGTTTATGTCACTACTTTTTGATGCTGAAGAAATGTGGAAATGGGGTAGGATAAAATCTAGACGCAACTCATTCCAGGTTGAGTTTATTTATGTCACTCATTTTGTTGGCTTTTGTAATGCCACTCGTCTTCGACTCGTGATATTACAGAGCCAACAAAATGCGTGACATAAATAAACACTGACTCAAACTTGTGATGTCTCTTCATACTACGCATCAACTACTCGGAGATTATGGCCACTCGTATACAAAACCAGTCATTAATATGTATTTATAAACCGGGGCCTGAGGTGGAATCTAATGTATTGGGAAGATATAGCTATTGTATTATGGGGGTGCCCATCTTGCCCCCAAAGCCAAACAAAACACCAAGTGGCAGGTGCAGCACTAAACTATCACGCTCGCTTTAAGGCGGGCGTCCACCAACCACGACAAGATTATGCCAAGCCCCGATAAGAAAGTTCCTATCGGCGCCTTGTCGTAGCCTTGACGTGAGAAGGGGAGCTCTGCGACAGCTTTGTCGGGGCGTGTCGTAGGTTGCATGTTCCACCTAAATATTCTATCGTAGACCTCCGCGACAACCTCCAGACACGCCACGACACGCCACGACAAGGCTCCAAAATCGAAAAGGAAGGCCCCCGACAGGAGCCCAACAAGCTTCATGTCGCAGCCTATTGTGGCCTTGTCGTAGCCTCTTGTTGGGGACTAGGGTCCACCAACCATGACAAGGCTACGACAAGCGTCCAGTAGTAGGAAAAATCGAACAAGCTTCCAGGCGCAGCCTATCGTGGCCTTGTCATGGCCTTGTCCTAGACTCTTGTCGGGAACTGTGGTCCACCAACCATGACCAGGCTATGACAAGCCTTCCAATCGGTGGCCTGTTGTGGACCTTGTCGAAAAGCTATAGTCGTAGCCTTGTCGTGGTTGGTGGACGCCACCCTTAACCCTTTAAGGGCGGGTACCTGTGGCAATAGTATGTGGTAAAGGGCGGGTACGAGGGCTAATGTATACTGCCAGGGGGCGGGAAGTATCAGGCCTATTGTGATAGTTCTATAGTTTAGGACGTGATAAAATATGTAATCATTAATCCTATTTTACATTTCACCCAGAATCATTAGCTGGGTATTGCACCTATATTCTGTGAAGATTTCAGGATTATAAATCCAATATTTTCGATTTTATTCCACAAAAACGAAATTTTGCAAATTTAAGAAAATGATGCCATATGGCATCACCCGCCCCAGCACGGTTGTTGCCATATGGCATCACCCGCCGCGAAAGGGTTAACTGTATCTGGAGAAAATAGATCTACTCAACAATATCTAGATTTTGTTTAATTTGTGGCTGGTACTGCGCTAAGACGAGCCTTTCAAGGACTGAGCTTATGCTAGATGAAATAAACGTCTTAAAAAAAGTAATCAACGAATTTGGTTTTGTCGACTTGCCATGGAGGGGTTTAACCTCATATCTCACCCATGGTAAGTTTCCCCCATAAACTTAGCATCGGGAACATTGGTGTATTCAACATCCATGGAGTATTTAGAAAAAGTATTCAATAGGGGACAGAAAATAGGGGACAATGTCAGAAAGGTTAGCCCATTACTCAATGTCAAAGGTGAGATAAACTCAGAAACCTGTTTAACTTTAAGGTCTGAGGTCAATCCCATCTTAGTTGAATCGCTACGTTATTCACGCGCCTTCGCCTTGAGAATTACTAAGTATTTTGAACTCAATGGGATACGAGCTCTGACCCTAAAATTTCATAGGTTTCCTGTATAGTCTTACGATTATCAACATGTTATAACAGCTCATAACTGTTCACCAACTACCCTGGTGCCATCTTTCGGTTTACCCATCAGTAAATCTCCCTTAAATGTGTTGACGTATTGTTTCCAGTTTCATCTTTGTATGACACATGTGTTTTTACAAATATTTATCATGACTGACGGTTCCAAATTTGTATAAATTAGTCATCGGTAGAATTGGCTTGGGAGTTCGATTTCTGTTTTATGCAAAAACAACCAAAAACGAAATCTGAAACCATTTCCCTGAAACCAAAGCCATGGAAACGGAGACTCCATTATAATTTAAAAATCTAAAGTACCAGATCTGCACTGTACCTGATGAGACCCCAAAAGAGGGTCGAAACCATAAACAACGGAAGGATGTAAAACTTCCTACAAAATAAAGTACCTACAAAAAATACATAAAAACCGACCCAACGAACCTACTGACATTGTTGGAGTAGATGGAGTCTAAACACCAAAATGCCACAAGAAGAAAGGACCCAAAACCAGACAACAGGAAATTTTAAAATCAAAACAGAAAATAGTGAGGGGATAAAATCCCCCAACCAACAGAGGACTAAGACATAAACAAATCACCTCTCAACTAAACAAAGTTTGGCACTATCAGTCACAAAAACTTAACTGAAGATGCATACAAAACAACAAGTCTCACTTGGAACAGCATAGAACTTGGAACAACAAACGGCAACACCGCAGCATGGGTATGTCAACCAATCACAAGCCTGCTTACAGCCAGTAAAGACGGTTTGACCAATGGGAAGCATCCTCACAGGGTTAGATTGAGGGAGTCAAACAATGACCTCATCTCAATCGGTTTCTCTCTCTCATGGTCGTACTGAGGAATGGTGTCGAACAGAATCTCCCGCATTTAATACACACCATTTCAAAACAATCCCGGGATTTACTAAATTTGTAACTGTATCCGAGTTCCAATGATATGAGGTTATTAATTGTTACTTACACACTTCCCTTCGGTGAGCTACGCAGTTTTATTTTGCTTCAGAATGCTAATTACTGCACTTGTCCTCACATTATCTAAGATCTCATGTCAACACCACTGTAGTTTTCATCATTCTTTGTTGAAACAGGATCTGTTGAGGAGGGAAAATTTACAGAGATGAAATAAAGAAAACCATATCCAATTACAAATATAGAAGTGCAACACATACATATACAAGTGGGTATATTGTTCGATTACTAAATATAATTTATTATATACCTATGTGCGAATGTCTCACTGATGCGTTTTTGATTTAAAACAATTTATCATTACAGGAATATAATAACAAGGACACATAGCATACCTGACATTTTGATTGGAAATATTCTCCTAGTTTGACCAAAATATCTCCCAACTGATTCAATTCAGGTACACTGACAATTCCTCAATACAGTAATATTCGAGTGAGAGCGAGGATATTGTGCAAAGTTGACCACAAGGAAGATATGCACACCAGTATAAGAAGGTTGATATTGTATCTATTACTCAGCATTACATATTTAAGTTATTAAACCAAAGACAAAATGACAGGCACGTCTACAGCATTGGGCTGTATCTGATCAATAAATTCACCGCGTATTTTCAACGTACGAGGACAGGAAGCGAGTTTCCGGATATCATTTCGAAACTTGGATAACATTCTTTGTCCCCATTCCAGATAAAAAAAGTACTTATTCAGCATTGTCAGCCGGATCTTCATACGGAAGTTGTCGTTGATTAAAAAAAATTCCCGGTTCTATATTTGGGTGATATAATTTGCTCTTGTATCATAGAGTAAGGCCCGGCGTCCACCTACTACGATATGGCTCCAATATGGTCTATGATGCACCTCCCGATAAAAAAATCATAATCGCGTCGGAAGGTTACCTAATATCGGGGAAGGGTGGATTGGCATGTCTAGACATATGTCTACGATTTTGCACCTTTTCGATATGGCACCGATTTTGACATTTGGTATCGGGATTCTATCATAGTAGGTGGATGCCGGGCCTAAGGCCTGGTGTTCACCTACTACAATAGAAATTTAGACCTACCGATATGGCACCGATACAAAAAGCAAATATCGGAGACATATCGGGAAGGTGCAAAATCGTAGACATTTGTCCAGACATGCCAATCCACCACGCATTGTATGGGGATTTTATCGGTGTCTAATCGCAGAAACGTGGTCAACTGCCCCGATATTGGGTGACCTTCCGACGCGATTTTGATTTTTATCGGGAGGTGCATCGTAGACCATATCGGAGCCATATCGTAGTAGCTGGACGCTGGGCCTAAGATAGTAGTTCAATACAACTTCCAGAACCTCCCGGTCTTTGTGGACACTATAAGCTGTACTAAATCTATGATTCATTCATGACGCAGGCCAGTGGGGTTACTGCCACAATCTAAATCCGAAATAGGATAGTTTTGCAAGGCCAGCAGAGAATTGCAACCGTCAGATGAGATGATTAGTGCTCGATCCGGGCCGCTCCCTGAAAAAACGCGCGAAAATTGATGTTACACGTGCCGGGCCACTGCGGTAAGAGGGCCTGTAATTGGGGCCTTTCATAATGTATGATGAGGGAAACTTACTTTTTGGCCCTCTGAATCAGGCCATGGGCATAGGGGAGCAAAGGTGTTTTTATTCGGTGTAGGGTTTCTTATTGATGCCTACGTGCTTGGGTCCGTTCTTGAAGACTTTTTTACCAATTCATTACAGAATCGTTTAGAATCAAGAGGGTAATTGTACTCAGATACAAAAAGAGGGTCATAACTATGGAAATAGGAAGCCACGTTCATGGTTTTTAATTGAAAATCCAGAGCAAATTTACTTGTTGCTTTATGGTGATGATATGCTATTAGCGTAACTTAGTATAGTTATATTTAAGAGCTCTACTGAGTATGATTTTATGGTTATGATATAATAATAACTTTAATTTTTATCTCCATTGACTTAACATTGGGAACTATATATCTAACGCACATGAGATATTTAGGAAAAATATCCAATGGGGGATTATGTCACAAATGTTAGCCCATCAGTCAATATTAAGGGTGAGATAAATTCAGAAACCCATTCAAGTTTAGGGTCAGATCTCGATCCCATCTCGTATGAATCACTACGTAATACTACGCAATTCAAACTCGATAGGATACAAGCTCTGACCGTAAACTTTCATAGGTTTCCTCTACATTATACAATAGACTCTCACCTAACGAACACCTCGTTAATACGACCACCCCGCGATTACGGACATTTTGAGTCAATCGCAAACTTTTCCCCTCTACTTTATGTTTACAATATTCGTTTATACGACCAGCTCGCTATTGCGACCACCTCAACTGACGACCACATATTTACAGACCAAACTGTCAAGTTGGCTCTCATCAATGTTACCAGATTATATCAGTGACCAGGTATCTTGTGGGTTAGCAGAGTGAATGATCAAGAAAGAAGATGGCAACAGACAATGAGTGTGAAGGATTTGATGACACACTTTATTAATTATCATATGCAATTGGATGTCTTGGTTTGCAATGATATTTTAATTCGAGAATATGTTGAAAATATCTATTTTCTACCCGGTACTCTCGGTAAGGCGATCAACTCGCTAATGCGACCACTTTTAACCCGGCCCATAAGGTGGTCGTAATACCGGGAGTCTACCATAGTTACATCTAACTATTTTCCATTGGCCATCACTTATCTACAGTCAGGAACCACCGACGGACCTTTAGCACTGCTCACGCAAAATGGAAATAGACTTTCAGGAGAACTAACAAAATTTATATCTAACTATTCTCGGGAGCGGTGCCGACGTCATGAAGATACACTGCGTTGCTCGATTCTAACGCTCTGCAGTTTATTTTCCCAAAAGCGGCGCAGTGCACTCTCGTACGCACGAAGGGTTAAACAACTTTTCACTCCATTGCAACCAATGTTAAATCCACTGTATATCTCTGGTAATATCTCAGTAAATATCCAACTTAGAAACACCAAACAAAAACTGACATGTAGACCAAGAGCAGGAGAAGAGGGTAGATGGGTTTTGTCTTATCTATTTGTTATGAAAAGATTGTTTTATTTGGTGTGTTCTCCAGCAAATTGCCAAAATTGCAGATGACAGGCTGCTACAAATGTCAAAATAAAAACTTGCTCAAAAGTACAAAAATTTGTAGATCCAAACATCTATTCTTCTATACCACAATTCTTATTGGTATATCTTGTAAGAAACGCATCAAACTACCTTTAATTACGCATATTAATCATGTACAGTGAGTTCAAACATCGATTTACGTTTTGTCGATCGAGCGATAATAACAGAAAGCTAGGGTGCTCGAAACTGGCAATACCCTTTGCCCCAAGCGGTCGTGAAAGGAACTAAACGTTCCACTCCCGAGAATACACCCCCGGGTGAAGTGCAAATGATGTATTGATCAACGTATTATTTTTCTATTTTTGTTATCATATCATCATCTTAGCTGATTTGGCCTAGGTTTTTAACCCTTTTTCATTGATTATATGAATCACCACTATGACTAATACAGAATCCCTTATAAATCACCATGGGAATAATGATAGACGTCTTAGAATATGGTGAACAATCTATTTTCTCATAGGTTATAGGCCAGCACGATAATAGACCTGCTGAATGCTACCTGCTGTTCATGGTGCAGTATAGACCCTCCAGACGTTGCTAAACTCCCTAATATCGCCCCGGATAAGTACAGAATCCGCTCCCGACTGGCTGGCCGCACCTCGGCTGCCTATATTCTGATGAACAATTATTTTCTGATTTCTAACTGGAGAAACCAAATATGATTTGAAATGTATTTGTTGAAATGACTGAAATTTCCATTTCTGGCATCGGCTTTCCAATTTGAAGATTTCACAAAAACTGTTAAACTGCAATAATTATGGGTTATGGGTCACGAGTCTATGACCATACAATGGTGGCAACCAGCGAACACTGGATCCTGTAAACAGACTGAATTATGGGATACCCCAATACTATAGGGCCATAGTGAATGACCGCTGGCATGTTAGCCCTGGCGTCCACCTACTACATAGAAATTTAACACCTCCCGATGCACAACCATGTATAATGTCAAAAATCATAGACAACCGGAAACCTCTTGATCTTTCACAAACGTCTAGACTAGGAATACGTACCGTAATCGGGTTTAGGTACACCGTAAGGCCTATCGTAGACCATTTGAAGCTTGGTGGACGCCGGGCCTAAATGACGTCTTTTTGTCACTGTCCGTGACGTAAGAGCCGCGTCAGACTTGGTGACACAGGGACTTGTTAAGGTGACGTCACAGACGTACGACTCCCGGGAGGCGGTCACGTGATGTGCGCAGACTCCACTACGAGGGTCTCGGAGAATCCCACGAGAACCCTCGAGATTCCGCGAGACATTTTAAGAACAACGCCATTCATAAAGTACACCACCAACACTGAGATGTCGGTGGTGTAGGTGATCAAAACTTTCGGAAACTTTGCGTATGTTCACTCTTTTTTTTCTATTGCGTACAAGATCAGAAGGGGATGGGGGAAGATTTTCTAAATTCTGCGTATAAACTGTATGGATTGGGCCTACTCAATACGTTATTCAAATGAAAATAGCGTCTACCACCTAACGCGGCATATGAATTCATCTGAAAATGCAATTTTATCCAGCTTATCAATTAGCCAAAGTGTTCTTTTGAAAACTGTATTGCTGGTTCTGGCTTTGTATTCGATTGAATCCCAAACTCAAGTAAATTGTAAAAGATAGGATATTTACAAAGGAATATGGATATTAGAGGATATAATTATAGGATGAATATGTGCAACGACCTTCAATAGAATTTTACCGACGTCTAATCAGTTTTAGTCCCTCAGAAATGGCTGTTAAGGGGAATGGATATGCACATTTATCTCACCCCTGGTATTTTTCACCTTAAACTTAAATTGAAAACTCGTATCCAATGCCTATGGAGGATTTAGAAAGAAATACCCAATGGGGGATCATGTCAAGAAGTTTATCCCATTAGTCAATGTGAAGGGAGTGATACATTAAGAAACCTATTCAGGTTAACTGTTAGAGCTCGAACCCTTATTGTTTGACTCGCTACGTAATTCATGCAGCTTCGCCTTGTGAATTACTTCGTGATTCAAAGTTGACGGGATACAAGCTCTGACCCTAATAACTTTCATAGGTTTCCTCTACCGAATTACTTCAGAGGGAATATTAAAGAGGAAAGCTATGAAAGTTTAGGGTCAGATCTGCCGTGCTATTTCTCATTGGCACAGAAAACTGTGGAGTATGAATAGAGGGAATGTTAAGTTTTGGGAGTATCTCAAACGGGTGATAAATCAACATCAATATTCACACTCACAACCTACAGAGCTTACTAACATGAAGGGGTTTGAATGATCCAATCAAATCCCCGAAAGGGTTCAGCTCTTTAAAACCTAAAAATAAACAATGACTTGAAAAAGGCTACTACCAAAGCCGAAACGTTGTGAAAACTTGTTGTTCAAATAAAGCCATCACTTAAAACCGACCACGGATTGCTGTGGAGTTGTGCTTGTTCTAAAAAACTCTAAAAATAAACACCCATATTCTTTATTCACGCTGTCCAGAAACAACTGAAAAGATACCTTCTTATTCGCCGAAAATGGCTCATGGTGGGGGGGACCTGAAGGTTATGCGCAAGGTGGAGGGCTTCTATAGAAAACGAAAATCCACACTTTTCACTCCCAGTCGGTCAGGGGGGTTTACAGACACCCTCAGAGACAACCGATCGTTTCTACCCCCCCCCCTCCCGCCTAAAGCCAGGCCTTAAAGCCTAAGAAGCCGTGACTTCATTAACTAATGGTCTCCCAGGGGGCGCCAGGGGTCTCCGGGCGCCGCATTGCATGCCGGGAGCGACTGGAGATGACAGCGGAATGTGTTGAATATTCATGTCGAAGCAAGAAACAGATTGGATGTGCTCCACAAGGGACCGGGTGGATATAGCAGGATGTGTGGTAATGTGGGGAATGATGTGCTTTATTGGGTGTGATGTACTGTTTTACTCAGACAAAGATCCTGATGAGGAGTTGGATTGTGACATTGGTATTATAGATTATAAACACCCACCCTATGTGTACACATTCTGATAATTAGTGGAATACAATAAAAGGCAAGCTTTCAGATTATAGAGAAATAGTTTAAATGCATATTGAACAATTAAACTTGAAAATCAAGAATCTGTCATTTTCCTGGTGATCTTAAAGTGATGTAGAACACAATGTTAACTTAATAAGTGTTTTGAGGTCTGCGGTTTGGGTTCCAGATGGGGCCACCCTGCTAGTCTTTGTCTTGAGACTAATAATAGTTTTTATACGTTATCTAGCTATTCTAGTATATAGAAGTATATTTACTAGCATATATTATAAAGCAAAGCCCATATAAATATTCAAACTATAGGTCCCCGGAAAAACATATTTTTCCGGATATTTTCTATATGATTGAATGTAATTAAAACAGGCATATTTAGCTATTGGCTCATCAGAAGCTAGACAAACTGTTATGTTTTACACAGTTTGTATTAAAATAAGTCACAAAGATCCATATTGAAATGTTAATGGTATTCCAAATCACCAGGTGGTGATACTATGATTTGTATGATGTGCCTTTAATAAGCAGCTGAGTACTGACAATAAGAAAACAATATATCCATATCAGCAGGTCCTTGGATTCGTTTTTATATTCCTTGCAATCATTCCCTCGAATAGCAAAGCAAATTACGACCAATGGATCCTCTCAGAACGTGGGTACCACTACCCTAGTAGAACCTCCAGCATATAAATCAATTTAAAAAGAAGATATATATGCTCCCCTCTAAGGGATGGTCATGAACATCACAACAATAACATGCCCACATAAACAACAAACGTCGCCTGCCAACACCGTTAGGTCACGGTAATAGCTTATTCTCTCCACCCATAATATCCATAGCTAAGTCCTATCTATCACCATTCCTCTTTCTTTTCCATAACCTCTCTGATCTATTGAGAGACAGACCATGGGCTGGTAAAACTATCTCTCTATACCTATAAGGCCCGTTTCCATTGGCCGATTCTTTGAGTTACCCAAAATGTCTGTCGGTGGTGCCACCGACTGTACGTCGGCATCGGAAAACTAGTGAGGGTAGTAGTTTTCACTCAGTGACCAAGCTTTCATTCGGTGGTCGGTGGTGCCACATTGCATAATATAAGCAGAAAAGGTTGTTGGTCATTTCACAAGCTGGCTCGTTTCCATAGACCGATTTTAGGTGAGCAGTGAGAAAAGTCTGTCAGTGATTCCTGACTCTTGATCGGTGACGGGTAATTGGCCAATGGACAAATTTTACGCAAACATTTTATAGTTACAAACCGCTGCTGGGGGTACAGAAATTATAGTTTTCATGACAAGGCTCAAGTTTTCATACCTATGCTGAAGTTTATATACCAAGGTTGACCACGTGACACCATCTGAGCCAATCAGATCGAAGCTTAGATGTGTGAAGAAAACATACAAGATGAAGTTATTGAACAAGGGTGGACATGGCTACCCCACAGAACAGATGTCAACAAAGTGTCATTATTATCAATATTTGAAGGTATTTAGTGATAGGGCAATAGTAATAGTGCCGGGAAAGGGAATATGAAAACCACTCGGTAAGGCCACTAAAAAAACCAACTTGTTCCTCATCACCAAGCCATGAAAAATATGATGAGAGCGCTTTTTTTTTTTTTTTTTTTGCTATATCAAAGATGGCAGACATACAGTAAAACCCCGTATAAGCAGACACCCTCCGATTCGGGTAAAAGTGGCTGCTTACATGGGGTGTCTGCTTACGCAGGGTTTCCAGATTTTTACTGGCCATTCATTTAATGCATCCCTGACATCAGGAGCTTTAATTTGATACTAAATACACATACCTTTCATAATTTCTATCAAGGTTCATCTATTTAACAAAAAAAAAAAAAAACTACTTTTAGATCCTTTCCTCATAATTTTCTTATCATTTTACCCAGGACCAGTTTCCCTCTAGTATCTTGGTACCACAGCGTGGTTTTGGCCTAATTGGTTAAGGTCAACGACCTATCTAAAGGTGATGTGAGGCCACACAAACAGCTACACATGTGTCACCCATCGTTTTATTGAGGAACATAAATCAAATAGAAAATGAATTAAAACTTCACACCACCTGTAGGTTATGGAACAGGGTTCAACTGGGATCTTTGTCTCCTCAAACAATTCAGAGAAGATAGACTTAGTGTCTGCCTGTAGTGAATAAGTTGGCTGCCCCCATAGCACAATAGCTATGTGCCCTATACCGCTGCCCTATGTGTTTTATTTCTGGTATTCATTACCTACTATATCTAAAACGGTAGAATTTCGTCGAATCCGCTTGAAGTTGCTCCTGCACATAGAGACAGAGTGAACATGACCTATGTTTGGAGACTGAGAGCCCACGAGAGTGAGATTCTCGTGCAGTGAAAAACTCGAACCTGTTCTTCTTTTTTGTATTTCTATACTCAGACAAACTTCTTCTCTTATGATTCATTTCACACCATGCCAAAATCAGAGTTTAGTATTGTAGTTTTCTGATCTATTTTTCTCGTGAGAAACCAATGAGATCTCAACTTTCGCTGGTAGCCCTTTCAAAACTCCGCTGATTCCCCCCACCCACCAACAGCTTAAGTATTTGGCCCACTTTCCCCACTGTCTTTGTGGAGCAATCAGTAGGGCCTTCGTCTTGGGATGCGCGTTGGGCGTTCGACCCCGCAGTCGGTACTTCATTTTTTCATTTTCCTATATTTTTAGTACTCGGACTCGACGAAGTCGCTAGTACTATTTAAACCGACGCTTTCATATCAAGCCTGAAAGTTTCATAAGTTGAACACGAGATTTGAAGGTGGCCACTTGGAGAGCCTGAATTGACGTCACTCGGCCTGACGGCCTCATGACAAGATCCCAAGACACTAAGCTCGACACTCCGCAATTCTCACACCCGGAATCAGTTTCCCTGTAATACTTTAAATTTGATCTTAAAGGCATATCCTACAATTTACAGTGGCGCCACCTGGTGATTTTTAGATATTGTCAATTATGAGTCAGAACGGGTTCCTTGAGATTCATTCTAATTCTAAATGAGTATATTCAATGAGTATATATCCAGTTCATCCAACCTTAATGGGTCAAGGTGGTCAATTCACATTTGCTTATATCACATGGAAAAGCACTGAAAAATATGGTTTTCTTCAATTCTTTTAAGTACAAAGGCGGTCCCCTTTGGTTTTTAAAACGTATCTTATGATATTATCCTATTATTGATCTCTTAAGTCAAAGACTAGCAAGGTGACCGTCGAGTTCTAAGTTAGATAATACTTAGAGATCATCCTATTCAAGTTTTAGGAAAATGACATGGGTTTTAATTTTCAAGCCAGATTATCCGATATGCCTTTAAAGACAAATGCGGGTAGGTATTGCATTGCCCCCTGTGTCTACTAAATGTAACACTGGTTCTGCCATCTGGTTTCATGGAAATATAGCAGTTTCTCATAGACACCAATAGATATGTAGCTTCTTCAGATGGCCTTCCCATAGAAATTAGCATGGTGACATAGTATTTCTTTTAGCATTTCTCATTTGTACATGTTCCCAACTATCATAATCCAGATTTATTTAAAGATAGCAATAGAACATCAATGTCATTCAGCAACAAAGTCAAAATATTGCAGTTTCCTACAGACACCAATAGTTGAGCACTTACATCTTCAGATGGCCTTCCCATAGAAGTTAGCATGGTGACATGTCATTTATTTTGCATTTTTTATTTGCTGGTATATGGAACTTATAGTATCCACAGTTACTTGCAAAAATCAATAGAATTTAGAAATCACCAAACTACCAGCATTTGTCTTAAAGTTATGATGGGTCATTGTCCACGTAGCAAATATCAGACGACATTTTTCCTTACAGGATGTTTGGTGACCAGCTCTCCTCGAGTAAGGACACTCCTTGTACCCGCCAGTTACAAGCGGTTGCTCTTCTCCGCCTCCCAGACAGGAGAGCGTGACTCACCTCCTGTTTACTGACCTTGGGCTAAGGATCATTCCAGGATCTTTCTGACAGGGTTCACTTTCTTGGACAGTTGTAGGAGGCTTTGAAATAGATACATTGCACCAAAGAAACATCCGGAATAGTTCCTGGTGTTTACAGAAAGTTTGCACCATCCCGAAACTCAGTTGTAGTTTCTATAATCATAATATCATAGTAGGAAAACTGACTGGGCATTAAATCTGTGAGTTGTTATGAATTCACCTACAGGCAAATACATGCCCCGACCCCGTTAGGCGGGACGGGCGTATTTTTGAGTCAGTGGGTGAGTAACAATTCTTAAATTAAATGTCTAGTCCGTTACCCTTTATAATACATCTTGAACTATTTTAAATTCATAAAAATTCACATTTCATCGCAATTTTAAGTCTAATTTTGGCATGTAGTGCTTGTCTGTATAAAGGCGGGCGTCCACCAACCACGACAAGGCTACGACCATGGCGTTCCGACAAGGTCCACAACAGGCCTACGATTGGAGGATTTGTCATAGCCTTGCCGTGGTTGGTGGACCCCAGTTCCCGACAAGAGTCTACGACAAGGAAACGACAGGCTGCGACTGGAAGCTTGTCGGGAGCCTTCCGACAAGGTTACGACAAAATCGAATATGTTCGATTTTCCCTGCGACTGGACCTTTGTCATGTAGTGTCATGGCTTGTCGGGAGCGTGTCGCAGAGGTCTACGATAGTTAATTTTGGTGGACACCCGACATCCTCTGACAACGCTGTCGTAAAGCCCCCGTTCTTACGACAAGGCTGCGACAAGCGGCTATTGGAACCTTCTTGTCACCGCTTGTCATAGCCTTGTCGTGGTTGGTGGACGCCCGCCTTAACAGCACACGGCACAGTAGGCGGTACATGATCAGTAAGTATAAGTCCAATGTGCACAGGTACTTGTATATAATAAAAGGATATTGATCTACCCCTTATGTTAAGAGTAAACCCAAGCAACCAGAATTCAACTTTAGAATGTTGAGAGCTCATCAAAGCCACTCAAAACATGGTTATGAATCGATATTATTACATACCTGTAGCCGAACGTCAGTGAAATACTACCCGATCACGGGGGTGTAGTATATCGCGACTCCGGCCCACTATGGTGCGCTTCGTCGTTCTGCAAGATTCTAACGTGCATGTAACTAACTCGCCGCAACGCGCTAGGCGTGCATATTCGACGTCATCGCGATCAAAAACAACATGGCGAAAGTCATCGAATCGCGACTTTAAACTCGCGATACACGCCCCCCCATAACAACTACAGGTTCCTAATGACCAATCGTTGAGGTAACTAACGTGCGGCTCTCACCTGACACCGTTTTAATTGCTTAAATATGCGAAATCCATCGATAATAACAACACGATTTACAACGGGGGACGCACAGACACGCTTACGCTGGTTGTCTACGTCATAATTACGTTGGCTACCAGAGTTCCAGTATCACTGGCGCCACACATTTCATAGTCCGCTCCACGTCGGCAGTTCCCGGATTTTCACCCTCCCACCTCCCGGTGCTCAGTGAATGTCAAAGTCGCCATATTCAAACGCCGACATCTTCAGTCTAAAGTGACCGATCTTCATCATATTTGGTACGATTATAGGTTATATTGTGCCGTACTCGGGTTAAAATTTCATTGCTTTATTCCTAAGGGAGGTGAAGTTACAGCGTTATCTGTTGCTACACATTTACGCTGGTTGTCGACGTCATAATTACGTTGGCTACCAGGGCCCTGTTTTTCAGTCACGGCATCGAAGGAACCGTTTTGGTTATATCGGCGAATCTAATAGGCCGACCTTCTTCATATTAAGTAGGATTATTGGTCATATGTATCCCTTACTCGTGTTAAAGTTTCATGCCTTAAGGAAAGTGAATTTCCGATGTCATTATGAACGATGGTCGTCACTGAAAAACAGGGCCCAGAGTTCCAGTATCACTGGCGCCACACATTTCATAGTCCGTTGCCACGTTTTTTCGCTAGTGGGGCGCTAGCGGGAAGAGAGTCTGCGTTTTATTATCAAATTAAGGTATGTAGTAATAAGAAAACGTACTTACTGTTGCCAGAACTATGTCTTAGTTCTCGGTCAGCTGTGGCCGACATTCGCCCCTCCACCTACGGCGTCGGGCCGAATGTCGGCCACAGGTGACCTCGAACTAAGACATAGTTCGGCCACAGTAAGTATGTTTTCTCCTAATACGGTGTCGTTTTGCTCAAGCAGCGTACATGTCTGGCAATTTTTTCCCCTTCTTCTTTACTTTTATGATTGGGAAGGTAAGCCAGCTGACATTGGTATAGTGATAACGGTCACCATTGGAGGAACTGGAATGAACCCGAAAAGGATGATCTCAATAAAAGATGGTTATACACCTACACTAGTAGAAGCTTTCATGACTTAATGCTTTTCTTGCAACATTTCCTATCCGTTCATTTTGGCTCATAACAAAGAAGGAGATTGTGTTATGAATATCTTCATATCCGTATCTCCCTTGAGCATAGCGTGAGGTCTGTCATTACCATCAGAATATGAAAAGTTGTCATGAGGGATTCCAGTATCATTCAGATAGTAAGCAATGAATTGTGTATCATACATGACAGAAAGTCATCATCATTAAGTCATCCATAGTGTATTCCACAATACTCCACTGTACAAATATGCACACACATGATATGTACATGTATGAATGGGGTTAAAGCACTGGATCAGGAATCAGTTGCACTGCAGCCACCTTTCACCTTCATCCTTACACTGGCCACCCGAGCTACACTAGCTCTGGTCACGTTGAATTGACAGGGGCCGTGACCTGGCGTGGTAGCGGGTATCTCATGCCATTGGTGCAAAAACTACCACTTACTCTCCCAGCAGATCCTTTATATGACCTGGACCTATATATTTGATTCTCACTCTTGAACCCATTTTTCAATGTTTATATTTCCTTTTGTGAGTAATTTTAATCAAATAAGCATAAAGTGAGACTTTATTATCAATTTGGTGAGCTGTTATTATTTCTTGATAAGTGTTTCTGCTCTCAGAACCCACATGTAAAGGACATGACTTGGTCTGAGAGTGAGAATCTGTGGACACGTCCATGGGTTAACGTTACCAACCTCTTAGTTGGAACGTAGTGTAGACAGAGGTGGCGGCCAATCTACTTCATCCTCGGCAGTGGTGGATTAACTGCTATATCAAAGGCCAGTTCCTCTAATACCATGACTATAATGTGGTATTGGAAGTAAAATAAAGGCCAATTTCCATTGGCTGACAAAAACGGCGGAGAGTTACCTAGAAAGTCTGTTGGTGGTGCCAGTGACTGTGCGTCGGTATCGAAAAATTGGTGAGGGCAGTAAATTTCATTCAGTAACCAAGCTTTTACTCAGTGGTGGATGGTGACACATTGCATAATCCAAGCAGAAAAAGTCATGGGTCGTTTCCATTGACTGATTTTGGGTCAGCAGTGCCAAAATATTATCGATGATTCCTGACTGTAGATCTGTGACGGGAAACCGGCCAATGAAACGGCCAATGAAACTCTCACCTTGCTAACTGTATAGTTATTTCTACAGGAAGCCAACTGATATTCAATCACCACTCCTGTGGTGTAAAACTAGAGATATTATAATAAACCTTGAGGAAGTTGGAAAGGACATTTATCCTACTCCTAATAAAAAACCGCCATAGACTTAACATAGGCAAATTTTATGTGGCAGGCCGTGACATAAAGTGTTTTTTATGCCACTAGAGTAATAACATTATTGACCAATCAGAGAGCAGGATGTCAGCTACTATGAAAAAAGTTCTGTTGGTCATTGAGTCAATATTTATCTTTTAGTAATACAAAAGCAGAGACGGGGTAGGATAGATACGAAACCGAACTCGAGTTAGACTTGTCAGTGTCTATGCCACTCTGGTCAGGTCTGCTCCTCACTACACTCAGCTACGCCTCGTGTAGTAATACACGACCTGCCCATCGTGGCATAAACATTGTCAAGTCTAGCTCTCGTTCGGTTTCTACTAAGTAATGGTCGACCGGACATAAAATAAACGAAACAACAATTTAAATTTTTTTTTATCAAATTTTATTCGGGGTAAAAATACATATAAAATACGTATAAATCTCAATCTAACACTACTTAGTATTTCAAGGCAATGTTGCCTTTGTGGGAATGAGTTTAACTGAAATAAACATATTGGATTGAACGTTGAGAGTCTTTGATATTCTAACACAGAATGTCTTTTATATTGCCATGGCATTGTCTTCACGTGCCCTGATATCTTAAAGTATCCAAAACATTTAAACTTTAAAGCAATCTTCACTCCATAGCGCAGCAACCTTGCATTCTCGACCCTGGAACCTCTTTAGCCTCTGTGAACTCTCGTCATAAAGAGTCCAACAAATTCTATTTAGTCTGTTTGATAGATATAAGCACTGCATATTTTATATCAAAAGAAAAAGGGTGTATATAATGGTACTCCGTGATATGATCTATATGGTTTCTGTTCTATAGAAGTTGTTTTAGGATCATATCTTGGACAAGTTTTAAAAGGGGAAGGACATTTAAAGGTATTAGGGACAATTGAAAAGTAAAAACAATGTCAATTTCCTGGAGGTCGAATATGATGATCTTCAAGTGTTATATAACACATTGCTAATTCAGAAATAAATATGATGACAATATCATAATAGAATATATATAAATGTAGAAATTATAAGAATTCGTTTTTCACATAATAAACCCATGTCATTTTCTTCAGACTTTGACAGACTAATGTAAATCTATAGTACTATGCATTTAAGTTTAAAAAAAAGATAGGTCGCCGTCCTTGTTTTTGAAAGAATTGAAGAAAACTATATTTTTCAGTTCACTTCCATTTTAAATAAGTCAGATGTAAATTCGCCTAATTTACCTATGTTATACCTCACTCATATTTTTATCATAATAAGTCAACAGAACTGGTTTGAATTGATGATTCTCAGTATTTGAAAATCACCATGTGCCACCACTGTGTAGTGTAGGATATGCCTTTAACGTGATGATACTGGTAAAATACCGGCCAGTTATCCACACCATGTGGCGCCACAGTGTAGTGTAGGATATGCCTTTAATGTGATGTGATGGGTAAAATACTGCTGAGTTATCCAAAACATGTGGCGCCACTGTGTATTTTAGGATATGCCTTTAATGTAACGAGACAGGTAAAATACTGGCGTGTTCTCCACACCATGTGGCGCCACTGTGTATTGTAGGATATGCCTTTAATGTGATGAGACTGGCAAAATACCGGCCAGTTATCCACACCATGTGGCGCCACTGTGTATTGTACGATATGTCTTTAATGTGACGAGACGGGTAAAATACCTGCCAGTTATCCACACCATGTGGCGCCACAGTGTATTGTAGGATATATGTCTTTAATGTGATGAGACAGGTAAAATACTGGCGTGTTATCCAAACAGCGTAGCGCCACTGTGTATTGTAGGATATGCCTTTAAACTGATGAGACTGGCAAAATACTGGCGTGTTATCCACACCATGTGGCGCCACTGTGTATTGTAGGATATGCCTTTAATGTGATGAGACTGGCAAAATACCGGCCAGTTATCCACACCATGTGGCGCCACTGTGTATTGTACGATATGTCTTTAATGTGACGAGACGGGTAAAATACTGGCATGTTATCCACACCATGTGGCGCCACAGTGTATTGTAGGATATATGTCTTTAATGTGATGAGACGGGTAAAATACTGGCATGTTATCCAAACAGCATAGCGCCACTGTGTATTGTAGGATATGCCTTTAAACTGATGAGACTGGCAAAATACTGGCGTGTTATCCAGACCATGTGCCACCACTGTGTAGTGTAGGATATGCCTTTAATGTGATGAGACGGGTAAAATACTGGCCAGTTATCCACACCATGTGGCGCCACAGTGTAGTGTAGGATATGCCTTTAATGTGATGTGACGGGTAAAATACTGCTGAGTTATCCAAAACATGTGGCGCCACTGTGTATTTTAGGATATGCCTTTAATGTAACGAGACAGGTAAAATACTGGCGTGTTCTCCACACCATGTGGCGCCACTGTGTATTGTAGGATATGCCTTTAATGTGATGAGACTGGCAAAATACCGGCCAGTTATCCACACCATGTGGCGCCACTGTGTATTGTACGATATGTCTTTAATGTGACGAGACGGGTAAAATACCGGCCAGTTATCCACACCATGTGGCGCCACAGTGTATTGTAGGATATATGTCTTTAATGTGATGAGACGGGTAAAATACTGGCGTGTTATCCAAACAGCGTAGCGCCACTGTGTATTGTAGGATATGCCTTTAAACTGATGAGACTGGCAAAATACTGGCGTGTTATCCAGACCATGTGCCACCACTGTGTAGTGTAGGATATGCCTTTAATGTGATGAGACGGGTAAAATACTGGCCAGTTATCCACACCATGTGGCGCCACTGTGTATTGTAGGATATGCCTATAAAGTGATGAGACGGGTAAAATACTGGCCAGTTATCCAGACCATGTGGCACCACTGTGTAGTGTAGGATATGCCTTTAATGTGATGAGACGGGTAAAATACCGGCCAGTTATCCACACCATGTGGCGCCACTGTGTATTGTAGGATATGCCTATAAAGTGATGAGACGGGTAAAATACTGGCCAGTTATCCAGACCATGTGGCACCACTGTGTAGTGTAGGATATGCCTTTAATGTACCGAGACGGGTAAAATACTGGCATGTTATCCACACCATGTGGCGCCACTGTTTATCCTACCCCTAATATAAAATCCCATAGGCTTAACATTGAGTTTCCGTATGCCACGCTGACTGGCATATGGAGTTTTATATGCCACTAGTGGCTTACAAAATTTTTATCACATAATATTCCAAATTGAGGAGACGAGGTAGGATAAAATCAAAACCTGATTCGTTTTAATCGTGGCCACCGCATTCCACTCTCGGAGTTTTGTCTCCGGACTTCACTCGGCTCTGCCTCGTGAAATCACTATGCCAAACTCCAGTCGTGGCATACGGTGGCCCAGATTAAAACTCATCCAGTTTTACGATAGTATTGTAGGATATGCCTTTAATGTGATGGGACGGGTAAAATACCGGCGTGTTATCCACACCATGTGGCGCCACAGTGTATTGTAGGATATGCCTTTAAAGTGATGAGACGTGTAAAATACCGGCCAGTTATCCGCATCCGTGTGACAGACAGGGGTCAAACCGTCTCACTGACGGGATGCCTATTTACCTGACTCAGTAACACGTGGTGTACAGCATTGTCACATGTAGACCTGATCTACCGACATGAGGACAGTCTGATATGACACACTCACCATATACATGATGAGTCATGAGATGGGGCCTCCAAGGTCAATCCCAAGGTCATGAGTTATTGTGGCGATACATGTATGAGAATGGTGATGTTGGGACTTGGATATTATTTATAGATTTTTAGAACCAGGGTTTCAGATCTTGTGTCTGAATTGGATGTTCGGTCATCTAAAACCCCTTTGTTTTTTACTTGGATGTTATCTCACCCCTGGTATTTTTGTCCCATAGGCTTAACATTGGGAGCTCGTTCTCCATGCCCCTACGAGTATTGCAGTCCGTTCCCCATTGTCTATATCCTGTGCAACACCATTATTTTAGTGTATACAGGGGTGAGATGAATACAGAAAGCTAGATAGTTTATGTTAGATTTATTGTTCTCCAACTCATTTGATCGCTACATGATATTCACTCGGCAGTCGCCTCGTCCATATCACTCCACATCAAACTGGTGGGGAACTATGACTTTGACTCAAACATGTTGGTTTCTTCTTTAATACCAGAAGATCCTTACGTTCGCATAATAAGTCGCTCTTTAACATGAAAAACCTAACACTTAGTTCTATGAAAATAAGTAGCAAAGTATAGGGAGCAAAAGTTCTGGAGGCCAGTGAAAACGAGGCTTAGCGGTTAAGCTATGGGGGTTTGAGGCTACAATTTCGTTTTGGGTCTCATTTGCTACTATTGCAGTGTACTTTACTACAATCGTCTCTGAATAAGTTTGTCACCAAGTTATGACAGCAGTTGTTGAGCGTGAAAGAACATATGAAAAAAAAGAATTGGAGAAGATCATCAAATTTCGATTTAATTCCAAAATTTCATAATTTTCTTATCAGTTTCCCACACATAAGACTTTTCCTGCCAGAATACTCTGCAATGCTGTCGGTTAGCGCTGCCATTTCAACATGTTGAATTGTCGCACAGACCCTACAATACGGGTTTTTCATTGGGATGAAATCGTAGGCCCCCCATTTCTGAATCGGGCCTAATCGTAGAGACGTGGCCTCTCATCAGGTCACCTTCTGACGCAATTCCGATTTTTATTGGGAGGTGCATCTCGGCATATCTGACTTTATCTCACCCCAGATATTTTTTCTCCATAGACTTAACATTGGAAACTCGTATCTAATGCCTATTAGATATTTATGAAAAATATCAAATGGGGGATAATGTCACAAATGTTAGCCCATTAGTCAATATTAAGGGTGCGATAAATTCAGGAACCCATTCAAGTTTAGGGTCAGAGCTTGATCCCATCTCATTTGAATCACGTAGTAATTCACTCGGCTTCGCCTTGTGAATTACTACGTGATTCAAACCCGATGGGATACGAGCTCAGACCCTAAACTTTCATGGGTTTCCTCTATAGTATCGAGAGCTCAGTGGATACCGGCCCTAACATATTAGATTGTTATAGACATCCTACTATTGAACTTTTCATATGGAACAAATCGTAGATTTTACCAGTCTGCATTGTAGGGAAATCGTAGAAAAATAATAATCTGCCCCGAATTTAGCTTTCCTTCCCACCCGATTTAGATTGTTCATCAAGAGGTGCATCATAAGGCCTATCGTAGATGTTTTTACCTCAGTTGACGCCCGCCTCTATGCCGTAATGGAAGACCATTATGTATGATGAATTAGGTGCTCAATAAAAAAGGGGTCAATGCCATTCTGGCGGCATTGGGGTTTATATATACCTTTTTGAGGTAGTCATAAAATGGGAGATAAATAGCTGAAAATAATATTATTATGCTTGATGGTTTTTCTTTCATACTCTTATGCTAATAAGTAGGGTTGCACTGGAGTGGGAACGAAACCGTGGGATGATGTGACATGGGAGAAGTGTGGTATACAGAAAACCTTGCATTGGCCGATTATTCGTACCGATATGTCTTTATTACGTTTTTTTAGAAAGGGAATCACTTATGGAAACAAGTCAGGCACTACACTGCAACCGATTCTGAAAAGGACAAAAATTGGTATTACTGACCGATTTCTATACCGTCCGATCAAATATAAATGAATTGATAATTCTTAGAGTCGCTTACATCTACGGTTATTATTTTGGTACAAGGGGCAATAGATTCGGTGCTTAGTGTTGCTGTATTCACTACCTATTGATTGTTCACAGCGAAGTACGAATATATGGTCATTATTTGAATCCCTATGCCGTGGTAACCATGTGAATTGATTAACCATATGAACACCATATCTCAGACTATGGAGTATCTTCCTAATTTTCTAGTTTTATCCCTCGCTCGAGGGATTTGAACTTTAATTGTATATTAGTTTTAAATTACATGCAACATATTTTCATCAGGATCGCCGATAAACCCTACCGATATATGGGGATCCGCCACACAGTGATTTTCTATAGAAATTATTGATGTTATTGTTGGCCAATGCTATAGAAAACTTCGCATTGCATATACTGCTAGGTTTGACTTGCTGAAGTGAAGTTGACTCGCTACATGGCTTCACCTTGTGAATTATTACGCTATTCAAACGTGATGGAATATAAGCTCTGACCGTAAACTTCCACAGGTTTCCTCTATAGTCCACTATAACCATGTACAGCACACCCCCGACGATGTTAAACTTTCATCGGCCCAATGGAGCTTTCCCTTAATCGGGCCGATTCATTTCAAAACACCACCAGCCTTCCTTGTTACACTAAGTACCGCCTGAGGCAGTCTGTGATCGCCGCGCCCCCTGGTGAACCTTCAGTGCGAGTTTGCTACATGATACCACAGAGAGAAGAACATCATAAAAAATGTCCCCGGGCAATCTGTAACGCACAGTGACCCCGCACCGTGGCGCCACCGGTGGCAATTGATTGTCCTGTACTGCGCTGTACTAAAAACGTCCGTCTAAGTTCACCCACTATCAGAATATAACAGTAAAAATTTGCTGCCCTCCCTCCAACTCCCCCTCCCCCTATAACCCACCCTGACAGCCCATCCAGCTGCCCCCAACCCCACACCACTTACAACGTCATAGGGTCTAATCATGGGCTAGAGTTGGCTGCGTCCTCCATAGATGGCGCTAGGGTCTGTGGATTATTATGGGATGCATATCATCACGTGATGACGTTGGTTTTGCATATTTGGTTTATTGGAAGTCTTATTATTATTATTAGAGTGTAGAATCAACCTTTATCCTACCCCTAATAAAAAACGCCATATGCTTAACATGGGATTTGTTTATGTCACGGGTGTGACATAAAGTGTTGTTTATGCAACTACTTTCTAATACTAAAAAAATATGGAAACGGGGTAGGATAAAATCTAGACACCACTCGTTTGAGTTTGAGCTTATTTATGCCACTCATTTTGTTGGCTTCGTAATGTCACTCGTCTTCGAATTACGGAACCAACAAAATCCGTGGCATAAATAAACTCAGACTCAAACTCGTGACGTCTCTTTATATTATTGTATAAATGTTATAAACGTTTATGAAACGTAAGTTAAGATCTGTTTAAGACACTTCATAGTAGTCAATTGTATTAGAAGATATGATATTAAGAGAGAAGTAGATGAATGTTTGGTCTATGTCCTCGTTCGCCATCGAGTTTGTAGTTCACAATAATATGAACGAGGTGATAGCCGAGCCTATATTCTGAATCACTCTGAGCGAGATGCTGAACAGGGACTAATCCCAGGCACGAATATGTTTCGGATTTGATCTTTGCCTGGCAATACTTATCTGGTTATTACCCATTGAGTATGAGGTACTATACTGGCAAGCCTGTTGAGTACAAGTTCCGAATGTTAAGCCTATGGGTGCTTATACCAGGCTAAGATCAATGCCCCTCGAATGAGCCTAAATCAAGAGATGTTTCCTCCCTGTAGTATTAAACTTTCACTTCCAATAAAGAATAGATATAACCTTCTAAAATAAATTACTATTACCATTAAGATATATGTTCGATGTTGTAGAGCTATTATCATAACAGGATTATCCAGTGGATATAACTCATCTAAAAAAATGAATATTTTTATGTCGGTGATTTGAGAGATATCGATGAATTTATCACGAGGCCTGGCATTCTCCTATTTCGAGAGTCCCGGTGGCCGTTCTGTTATTGAGTAATGATTGCTGTAGTGCGTAACGGGTCGGGTTGGAAGTCCTGTCCATCATTTCAATTAATTACGAGCCGATAACACGAGGGTAATTACACCCCCTCCTGTACATGTCAAGGGCAGGGGGTGCCAGCAGGGACACGAGGGGCTTTTAATGTAGGCCACCCTGCGAGCCTGTGTCAGAGGCCAAATGAGGGCTGGGTGTAAGGGAGGTACAGGGGGAAGGGGGTGCTAGACATGATACCATCAGAGGATAAAAAAGTGTCACTTTCTGGTCTACTCTAACTCGATGACTTGTTCTGTATTAGCCACCCGAGGTTTGCCATTCATACGGGCATTAACCCGACCTGGTCATAACATGGTCGGCCATAACATGCTGTGATAGAATGTGTCAGAGAGAGGGAATAATTGTGATACAAGGGAAAATATGGGTTTGATATACAGTAAAACCCCGGTTCTGGGACACCTCGCTTAAGGGGACACCCCTCTTAAGGGGATAGTTTGCTCGGAATAGAAATTTCCATTTAGGTTATTTTAAACCTGCTTAATGGGACACTCTGCTTAAGGGGACACTTTGCTCGCAACGGAGGGTTACCCCTTAAGCGGGGTTTAACTGTATATAATATATAAAAAGATAGTTGGCTATAGTTACAAATGATGTTTTGTAATAATCTATGATATCCAGAATTTTCGGTAATTCATAATGGGATGCATGACCCCATTATATATAGAACTGGATCGAGAATCGTAAAAATAAACAATACTCAAAGAGTATGGATGTGCCGCAATCATCATTGAGGCAAAGCCAAGTGATGATTATGGTGCATCCAAACAAGTGGAGTATTGTGTATTGTTTGTGAAATGGAGTTTTAAATCAATTCAAATAATGAGCAAACATTTGTGGTTCTCAGCCAGTGGTCGATTTTACATGGCCTTCTATGGCATCAGGTCGTATGTAATCGCATCTGGCTGAGAACGAGAAACGTTTCGTCCACATTAAGGATGTTTCCTTATAGTACAGTACTTCACTTTATTCACGGAAGCAATGTAGTAAATTCACAGAATCTGTTTGTCCAATGATAATTTTGATAATACTGAACATCTGTAGTTGACCACATCAAAGTACGTGCTATGGAGATTAATCTGGGTCTGTGAAGATACCCCCCTAATTTGTCATGCATCCTAATTAGACAGATGATAGCTGATACTACCAGCATGGTTCTAATAATGACATTCGCAGAAGCGTCATTGACGTTATTCCTCCAAAACTACAACGGTTTTATTGGCTCTTTGCACATAGGACTCCTACAACTCCTATCGTATCCCTGACACATCTACTCCAAATACTTCAAATCAATGTACATGCATATTAGATATAAACTTTGTCACTATCGGTTTTTGAAATCAATGGGTAATGGAACCCCAACAGGAAATAGTTCTTTAGGATAATAAACTCCTGTTTCCTCTGACATTTTCAGGTATCTATGTTGACCGATAATCATTTCTGTATTGCCGAATCTTGCCTTCATTGAAAATGAAATCACACAGTAGGTCTAGTTTCCATTGACCGACATTTTATTGAAAATACCATAAAATCGACCAGTGGTTCCTGACTAATTTGTCAACAGGAAAATTCGGCCAATGGAAACTCGGTTAACTTCCAACGTCAAAAGCTCTGACAACTCTCAACTGCTGGGCCGTTTCCATTCACCCATCTTGTATCGGTGCATGGTTCCCTTTAAGGCCTGTTTCCATTGGCCGATGAAAACAATGTAGAGTTCTCCTAATACCCCATTTACATTTTGCGTCAGCAGTGCTAAGGTCCGTCGGTGGTTCCTGACTGTAAATCGGTGACGGCCAATGGAAACGGGCCTTATGCTGAAGCATACTGGTAGTATCAGATGGCACTTGATCCCTACCACTACCATTCTAAACCCATTCTGCATGCTCAACCCTCTTAACTCCTACCTCGCCCATCATCAAATACCTCAACCAACACTTAATATCCCGATTCTGTCCCAACCCTCTACGATCCACACCCTACCCCTCCATTCCAACATGAACCCCCACCATCCAGGCTTCCCCCTCCCTCCCCAACGCTATAATTGACAAGGCAACAACCACAAGTGAGTGTGTATGCTTATCCATCGGAGCCTGGCGTTACCAGTACCGAAATTCGGTTTATTTAGCTGTGAACATGTTCGCAATGTCGTAAAATTAACACTAAAAGCAAATGGTAGGTTTATCATTGATGAATGAGCGTGCAATTATGAATGAATAACAATTTAAAGATTTGAGTTACATTCAGCCTACGGATAGTTTTCTGTAACCCACTTGCACCGAGTCAACTGGTCATTTCTGCAACTGCCTGAGTCTAGGATCCAATCATATCAAGCACTAGTGGGTTTTGATGTATCACGTCCTTGAATGAGTGGTCATGGTCAGTCGGGCATACCTCTAAAACCCTGAGATTCTGGCACTCTGCTCCTTCCCAAATAGCACAGTGAATAAAAAAACACGTAGATAGTAAAGGGGTAGATCTTGCAGCATGCTGGAAGTCTACAAGTGACCAATCTAACCTTTAGGCAACCTCTATGAAGCATATGAGCACACTCTAACAAACGTTAAAGTCAATGATTTTAACAACACCCACCCACAGACACCAACCTACACACACTCCCCAACACCCACACCCACCCCCCACGCCCACCCACAGACTCACACCTCACACCCACACACACACCTACACACACCCTCCACGCCCACACACACACCTACACCTACACACACAACCCCACACCCACACCACACACCCACACACCCAAACACACACCCACCCACACACACCTACACACACACACCCATACACACACACTCACAACCCCCCCCCCCCCCCACACACACACACACAATGAGTATGCCGCACCCCCGACCCGCCCTACTTACGACAGAAGCCCCACTTAATCGCCCCCTCTCCCGTTATTACACACCACCAGGGCAGCCATAGTCACTTTATTGCACGCCAGGGGTCGTGGCCTGTCCGCCATAACCACTGCTGATTGGTGGAATTGTCGAGATGGGAGAAGGTCGGAGCCTTGTTGTACAGGTTTGTAAGGGGCTGAGAGATGTGTTTGTGTGTGTTCTGCCTCACTGGGCCACAATGTTAGCATTAATTACACCCGCCTTTTGTTTGTCTCTGTATCTCATATATAAATATCATCGCTTCAGGCATTATTCTGTGAAGGCATCGGTGGTGATGTCCAAATGTGTCTGTTATAAGGCCTGTTTCCATTGGCCGACAAAAATGGTGTATAATTTTTGAGTTATCCTTAAAGAACATTTACATTGGCCGTCACCGATCTACAGTCAGGAACCATCAATGGACCTTTAGCACTGCTGAGAACTAAAGAAATCTATACCATTTTTGTCAGCCAATGGAAACATACCTAAAAGACCATTGTCTATTGGTTGACTATTTGGCACCGATTTGCAGTCGGGAACCACCGAATGATCCTTTCAATAAACCGACGCCAGACTGGTGAATGGATACAGCCTGGTATTTTGAAATGGTCACCGATTTTCATGGAAAAGTTACGTAATAAAGACACCACCGACTGACCTGAACAACAACTGACAAATTCAAAACACTTTGATTTATTCATTGGTGAAAATCAAGGTTTTAGCGGGGAATTTGAATTGGTAAATGTAGAAAAAAAGGCACACACTGCACCTTCACCGACTATTTCATACCGACCTATAGTCGGTGGCACCATCGACGAGCTTTTGGAAAAACACAAATAATCGGTGCTATTTCCGTCGGACAATGAAAAATGGCCTACAGGAGGGCCAGAACCAAAAAAAAGGAAAATACTTGACGTTCAACTTGACATTCAGTAAGGCCTGGCGTCCACCTACTACTATAGAAATTTAGACCTACAGATATGGCACCGATGCAAAAAGTCAATATCAGAGACATATCGGGAAGGTGCAAAATTGTAGACATATGTCTAGACATGCCAATCCACCATGCATCGTAAGGGTTTCTTTTCGGTGCCTAATCGCAGAAACGTGGTCAACTGCCCCGATATTTGGTGACCTTCTGACGCGATTTTGATTTTTTATTGGGATGTGCATCATAGACCATATCGGAGCCATATCGCAGCAGGTGGACGCCGGGCCTGATGCGGCGTTTCCAGCTGATGATTCTGGCAAACGATTCTGCCAACTGTTTGACACTTCTTGGATTCATAACCGTGATCCGTAAACAGGATTAAAGATTTCAGGTCGAAGATTTGTTTTCCACACATAACGCAATGCTTCCTCATCAGGGACCTGTTTCACTAGTTTCGTGACATGTCTGTGACACCATACAGACATTGGGGTTGTCTAGTTTCGTGACAACACAAGTAGCTGCCTTTAGGTAAAGACAGACCCCAAACATAAGAATTAGACAAATCTACACATCATGGACCTGTTTCACTAGTTTTGTGACATAAGTGTTAGACAGACATGGAAAGCGGCATCAACAGTGCAAGCAAGAACAGACAAAACAAAGTCTAATGTCTAGTTCTTATGAAACCGGCACACCATCTAGACGCCATCTAGACATGTCACAAACTAGTGAAACAGGTCCCTGATGACTATTCACCTCATTGATAAAATCAAACCGGGCACACATAATGGCAAGCTGAAGATCCCTACTCTGACTCAGTCATCGACCGAAACTTTTTCAATGCAAAACAGAGCCTTTCTCCTACCGACAACAATTTAGAAGTTCAAAGGCCTCCCAATAGATATGCAGTATTGATAAAGAATATTTACAAAATTATTTACTGTCAAGAGACTAAAAAAATGTTACAATTGTCCTTCATTGTACTGATCATGTAAGCAGACATGTTCTTTTTTTGAATTCACATCAAGAATATACATTGTTGAAATATGAAGAGATTAATTTATCCAGTGGATATGCAGTTCATAAAGACGGGAAGGGAGTTAGCACAAAATATGAAAAGACAGTAGTCATGCAGAGTTTAAATAGAACTGCATCGAGAATCGTATAAATGCACAATACTCAACAAACGAATGGGGTATTGTGTATTTTACCATTCGAGTGCGGTTCTGGATATTATATCACATTCACTACGCCACGGCCGTGGCATAGTATTGTCACTTTATTGGGGTAATCGTTGAGTATTTTTTTCTAATGTTATTCCTATGACTAACTTTGTACCAGGGGTGAGGTAAAAGAAAGAACTGCATCGAGATCCGTAGCTGTTGAAAACATGCCATGAGTTTCAGTTGTGAGTAATCTCACGAGGCAAAGCCGGGTGAGATAACTTAGCACAACGAAATGAACGTCATATTTCCAATGGCTGCAGATCGAGTGTGGTTCATACTTGATCTCACCCCTATCCTTGACTGATTGGCTCATGTTTGTGACATCACAGCCCATTGAGTATTTATCCGCAATACTCCATGGGGGTTGAGTGCTGGTTGAGTGTTGGTTTCCTAAAATAGAAACCAACAAGTTTTGGTCAAAGTCGTCGTTCTCCACGAGTTTGATGCGGAGTGATATGAATGAGGCGACAGCCAAATGAATATCACATAGCATTCAAACAAGTTGCAGAATGACTTCTTTAACCAAAATGAGTTGTTTTCTGTATTTATCTCACCCCTGTACACACTAAAAGAATGGGCAACAAACAGGATATAGACCATGGAGAACGGACTACAATACTTGTAGGAGCATGGGGAACGAGATCCCAATGTTAAGCCTATGGACATTTATTCCAGGGGTGAGACAATAAAAAAGAAACCAACAGGTTTTGGTCAACGTCGTCATTCTCTACAAGTTTGATGTAGACTGATATGAATGAGGTGACAGCCGAGTGAATATCACGTAACATTCGTACGAGTGGGAGAATGACTTCTTTGACCAAAATGAGTTGCTTTCTGTATTTATCTTATCCCTGTCCACACAAAAAGAATGGACAACACACAGAATATAGACCATGGAGAATCAACTACTATACACGTAGGGGCATGGAGAGCGAGTTCCAGATATTAAGCATTTGGGACAAAAATAACAGGGATGAGATAGATGTGCATATATGACAAGAAGTAGCAAGGCTGAGGTAATATACACGATATGCACTGACTTATACATGTCCTGAAACATGTCCACCAAGCCAAGTTAATCTTATCTTTGCATCAATGAATGTAATTCGTGTCCTTTGGGTATATGTACACAGTAGAGAAGGATATATTCCTATCTGAACATACACTAGCGCCATCTATGGGATAGAAACCTAACGGCAAGTCGCAGCTCCCCCTGGCGAGGCTCCAGCGCACCTATTATGACGTCAATGACGTAGAAGTGCCCTCTATTGGGGTGGGCTGCTATTAGAGGGATGATATCTGTGTATAGGCGAGTTAGGACACTGTGGCCATACTACAATGTCAGGGGTATGATTAAGTTAGCTGCCTAGATACGCACCATGTGCTAACTAGTCTCAGGACCCCCTGTTCGTTGGCTGATGCTGTT
Source organism: Alentia gelatinosa (assembly GCA_950022655.1). Taxonomy (NCBI): domain Eukaryota; kingdom Metazoa; phylum Annelida; class Polychaeta; order Phyllodocida; family Polynoidae; genus Alentia; species Alentia gelatinosa. Next base: position 40,653,882 of record OX465591.1, read on the forward strand.
TTTACGACGTAACAACAGCAAGGAGCATATCACAGTGCGGAGATTTTCTGATGTTTTTTTTCCATGTAGTTTTTTTTTTTCATTCCGTAAACACATTTATGGACAAATCCATTCATCCAGCAGTATTATAAAGAGACGTCACGAGTTTGAGTCTGAGTTTATTTATGTCACACATTTTGTTGGCTCCATAATTTCACGAGTCGAAGACGAGTGACATTATGGAGCCAACAAAATGAGTGATATAAGTGAACTCAAACTCAAACGAGTGGCGTCTAGATTTTATCCTTCCCCGTTTCTACATTTTTTCAGTATTAGAAAGTAGTGGCATAAACAACACTTTATGTCACACCCAGTGACATAAACAAATCTCATGTTAAGCCTATGGCGTTTTTTATTAGGGGTAGGATAATGGACGTTCTTCCATGTAGTCAGGTGGGAAAAGGTTACCGGATACAAACAAGACAATAGAGGGACACAGTTACAGTAGTCAATAATCATCTAGGATCACATGTAGTGTAGTATCTTTGAGTATAATATGCATCTATACAAATTCAAAAGAAGTCACTCTATAGATGTTTCATAAAGTCCATAGTACAGTCCTGACTAGTTTCTTTTATTGGCCATGCCTAACAGTGAATAGTAGATGCATCATTATTTCAGCCATTGCCTAATCAAGAACAATGTTGCTATTTACACTTTGTCCTTCAATAAATCAAGTCTGTAGAGTATGAGTTTCGGACCAAGTTTAGCGTTTTATACATGGAATATAAAGCGTAAAGTGTCACACTATAGCACGAGCGATGCAGTCCTTAGTGAGCGAATGAACAAAAAAATAGAAAACCTTGATGAAGGGCGAACTGGCAATAGTTGTACCATCCACAGATCAATACAGCATTAATTTGCTGCTATCACTAATTCGATACCAATACACAAAAAATATGTTTCATTCTGTAGTCGTTGGGCAACTGCTCCTTTTAGTTGTTATAACCCATTGAAACTCATGAAACGAGACTAAAACCGAGAAAAATAACCAAATAGAACTCAATCCATAGATAACTGTACCCGCTACCTGTTTCTTGTTGTTGTTTTTTTTTGCGTAGGGGGCAAGATGGCCACTTCCATAACACAATAGCTATCTGCCCTACATTGCCGTTAGACATCCTCCACCATAATGATATGTTCTTTATGTGTGTCAATAATGAAAATAAACACACAAAACACAGCTATAATCATGTCACAATGTGATAGCTCTGTGGACTACACGTCCACACGCCGACAGGGCTGGCTGTGTAATAGATCTGTTTCCCTATCCATTTATACTGCTTGGTCTATTCTCGATGGTAAATGCGGCGTCAGTCTTCTGACGGGAAAATAACGGGGACTCTAGGCCGACGGGACTGACAGAATGCTGGTCCGTTGTTTTGAAAAGGCCGCTGGGCAATTTGACCGCTGACACCTCGCTCGCTAACTCCTCGCTCGTTGATTCATCGCTCGCTGACTTCTTGCTCACAGATTCCTAGCTCGCTCGCTGATTCCTTGCTGGCTGAGTCATGACCCATTGACTCTGTGTTTGCTGATAACTCAGTCACTGACTCTTTGTTCTTCGCTCCCTGACTCATCGCTCCTTCACCAATTGGTCTTTTCCTATGGTGACTCCTTGCTTGCTGACACCTCGGTCGCTGATTCTTCGATCACTGATTCCTCGCTCACTGACTCACCGCCCACTGACACCTCACTCGCTGACATATCACTCCCTCACTCATTACTTGCTGACTCCTTGCTCATTGATTCCTCCCTTACATTACTCGCCGATTCCGTAGTCACTGTCTCATCGACCGATGATTCCTCGTTCATTGATTCTTCTTTCACTGACATCTTGTTCGCTGATTCCTTGTTTGTCTAGACTTTCCTAGACTCCTCATCCCCTGACACATCTCTTGCTGATACATCGCTCGCTAACTCATCGCTCGCTGATTCCTTGTATCCCGGTATCCTCATACACTAACTCCTCGCTTGCTGACACCTCAGTTATTGACTCCTTGGTTGCAGATTCCTTGCTCGCTGACTCATCGCCTGCTGATACCTCACTCATAAGCACCTCACTCCCTCACTTTCTGCTCCCTGAATCCTTGGTCGCTGATTCCTTTCTCATTTATTTATTGCTCACTGACAGCTCACTCACAAATTCCTCCTCCACTGACTCCTCAGTTGCTGAAACCTCAGTTGCTCCTCGCTCACTGAGTCCTTGTTCACTCATTTCTCACTGGCTGACACCTCACTTGCTGACATCTCACTGATTCCTCTGTTGCTGACACCTCTGTTGCTGACTGCTTGTTCACTGACTCCCCGCTCATTAATTTCTCGCTCCCGACAGCTCACTCACAAATCCTTTGCTCACTGACTCCTCATTTGCTGATCAACTCAAAATTCAGTCCGGAGATCTTACCTCACTGAGCTTTAAAATATCATTATCTTTTACGATAAATCCTTGCTCTTAATGTCCATGTGCATAGTGGCCATTTTTATTCTTATGTGTAATGTGGTTCTCCCTCAGCCTGGACAGAGGGACCCTGAATCTGATAATCATATTGGTAAAGATATCTATAAACTTGAATTACTGCTCGCATATCAGACAAATTGTTCAAAAGAGCAGATAGGTAGTTTACGAAACTTATATAAATGTAAATCCTCTAAAATCAAAATTTTAATATCTGATGATACTAGGAACATTCTGGGCATATGAACTATAAAGCCATTATCATATTCCTAATCTCATTAATACGCCCTTTTCTTGCAGTGGTGCCGCCACCTGTCGTCAAACCACCACGCCACATTAGTTTATTTGACATCCGGGTGTCGTGGGAACCGGATGTGACGTCATCATGGAACGTGACGGACGCCGTCGTGGGCTACCAGGTGGCGCTGAGTAGAGACGCCTGTGTGACGCACATCCGGCCCACTACCGTGAACCGGAAGACTAAGGTACGTGTAGAAGCCTGTTTCCATTGGGCAACGAAAATGGTGTAGATTTTTTGGGTTCTCCTAAAAGCCTATTTTCGTAATTTTTTCGTTCCAATGGGTCTGTCTAGGATCCGTGGTTGGAAATATTTGTTTTATCACACTCACCTTGGGTTTCCTCCATGTTCAGTCAGAACTTGGCCAGTAGGGTGAACCAGCTTCATCCCATACATAGGGATAGTAGCTTTTCGAAGCTATCTATTTGATAGGAACTGTGTGGCTTGACACATAGCACCCAAAACAAACCGCAGCGTCGGGCGACTCAAACAAGTTGAACGCACGCGGCCGTAAAAAGCAACAACAAAGTCACATGACTGTCACGTGCTGTGTCAGCCAATCAGGAGCGCTGTACAGGGTATGCAGATGAGGCCGCGGCACGTCCGCGACCCGCTTCCCCCTTCTCTCTATTCAGTGGTCGCATGTGGTAGGAGATGGACTCGTAAAACAGATACGCCATGTCTTTTGATACATTCTCCTAAAAGCCTATTTCCATTGGCTGTCACCGATTTAGAGTCAGGAACCACTGACGGACCTTTAGCACTGCTGAAGCAAAATGGCAATGGGCTTTTAGGAAAACTCAAAACAATCTACACTGTTTTATTCAGCCAATGGAAACGGGCCTTAAGGTTCCGTCTTCAGTGGCCAAAATGGAATGCTAGTGAGTGAGTAATAAGGAAGAAATTGATGAGTGTTTGGTCTGTGTCCCCTTCCGTCATTGAGTTTAGAGCGCACAGTAATATGGACTATGTCTTAGCTGAGTGAATATTCCGAAGCACGCCAAACCAGTCCTGCGGAACTCCTTTATTTGAACTATACAGCTGTGATGTAATAATTCTGATGAAGTAACTTGACATGCATCTTCCTGTACTTAGAGAGTGTTATCATACAGCTAGAATTTGATAGCTCTTATGCAATAATTATAATGTATTCACCTGCACTTCCTGAGTGAGACAGCTGTGATGTAACACCTCCGATGTATTAACCTAACTAACAGGTACTTTCCTCCGATGTATTAACCTAACAAGTACTTTCCTGCAATTAGTGTTACATTCCAAATTATCTGCGTGTGAAATATACAGGCTCTATCCCTTTGCCTAACTGATCATGCTGGCTCTGTGTGATAGGCCATTGGAGGCGACCCTCGGTTACGATCACCACAGTTTGCCCCCACGCAGTAAACGTGGAGCCAGTGTATATCTTAGATCTTGGTATTCTCTTGCCAGTCCAGCCAGCTTAGCACATTGCAGTAACACCAGCAATAAAGCTTGTAACGGGACTAAAGTCTTGGAGTCATTCATTTAGTTTACTTTTCACAAACGATAGTAACACTGGTGGAGAACCTAGGGAAAAAAATGCCTCGGCATCATTTATGCTGTTAAGAAATTCAAACACTAACTAAAAGATGCAAACTTCACACTTTTCACAGACCTCGTAGCGCTGATAACACAGCTGTGATGTATTGAGCTATCTGTACTTCCAGAGTATGACAGCTGTAATGTCATACCTCCGATGTAATGACCTGTCATGCATTGTTTTTTACTTTCAGAGTGTCACTTTCTGGGGAGTGACGGAAGACCCGCACTGGGCATGCGTGCAGACTAAGACGTCGAACAAGACGAGTGATTGGGGGAGTGTGAAAATCGACAATCAAGGTCAGTAGCAGTATCGTTAATATTCCTCTTGTAAAATTCTTTATTTGTTGTCGACCTAATACAAAGTGTCCATGGAAAACGCATGGGGAGCATGTATAAACACACCTGACGTATACAGATACTATAGAGGAAACCCATGAAAGTTTAGGGTCTAAGCTCGTATCCCATCGAGTTTGAATCACGTCGTAATTCACAAGGCGAAGCCGCGTGAATTGCTATGTGATTCAAATGAGATGGGATCGAGCTCTGACCCTAAAATTGAATGGGTTTCTGAATTTATCTCACCCTTAATATTGACTAATGGGCTAACATTTGTGACATTATCGCCCATTGGATATTTTTCCTAAATATCTAATGGGTGTTAGATACGAGTTTCCAATGTTAAGTCTATGGAGAAAAAATATCTGGGGTGAGATAATATGGATAAACCAAACAAGAGTTGGTCTTGTTGTTGTTTATCGCACGATGGCAATATCGCATATTACTGCGCGAGGCAAGGTGAGGCGATCTTGCCGGAGTGCGATGAACAATAACATGACTAACTCGAGTTTGGTTTAGAATTTATCCTACCCCGCCTGTCTAAATTACTTCTACATTAACAAATGACGTCATTTGTCAAGTGTATCCCACTAGGGCGATATTTTTCATATTATTCGGTCAACTCCAGACCGAATACAGTGTCCCAATGTTAAGCCTATGGAGTTTTTTATCAGGAGTAGGATAAAGTGAAATTCTGCTTAAGGGGGCACCCTTTGTTCCGAGCAAAGTGGTCCCTTAAGAGTGGTGTCCGCTTCAGCGCGGTTAAAATAAACCGGATGAAAATTTCTGTTCTGAACAAGGTGTCCCCTCGAGCAGTGAGTCCCCTTAAGCGAGGTGTCCCAGAAGCGGGGTTTTACTATGCGTCGGGTTGCTATAAACGACGCATACGAGAATAATATGCCTACTGACAAATAGCAGGTACCTCAAATGAATTGATATCGGCATGTTATTTGTCAGGAAATACGATATAGAATGGTTATAGATAAAAGCGGTCATATGTTCCTCGAAGTTGACTTTACGCTATTTGATCGCTTGTGCTCGAATATTACTACGCGTCAACACTCTAGGACCATCCGCCCGCTTATATCTGAAATCATTCAGTATTGCGCATATCATATGAGTTCAGATTCTCATGAAAAAGCGATACATATTCCTGTTACAATTTCAAAATTGTCCAACTAGAAAGGTGAATGTAGAATGAGGAAAAACAATGTAAATCGTTAAAGAAAAGAGTCATTTTGCTGTGTTTATGACTTCAAATATATCGAATTTATTGATATAATACCTCAGTACAGGATAGCTGAAGGTTCTAAAACATCACACATAATCACATCCATGTAATGTATTTGATTGAATGGAAACTAATGACCCTGGAATCGATAATTATACACATGTATTTTCTATAAAAACAAAAATCCAGGGTAAAACCTACATTGTTATGACAACTTAAGAAGGCAATGAGTCAGGTCCTAAGGAATCCAATCAATTACTAACCTGTAATATATGAATCATATAACTACCATTAATTATCTCCATTTTTTCACTACCCTGCAATTTAAGTATTTAACCCTGCTTCGTTGTTTATCACCCATTGGGTTCCTATTTATAGCTACGTGTAACTGTCAATATTTATTTTTGGATGCTTACTGATTGGATGAGTTACGTAATATCAATATCAATCGCTAAGTACTCAATAATAGTTCCTTGGTGCCACACCCATATTCATCAACCAATTTTCTCATTATTTATAAGAGGCAAGTTATCATTTCAGAAATAATAGTTAGATTCTACAATTTGTTTTGTTTAGGTCCCTCAGCTACCGATATTGGTTATATGTACATGAACCATTCTCACGGCATGGGAACATGCGATTTAGTTAGAAGTAGTTGTAGGTTTACTATCTGTTCCTCCTTAAACATCTTGTCAGGATATCTGTATCCTTTTTTATCTCAAAAAATGCTGCTATCAAAGGAAAAAAAAGAAATAGTTGTAGTAACTACATTGTTATGGTTTCCCTTGTAGTCTTTTAGATCATATTTACATCTATATAAAATAAGATACAAGTGAGTTCCTTACAAAAAATGAATCATCAGAAAACAGTTCTTCCTTCATAGGGAGGCGGGTGATATTCTATTATCCCCCTAATACGGAGTCTCCATACTAAACAAAGACAGCCTACAGATTGCTACTGAGTATACATAGAATACGGAAAGTCGTACAACTGGATGTAAAAAAACGTCATAAACGTCGCCAATGAGCGTTTTCAGAACTCCAATTAGCACACCCACGATTACGAAATCGCCGAACAATTTAGAACATTTCTGCTCAAGATTAAATTGATCAATATACCTAAGAATATAACAATTCCTGGGTTTAACTTACTCCAGAAAATGGGTAATAAATACAACAACCGATAGTTTTGTGGACAGACGACTCTGTAGAAATTCAAGGTTGACTTGCCTACGCTCGTGTATTACTACTGTCCACAAAACCATCGATTATTGTCTATGTAATTCATTAACAGCGATCCTAGTATGTTCAGATGGTCAACAGCTTGCACTTTACGTCACTGTCTATAACTAGGAGCAAATACATTTTTTCAGTACTGATAAATGAGCGTGCAATTACAAATGAATAACAATTAAAATATTTGGGTTAGATTCAGTTTAAGGATAGATTTCTGTAACCCATTTGCGCGTCGTCAACTTGCCTATCTAGGATACAAACATATCAAGCACCAGAGGGTCGTGAGATATCTTAGTCTAGATTGGCCACCACCTCTGTCTACACTACGTTCCAACTAAGAGGTTGGTAACGTTAAACCCTGGGCATGTCCACGGATTCTCACTCTCGAACCAAGTGAGTATGTTCTACATGGATTCTGATATCCCAAAAACTTGCAAAGAAATCTCCACATATCAATAAATTGATAAAGAACCTTATCTCTGTGGCCATATTTATTAAAAATACACATTAAAAGAAGATGAGAACATGGAAAAGTGACTTCCAGGGTAAGAATGTGGGTCATGGCAGGGTCAAGGGGGGATGGCCAGAGAGTGGTCGGACCACAGAGTAAAAATAGATACACAGAGTAAAAATAGATACCAAACCCTAAAGCCCTGCCTAAAGCCCTAACTCCCAACCTAAAAATAGCTAAAGTGAAGTTCCTTTACCCACTGCAATGGCATAAGGTACCCGCTACCACGCCATGTCAAGGCCCCTGTCAATTCAACATGACCAGAGCTAATACCGGAGACACACCAAGTGAGTCAAGGCGGCGATCTCTAGAATCGCCAATACAAAATAGTATATCTGAGATATTTGTTCATAATAATATCTCACATCGATAATTTATCGTATCAGAAGCAATAATCAGGTGAAATATGAAATAACACCTAACATACACGCCATTTCGTGTTGGCGATTCCAAGAATCGCTGCCTTTCTCGCTTGGTGTGTCTCCGACATAACGTAGTGTAGCTCGGGTGGCCAGTGTAATCTTAGTCTTGAGTGATTGGTCACGGTCAGCTGGGCACGCCTCTAAGACCCTGAGACACTGACACCCTGCTCCTTTCATATTACCACAGTGAATAGCACTTAGATAGTGAAGGGATATGTTTGCTGGGAGCCTATATGTGACCACTCTATCCTCTAGTCGATGTATAGCTGTACAAGTACGCTCTAACAAACCATAGACTTGGATATAGGTCCGTGAACAAGCGCAAGATATCCAGACACCATGGTAGGCCTTCTAACTAGTTGATTGAAGTCTGGTGTTTTATTTTTGTCCCTATTAATATCGATCCTCAAATTGTGTTGTCTGACGCCATGTTAGATTTAGTTCTAGAGGCCTCCACCAGGGACCGGCGGCGCTCTTTGATATACAGAGTCGGGGCCGCGTGTAGTCAGGGGAAGTGCCGCCTGAGGGCGCCACCGTCGGCCTTTGACCTACTGCGCCTGCGGGGTGTGTCGTATCCGGTCAGCCAGCGAGTGGATTACGGACATGGATTGCACCCTGTCTGATCCCATCATGCAATGCGTAGTCAGCATCTCTGTTGTTAGACTGGTTCCCTGCCCATATGAATAGGGAGCCAAAGTGAAACCGCTGAAACCACAGATACCCACCTACAAAACACCATTTCCGGTGGCAAGTAAGAACGAGGCCTAGCTAGACTTTTGTTTTTGGTCCCATTTGTTACTTTTGAAGTGAAGTTTATAACTATTGTCTCTGAATAACTTTGTTTCAATACTACGATGACAGTTGTTAAGTTTATTAAAAATTTGGATCTAAAAGATTGAAGAATGACACATATAATCTGGAACCTACATAGTCAAAGTACTGAGCGCCTATACCCAGAAGTAGTATTTTTGACCGGCTATCTGTGGTTGCATCGGGTTCACTTTGGCTCCCTATAAGGGGCAGGTAACGGGTTCCTACGTCCTTCACCTAGACTGTAGTATATCTCCACCGAGCCCCCTAGTGGATACCCTGGGAACCAGTGTATCTGGTGGTCTGCCAATGGAGGCGTTACCAATAATGCACCACGAAACTGGAACCCGTTACCTGGTCTTTAGTCTAACTAGGCCAGGCTTCCAGGCTACTCTTTTGTTTCTAGAACATGTTTAATGGCCAAGGTCAGAAAAGGATGAGCAATAGATACACAGTTTATATTACCCATCTTATACAAAGACCCCATTAAAAATGTATGGGGACTGAGTAAACCAAGACCCATCATATAAAACCTGTCAGATACCATAACTGTGGTATACGGATTCATATCTGTGGTATACGGCCTCAAAACCATGGTATGGGGAAAATAGTCCCTTTTGCTATAGAGCAAAGAAATTGTCCCTATTGTTATAACATTTAATGTGGCAATTACTGGGTTTAATTTATTCGAAAAGATGGATAATAGATGAAACAAACGATGATTTTTTGGACAGGCAGCTCTGTAAACAACTCGAGGTTGACGTCGTAATACACTCGCTAGCGTTCGTGTAATAGCACGCGTCAACCTCTCGTAGTTTACAGCCGCCTTTCCACAAAATAGTTTGTCTTCATAGCCAGGAAAAGCATAGCTTCAGGAAAGGAGGAAGAGGCATATAATTGCCTCGATGTTTTTAATATGATGTTATTTTTTTTTATGATATATATTATTCACATATAGGTAAGAAAAAACATTTCCTCCCCGACGGGGAATTGAACCCCGGTCTCCCGCGTGACAGGCGGGGATACTAACCACTATACTATCGAGGATTGGGTAGTGTTTGTCCTAAACCAGAAAAAATGATGTGTGGTATAAAGGTATAGTGTAGAGATTCTTGAATTTGTGACGAAAACTAATGCAGAGATGGGACCAATGATTTAAAGTTTCTTATAATATATAAGAGATGTTAGCCACACAAGACCAGACTTGTTACAATTCAATTACAATTCAATTCATTGATGATTGATGGTGAGAACAGACAAGCTGACAGAATGGGTGATGGTATTAAAAAGTCATATCTCAAACTTAAAATGTTATGAGAGTTATTAGAAAAGTGAAATAAATGGGTCATATTAAAAGAGAAGACCTGTAGATCGGTGTATGATCAAATTGAGAAAACATACTCTCATGTATCTGAACCCATTATGTGAACCGACAGTTGTATCTGTTCATATTCACTTTACCTATTCCTGAAATTAGAAACAAATCAGTATCATATACATTTTCCAAAGAAAAGTTTTCCTCCCCGACGGGGAATTGAACCCCGGTCTCCCGCGTGACAGGCGGGGATACTAACCACTATACTATCGAGGATTGGATAGGGGCCATAGTTCAATAGAAATAGAATTACTCACATGTACTGTATGTAACTACATGTACATGATGTAGATGGTATAAGGCGAGTCTACGTTTATAATTGGCGAGGATAGTCATTCGCAATGTAGGTATAATTAACGCAACAGAGATGCCATTCTAGAATCTGAATTAATAACTTGTATGTAGGGCCTACTAGCCAGTGCACCCGGTCCTGTTCCTGCTATGGGCTCAACGCGAGGTAGACCCTTACACGGGGCAATATAAATCATAGGGAACCATTCTGTGCAAAGGTGACCCCTTAAACGAGGTATCCCCCTACACGAGGTGTCCCATAAGCGGGCTTCTAATATACTCTTATCCTTGGAAGTAAGTTGCTCCACATGGTTCATAGACATATTAGAATAAAGTAGTTTACAACTGCATATCCCTGATATAGTATTTTTTTCAATTTCTATATTGATCTGTATGTGTTATATTATATACAGGTTACGTTGAAGTTGGTCTATTCGATACTTTTGTATACAATTCGACACTTTTACCAACTATTATAAAAATAAAACTTCACCTCGTTCGAAGAACCAGGTGAGTATTTCTGAACAGATTGCCTTCTCTGAACAAATTACATTCAGTCACACTAACTCTGTCTCTTTATATTCGTTCGAGGTCTTTGGTTCTCTAAAATATTTTGTGGGACAATAGGCCGATAATGGAATCGCTACGGATTCTCTTACGTCGTTTTCTTATCATTATACACCTAATAACATGAAAAAATGCCATTTAGTGTTCTTGCAAAGTACATTACATGTAGAGTGTAGCCGAACATTTTCTCAGTGAACCCGATTGTTACTTATACGGCATATGGCCTATGATCCATGGGTGCCGCCATGACGCCCCCCGAGTAGGTGTTCTTCACTAAAGGAGGTGAAAAAGTAGGTGTTCTTCACTAATGGAGGTGCAAAAGAAGTTAGTGATAATTGGGAAAGGTCACCTTTCTTGCTTGCTAACATTTGTAAATAAAGTGTTCCATGTGAAAAACATCATGTTCTGGGTTTTAGCATTATAACTTCCTGCTCTGGAATCGGTGTAGAGAGTCAAAGGAATCTTGGTAGAACATTGAAAGGCAGCTGAATTTAGTAAGAACAAAGAGCCAGAATACAGGTTTTGTCCCCCGACCACCTAGTGACTGCTTCATGAACTAACAATGGCTCTGTCCCCTATACTATACCACTAACTGTGGGTAGTATTTCATAGACGGTCGGCCACAGGTATATATGATGATAAGAAACGTCACAAACCAAACGATACTCACAACTTGTTAGGTGACTGTTTGTTCTTTATTGCCATCAGTGTTAATACAGCTTGTTCAACTCGTTCAGTTTTCTTTGTATGATAAGCACCTGTTTATTACTAGTTATTAAAATGTTCTTTATGCTTTGTTACAGTGAAGAGACCGCCGCGTATTGTAAAGGGCCCGGCGACTCACAAGGTCTATTACCCGTCTGAGAATATTAGTCTGCCCTGTCTGGCCACCGGCTCGCCCCCACCCGAGTGAGTGTCACCATTTATTACTAAACCAATATGTTACACTGGATGTCCATCCAAATACATACCACCGCACGTGACGGGCACCTCAAATCGATATATTCTTCTTATTTGTGTGATATTATTTCCTCAGTCAATTCTTGGACTTAATATATGGGAACTCTTTCGGAAAGAAATCGCCACTCCGATTTTTATAAATCGGGCCCCGATTTCTCTGAAAAAAATCTGCTACTACACGCAGCGTCTTATGATATTCAGTTCTTCAGCTTGTTTCCTATGATGATTTTACTGAATTTTTGGCGCCCTTGGTAGAAAAAACCTCATAACATTTGTTATGAACCTTGTTATACTTGTCACTTGCTCAATAGTCGCGGTAGCTGCCTCGTATACTGCAATTTTCTTCTTTTTTTGCAGTCAAAGGAAAACTGTACTTTAATATGATAAGATATGCATATGCAGGTTTAAGGTTGTCATTGATGAATTTGGAGATCCTTGTGCGATAAAGATATTAGTATGAATGCACTGTCATATGCAGGCAGTATTACTGTAGGCGTATGGTAAACTTACACTAACAATCGCCTTGTTTTTATAAAAGAAGAGCAAACATGGTTACTGACATCGTAGGGGTGGCCATTTGGGACACACTTTGTTGGATAAAATGCCGAGAATGGCATCCTACGGGCTCAGTCACTACGTTTTCTTATCATTGAAAAACGTAATTTTATTTCATTTTGTTAGTCAGCGATTCCTAGCTCATTCACTACGTTTCAGTATTTTTACTGTTATACTGCACACAGGGGGTAGTATTTCATAGGCGTTCTTTGTAAGTAACACATATCCATAATGATAATACTGCATGGATAGCAGCGGGTGGTAAGCATAATTTATTATCCTACCCCTAATATAAAATCCCATAGGCTTAACATTGAGTTTCCGTATGCCACGCTGACTGGCATACGGGATCATATATGCCACTAGTAGCATACAGAACTTTTATCACGTAATATTCCAAAATCGAGGAGACAGGGTAGGATAAAATCAAAACCTGATTCGTTTTAATCGTGGCCACCGCATTCCACTCCTGAAGTTTTGGCTCCGGACTTCACTCGGCTTTGCCTCGTGAAATCACTATGCCAAACTCCAGTCGTGGAATACGGTGGCTAAGATTAAAACTCATCCAGTTTTACGATATTATCCTACCCCTAATATAAAATCCCATAGGCTTAACATTGGGTTTCCGTATGCCACGCTGACTGGCATACAGAGTTTTATATGCCACTAGTGGCATACAGCATTGTTAACATGTAATATTACAAAATCGAGGAGATAGGGTGGATAAAATCAAAACCTAATTCGTTTTAATCTTGGCCACCGCATTCCACTCCTGAAGTTTTGGCTCTGGACTTCACTCGCCTTCGCCTCATGAAGTCACTTTGCCAAACTCCAGTTGTGGAATACGCTGGACAAGATTAAACCTCATCCAGTTTTACAATAATAATCAATGGTCTTATTGACAGGCAGCGGTAAACTATAGGGGGTTGACGCATAGTAATACATGAACGTTAGCAGCTGTATTACGAGTGGTTTACAGGGCGGCAAGTCAACAAAACAATCGTTTGTTGTATTTATCATCCATCTTCTTGGATGGATTAAAACCAGGAATGGCCATCGGATGAATAGGTGAGATAATATCGTAAAACTGGATGAGTTTGAATCTTGGCCACCGTATGCCACGACTGGAGTTTGGCAGTGACTTCATGAGGCGAAGCTGAGTGAAGTCCGGAGCCAAACTCCAGGAGTGGAATGTGGCGGCCAAGATTAAAACGAATCATGTTTTGATTTTATCCTACCCCGTCTCCTCGATTTTGGAATAATACGTGATAACAATTCTGTATGCCACTAGTGGCATTTAAAACTCTGTATGCCAGTGAGTGTGGCATACGGAAACTCAATGTTAAGCCTATGGGATTTCATATTAGGGGTAGGATAAAGTGGTATACCAGCCCCAGGTACTAGAGAGCAGACCCGCTTTTCCTACCAGTAGAACAGCTGGGTGATTAGTCACGGTTGGATGGACACAGCGACCTCTTTATAAATGTCACGTGACTTGTGCAGGTGACTGAAAATCAATTAAGCGTGACCACTGACCTTAACCACGGGGGACAGAGCAGAACTTAAGTAAATGTCATTTAGCCAGAGGGCCTTCAATGATACTGGTGTCCGAGTATAATTCTTGTGCAAATGAGAATATTAGCTAGATTTCCTATTTTTAAAAAAAAGAAGATTCTGTTGGTAAATTGAGGTCCCGATTGTCTTTAACGCATGAACATCTCTCACCATTAAGCACACCCTCGCAACCATTACCGATTGTTGTCTGTCTTTAAAGTGTTAATGCCAACATGTGGGTCAAATTTGGTAAATTTCTCTCAGTTAGGCCCGGCGTCCACCTACTACGATAGAATCGTAGACCTCCCGATATGGCACCGATACAAAATGTCAAAATCGGAGACATATCGGGAAGGTGCAAAATCGTAGACATATGTCTAGACAAGCCAATCCACCATGCGTTGTATGGGTTTTTTTATCGGTGTCTAATCGCAGAAACGTGGTCAACTGCCCCGATATCAGGTAACCTTCCGACGCGATTTTGATTTTTTATCGGGAGGTGCGTCGTAGACCATATCGGTGTCATATCGTAGTAGGTGGACGCCGAGCCTAACCTTGATAATCTTGTTTGAAAAAACTCACCGTTCCCTCCGTCCCGTGCGAGTCAGGGCGGCTGGTTGGGTGTAAAAAGAACCTGGACGACAACGTACTGGGGATTACTTGTGGTAGTGTCAACCGGAAGGTTAACTTCTCCGTCTACCAAACTAACCTTGAGAATCTTCCTTGGACACTTCTTTTTTTATACGACCTGGGCTCCATGTATCAATTGTAGTTCTAAAATGAATACATGTGTCCTTTCCACCGAGAAATTCTATATAAAAAATGTGGCACCATCTGACTTTCCAACTATGAGAATAATAATAACCTCTCCAAATTACATGTACACTTTTTAAAAAATCCACCAAAATAGCCATTTATAGGATACCTCAAGGCAAAGGGCCAGAAGGTGAAGATCATGTATAATACAACATCCCTTCTGAACTTGACAAAAGTAACCTTGTTACCCAATTGGGAATCTCTTTATACAGGATTCAGTGGTACGCCAACGGGAAGTTGGTCAAGTCGCGGTCAAACGGGACGCATATTTTACCCAACGGAACCCTCTTCATCATCACTGCACAGAGCTCTCACCAGGGGGCGTATCGGTGCTGGGCCACAAATAAACACGGAGTGGCGGTGTCCGACTCAGCACGCCTCGAGTTCTCAGGTCAGTCACTCAATCACAATGAGTTATTAGAGCATAATGCCGGATGTCCATCTACCGATTTCGGTATGAACGATTAGTTCCCAAATCGTATACGAGTCGGTCACCTTGTCGCAGGAAAATTACGTAACCCCTTGCTCGACCCGCACACTGATGAAATCGGTGTATGGTCTACTCATCGCTAGGGAAGGGCAAAAACCAAAGAAACCGAGTGTGGCACCCCCTACAAGCCTCACCAAGCGATTACTGTATTTACTGCGTCGGTCAACCTATCAACCCTCCTTTCGCAACGTTCCGTTGTCGCCGACTACATTTATCAACATGTTGATAAACTGATCCCCACCGATTTTGGAACATTGAAACCACAACTTGTCGGCGACAAAAGGACGTCTGAAGGCGGTGGTTCACTAATCGGTGGGAAGCCTTGCCTAGCTATGCTACATCTACCGACTCCGTTAGGATGGGTTGCCTGAGACAAATTACCGCCCGTTTGTCGCTGACAAACGTACAGAAATGTTCCAAAATCAGTAGATGGGCATTGGCTTTAAGACCGGGCACCCACCAACGCTGACACACATCGATACAAAATGAACATATCGTAGCGTATCGGTGCGCGTCGGTGCGCGTCGTAACGTGGTGGGAGGGTGCATGGAAAAGGTGCCATGGTCCCGATACGCCCCGATATGACCCACGACGCAAACAGCGTAATTGACAATATTTCCTTTATAATTCCAGAAAGAATGCATATTTATGATTGATATTTTACCTGTAAACACAAAATAATAGTATATGATATTTCATAATGATGTTTATTGAAAAAATCAATTCCAAGTTAAAGTATAAAATGATCGATTTGAGACCCTTATCTATTATCAAATTTCACCATTTTGCAGAGGGGCATTACGACTATATATTTGAGGTATCTTGAAAATTTCAAGATTTTCCGTCGATTATTTCATATGATTTCCCGTTAAAAGCGTTCCCGATACACACCGACGCGCACCGACAATCGATACATGATCGATTGTCGTAGACCCTCTACGATACGGTTTTTTTATCGTAGTGCATCGGTGAGCGTCGGTGCACATCAGAAGCGTTATCGTAGAAACCTGACTAACTGCGCGTCGGTTCGCGTCGGGAGCCCGGTAGAAAATCCCCCCCCCCCCAAATGGTGGAAATGCAAATTCCTTAAGGCCGGATCATTAAAACCAGTCTGTATAGGATTGAGATCCTCAGCCAATTTGTTGGTCACAAACTTTCATTATGTCAAACTGATGAACTCATACTTGTACCATCATCTGATCAATGAAGAAATTTAAAAAAAACCTATAAACGTTGCCTAAAGGTTAGAGTGGTCACATATAGGTTTCGAGCATACTGCAAAAAAAATACACTATCCCTTCACTATTTGCGTGCTACTCACTGTGATACTGGGAAAGGAGTAGGCTGATATCTGTAGTGATTGACTTACGGAGAGACTATTATGGGATACGCTACTGGAGGCGCTACTAGAGATATTTATTATATAACCGAAATTAAAAAAATTCATTAATTTCATTTTAATTAACAACCAATATTTTAATAAACGTGTATGGGAAGGTAGTCCGTATTTTCCTGTACATCCACTGGTCCGTACAGTATCTATATGGTATAATACAACAATTTCTCATCTCCTTTGGTAGCATATACAGCATGGTCAGGTGGTTCTATATATTCATCCTACCCCTAATATAAAATCCCATAGGCTTAACTATGACTTTCCGTATGCGCCTGTATGTCGCATATGGATAAAAAAATCGCTCCTAGGAGCGAACAAAAAATGGACCAATCAGAGATCAGCAGTTGAAAGTAGTTCCAAGCGCCTTCAGAGCAGCAAGGAGAGCTATATGGAGGACTTCAGAAAGTTTTTATCATGTTTTTTGTTATTATCCTCACATAAAAATATCGATCACAGAGGGTAGGATAAAATCAAAACCTTATTCGTTTTAATCTGGGTTCCCGTATGCGACTCCTGGAGTTTTGGCCCCGGATATCACTACGCCAAACTCCAGTCGTCGCATACGGGGGCCCAGATTAAAACTCATCCGGTTTTACGATGATACTCCTCACACCGTCTCCTTATACTGCTCACAGTGCTGGAGGCCTTCCCCCACCAGGAGACCCGGGTCTTCGACACGCCTGCCGGACACAGCCTCCTCCTGCCCTGCTCTCAGAAACCTCACAGCGTGCCGCGCGCGCAGGTCACGTGGTTCCGGGCCGACAACAAGCGCAAGTTCCTCGACGGCGAAATGTTCGAAGTGGGGCTCAATCGACGCAAGGCTCTAGGTCCCGATGGTAAGACTATTCATGGACTATTCTACTGTTATGAGTATTTTCTTCTGTTTTTTTTCTTTTGCAGCGTTTATTATCGATACAAACCATTGTACATCGAGATATCCGTCATGAGGTGAAGATATATGTTGACTTTGAATTCTCATAAGGACGCCTGTATTTCTTACGATCTTAATTGCTAATTATTCGCCGCTTTTTTTCTGGGGATCAGCTGATCCTTTTAGATGAGAGTCTCTCGCAACATGAAAGTCCTATACAAACTTGAGGTATCCATTGGAAACACATAGGGAGTGTGTAGGGACATACTCGGAGCATACGGATATGTTGTATGCTCCGGCCGGCGTATACGGACAAATAATGCATACGGAAAAATAGTGCAAAACCAAAACGAACTCGTATCGATATACCACATGTCCAGAAAAGGTGGATAATAAACACAATCTAAACTAGTTTCAGATACAAGCGATTGTATGCTCCTTGGAGTTGCGCTCGGATATTATTATATACCTGTGTTCGAATGTCTATGAAATACTGCCCGCTGCTAGGGGTGCAGTAATAATAATGTTCGTGCCCGCTGTGAAAGTGACTTAATAAGTCATTAAAATGGTGTTTTTCCATCGACTTAAGGTATATGATAATAAGCAAACGTCCTGACTTTAGACGAAACGATTCAAGTTCTCGGTCAGTCATCGATTTCATACTGCCTTCCGCCTATCGCGTCAGGCAGTATGATATCGACGACTGACCTCGAACAGGAACCGTTTCGTCCACAGTAAGGACGTTTCCTAATATTACTACGTGTAAACTCAGTAGTATTCATTATCTGCCTACTATATAAATTGTCAATAGAAAAAAACTTAGGGAGTGTGGATCACCATACCCGGAGCATAAAGATTATATATTCTATTATTTGGTTAATTTTGGTCTTTAACATAATCTAACTCAGCCGTGCCTCATGAGCTTGCTCCGCAAAAACACTCATAGTGTATATTCATTGGCTATATATATATCTCTCGTCGCAGTTCCTTCCTTATTTTTTTAAGTGTAGATAGTACAATAGGACTACAATTAAAACATATTTTTCAGGCCTATATGGGAGAATTTACTTATGATATAAAATCTTTATTTTATCTACTAATAGTATTAACGAAAGTTCTATACTACCATGCCTAAGACTGAGTTGATAATAAACATATCCATGTCCACAGGGTCACTGCTGTTTGTATTCGTGGTCAAAGGAGATGAGGGATTCTACACGTGTGATCTGTGGAACGATGTCCTCGACAGAGGCGTCTCCGGCAGTTCTTCTGTCATCAATGTCTACGGTAAGTCAATTGACCTTCAGCTGACCTTCATCTGACCTTCAAACTGACCCTTCTGTAGTACTATGGAATTTGAGAGTTATATATTTCATTTAAAATGCTCCTTTATATCATGTCATATTTTTATCGTACTATGGACGGTATTCCTCATGGAGGCATGCATTAAGAGATTTGTAAATTGACCTTGACCTACATATTGTG
This sequence comes from Alentia gelatinosa, assembly GCA_950022655.1. NCBI lineage: Eukaryota > Metazoa > Annelida > Polychaeta > Phyllodocida > Polynoidae > Alentia > Alentia gelatinosa. The sequence continues at coordinate 40,673,160 of OX465591.1, forward strand.
TGACCTTGACCTTAGGTGATGACATGTTGGGGACAATCAAGCCGTCTTTACTGGCCAAGTCATCAGAGAATGTGTTCGCCCTGATAGACGAGACGGCAGAGATAACCTGCATCTTCAGTGGCAGGTAAGACTTTCAATTGTTCACATTGTCGAGATGAAAGGTGACGCCCTGGACAAAGTGCCCCGCAACTGAGATTCTACAGAAATAATAAGAATTGTCTTTTTCCATTCTGTGCTGCAGCAAAACAGCAGGAAGAACATGATTAAAAATGTAGATGGAAGGAGTGAATCAAATGATTACGACCTAAATGAACAAAAGAAGAACCAATGTAGGATGAACTTTTTATATTTGATGTTGATTAATGAAATAATTCATCATGAGTTGGTCCTTCATTATAATTTCCCCGTAGACTTAAAATCGGGAACTCGTACCATGGAGTATTTAGAAAAAAAGAAACTTTGAAAAAGTATATAGGCCATATTATAAATCATCAGTTATCAAGGTAAATTACTTAAATCGTGTCACACATCATGTGGCATTGCTATTTCCCAAATACAGTACCTGCTGTAGGAGGGATGTTTCTGGAGGCAATGCCTGCTGTATAATGCTGTGCAGGGGAACTGGGTGCTGCAGGGAAAGGGTTCAACTTACTTATGTTTTATGTCTCCTCAATAATATGCTATTGACCACCCTACAGGTCGACGCCGGACATCATCTGGCGCCGTGTCGGGGGACGCCTGCCGGACGCGCGCCACCACACACGTGACCACAACCGGACGCTGGTCATCACCCACGTGACCGCCGAGGATGCCGGGAACTACGAGTGTACGGGGCACAATAAGGGCGACAACGGACCACTGTCCAGCCAGCCCGCCAAGTTCAAACTCATCGTCAACGGTACGCCACCCAGGGCATTATGTTAGATCTCAACAGCCCGGAAATATATAAATATATATATATGTTTATATATATATGTATATACGGGGCACAATAAGGGCGACAACGGACCACTGTCCAGCCAGCCCGCCAAGTTCAAACTCATCGTCAACGGTACGCCACCCAGGGCATTATGTTAGATCTCAACAGCTCCGAAATATAAATATATATATATATATATATATATATATATATATATATATACGGGGCACAATAAGGGCGACAACGGACCACTGTCCAGCCAGCCCGCCAAGTTCAAACTCATCGTCAACGGTACGCCACCCAGGGCATTATGTTAGATCTCAACAGCTCCGGATTATAAATATATATATATATATATATATATATATATATATATACGGGGCACAATAAGGGCGACAACGGACCACTGTCCAGCCAGCCCGCCAAGTTCAAACTCATCGTCAACGGTACGCCACCCAGGGCATTATGTTAGATCTCAACAGCCCGGAAATATATAAAATATATATAATCCAGTTCCATTCCATATACCTGTAGACGACTTCACTCCCGATGTGGTCCTGGGGGCTGTTTCAAAAGTCGGGAGGGTGCTAAACGAGAGCACTCACAGCCAAAGCGAGAGCTCAACAACTGCACTTGAAGTGTCGCTGTCGAGGTGGAGATGCCGCTCGCTATTGGGTATTGGTAGCGGTTTTGCTGCCGCTTTGATTGAAAGTGCCGCTCGCTCTTGCTAGCCTCTCGCTTTTGAAATGTGACGTGCCATTGGCGAGACCTCACTCAGCTTTTGAAACAGCTCCCAGATGTACTCCAGTTTTGGCGCTGATGCACACATACCCTATTCCATTGCACCGATGGCCTCCAGACAGAAACCAGACAGATGTCCATAGGCCTGTTTTGGTGCCAGGACTTTAACTGGAGTACATCTTGACCACATCGGGAGTGAATTCGGCCATATGGAATCAAGCTGTACAATGTACAGTACTGTACTAGTATAGACTGAATTGCCTGAAAGCATGGCCAATGTGCTCACTCACATTATAGGCCAGGTGACGCCCTCCATTTCTTGGTGCATCAAGTTCTGTATAGGTTGCAGTACATGAATAATTGCACTATTATGATTTCGTATTAGTTTGGCAGTTTCAGAGAGCCAATAAAAAGAGTGAAACTTCAACTTTGAACAATTGATTTTGATGGTCCAACCTACCCCAAGCATAGTTTCGGCTGGGTTTTATAACAATAAGAAAGAAGTATGTAAACAATGAGAATTCTAGTGATAATATCCTTTAATGATTATGATTCCTTGTTATAAACATTTAAAACCTTTCGACCAGGAACTCAAATTGATTCCATATCATCATGAGAGACAGCGCAATCTTTTTCCCCCCTTCTTTTTCAAATTATCATTTCAGAACTAAGATAAATAACTTCGTCAGACCCTTCATATCAATACTCATTCATCCTATATCATGTAGTGGAGGGTAATCATTTCAAGTAAATAGAATTTATGATTATAATCAAGACTGAATCATATATATATATATCTTTTTTTTAGGTACAGTTCTTAACTGTTATTCAAGGTAGCATCAAGCTAGGGGACAGACTTAGCCTCGTCTTACATCTGAATCATTGATATTAGAGCTATCAAATCTCGATGTTGACTGAAGTCCATAAATGGAAGACGATTCTTGTGATGAATGTGTAAGTTGTTTCTCCATTGAATATTGAGTGGCGATAACTAACGAGAGTGGTGTCTGTCTTGCAGCTCGCCCGACCTGGGTGGAGAAACCGAAGCCTCAGAACGTTACAGTGGGAGAGAATGTTACCTTCAAGTGCCGCGCTGCCGGCATCCCTGAACCTACCACTCGCTGGCTCATCAACGGGGAAAATATCCACATGGAGAGTAAGTCACTCCACTACCAACAAGTTACCCAGCTCTATAGGGGAGATATATAAGCCATTTTCCTCCCCTCTTAAGACCCATCCCTCACAAGATACTCCCCTTGATACCAGACTCCTGGGTACTTCTCGTATCTATTTACTACTAGCTAACACCTTTTTTAGTTTTGTTTGGTTGATTGCCTCCCTTTATTTAGTTGCTCTTACAAATTGGAAAGTCTTGTTTTGAACTCGCCTTCCCCACCAGCACCTGGGACTGACACCTGGAAGAACCAATCACAGCTGCATGGATTTGTCCCTCTGCCTTCTCTCCCATATAAGGAATATAGTAGACCCTGCAGCCAATGACTGTATTCAGAGCAAACCACAGCCACCACCCTGACCTCCTCACAAAGTGTTTATAGCGCCTTGGGACGGTTCTACAGTCTATAGTTGACCTGAATCTGGTGCGCCAAAACCATCCTCATAAGATGGCTATCATTAAAGACTGTTCTTCTGAAAGATTTAGATCAGGAGAAAGACAATAAAATACGGACAACATTTATTCAAAGTGATCACTCTGCTATCCTTATCATTGTCTACCCATGAACCCTCCTCTGATTGCCCTTATCTTTCTCACTGCCCCCAATGCTAATCTCTATTGGCTTCGCCTCATGAGATTGCTCTGCATCAAAAGAGCATTGCATATTTCCAGCAGCTTCGGATCTCAATTCAATTCCATTCATGATATTCTATGATTGTTTCTCTTTCTTATGATAGCAGTAATAAGTAAGAATATAGTCATGACGCCAATACGCAAGTCCTTATTCGAGGTGTCGCTGAGAAATCGTTCAGATAGGTTAAATATCTTTGTTCCGAACAATTTGTGTTGGTTATATCATCACTACTGTTGCCATGTTGAATAACTGTTCACTATCATTTTGTTTTCCACAGGTCAGAGCACTACATCGACATTGTCGGTGAACAAAGATGGCGACCTGGTGATTGAACACGTGACCAAAGAGGACATGCGCAATATCCAGTGTAACGTCAGTAACAGTAATGGATACCTGTTTACAGACGCATACCTCAACGTTGTCTGTGAGTACGCCAACACATCCAGGCATTTCATGAACAATTATCTCACCCCTGGTATCTTTGTCCCATAGGCTTAACACTGGGAACTCATTCCCCATGCCCCTAGGAGAATTGCAGTCCGTTCTCCATGATCCTGTGTGTCGTTCAATCTTTTAGTGTGTGCAGGAGTGAGATAAATACAGAAAGCAGCTCATTTTGGTCAAAGTTGTTGTTCTCCAACTTGTTGGAATGCTAAGTGATATTCACTTGGCTGTCACCACATTGATACCACTCCGCATCAAGACCAAAACTTCTTTATAACTGAACAACTAAACGTTTCTATAAAAACTATTAAGAACCACCTTGTTCAAACGGTGTCAAGTTAGGGAAACATAGAATAGTGCTACATCAAATCTATCGACTCACTGTAGCATCTCTATCTTTCTCATTATGATTATTACAGCATAGGATACCACATAGACAAGGACACATTCACATACCCTTTTATATGACATTTTATTATATACCCATGCAGTATATTTGAAAATTACGTACTGCTGCTCCCTATGCAGTATAACTTGTATACTGAACCCTGTGCAGAACACTGTTACCCTGAAACATCAGCAGTGTGTGGGCTTTCATGCTGACATGTCTTCTATGCCAATATATGGTAAGATTTTATTAATTTTTGGTATATGATAAATATATAACGACCCTCCAGGCTTGCACAAGCTACGAAACTCGCTGGGAATTGATGTTATTCACGGAACTCTGCCTGGGGCCCCGTCCCGTAAAAAACAGCAACTCGCCATCTCGTTTTGTAGCATGTACATCATGGTCAGGTCGTTCTATATAAATAAGAATTGTCGATCACCCTTAGACAGGAACATGTTACACTAACCCACCTCCCCTTCCCTCATCACAGACCCCACCACCATCGGCGTCCCTCCCCGTGACGTCATCCTCATGCCGGGTCACGTGGTACGCTTTGAGTGTGGCTTCGAGTCGGACCCTGGGACTCCGGTTACGGTTCAGTGGCTACGTGGTAACATGGAGATCCTGTACGAGGACCGGCGTATCTACGTCACGGATGACCACACCCTGGTGCTCAACACCACCCTGGAGGAAGACGGAGGGCTCTCCTTCGTGGCCTCGTACACATGTAGCGTGTCGAACGGCATCGATGTGACGACGGTGACGGCCAAGCTCCGGCCTCCGGGCACGCTCAGCCAAGTGAAGCCGCGGGCGTCAATGGAACTTGGGGAAGGTCAGGGTGAGATAATCACACTTCGCTGTATCTGTAATTATGTATTAAGAGGAAACAAAGACTTTTGTATTACATGAAATATGTCCCAATGTCAGAGGCGGGGGGATGTATTTCTGTTACATAAGGCCTAGAATGGTATCCCTGATCACACTTCACTGTGTCAGTAAATATATAGTAATTGGAAACTGGGTTTCTAGGCACATAGGGCCTTGTGGTCTTGTTCATGTGTAGCGTGTCTGACGGCATCGATTTGATGACAGTGACCCCCAAGATCCGGCCTCAGGGCACGCTCAGCCAAGTGAAGCCGCGGGCGTCAATGGAACTTGGGGAAGGTCAGGGTGAGATAATCATACTTCACTGTATCTGTAATAATGTATTAAGAGGAAACGTGGTTACTGAGCCTGTAGGGTTGGACGTTCAAAGTCTTTTGTATTATATAAGGCCAAGAACAGCATCCTTAATCACATTTCACTATAATAGTTATTATGTCTTAAGGGAAAACATTATCACTGAGCCCATAGGGACGGACTTTCAAAGTCTTATGTATTACATAAAATATGTCCAAAAGCCAGAGGCTGAGGGAAGTATTTCTGTTAGTAAAGGCCAAGAACACCATCCCTAATTATACTTGACTGTGTCAGTAATTATGTAGTATACAAAACAGGGTTTCTAAGCTCATAGGGCCTTGTGGCTTCATACATGTGTAGTGTGTCTAACGGCATCAACATGACAACAGTGACTGCCAAGCTCAGGCCTCTGGGCATGCTCAGCCAAGTGCAGCCGCAAGCGTCATGGGATCTTGGGGAAGGTCAGGGTGAGATAATCACACTTCACTGTATCTGTAACTATGTATTAAAAGAAAGTGTTATTACTGAGCCCATAGGGACCGAGGTTTGAAGTCTTTTGTATTACATGAAATATGTCCCATAGCCAGAGGTGGAAGGACATGTTTCTGTTACAAAACTCATGCTTCACTGTGTCAGTAATTATGTATCAGGAGAAAATGTGGTTACTGAGCCCATAGGGATGGCCATTCAAAGTATAACATATATTACTATATACCCATGCAAAACAGGTTTATTAACATACCGGTTGTTAAAAATTAAATTAATGATTTAAAAAATTTCTTTGGGTATATAGTAAATATATAACGTCCAACCATGCTTGTACAAGTCACAGAACTCGATGATAATTTAAGGTTTGTACGGAACTCGGCATAAATGCTCGTTCCGTACAAACTGTAAATTACCATCTCGTTCTGTGACTTGTACAGCATGGTCAGGACGTTCTATATAAATATGTGGCGATGCCAGAAGTAGAGGGACATATTTCTGTTACAAACAACATCCCTAATCACAGCATCCCTAATCACACTTCACTGTGTCAGTAATTATATAATATATGGAAACATGGTTACTGTGCACCGTTGGTATGGATCTAATTAAGATCAATTTACTATTGTGAAAAGTTAGTCAGGTATCTTCATAATCTGGTTCCTTTAGTCTTGAACTGTTCTAGTGCATGGTAGACTTAACTCTCTCTTGGCATGGTCACAGCGACACAGTGACCTCACATCCCTGTAACAAGAGGAATAAGGATGAACAATGGAGTACAGCTTAGGAACTTTAATTTCCTGAGAGACAATCCGTAAACATTCTGTAGTTGAGACGCACCTTCATAGTGCTCAGCTATCATCACACAGTATTACATGAAAACTCATAGTAAAGATACAGACCCAAGTTTAGTCTATGATCAGTGTTATGGTATAACTCCAAGTATATCAGATCATGTCTGAATTGTCATTCATTCTTAGTAATGTCTATAACTTCTTGAGTAATTATTTCCTGGTTATTGTTTTATATCCATGTTCGTCCTCAAATGTAGTGCACAGACTAATGGTAATTGTACACAACTTAATCTAGTGTGTTCACAATCTTTTGATGTTAGTCCATTAGAGGTTCGGTTCCTATGAATCCTAGTTAACCTCTCTGTGTTCTCTCCTGTGAGAGTTAGTTGCCTCTAGTCGGTCTGTAAGTGACTGACAGAGGCGGTGGCTTCACGCGATGATCGTTCACTATAGGCGACTCCACTCCATGCAGATTGGCTGGGGCCTTGTTGTTTTTTTATTGTTTTTTTTTATTATCTTTATTTGTATCTCTCACATCGATGAGTTATTCTGATACAAACATGGAGGAACCGTTCAAGTCATTCGTACAGGATTACATTATCGTGACATTACAAAGAAATAGGATAATAACAAAATATAAAGATACCAATTGTATAAATATACCTCTGAAAAAGAAAGAAATTACTTACATTGATGAATTATATAATGAGATGTAATGTTTTTACAAGATAGGTTTCTTTGTCACTCAAACCATTTCTCTGGAGGGAGAATCCAGTGAATGACATCAGTACCAACCTGATCTATGACAAACTACAGTCGTCGCATCTGCAGTCGTCTAGTGTAAACGCTGTATAACATGGCTCCCCCTTTCTCATTGCAGACTTGATGCTGATTGGTCTGACCGCCGGCCTGGCCGCCATTGTTATCATCTGCCTGATTCTGCTGACCGTCGTTAGGAAGCGCCACCAGTCTCTGATGACGCGGTCGGGTACGGACACAAGCGTCCTAACCATACTGTCTGCCCGTGTCGAGGAGGACACTGCCAGTAGGTGGCGCAAACTGAGCAAACCCTACACTCTCCAAGCAGGTCTTTAGTCACCTCTCCTATGGCTGGATGTGACCAAGATTTCTCCTTGGAGAGTTATATTTTTTTTTTTGTCCTAGATGTAGTTCTTGGTGATCTAACTCGATGGGGTTACTCCTGTTGGGTTGGAGGCACAAGGACAAATTTTTTTTCATTCAATAGATATAATTACTAGATTTATATTTTGTTTATTATTGGAACGAGTAATTATTCCATTGGAATTTATATTATTTTATTATTTTTTCTACCCTATCCTAGCTCCAAGGAAAGAAAATGGAGATTTAAAATGTTGTTCATATATATATCATCCACCTAATTTAAAATAATGGAAACTGAATTAAATCAAAAAGAGTAAAGAGAAAGTAAAATATCTTAGTAAAATGATTGAATAATATTGACCAATCTCAGCACTCGGTTTGCGACCAGCTCGTTGACGGTAGTGGACCTAGTGTATTAACTATTGTAGAGAAGCTGCATGATAGTAATGTTCGGTGGGATGTCGATATTGTGTGCTCTTTTCGCCTCAAAGTTCTTGTTGTAGTGTCTAAATGATTGGTGTGAACCCATATTAACATTTGTCTGCATTTTCCTCACCGATGCCTTCCAGTTCCTAAATGTCTTTGGAATTTTGATAATTTGTTATTTTGCTTTTCAAATTCACTCCCTTGATGAATAGAACTGAACGATGGATATACAATTTTCACAAATTACACCTAAGAAAATATGCACAATTCTATTCTAGAAACATGAGGAAAATTCGTTAACCCCTCAAAAATATAAATTTTTCCAATCGCAAAATCTGTCACGATTTTTTCACTTTCGGTAACTGGGAGTGTTTCGACGACAATATTGACTATAGTTTCCTTTCAACAAGGTATTTTTGTTTTTACATTAGATATTGTGAATCTGTTGTCATGGCTTTCAATATTTCTGAATATTATGTATTTCACATCATGAAACTAATCCATAACTGATAAAGTACACTTGGATCTCGAAGTGCAAGGATAAAGGAAACCTATGAAAGTTTAGGCTCATAGCTCCAACCAACATCGAGTTTGAATAATGTAGTAATTCACAAGGCAAAGCCGCGTGAATTATGTAATGATTCAAAGGAGATAGGCTTGAGCTCTGACTGTAAACTTGAATAAGTTTCTATATTTATCTCACCCTTCACATTGACTAATGGGCTAACCTTTGTGACATAATCCCCCTATTGAGTATTATTTTTAAATACCCATTGGCCGTCTATGGGGAAAACACCAGGGGTGAGAAAAAAATGAAAATACACAAACATACTCGAACTACCTTAGGAAATTTGTAACTACCAATTACTGGTGGTCCATGACAACCAGCTAACACTTAGATGATCACCATCAGCCTAGATAAAAGTTTTAAAAAAAAATTAAAAAAAATTGTACTAGATGAGGAGTGAGCAAGACACACCATACCGCTAACCCCACCCAACCATTGCTAACGCGCACCCGCTCGCTGCATGGCCTGCTGTTGTGTGAATTTGCTCGATTTGGAGTAGTGTCAGTGACCGCGTATGGCTCGGTTTTCAGGCGCACCTCCTCAATGTGACATGACGGAATTTCCCTTGCTGCCCTATTTAGATGACGAGTCGCTCGAACAAAAGATTAAGGAGGTGCTCATACTCCGCTCACGGATCGAGCTTGGCAAAATCCTTGGCAAAGGTAAGAGATTTTTTTTTTTTTTTTTTTTTTTTCAAGAATTTGAGACGTGGCTAGATTTGGACTGTACTGGGGAGGTAGCTACAATACCGCGATTTGTGAGCTGATAAATAATAATACAAAATATTTTTGTCCTCTGTACTTATTTCCTTGTTTGACCGTCGCATGAGTATGTCGTGACGCATATTTTCACTTTTTTCCCGTCTTGTATATTTTTTCCCGTCTTGTATATAAGGGGTTATACCTTTTGTCCTGTGATGTACTACAGATCAAACTTTGAATTTTACCTATCAACTTATGAGTGTATTAAAACTATAACTCAACTGTCTTACCTATAAAAGAAAAATTTAAAAAAAAAGTGGTGTTCGGTTAGAAAAATCCAACGTGCATAAATGTGGACTTTAAAGAATGTCTAAAACTATGATTGGATTACCGTTAGCACTAAATGTTGTTAATAACATTACCCGCTGTATACTTCAATGAACTTTAAATAAACACTGCAATATAAAAAAAATATATATATATTTATTAGCTCACAAAATTATCCCGTGGATGGTCTTCCCTTTATGGCGCCACACATACGCTCAATGTAATTAAATCATTGGTTATTTAGACTTGCTCAAGTCTAACAAGTCTAATATTATTATTTTATGTTTTTATGAATTTATTAGGGTCATAGCTTTACAGAAAAGTCTTGCCAGGTTCGACAAAGGCCGATCTGCAACCTGGTCCCTCTCATTTATTTTTTTAAACTTTCTTTAATGTGATTAATGTTTACAATCATTTCCATGGGTCGTTTCATTACATCTATAAAGAAAGAGAGATAAAATAGAGATTAAAGAGTTGTTTTTTAAAATACTCAATGGGTGTTGGATACGAGTTTCCAATGTTGTATCTACAGGGAAAAACTGTATGTATACTCAGTGTTGCAGGTCAATGTTGTAGATTAACAGTGAATTACAGGTCATATATACTGCAAGTTGCAGGTCAGTACTGTATATTTATACTCTGTGTTGCAGGTCAATGTTGTAGATTTACAGTGAATTACAGGTCATATATACTGCAAGTTGCAGGTCAGTACTGTATATCTATACTCTGTGTTGCAGGTCAGTTTGGTCGTGTGTACGCAGGCATGCTGAAGGGGGTTGGACCACGAGGGAAGGGAATCAGCCGCGTAGCTGTCAAGACACTCAAGTGTAAGACATGTCTTCTGTGTTGACTAATTAACATGTTGATTTACTATGAACTGAGCCAATCTGTTATCTCAGACTGGCCGCATTGATAGTTCCTGAAAATCTCATTGAAATCTTTTATACTGTTTGCATTGTCACCCATGCCGTCTGGTGATTACTGGCTTAGATTAACAAGAAGATGGATAAGTAGATACAACAAACGATGGTTTTGTGGACAGACGATTCTGTAAACCACACAAGGTTGTGTTCCACTGGGCTTGCTGAATACCTGCCAGGTGGATATAGAGCCTGTGTGGTGGAGCAGGTCACCTGCTCACCAGCAACGGCTCCACGGCCAAAGCCTGCCAACATCTGATTAAATAGACAATAATTCATGATTTTGTGAACAGGCGGCCGTAAACCACGAGCGGTTGACTTGTGTAATACACGAACATCAGCGAGTGTATTACGACGTCAACCTCGAGTGGTTTACAGAGCCGCCTGTCCACAAAATCAACGTTTGTTGCATTTATTATCCATCTTTTTGAATAAAAAATTACCATATTAAAGGGTATGACATAAGGGACTATTTGTTGCTCTATATCACAAAGGGACTATTTTTCCCGTATACCATGGTTTTGAGGCCGTATATCACAGCTTTGAATCCGTATACCACAGTAATTGTATCTGACAGGTTTTATACAATGGGTAGTGGTTTACTGAGTCCTCATACATTTTCGATGGAGGCTTTGTATACGATGGCTAATAAATTCCCTAGCACTGGTGTATTATCATACGTCAACCTTGTGGTTTACGGCCGTCTGTCCACAAAACCAACGTTGATTGTCTATGTAAGGGGGGTGTTCCACTGGACCGACGGTAGCCGATTCCGTAGCCAGACAACCGCCGATTATTATCGGATGCCCTAGAACTTCTCAAATCTTTGAAAATGGTCATTTATTAAACTATTATTATCAGAATTAAATAAATCACAATATGTGAGCTTCCTCTTAAGGGCCCATGAACAATTGATCGGGTGAGAAATCGGCCTGGTGGATTGTGCCCTTTAACCACTGTTGATTGCCGTCCTCTGTGTGTCCACAGACAAGCCTGAGGAGACGGAAATCGTGGAGCTCTTTCTGCGGGAGGCAGTCATGATGAAGGACTTCAAACACGAGCACGTGCTCAGTCTGATCGGGATCAGTGTGGACGAGGATGGCAGCCCCATGGTCATCTTACCGCTGATGGAGAACAGCGACCTGCGCATCTACGTGCAGGATCCCGAGAAGGTCAACCTCCTACTTTATTATACCCCTAATTAGTAGAAACCGAACGAGAGTTTGACTTGAGAATGTTTATGCCACGATGGGCAGGTCGTGTATTACTACACGAGGCGTAGCCGAGTGTAGTGAGGAGCAGAACCGACATAGAGTGGCATAGACACTGACAAGTCGAACTCGAGTTCAGTTTCGTATTTATCCTACCCCGTCTATGCTTTTGTAGTACTAAAAGATAAATATTGACTCGACGACCAACAGAACTTTTTTTATAGTAGCTGACATCCTGCTCTCTGATTGGTCAATATTGTTATTACTCTAGTGGGATAAAAAACACTTTATGTCACGGCATGTCACATAAAATCTGCCTATGTTAAGTCTATGGCGGTTTTTTATTAGGGGTAGGATAAAGTGGGATATTTAGGAGAAACCAAACGAGAGTTAGTCGAGTTGTTGTTTATTGCACGACGGCAATGTTGTGTATTACTGCTCGAGGCGAAGCCGAGTTGAGTGATACACGACTTTGCCAGAGTGTGATAAACAACAAGACTAACTCGAGTTTGGTTTAGAATTTATCCTACCCCATCTAAATTACTTCAGCAAATTAAGAAATAACATAAAACTCATCGATAATCAGTGATAATCATTGGTCGCTTTTCAAATGACGTCATTTGACAACGGTATCCCACTAGAGCGATAAATTTCATTTTCCTGCACCGTAGACCAAATACAGTCTGCTAATGTTAAGCCTATGGAGTTTTTTATTAGGGGTAGGATAATATCAAGAGACGTCACAAGTTTGAGGCTGAGTTTATTTATGCCACACATTTTGTTGGCTCCATAATTTCATGAGTCAACGATGAGTGACATTACAGAGCCAACAAAATGAGTGGCATTAATAAGCTCAAACTCAAATGAGTGGCGTCTAGATTTTATCCTACCCCGTTTCCATATTTTTTCAGTATCAGAAAGTAGTGGCATAAACAACACTTTATGTCACACCCGTGACATAAACAAATCCCATGTTAAGCCTATGGCGTTTTTTATTAGGGGTAGGATAAACACGGAGAGACTCATGTACCTTCAGCAGGGTTTGTCTGTGACAATATTCCTGAGATTATTTGCTGGTACATAGTCTCCTCGTGTGACACACCTAAGGCCAAATTCCCTGAGACTGAGGGGCAGCAGGGAAAATCGTCAGCGTCAATTTTCCCTGCCACGGTATATAGTCTCTAGCAACTTGGATTTTCAACCTGTTTAAAATGTTTCTGGGACTTTGCTGAGACTGGCGTACCTCTTGCTGATAATGAGGGTCCCCTAGTCTCAGAGGGTTGTAATTTCACGTATTCACACGGGAAGGAGGCCCTGCGCTAGAGACTATGAACCCTGAACATAGGTACTTGAGTCTCAAGGAACGCATTCACACGGGAAAAGGCTATAAGCCAGAAACGAAGTACCTTTTGAAAGGGAGACTATGTACCGGATTTGTCCTTCTGTGTGAATCAGATTCGCCATTTTCCCTAGAGACTGGGAAAGCTCAATTTCAGCATTCTGCTCCGAGATTATTACACAGAGGGAAAATTATCGGAGACTGGGGAAAAATGTAAATACACTATAGTCTCAAGTGCATGGGTGTATCCGTGTGAATCCCACTTAATAGAAAACGTCATAGGCTTAACATTATTTTTTAAAATGTTTATTTCAGAAATTTATCAAAGTAGCTCTGCTCGAGGCAGATCTTCCACTGTGTTTGGATAACATATCGAGATCCATTTTTTTTCCACAATCTTCAACAGAAAAGATACACACAATATTGTTTACATATCAACATGTATGAGTGTAATATGTCTTAATGCCCATGTAAATCATCTCAAGAAAAAGTACGGCAATTGCATCGTATTCTAGGGTATTCCAGCTCCAATATGGTGAGCCATACATGCATATCACCTGAGTGACACTTTAAATATACCTTAGATAACACAGGAAAACAAGAACTGAGTACACAATAATACATTGGCAGGCCTAGCTACCATAGGCATCTTCTTTCAAAGGGAAAACCGAGACAATTATCAACTATGAAATTTAAACAGCCAAAACCCGTTGATACAATACCCTAGTTTGTCTCAGCAGTTTAATCTGTCAAAAAACAATACTCCAGCAATCACACCCACCGTTCACGCTCTAGGTGTGATTGCTGTGTCTCTAATGGCATGAGGCCGGACTCGACTGTGTTTGTCCAAGCAACGGCCTAACTAACCAACGTACCCTTAGGTGGCGTTAAACGGCAACACCTTTAATAAATGGTAACTACTGATGGTTTATAGCATATCTCTATAACTCATAGGTGTTTTTTTTATATTAAACAGTAACCACTGATATTTTACAGGACATCCCTAAAACCCATAGGTTTTTCTATATTATACACTATTTACTGATGTATTACAGGAGATCCCTGTAACTCAAAGGGGTTTTCTATATCAAACGGAAATCCCTATAATTCATGGCGGTTTTCTAGATAGTTACTCTTGATGTGTTACGGGAGATCCCTATAATTCATAGAGGTTTTCTATATCAAACGAAAATCCCTATCACTCATGGGGGTTTTATATATAAAATTTATATCTCTATAACTCAAAGTTTTTTTTTATATGAAATTGATATCTCTATAACTCATCTACAGGGGTTTTCTATACAGTAACCACTGATGTCTTACAGGAGATCCCTATAACCCATAGGGGTTTTCTATAAGGTAACTACTGATGTTTCACAGGAGATCCCTATAATTCATGGGGGATTTGTATACGGTAACTACTGATGTTTTACAGGAGATCCTATAACCCATAGGGGTTTTCTATATGGTAACTACTGATGTTTCACAGGAGATCCCTATAACTGATAGGGGATTTCTATACGGTAATAACTGATGTCTTACAGGAGATCACGGTTCTGGAGCTGCTCAAGCTTGGTCTGCAGGTGGCACGCGGGATGATTTACCTCAGTCAGATGCGCTTCATCCACCGCGACCTGGCCGCCAGGAACTGCATGTAAGTCACACATTGATATTAGCTATGATGCATTTGGAACAGTATACCTCTTACATACTGATGTATCTAAGGCCTGGCGTCCACCTACTATGATAGAAATTTAAACCGATATGGCACCGATACAAAGAGTAAAAAGCGGAGACATATCAGGAAGGTGTAAAATTGTAGACATATATGTCTAGACATGCCAATCCACCATGCATCGTAATGGTTTTTTTTGTGTCTAATCGCAGAAACCTGGTCAACTGCCCTGATATTAGGTGACCTTCCGACGCCATTTATATTTCTTATCGGGATGTGTATCGTAGACCATACGGAGCCATATCGTAGTAGGTGGACGCCGGGCCTAAAACTGCTTATATCACTGTTTCTGCTATGAATTACTTGTACATATTCACCCTGGGTTTTCATATTCGCCCTAAATTTTTTCTGTAATTCTTTTTTCTATTATGTGCCGGGAAGGCACACTGAGGAACTGATTTGTACAGGCTGTTGTTGCCCCTTGGTCGTTTGTAGGGTGGACGCCCTCCGCATTTTCAAGGTTACACCTCCCCATTCATACTAATATCATTCCCACACCATGCCCTGCCCTTACACACCATTTATACTAATCTCATTCTCACCCGCTGCCCTGCCCTCATACACCATAAATATTGATTTCCTTCTCACCCCATACCCTATCCAAACACACCATGAATACTAATATCCTTCTCACCCCTTACCCTGCCCTAAGGCCTGGCGTCCACCTACTACGATATGGCACCGATATGCCCTACGATGCACCTCCCGAAGCAAAATCAAAATCGCGTCGGAAGGTCACCTACTATCGGGGCAGTTGACCACGCTTCTGCGATTAGACACCGATAAAAACCCATTGGGATGCATGGTGGATTGGCATGTCTAGACATATGTCCACGATATTGCACCTACCCGATATGGCACCGATTTTGACATTTTGTATCGATGCCATATCGGGAGGTCTAAATTTCTATCGTAGTAGGTGGACGCCAGGCCTAACTCACCATTTATACTAATATCCTTCTCACCCCATACCATACCCTCACACACTATTAATACTAATCTCATTCTCACCCCATACCTTGCCCTCACTTCTCTAACTTGGTCGTTGCAGGGTGGACGCTCACCGCATCGTCAAGGTGGCCGACTTCGGACTGTCACGTGACCTGTTTGCGCGCGACTATTACCGCATCGAGGACGGGAAGACTCCACTTCCGGTCCGCTGGATGGCGCCAGAGTCGCTGACCAAGTCCATCTTCACCACCATGAGCGACGTGGTCTGTATTCGCACCTTGATGACATTTAAGTTGTTTGGATAAGCCTACATTAACTGCATTGGGACCAGTTATAAATTGTATTGATTCTATAAGAGAATATGAGAACAAACAGAAATGGAGATGAATTGCTGATGTTTTTATATATTGATATTTAAGCTTTTGGTTAAAGTCCATCTTTACCACCATGAACAACGTAGTCTGTATTCGCACCTTGATGTCATTTGCGTCTATTTTGAATAATTCATATATGGCCAGATGTCACGGATCATCATCAAATGGGCAGGGATAGGTGTAAAAAATTAAGTTAGGAGTATGGTCAAAATCTTTTGTGTATAAGTAGTACAGTGGGTGGTGTATATGTTGGATGTATGAGGGTAGGTTAAATACCTATAATAAACATACACCACAGAGCCAAAGTTTGGTAGTACAAATGCTATGTGGAAACGATCGACTCCCTCTTTCTAAACACTGCAGAGATTATACTGATCAATTTAATTTTGAAGCCTAATTATCCTTTTTTTTTAAGCTCCATGACAAGTTTGAGTAGGTATTCTTTCTTTTTGTTTTGAACCTTACTAAGGTTAATATCAGCTAGGGGGTCAATCGTTTCCACAGGGAGTCAATCGTTTCCACATTCTCAGATATGGGTTCATGACCATGTACAGGGAAGGAGTACAAGAAAGCTGGTACCATGTGAAGTTGCCTTGATATAAGGGGGTATTTATATGAAATGGACAGTAGTCAAATATAATATACTTGTTAGCTATCACTGTAGGGTGGGAGTCAATCGTTTCCACACAAAAACTACACAAACCAAGGGAATAGGCTCCCAGGCCTATCATAGTATAGTTAGATGTGATTTTTTTTCATATATACATAGGTACATGTTAAGGCTTACCAGGATATAATTTATTCCTGTCTGTGCTATATGTAGATATTGGGAGGGTTCCTTCTTTAGGGAGTCAATCGTTTCCACACTAAAACTACACATGTACATTTTGCCATGGAGAGAGTATACTATCCTCCCCAAAAATGTGTAAATGGTCTGAAAAAATTCCTTAACCTATGGGGACCCAGTTAAGAACAATAATTGTCAACATTTTATACTCTTTCTACTAATGCTGACCATTGCAATTATGGTATAGTCATTTTATCATGAAAAAACACCCTGTTTCAGGTAGTTTGGGCCTTCTATCTCCGTTATTTATGATCCCACATAGGCAAAACCATGGTTCCCCTGTAAGATCCGATTGAGCCTGACCAGAAAACACGATAAAATAATAAATATCTATTAAATTTAGCGTATTATTGAATGGAGAAGCAATAATGGTTATTTGATGACGATCCGTGACATCTGGCCATATACTGGGCTGGTATACTTGTGCTTGCAGTTTCACTTTCTTGTAACCCTTGTCTTTTTACAAAATTTTACAACATGAGAACACTTTTTATAGTGTTTGCTTAAATTTATTCAGTGGTTCTTAAGGTCTGGCGTCCACCTACTACGATAGAAATTTAGACCTACCGATATGGCACCGATCGGAGACAAATCGGAGACATATCGGGAAGGTGTTAAATGGTAGACAAATGACTATACATGCCAATCCACCATGCATCGCAAGTTTTTTTTTCGGTGCCTAATCGCAGAAACATGGTCAACTGCCTCGATATTAGGTGACCTTCTGACACGATTTTGATTTCTTCTCGGGAGGTGCATCATAGACCATATCGGAGCCATATCGTAGTAGGTGGACTCCAGGCCTAACTCTTGTATATCCAAAAGTCCATAAAGTAGTGTATCATGAGCAACACCAATGAATATTCCTTCTGAGGTCCTCTAGGCATCATTGTTCCAATATTAACACAAATGTTTTAACAAAGAAATAATGGAGCAATATTCAGGAAATCTTCAGGAAATGTAGATATAACATCATATTCAATATTTCTATTCAAAATAAATAAAATATTTTTGATTATGTGTCATATTGCATGATTACAAACTAGAACAATGAGTTTTAACCATCATGTGCCCGTCCTCTAGCCAGACAAACTGCCACCAGCACCCGTCTCTATGGGAGTAGCTGGGCCCAAGGCAGCCGTCTTTAAAGGCAGCATTTCTATGTTTTAATGAAATAATGCGAACATATTGATAATATTTTCCCAACTTATGTAAATATCATTACTATAATATAACATCCTAACTATTTTTTATTATTACGGAGGTGTAATGTACAAATTACGTCACTGTGGATTATGTGCAGGTGTGAAAATTGTACTGCAGTGGCGTATTTCGGAGTGTGTATTTGGTACTATGCAGCATAGTGAAAGGGTTAAATACATTCTTTGCGCCCATTCCTTTACAAGCTGTCTAACATCTAGTCGACATGTATCACGCCCCTGCTCTATACGCCTACTATACTAATATCATTCTCACCCCACACCCCTCCCTCACACATCATTAATATACGCAGTTTTAGATACATTGTTCAGCATTGTGTATGTGACACTTGCAGTGGTCGTACGGCGTGCTGCTGGTCATCTAGTCGACTTGCATAAAGCACCTACCAACTATACTAACATCATTCTCACCCCACACCCCTCCCTCACACATCATTAATATACGCAGTTTTAGACACATCGTTCAGTATTGTGTGTCTGACACTTGCAGTGGTCGTACGGCGTGCTGCTGGTCATCTAGTCGACTTGTATAAAGCACCTGCCAACTATACTAACATCATTCTCACCCCACACCCCTCCCTCACACATCATTAATATACGCAGTTTTAGACACATCGTTCAGTATCGTGTGTCTGACACTTGCAGTGGTCGTACGGCGTGCTGCTGGTCATCTAGTCGACTTGTATAAAGCACCTGCCAACTATACTAACATCATTCTCACCCCACACCCCTCCCTCACACATCATTAATATACGCAGTTTTAGACACATCGTTCAGTATTGTGTATCTGACACTTGCAGTGGTCGTACGGCGTGCTGCTGGTCATCTAGTCGAATTGTATAAAGCACCTGCCAACTATACTAACATCATTCTCACCCCACACCCCTCTCTCACACATCATTAATATACGCAGTTTTCGACACATCGTTCAGTATTGTGTATCTGACACTTGCAGTGGTCGTACGGCGTGCTGCTGGTCATCTAGTCGACTTGTATAAAGCACCTGCCAACTATACTAACATCATTCTCACCCCACACCCCTCCCTCACACATCATTAATATACGCAGTTTTAGATACATCGTTCAGCATTGTGTATGTGACACTTGCAGTGGTCGTACGGCGTGCTGCTGGTCATCCAGTCGACTTGTATAAAGCACCTGCCAACTATACTAACATCATTCTCACCCCACACCCCTCTCTCACACATCATTGATATACGCAGTTTTAGATACATCGTTCAGTATTGTGTGTCTGACACTTGCAGTGGTCGTATGGCGTGCTGCTGGTCATCTAGTCGACTTGTATAAAGCACCTGCCAACTATACTAACATCATTCTCACCCCACACCCCTCCCTCACACATCATTAATATACGCAGTTTTAGACACATCGTTCAGTATTGTGTATCTGACACTTGCAGTGGTCGTACGGCGTGCTACTGGTCATCTAGTAGACTTGTATAAAGCACCTGCCAACTATACTAACATCATTCTCACCCCACACCCCTCCCTCACACATCATTAATATACGCAGTTTTAGACACATCGTTCAGTATTGTGTGTCTGACACTTGCAGTGGTCGTACGGCGTGCTGCTGGTCATCTAGTCGACTTGTATAAAGCACCTGCCAACTATACTAACATCATTCTCACCCCACACCCCTCCCTCACACATCATTAATATACGCAGTTTTAGACACATCGTTCAGTATTGTGTATCTGACACTTGCAGTGGTCGTACGGCGTGCTGCTGGTCATCTAGTCGACTTGTATAAAGCACCTGCCAACTATACTAACATCATTCTCACCCGACACCCCTCCCTCACACATCATTGATATACGCAGTTTTAGATACATCGTTCAGTATTGTGTGTCTGACACTTGCAGTGGTCGTACGGCGTGCTGCTGGTCATCTAGTCGACTTGTATAAAGCACCTGCCAACTATACTAACATCATTCTCACCCCACACCCCTCCCTCACAGATCATTGATATACGCAGTTTTAGATACATCGTTCAGTATTGTGTGTCTGACACTTGCAGTGGTCGTACGGCGTGCTGCTGGTCATCTAGTCGACTTGTATAAAGCACCTGCCAACTATACTAACATCATTCTCACCCCACACCCCTCCCTCACACATCATTGATATACGCAGTTTTAGATACATCGTTCAGTATTGTGTGTCTGACACTTGCAGTGGTCGTACGGCGTGCTGCTGGTCATCTAGTCGACTTGTATAAAGCACCTGCCAACTATACTAACATCATTCTCACCCCACACCCCTCCCTCACACATCATTGATATACGCAGTTTTAGACACATCGTTCAGTATTGTGTGTCTGACACTTGCAGTGGTCGTACGGCGTGCTGCTGGTCATCTAGTCGACTTGTATAAAGCACCTGACAACTATACTAACATCATTCTCACCCCACACCCCTCCCTCACACATCATTAATATACGCAGTTTTAGATACATCGATCAGTATTGTGTGTCTGACACTTGCAGTGGTCGTACGGCGTGCTGCTGGTCATCTAGTCGACTTGTATAAAGCACCTGCCAACTATACTAACATCATTCTCACGCCACACCCCTCCCTCACACATCATTAATATACGCAGTTTTAGACACATCGCTCAGTATTGTGTATTTGACACTTGCAGTGGTCGTACGGCGTGCTGCTGTGGGAGTTGATGACTCGGGGCGCGGTGCCCTACCCGGACGTCGACAACTGGGACATCGCGCACTACATTGAGAGTGGCAAGCGCCTCGCCCAGCCACTCTACTGCCCCGACTCCATGTAGGTCATAGGTGCTTTTATCATCCATCGGATACAAAGACCCCAGCGAAAATGTATGGGGACTCAGTAAACCACGACCCATTATATAGAACCTGTCAGATGCAATAATCGCTGTATTCGGATTCAAATCTGTGGTACATGGCCTCAAAACCATGGTTTACTATATACCCATGCCGTATATACGCACCGTTTCGGCATATGACGTAAAAATACTGTACGGACCAGTGGTCCGTACACCAAAATACAGACTACCTACCCATACACATTTATTAAGATTTTGGTTGTTGTGAAAAATATAATTGATTTTTTTAAATTTCGGGTATAAAGTCAATATATATAACGTCCAACCATGCTTGTACAAGTCACAGAACTCGATGATAATTTACCGGTTGTACGGAACTCGGCGTAAACGCCTTGGTCCATACAAACAGTAAATTAGCATCTCGTACTGTGACTCGCACAGCATGGTCAGGACGTTCTATATAATTACGGGAAACAGTCCTATAGTGCAGTAATTATGTCTTTCTGATGATGACCCATTTGACTTTGGGTCCTCTCCATATCCTGTCTCACCAGTTTTCTGTTACTCTCATTCGATAAAGGTAATATAAGTACTTATAGAGAATGTCTTGACCATGCCGTACATGCTACAAAACGAGATGAACATTGAACGAGGCGTTTACGCCGAGTTCCGTATTTACCGTCAATGTTCATCGAGTTTTGTAGTATGTACGAGCATGGTGGGGTGTTCTATATTTATTTTATACGCGTAAATGTTGAAATTTAACCAGAACATACTGTAAATACAAAAATTATGTCGAATTCGTAAATCCACCGATAGCGCAACGTCGTCAGTACACTCTTATACGGGTATAAGAGTGTACTGTTCAATTATGAACAATGTGTTCAATTCACATATCAACGTGCGTCAAGGTGTTCAACTCACATAGCAACGTGCGTCAACGTGTTCAGTATACATAGCAACATGCGTCAACGTGTTCAGTATACATAGCAACGTGCGTTCAACGTGTTCAGTACACTGCTATACCGAACCCGGTGCAGTATAATATTTATATGTTATACGGCGAAACGGTTCGTATTTACGATATATACGTCATGGGTATATAATAAAATATTATCGTAAAACTGGATGAGGTTTAATCTTGGCCACCGTATTCCACAACTGAAGTTTGGCAAAGTGACTTCATGAGGCGAAGCCGAGTGAAGTCCGGAGCCAAAACTTCAGGAGTGGAATGCGGTGGCCAAGATTAAAACGAATCAGGTTTTGATTTTATCCTACCCGATCTCCTCGATTTTGGAATATTACGTGATAACAATGCTGTATGCCACTAGTGGCATATAAAACGCCGTATGCCAGTCAGCGTGGCATACGGAAACCCAATGTTAAGCCTATGGGATTTTATATTAGGGGTAGGATAAAATCCTGGAAGTTGCTACCCCACGGAATAGACCAAACCCAACTGACGATATATCAAGTAACCCGAAGAAAACCCACATTTCTGTATACTACTTCAACAGATCACCTGTAGGAATTTTCACTTTTCGTCTACTACTCGCTTTAAGAAGCAGTGCCTTTATCATCAAGAAAGCCCTATAGTTTCTGTTCTTTTGAAACTATATCGATTAACTTGACCTACGCTCATGGTGACAATATAATACTTATATAGAACGTCCTAACCATGCTTTACAAGTCACAGAACGAGATACTAACTTACCGTTTATACGGCCGAGGCATTTATGCCGAGTTCCGTACAAACGGTAAATTATCATCGAGTTCTGGGACTTGTACAAGCATGGTTGGACGTTATATATTTACTATATACCCGAAATTATGGGCTATCAATTGTAATATAATCCCCCATTGGATATTTTTCCTAAATATCCAATTGGCGTTAGATACGAGTTCCCAATATTAAGTGTATGGAGAAAGAAATATCAGAGGTGAGATAAAATACGTATACTTTATGGGTGGCCCCTAAGTGAACCTTCCCAGAGCCTCACATCTATGCATTGACTCACCTTATCCCTCCTTATCTCTCCTTATCACAGATACGACGTGATGCTGGCCTGCTGGGAGGACGAGCCCGAGAACAGACCGACCTTCGAGCGGATCGTCAAGGACATTGAGGCGATCGTCGACTCGGCGCGTATCGTGCCCAGCACCTCCTCCCACCTCTACCTTAACATCAACAGCATGGCCGCCGTCTCCGACTACCGCGAGGTCACCCACACCACCGTCTGACGTCACAACGACTTCTGGTCACGTCACGACGCCCGCCTCTGATGACGTCACACACACACACACACACACAGACGAGGACAACACACACCTTCTGATGACGTCACAGCGCACACGGATTCAAAAACAGTGACGTCAGGGAGAATGGTGAATGACGGAAACACACAAGATTTGCAGACGATAATTTCTGATGACGTCACAACGCACAGTAATAATAGTGACGTCATGGGTGAATGTAATGAGATATTCCAACAATTTCCGATGACGTCACAGCCAACGTTAATAAGAGGGCTGTTTAGTGCGTATTCGTTGGAACCAATCAGATCTTGTCAAACTGATGCTATAAATAGAACGACGAATAACATTATCCTTTTCACCACCCAGCTATCAATTTCAGGTCGTCAATATCAGCAATGCTCTCTTTGACCATCACGGACCTTTGTCACTACTCTGTGCTGTACGAACCAGACTATTGTAAGCTGCACTGTGATTGGTTCAGACGATTACGCACTAGACTGTAAGCTGCACTGTGATTGGTTCCGACGAATACGCACTAGTGGTGGAGGGGTGGCGTCACGGATAATGGTGAACAATACACTGCCTTTGCTGACGTCACAAGGGATGATGAGATATTTCAGCAATTCCTGATGACGTCACAACACACGCTTATAATGGTGACATCACAGGTAGTGGTGAATTCGGAACACCTCTCGTGGTACAGTAGGGTGTTGTCGTGTGTTGATGTTGTTGATGTTGTTGCCGTTGTTGTTGTGGTTGTCCAGAGAGAGTTTGATGCTATGTAAACCCAAGTGACGCATTCCAAGATTGTTTCGGATGAGTCTGGACACAGTTGCGAGTGCGCATGCGTATATATGGAGAACATGGCGTCGTTACCATAGCAACACAGACGATATATCCGCCATAGTTGAACAATCGTAATATTGTATTGTGTGTGATATATCGAGTCTATGTAGCGGAGTGAATGCCTACATAAACGAATGAAGTGTCCAGAAGTCAAAAAAGGATATATATCAAGAGGGGAGAGGCACAGTTAACCGGCGGTTCATATTTTCTGGAAAAAAATCCCTGCCCTGGGTAAGTTTCATTGGATCTACCTGATGTCACAGCAACCAGTTATGTCGTGCCATGCCGGATATGGTGACGTCATACAAAGACTATCTATGAAAATAGGAAAAAATAAAATTTGAACAATTTACAGAAACTCACAATGGGTGTCCAGCTTTGATCGACTGGTATGTTCATGGAGATTGATATTCCATTAGTTTAAGAGGCTCCCGTTTTGTAATCCACGAGCTTTTTGTGATATGGTTGAATATCACACTTGTTTATGGAGATGTGGTTGGAGATTTCACTAGCATATGGAGATGTGGTTGGAGATTTCACTAGCATATGGAGTTGTGGTTGGAGATTTCACTAGCATATGGAGATGTGGTTGGAGATTTCACTAGCATATGGAGATGTGGTTGGCGATTTTACTAGCATATGGAGATGTGGCTGGAGATTTCACTAGCATATATAATGGGATGTGGTTGGAGATTTCACTAGCATATGGAGATGTGGCTGGTGATTTCACTCGCACATGGAGATGTGGTTGGAGATTTCACTATCATATGGTGATGTTGTTGGAGACTACACTCCAATATATATGGAGATGTGGTTCGAGATTTCACTCACATAAGGAGATGTAGTTGGAGACTACACTGAAGATATGGTTGGAGATTTCACTAGCATATGGACATGTGGTAAGATATTTCACTAGCATTTGGATGTTCGGTGACATCGCTGCCACTGTATAGTATTAAAGTTCTTCTCTTTGGATGAAGACTGTCACCATAACATCCATACTCAGAAACGGTTGGGTCAAAGTTTGCAAACAATATTGTCTTATTCATTAAAACATTTACTACATACCCACCTATAAAGGTCATGTGTGGATATAAAAAGAGGAATCATACTAGTCATTGGAAAATGTGAGATTTTTAGAAAGCTGTGGTACCTACTGCTTCTGACACACTCCGACATGGCTACGACGTGGATATGAATAAAGGGCTGGATTTGCCGTCGCATGTCTTGGTGTATCTTGTTACATCTTACAGTGTCGGGATATGTCGTATCAACATTGTCGCAAAACGTAGCCGTGCAGTGTCGGGTCTATGTTTTGGTGCTCCACCACCGCGACACCTCAAGACACATCGCGATAAATAAGCACACGATTATTCAAACCTAGTCCGATTTGTCAAGACAAGCAAATCGGGACTAGTCTTGCTATATCTTGTGTGTTGGTGGGATCACCACTTAAAGGGGTGATTCCACTGGGACGTGCGATATATCCCGATCATACCCGATTTGATGACTCGCTAGGTCGGGACGAATCGCGTGCGAATATCTGGTTGAATCATGGCAGTGGAATAGCCCACTTTCAGCGGTATAAGTGGCCACACACATAGGGACAAGTGCACGGCCAGATCTTACAAGATTTATCCTGATTCATCAAGATACAGAAAGGTGCTACAAGACACAGCCCGACCTTGGAAGACAAAGAATATCGTACTGGTGGAGTCAGCACTTAGGCATTCCCGCATCACATCCTGGTTCAAGGGTTAACAAGTTCGGTATCGTAGCGTGTCAGAGAACGACACTGAATTGCCGCATCGTCACTGTGTTGGAATGTTAAACAATATTGTATCGTAGTGTGTCGGTGTGTGTCGGAACGCTTGTCGTAGCTGGTCGCAGGCTTAGTGGGTTAAGGCCTAAAATTTATCATGAACAATAACCACTCCGGGACCACATTACTGGCCTGCTAGATATGGAACTTATATCCGTAGATTTCTCTATGAACTGACTGGCATAAGTGACAGAGAATTAGATACGTATAGGTTAGTCAAATAGTTGTTTTTCTTTCTGTCTGATTAGACTAGAAGAACTAAAGTTTCAGTGATGTTTTACACTTGAGGAACTTCCATATAAGAACTTACCCATGATGGGCTGTAATCCTTGTTTTATCAAATATCTTACGAGATTGGATGATGGAAAATCCTAGTGAGGTAGAACACTTTAGGAACTTCCCTTCCAGGCACAGTGACGGTACTTGAAAATTCCAAAGAAGGACCATTCGCTGCCATAAACCAAATGGGGGCACGTTGCACTTTGTGGGGGAAAATATTTCGGATCGAAAATATATTTCCTCTCGATCTGAACAAAGGTTCTGTCCCTGATCTGATATATTGTAATCCTGGATGATACACTTGAAAACAAAACAACCATCGCAAATATCTCAAAATCCAATATATGTTGCAGTGCTTGGCTTTGACAGAAATGATGTCAAGACCTTGTTACCTACTTGTATCTCAACGTAGATGTTAGGTTTTTCCTTCATTCGATACATCATATATAGGGAGGCAAAGTGAACCCGCTGAAACCACAGATACCCACCTACAAAACACCATTTCCGGTGGCCAGTAAGAACGAGGCTTAGTGCTAAAGCTATGGGGGTTTGAGGCTAGACTTATGTTTTTGGTCTCGTTTGTTACTTTTGAAGTGAAGTTTATAACTATCGTCTCTGAATAACTTTGTTTCAAAACTACGATGACAGTTGTTAAGTTTATTAAAAATTTGGATCTAAAATAATGGAGAATGACACATATAATCTCGAACCTACATAGTCAAAGTACTGAGCACCTATACCCGGAAATAGTATTTTGTGACCGGCTATCTGTGGTTGCAGCGGGTTCACTTTGGCTCCCTATAGACAAACTAATTGGTAGAGACTGAGACCTTGTATGACACCTATTAAGTAAATACCAGACTGGGTTGGTTTACCATTGCCCTTGTTTGTTGTGCTTCAGTACATGTTCAAGATAAAGCCCATTTCCATTGGCCGATGAAAGCGGTCTATCTAGATTGTAAATTTGTGGGTTCCCGTTACAATTGGCCATCTAGGAAATACAGGAACCACCCACGGACCCTTACCCGGGATTTACATTAGACGACAAAATATGTGGCGACTGTTGATCGTCAAGCTGGTGGTGGCAATGTTCACAGCAAAAGTTGTCAGCCTCAGAATGTACCTGAATGTTTACAGTGTCGCTGCCCCTCTAGACGACTAATTTAAGGTGGATTGAAATAGTCACTGGTGTCAGAGCGTTTTCAATAGTCTTAAGGTGGTGCCAAATTGCGTAATCAGATGTAATCAGTCTCTCTGCCTTCGCGATACGCTTGGCGTTTACACTAGATGAATTCTAGTTTTTTTACTGCTAAAAGTCGTCAGGAGGTGCAAAATGCCAGAATCGCCGGCCAGAATAGTCTAGTCTAAACGCTGGGTTAGCACTGTTGACCAAAATCAGTCAATTAAAACAGACTTGAAGGAGAACTAAAATCTACGCTGTATTTGTCGGCCAATGGAAACGGGGTTCATGTATGGACCGAGTTTATTGTACAACACTCCAACCAGACTCTCTGTTTGAGCTCAAAACAATATCTATAGTGCAGTTGGACTATGTGGACGATAATTGCAAGATACTGTGCTTGGAGCGCTGGTTGAAACTTGTTGAGCAACCAGAAGTAATATGAAACTCATCAATAAGACTGTGATGCCTGTATGGGCTGTTTTGTGCCTTGATGTACGAGAAAGGGTCAAGTCTACTAGTTCTTCACAAATATGGTTTACTTATTGCAACACATCTGATGGCTACCTAGGCCAATATAGCACAGAGCCTTTCCTGCTTCACTGGACATCCGCTAGGGCTCACGGGGAGGTCCAGTGCAACCCGTGAGATGGCGCGACCAGTCAGACGTCGACCTCCCTGATATTCATCGCCACATCTGCCACATGGTGTTTTGTTTGGTGTCAGGGGCCGATGGCCGCATATTTATATAGAACGTCCTGACTATGCTGTACAATTCACAGAACGAGATGGTAATTTACAGAACTTGGCGTAAACACCTCGGTCCGTACAAACTGTAAATTAGCATCGAGTTCTGTGAATTGCACAGCATGGTTGGACGTTATATATTTACTATATACCCGAAATTTAAAAAAAATATCAATTTCATTTTGCTTAACAACTAAAATTTTAATTAACATGTATGGCAATGTGGTCCGTATTTTAATGTTCAGACCAGTGGTCCGTACAGTATTTTTA
Source organism: Alentia gelatinosa (assembly GCA_950022655.1). Lineage (NCBI taxonomy): Eukaryota > Metazoa > Annelida > Polychaeta > Phyllodocida > Polynoidae > Alentia > Alentia gelatinosa. Next base: position 40,701,882 of record OX465591.1, read on the forward strand.
CGTTATATGGCGAAACGGTGCGTTTTTACAGTATATACGCCATGGGTATATAGTAAACGCTGGAATAGCTCTGTCCTCTATACATAAATGACCTTGTATGATATATGCGTATACTTTAAGATTAGATTACCTGTGGTGATGATGAATAATTGATGAGTAAGGTGAAGAAAGTGGTAAGATTAGGATCTGGCCGATTGCTATTAGGTTCGCAGTTGTAACATAGACAGTTTGAACAAGGCGCACAGTTTGTGCCAGTTTTAGATATGCGATATTGATACTGAGCTTTATAGCATAGCCTAATTTTAGTGCCGTAAGGTAGACTGGTTCACAAGATGCTATCACAGATGAAATATAGCAGTTTTTATGAGAAAATTATAGACAGTATTGAAAAATGTTATTCTTAGCAATGAAGTATAGTAGACAGCCAGACAGTGTTTGTTCCTGATCAAATATTGCACGATGATATTGAAAACCCATTTTCCTTTTGGTCTACTTCATGTACATTGATACAAAATCTGCATATTTCTTTTTGGAAAGTTTGAAATGTCACTGAAATTAGGATTTGAAAAAAAAACTACCTTCCCAATTCCGCAATTAGTATGTGCAATGTAGGTATCAAAGTGCTGTAATTAATGGGTATAATAGACCTCCGTTAAAGGGATACCCTCGGTTCTGGATCACAGCAGTTTGAGTTGAGTGTCCTGGCTAAGGGGGTGCTCCATATTTTGGTTTTTTTTTAATACCTTTATTTGCCATTTGGTTACAAATATCATCTGAAGGTACACAATCCAGTAAATATGACAGATAAAGTGGCTGCAGATCTCAGTCAATAGTGACTGATTTTAATGATCTAGCCAACCCGGTTACGAGCGATGCATATATAATTGCCGAAGCTTATAACAAAATTAATAAATTCGAGGTTAAATACAAATATAATAAAGAATGGTGATTTGGGTGTGCAGTGCCTGTAAAATCTGATTGCCAGATGTTTACAGATCATAGCTGGTATGTCAAAATAAGATTATTGTAAAACTGGATGAGTTTTAATCTTGTCCGCCGTATTCCACGACTGGAGTTTGGCAAAGTGACTTCATGAGGCGAAGCCGTGTGAAGTCCAGAGCCAAAACTTCAGGAGTGGAATGCGGTGGCCAAGATTAAAACGAATCAGGTTTTGATTTTATCCTACCCTATCTCCTTGATTTTGGAATATTACGTGATAACAATGCTGTGTGCCACTAGTGGCATATACAACTCGGTATGCCAGTCAGCGTGGCATACGGAAACCCAATGTTAAGCCTATGGGAATTTATATTAGTGGTAGGATAATACGCAGAGCGCTAGGAATCCAGAGTCGGCTTGGAGGCTGGTGTAATATACTTACAAAATAGAGTATCGACTACTGAGTATAAGTCCATTCAGACAGTGAAGGTGTGGAAAGGCCGTCCACTGGACTACATCGCACTGCGAATACTCGACGTCGGTGATTGGCCAGGTTGAGGATCCTGGTGCGGTGGAGCAGTGCTGCACAATGACACGAGGCGATCTCCCGACGTCAGTATCACCCACAGTAATCATATTGTATTAATGCGCGACCTAAACACACACTCCCTTGACATTGCCTTTTTGAATGAATTCTTGCATAAAAAATAGGCCTAGTTTGTTTTTCACATATATATATATAAGAAGGTCATAAATAATTACAGAAGCTGGGTGAATGTGCAGCTATCCTTTGTAATTATTTGAGATCAAAACACCACTGTCAATAGAATTTTCTTTAAACCAACAAAATCTAATAATTGATTAGCATTTAGCACTTACCATCGTTTATATGTTGTCAGAAACCATGAATATCACTGCCCTTTAAGATCATCCAATATGATTTTTTGTCTTCTGTTAAAGTAAAATATTTATGTCACCCAACGTACAAAAGCTTCTCTAGTCTTGCCTGTATTTTTTTTCTAAATTTCCGCCTGATATTTCTAGATTTAGCCGACATACCATTAGTACCCATGAACTGTATCAGGTACCATTTGTTTAATTTCAACCAATACATTGTATTTATTACACTTCCTTGCCAGCCGAGCTTATACATTTATCCATGTAACAACAGTGCAAGTAGAAATACCGATATACGGAACATAGCCTACCCTGTTTCACCATCCATCCAATAGGGCTGGTTCCAGCGTGACCCATAAGGAGGCGACACTAGTGGGGACCACCTCCCCCCCCCCCCCCACAACAATGCTATTTAGAGCCACATGGTCGGCCTCAGGGGATAACGACATCCAATAAGGCTAGGCTACGTGTCGTGTACACCTTCATGCCTTTGCAGGAGAAAATTGTTATTTTGTATACCCTGAGGATAATGAGGTATTTCTTTGAGGATTTCAATAGGGTCAATAACATTTGCTCATTGACCATACACATGCCACACAAACAGAATATTGAATGTCAATGAATTTCTGAAATGTCTTGGATACGATTCATTAAGACTATGATGAATCTAAACTGTGAGTCTACAATAGCTCGTTTCATGCTATGGATCGGATCAGTTCATTGTGTCATCCTACGGTATGTTTTGCTTTTAAGATCCATACGTTCTAATTTTCCGAAGAAAACTGTATGGATGGGGGGTTAACTTCCTGTGATATTATACAGAGCACCATGGAACATTTTATTGAAAATAGGAGGTATACATAGAGCGAAATATTATTTTAAAAAATCAACAAAATGAAAACATGTATCATTCCCTTGTAAGTATATACGTTAATTACTGTCTGAATGATTTCCCCTAGCTTTGGGATAACTAGGCGTATTAGGCTGGTAGTAATCACTATATCATGCACAGCTAACAGAGCCTACAGTATGGTCCTAGATGAAGACAATGAATTCTAGTCCAGCTTTAGTATACAGTTACATATGTTTATCATTTACCATTATTGCTGCATCCTACTGAGGAATATTGCTAATGCAGGTTCGAGCTATTTTATGAATTACTGAATGTAAATATGTATGGAAGTTTGTTCCTGATGAAATATTGCATGATGATATTGGAAACTTTTTTTCCTTTTGGACTACTTCATGTACATTGAGACAAAAACTGCACTTTTTTTTTGGGAAAGTTTTGAATGTCACTGACATTAGGATTTGGAGGAAAATTACCTTTCCAATTTTACAAGTAGTGTGCAATGTAGGTATCAGAGTATTGTAAATAATGTAAATATGCTTTGTTTTAGCATTCATTTACATTTCATGGTATGTATACATATATGTCATGGCATTCAAAGCATGATGTATATTGCTAATTATTTCCAGAAAAAATAAAATAATTTCAATTACCATTTACTAGTGCGTTTCCATGTTTGTAAATGCAATATGTCCGTGATATTATTTCCAATGATGTTCCTGACCCAAGTTTGGCCATGGACTCTTTTTTAAATGTTAAATTCTTAGGCCCGGCGTCCACCTACTACGATAGAATCGTAGACCTCCCGATACGGCACCTATACAAAATGTCAGAATCGGTGACATATAGGGAAGGTGCAAAATCGTAGACATATGTCTAGACAAGCCAATCCACCATGCATTGTATGGGTTTTTTATCGGTGTCTAATCGCAGAAACGTGGTCAACTGCCCTGATATTAGGTGACCTTCCGACGCGATTTAGATTTTTTTATTGGGAGGTGCATCGTAGACCATATCGGTGCTATATCGTAGTAGGTGGACGCCAGGCCTTATTCAACAGTATTAAGTAAAAACATAGTCTATACGCCAATACTCGTATACTTCTTGAGATGAAGCCACACCCTTCTCATAAGATCTCACACTCTCTAAGTGGTATTCTGTATGCCAGTCCAAATAAAGCCACTAGGGCGCCAAGTGCACAGTATTCCAACTAGGTGGCATCATTATAGGAATCTGATTACGTGTTTAGCACGGGAGGCAGGCCAGTGGATGATCAAGGCTCTAAACCTAGTCCGTTAAGAATTCTTCTCCCATAGAATTTAGTGAGAACATTGTACAGAATACCACTTAGAGACTGTGAGATCTTATGAGAGGGGTGGTAGCCTATGAAATAACGTTCATAACGGATAGGCAGGTGAATGGGTAGGGAGTTTACCGGAAAGGCAGGGTGATGGGTGGGCAGGTTGATGGATAGTTACATTGGTGGGCAGATTATGGGTTTAGGATGGGCAGCTTAGTAGATGAGTAGATCTATGGCTCAAGAGGTTAATGGGAGGTATGTTGATGGGTAAGCAGGTTGATGGGTGAGCAGGTTAATAGTTAAAGAGCTTTATGAGTAAGCAGGTTGATGACTTGGCAGGTTGATGGGTAGGTAGGTCCATGGGTGGACGTGCTTTTGGGCAGGCAGATTGGTGGCTTGGCATGTTAATGGGTAGGTAGTTTGGTGGGTAAGAAAGTTGATGGGTGTTTAAGTTGATGAGTAGGAAGGTTGGTGGGCAGGCAGGTCCATAGGTATGCAGGTTAATGGATGGGCAGTTTGTGGGTAGGTAGGGTGGACAGGTAGACAGGTTGATGGGCTGTAGGGGAGATGGATAGGCAGGTTGATGGGTAGGCAGGTTGATGGGTAGGCAGGTTGATGGGTGGGCAGGTTGATGGGTAGGCAGGTTGGTGGGCAAGCAGGTTAATGGATAGGCAGGTTGATAGGTAGGCAGGTTGATGGGTGGGCAGGTTGATGGGTGGATAGGTTGATGGGTGGGCAGGTTGATGGGTGGATAGGTTGAAGGGTGGGCAGGTTGATGGGTAGACATGTTGCAGTGTAAGCAGATTGATGGGTGAACAGGTTAATGGTTAGGCATGTTGCGGTGTAGGCAGGTTGATGGGTGGGCATTTTGATTGGTAAGCAAGTTGATGGATGAGAAGGCTATGAGAAAGCAGGTTGACAAGTAAGCTGGTTGATAGGTGGGAAGTTTAATGTGTTAGCAGGTTAATGGGTGTGTGTGTGTTATGTGTTAGCAGGTTCATGGGTGTGTGTGTGTATTATGGGTTAGCAGGTACATTAATAGCTAGATTGGTGACTAGGGTGCCCAATGGGCAGGTTGTGGGTTGGCAGATAGATGGGTGGTTAGGTCAATGGGTACACAGGTTAATCCTTTCAGTCTAAAGGTTATGAAGTAGGCCTGGAGGCACTCCCGAGCAAGGGACGAGGAATGCCCCCAGGAGTCTTTTGGCGCAACTATTAGTAATGCTATGTTTTAATTGAATAAATCATAATTTGTTAACAATTAATTATACAACACAAATTCAATTAGGCCATGATCAAGGACTTGGTGGATTAATGATTCCAGGTGACATATAAAGCTCACTAATTACATTTAACTTCAACATGTCAACTCATTACTCGGCCGACCAGGACATTTTTATTGTGATCTTTATAGATGGAAATTCCAATTTATAGAAGAATTCCAAAAGATATTTGTGAGGAACCCAGAGTTATTTGTATGTGTGTTATAGCCTGGTCTACTGCCTTCTGTAAAACTGGTAAGGGTAGGAGGTCTGCAAATATATGTTTAAAGGTAAGCACTATGTGTGACCTGTGTGTAAACCTTAAACGATACAAAGTTTGTAAAAGATAAGTGTTTTAGTAGTAGAACAAGAATTGTCTCATATTTGTGTATATATGTGTTTTTATGCCAACTGGCCTGCTGTTATCTTCCAGAGGAGAGTTTGCGTCCGGTTGCTACATTGATTTAGTGAGCCTTAAGGGGGTGTTCCACTGGACCGACGGTAGCCGATTCCGTAGCCAGACAATCGCCGATTGTTATCGGATGCCCTAGAATTTCTCAAATCTTTGAAAATGGTCATTTATTAAACTATTATTATCAGAATTAAATAAATTACAATACGTTAGCTTCCTCTTAAGGGCCCATGAACAATTGATCGGCCTGGTGGATTGTGCCCTTTAGTTGTGACATTTAGCTAGCTATCACAAGGAACCACAAGATGTCACTGATAAAGAACTCTGCCTAAGGTTGAGCCAGCACCCCCTGTCGGAACAGTGAGTCCTTTGGTGGCGCCATCTATACACCCCTCTCATAAAATCTCACACTCTCTAAGTCGTATTCTGTACTCTCACTTCGCTCTATGGAGAAGAATTCTTAACGAACTAGGCTTAGAGCCTTGAGAATCCACAGTGCTAACGACGTACATCAATGCACCCAAAGATTCCTATAATCTCAATGATGCCACCTAGCGAGAATACTGTGTCCCAGTGGATTTGCAAGACTCTAAGCCTAGTTTTTTTAAAGAATGCTTCTCCCATAGAGCGCAGTGAGAACCTTGTACAGATTATGACTTATAGAGTGTGAGATCTTATGAGAGGGGTGACCTTTATGCCACTAAAAGCCACTTTCCACTTACTTCCACTGACATTAGCTCTGGTCGAATCTGATCTGAACAACCCTGACTTTCACTTGCCGAGCTAATCTTGTTACTCCCAAAGTCGGCATCTCTGCTTGAAGAGTGAATCATTCTTTCAGCAGATCTTTTGTCACGGTAGTTTCTGTCACAACAGGCTAGTGTGATTGGAGATGGTAGTACTCTCGAAGCCCCTTATCCATATCATCATTTTGTGTATTTTGATAAAGAGACCATGAAGTTAGACTTTGTTATCAATTAGTTAAGTTAGTAATGATTTGTAGTAAGTATTCATAGTTTATGTTTCACAATGTCCCAAAGTGTACTTTGTTTTGAGATAATTGGCACAAGCTCTCTGGCCAGAGGCGATCGGACCGGACCAACCCCTAAGTCGGAGACAGGGGTTGGTTGCCAATCTGCTTTTCACTGGCCGACAAAAACACCAATTTATTGAGTTCTCCTAAAAGTTGGTCAATGGTGGCCAACAACTGTATGACGGGGACTGACAGTTAGTGAGTGTGCTTAATACTCCTTGTTTCTGCTGCATTTGACAGGTACATACCGACTGAACACCATTCTTCTGTCATTATGGCGAACACGTGAGTTTTAATGACAAGACGAGGACAGGTCTGTGACTAACACGCCGCCTACTGCCAAGCTAACAACACTACCAAGCACACTGGCACCATCTGCAGTTGACCAAAACTACACACATTCAAATGACGTCACAAACACCTTGTGCATGCGACGCCTCAAGGATTTAAACGTGTGCCAAATTTTTAGAGTGTTTTATACCAAACTTTTAGCCGTTTTAGACCGTTTGATCACCATAATGCCTAAATGAAACAGAAACCAGTCAAAAAGACAGCTAAATCGAAGAAGCTCGCGGAAATGCAAAAACAGATCTCAGACATCCAGGATGCCATGGCTTCTTTCATCGCGGCACAGACACGTACAACCCAGTCTGTGCCGGACGTTCATGCTCAACAGGCTAATAACACTCAAATTCCAGATGCTTCAAACGGGAGTACACGTACATCTACTCAACTACCCCAACTTCCTTCAACTTCGGTGACACCACTTCCGAATGCAGTATTTGAGGCTTCGCGACAGTTGGACGCGGCAGACCCGGTCGTGGCCGCCATGACAGCTTCAGCAGCAGCCTGGGACTCGGCATCATCTCGCCAGTACAGCCCCAGTTTCGACAACGAGTCTCTTGATGAGATGGCACAACGCATTATTCAATCATCAAGTCACGTCCTCCGACCTCAGTCGGGTAAGTTCACCCAGCCACACCAGTATGTTACTAGAGGCGTAAAGAAAGAGAAGACTACCTTAGGCTCACTTACTATACAGGAACATCTATGGGGCATTTTGAGAATGTTTGATGATGTTCGTACTGCGATTGATTCGAGCCCTTTCTGATCCAACATCTGACGGAAATTATCGGAGATGCTTTAGAGTACGATTTCTCCGCAGTAAGACGCTGGAGTGAAGAGGTTTTTGCCAGGATCGCGGCAGGTAGGTTCCGCTTAGGCTGGCTAGCGAGCCTCAGATCCAGCATCTCCGCACCGCAATATCTTGGTCAGAAAGTGCACGCCTTAAATCAACAGAGGACGACACGTTCTCTAAGAAGGATGGTAAGAAGAAAACTCAGGCCTACCACCACCCACCCTGCAAGTCTTTCAACACTTCTCGGGGTTGCAATCTTCAGGCTCCATACTCTGCTGAGACTGGGGGGATGGTCGCACACGTTTGCGATTACTGTTTCTCGGCACTCAGTCTCTATCACCCTCATACAGTTGCAGAGTGCCGCATCAAAGCTAAGCATGAAGCGTCGGCTAATCCTAACAGGTTGGCTCCTTCAGCTAGTCAGCCCTTTCAATGTCAGGCAGGCACAGGGCCTGCCGATCATGTCAAACGAGCCTAAGATGTTCGTCAATACGGGCGGCTACAGCACGGATCCAGTAGCTACCGGCATCCTATCAGGCAAGCATACCATCATTCGCCCTTTCCCTTCACCAGAGTTCATCGCACGTTATCCAGTACAGGCCGCTCGCTACGCCGCGGTAGTCAACTCTACAAACTACAAATTCTACGGGTAGAGCGCTGGGAGCAATGTTTGACTGATTATCACGATATACAAATGGTGGATTTTCTGAAATTCGGCTGGCCGATAGGCTACGCTTCAACCATGCCTCCGACTCCCACTTACGTAAATCACGCTAGTGCAAGCTCCCATCCAATATGTTTGGACAAGTTCGTACAAATAGAGCTGTCACATGACGCCTTACTCGGCCCTTTCGTGTCATTGCCATTCGGGCCGACGACACAGGTATCACCTTTGATGTCAAGGGCAAAGAAAGACTCCTACGACCGCAGAGTTATAATGGACCTATCATTTCCAGATGGAAAGGCCGTCAATGATGGGATACCAGAGCGTGTTTACTTGGGTAGGGAATCATCCTACACTCTACCGACAATCAGAGACCTGGTCAACCTAGTCGTACAAGCCGGAAAAGGAGCTTTCATTTGGAAAGGCGATCTCAGTAGGGCTTATCGCCAGCTACGCTTCGACCCGGCTGACACTTCTTTCATGTGTTTCCAGGTGGACAAACGTTTTTTTATCGATCTCTACCCCCCCTTCGGGTGTCGCACCTCCTCTGTGGCGTGTCAAAGGACATCTAACGCACTCATTTACATCTTTCGTGAGCTAGGCTTTGTCGCTTTGGCTTACTTAGATGATTTTGCAGGAGTAGCCGCTGCTCGCTCAGAGGCGGACGACGCGTACGCCAATTTCATCACACTGGCAGAGGATCTCGGTCTGGAGTTAGCCGTACACAAGTGTGAATCTCCTACAACCGACATTACCTGGGTCGGGTTCAGCATAGACTCTGTAAATATAACCATCACTATACCTACAGAAAAGCTGACGGAGGTAGTAGAAATCTGCAACGACTGGATCGGTAAGGTCAACGCTACACGATGCGAGTTGCAGTCCATTATTGGTCGTCTAGTACATCTCACACACTGTGTCGCTCATGCCAAAAAGTTCATGGCGAGCTTGTTTGCGGCATTGAGGGCTACTAACATTTCACCTGTGGTCCACATTTCTCAAGGGGCCAGACGTGATCTAGCTTGGTTCATGGCTTACGCGTCGTGTGCTAATGGAGTCCACATCATTGGAATGCAACGCGACACAGTCCAACTAGACATTCACATCAAACAACATGGAGCGAGTGCCAACATCGGCAATGGTGTCATCACATGGGACTGGGATATTTCCCTTCTAGGAGAGGGATTGGACTCGCGCAGAGAGGCCACTCTGGCAGCTCCAATCGCGTGTCACTTCATGTTATCCACAGATCATCGAGGTGTTTGGGTCCTTATTCTCAGCCCCTCTGTGTTCAATCCCGCTTTCTTCCATGATCGTGTACACAAAGACATCTTTGTCTCCAAGTGTGCCAGTCAGCTCTGGTACATAGCCGCTGTTTATGACTGTGAACTTGTTTTCAATGATGCAATCCCTTCATCTCACGCCAACCCACGTGAGGTCAGGTGTCCGCACTCCGACAAACTTTTCACGGTTGATGCTTTCCTCATTTCCAAGCACGGACATGGCGCTACACGCAGAGATGTGGCGCTCCCTGCAAGCGGCACAGGCGTCGACCACCATCAGAAACAAGCTAAGAACAAGCTAAGAAATATATCGAGGGTATACCAAACCCTACGCAACCTTCAGTACTACAAGCATGCTTGTACATACAGTTTCTGGCCTCCAACCTCTCTTCGCCAGGGGCAGTTAAAAACTATCTAGTGGGCGCCAGGTCGTGGATCTTGGATCACGGCGGGGACCCTTCTCCTTTTCTGTCTCCACAGGCCATGGCGGTGGTTAAGGGGGTGGCAGTACGTTTAGGACATATCACGAGGCAAGCACGTCCCATGTCTCAAGGTCTTCTTGACAGCATCTGCGAATTATCGAGGCAGCTCTCCGACGGTCTTCTCTTCAGAGCAGCTGCTTTGATGGCATTCTACTCGCTCATGCGGGCTTCGAATTTCTTCGCCCAAGACAACACATCAAGACGCCCGAACCACTCTACACAGAACTATACTCTTTCATTACCAAGCTGGTAATTAATACTACGGTATTACAACTTTATTTTCATTCACAAGGTTATTTTAATTCAACTATAATGTTGACTCAAATTCATGTTGTTACAACTTCACATAACATCACAATGATTATTTAAACTTTTCCACAGAACTCTTTAAACATAACTTTCAGGTTATGTTTGACAATTAAGTCATGTACTCGTATTTAGTATATAAATACTCCAAATCACATGAACTCGTTTGTTTGTCATTATGTTTCTGGTACTGTATATATACAGACAATGTCCGAACAGATATAACTTCCTCAGCTGCAGCCAACACCAAGGAAAAACTTGAGAGAGCACTACAACCTCTACCTCCATACCGACTCCTACCCCCGCCTACCCCTCGCCTAAGCCCCGCCTAACCCCCGCCTAACCCCCGCCTAACTGTGGTATACAGATTCAAACCTGTGGTATACGGCCTCAAAACGATGGCATATGGGAGAAATAGTCCCTTTGTGCTATAGAGCAAAGAAATAGTCCCTATTATTATACCCTTTATTGTGGAAATTACTGGGTTTAATTTATTAATATAATATGGATAAGGAATACAAGAAACGATGGTTATCTGGACAGGCAGCTCTGTAAACCACTCGAGGTTGACGTCGTAATACACTCACTCGCGCTCGTGTATTACTACGCGTCAACCTCTCGTGGTTTACGGCCGCCTGTCCACAAAATCATCGATTATTGTCTATGTATGCGGCAGGTGTGAAATACAGCTAAGACACGTCCGTATACAAAAGGAAACAGTCTTTTATACGCCTGGTGTGAAATATGGGCATATACATATGAAAACAAGTCAATATACAGCTCATATGTGTGCTACCGCGATGGCGCATGTATGAATAAAGTGGTTAGTTTCGTGCAGTGTCAAAATGTTATGTTCTTGATTGTTGCTTTGCAGAATGACATAATCTATTGCTATTTCAGGTTTGCGATAGTTATTGGAGGAAATGAACCAAGAATGGATTAATTTAGGCAAGAAAGTGTCTTTTTGTTCACAAATGGGTTTAGCTCTTTTGATTGCATCATAATATACTCATCTTTATCCTACCCCTAATATAAAATCCCATAGGCTTAACATTGGGTTTCCGTATACCACGCTGACTGGCATACAGAGTTTTATATGCCACTAGTGGCATACAGCATTGTTATCACGTAATATTCAAAAATAGAAGAGATGGGGTAGGATAAAATCAAAACCTGATTCGTTTTAATCTTGGCCACCGCATTCCACTCCTGAAGTTTTGGCTCTGGACTTCACTCGGCTTCGCCTCATGAAGTCACTTTGCCAAACTCCAGTCATGGAATACGGTGGCCAAGATTAAACCTCATCCAGTTTTACGATAGTATCTAGTACTCTTTGTCTGGTTCGAAAAATATGTCAACATGGTAAAAAATACCCCATCAATCTGCAACAAACAAAAGCATCTTCTCCTTCATTGCTGATGTGAATCAAATAAAACTTGTTGTCTAATATTTTAGCCCTTCAAGTTGGGTAATAGGAAGAGTGTAGTACTATGAACAGTGACTATTAAGGATGAACTTCAAATTACATATGTATGGTCTAAGAAATACCTCTCAAATGGTAAATGTGTTCCATTTATCATAGAAATATCAATGAAAGATAACAATACAAAGGCATCCTTTTGTTTTGGTATTTTTCTTCTTTTATTACACAACGTAGAATTACAATGGAGGTAATCAAACAAATACTTTTAATCGCCATCGGTATTTTAAGAGAGTTATACATTCTACACGAGGTTTTCTTTATTTTTACCATTCTGTACACATCTTCTTCAGTTAATTGATGTGAAATACCTACGTCACTTTGTATAAGGTAGACAAAGACAAAAAACTGACGTAAATCTCGTAATATAAATGAGTTTCCTTAAGTATACTTTAAAACAAATATTGTACGGCTAGTTCCCACCTTTATGAATAAGAGGTGCCACAGAAACACAATACTGCATTCATATCATTTCTCTCAGACTAAAAACAACAACAAGAATCAATATCTATAAGCGTAAATCAATGTGGCTAGTCTCATAATGACTGGCCATATATACTTAGCACCAAACGTTTGCAGCTAATATAAGAGGAATGTAGGGGGAGGAATACGAATATTATTATTATATTCATGCAAACTAATCAAAATGATTTTACACCATTCATGCACACATTTCGCTGTGATGAGGAGAATGGTTTCGGAATTACATCAACATTTATTATGCTTTTGGAATTATTCATCCAAAAATACTTAAAATGTTATTGTCATAGAAAGTAGATAGGATGTAATACATCAGAACCATTTTAGGGAAGTAACATTTTTCTGATGCTCAGAAACAAAAAGAAATAGGTGTGAAATGTTCAAATCTCAACTATTATGCCATTCACATAGAAAGAGTGCAGCATACAAACTCAAAATTCCCTCTTACTCTAAATTGTAAGATGGTTTTGTGCAACTTTTTTTCTAATGTGCTATTGATCCAAGAGGTCAATTCTTTGGCTGCTACATAGAATTATTGGAGAAATAAAAGTGACACAGATACATCCTAATCCTCAGTAATAAAATCTCGGAGATGCTTTTAGAAATCAAATCATCAACTTCATGGCATTAGCCTATCAATCTATCCTTATAATAGCGGATCAAGATGGCTAAACAACTACCTAGAACATACTTAATTTACAGGGAAACACAGAGAAACAAACACACGTTAGAGATTGCACCTCTTAGTTATCAGTACCAGGGAATATTACATTATCTTTCTTCTCCCCTTTGAACGTCTACTTCTATTTTGAGACAATAAGATACAATTCTGTCATCTGTCTTTACCAAATCCATCTAAGCCTCACCTTGAATTCTCTTCTATTTATGTTTCCATGACTGAATAAATACTCAGCTTTCGGGACGAAGTCTTGGTGAGGCGTTTTCTTCTTAGTTTCGTAAATGGAAGGTTGCTACGACATGCTACCTGCTAAATCCCAAATATGCAAATTTATTTGCGAATGTAAAACCAAAATTTAAAATACTTAATACCTAAAATACCTCAGTGGTTTAGCAATGGTAGTTTATTTATATTGCATTTCCTCCAACCTGAAGCTTATTATGAAACAACTTTTAAAAGCAGATATTTAGCATATTAATTTTTAAATCTGGCATGTCGTATCAGTCTTCATGGTTAATCTTTGATTTCAACAGTCTCTCTCGGTGTCCCACCAATATCAGCACAACTCCGAAGGTTGGTATATACTTCCCCCACCCACCCTTACTCTTACCCTGCCTGTCATTGTACATAAGCTCACTGTGTGTCTGCAAGGATAATATGTCTAACATTTACAACCACTCAACATTTGTTTAGTCTATAGTATTCGCCAAGAAGATTCTGTTATAATGGTTTGCAAATATAACACGAGTTGCCACCCACATATGCTGCTAGGATGAACAGTATCAGAACTAGTGCTTTCTGATCTCGCACTCTCTAAGCAGATACTTTGTAGCCAGGTATACACACGCTACTTAAACCTCTGACTGGAGAATATACACTGCTCTCATACTAATATGATTTGAGGTAAATGGCTTTACCTAAATTACATAGGATCCCTTCAGAAACCAATTATACGTCTTGACATATGCTAACTAAAATTGATGTCAAATCAATGCTGAAGAGGTGGGAAATATGGGACTACTTGACACAATTGAAGCATTGGATAGGTCTGGGTACAATGTCCAAGGCTTTGCGAGCCTGCTCGTACAAATTATGCTACTCACTAGTATATCTTGTAAACCAATTTACATACGAAGCACTAATTACAGTTAGGCTACTTTGATATGGTTCAAAGCTCTCTCCATCACAGAGTTATAGTGTCACAGTGCCACGGCTCTACCATGTATCAACATTGTTATGTGGCGATGTCACAATCGAAGACCTTTTGTCGTGTTAAGGGTGTGTTCCACTGGGTAGGCCAGATCTAATTTCAATCAGGCGTCTTCCAAGCATGGTTATAGAGAGGCCCATTTGACGGCGCCCATCGCCCATTCCGCCACTGTACATGTACCGCTGGCGGAAACAGGCAAAAGCTATTTTATCAGTTTTTCGCAGGTTTTAGCAGTACGGCGGCCATACAGCCATCCATGTCAGCTATTTCTATATATCTGCCTGACAGGCTTCGACACGGTGCCCATGCGGCACCTGTTCAGCCTGCCCAGTGGAGTACACCCTTTACAGTCTCACACTGTTGCAAGATCATCTTATGCTAGTCTGACAATATCACAAGATATATGCACGGCAGTGTGATGGTTCCATGACAATAAGGTGTCACAATATGACAGTGTCACAATGTAAATTTGCCACAATACGATAGTGTCACAATATAGCGGTGCCGCAATGTAATGTCATAATATGACGGTTATAGTGTGAAAGCAGCCTCAGAGTGTTATTATCACGTGACAACACCTCATGATGACGTCACAGCGTGAAAATTCTCACATTGTTTCATTGGCAAATATGACATTTATATCTGTCACAGTGCAACAGACTACGAAGCAAATGAAATGCACTTAACACTGTTTACATTTATGAGAAATGCCAACTTGACTGCAACCGTCGCCATTTCTATAAATATATTCATTTTCTTTAAATTCAACATTTTTAAAATACATACATGATTGTAGTTCAATATTCAATCTGGATCAAAGTTTCCTTTACTGATTCATTTAATCTTTATTATAACATCATATCTTAACCGTTGCACAAAACTTGACTTTATATCTCCAGGAATCATAATGTTGAAAGAGACAACGATTATCTGAATCAGAAGGATAATATAATAAATATCTACAGTCCTTCAAGTTCTGTATATATATATATGATTATAGTGTGGAGTGTAAGCTTTAAAGCTTATGATACAGGAATGCCCGTGCGTCTCTACACTTGCGTTACGGTGCTCTGCGGTCTGAAAGAAATAAGACTGTATGAATGAAATATTTCCAGTCAGATAACATGTCTATACAATTCATCCTACCTCTAACAAAAACGCCATAGACTTAAAACATTGTGAGAATGTATTCGGGCAAGCATGCAGTAAAGTGATATTCATTGCATAAGGGTAATAAAGAATATAGACCAATCAGCTGCCAGAACATGACACTGCACGAACATCATTATTTTGCATATGGATGCGCCCGGCGTATATAAGTAGGTATTTTGCGTATACAAGGTCGTCCAATTACCCGTGTGTATACACCTCATCTGTAGGCGTATGTAAGCATCCAGTGAAGAGGGCTTCACTGAGAGCGGGCGGGGGGAGGTGGGGGAGGAGGGCGGGGGGATGGCTTCCTACTGAGGACACCTGTACTTCTACCAACACAAATGGGCAGGAGGCAGTGGGGGGGGGAGAGGATATTTCCTCTCATATACGCCGGGTGTGAAATACAGCCAAGACGTGTCTGTATATAAGGCCTGGGCATATATATATACATATATATGAAAACAAGTCAATATTCAGCCAATACATGCACTTCCGTGATGGCGTATATATGAGTAAAATAGTGGTTCTCGTGCAGTGTGAGTGACACACTAATACAGTCTCTGAAATGTTGACGACCTATGGTCTTAATTTGCAATGTGGCAGCTGCCAATTTCACTCGCTCAAGCAACTTGGAGGAACTGAAATGACTAGTTAGTGGGTCTATTCTAAAGTCATGGAGATGGGGCAGGATAAACACTAAACTGAACTTGAGTTAGTACGGTTTAGAGTTCATCGCACTGCTCTCAGCTAATGCCTCGTGCAGTAATACTTGACCTGCCCATCATGCAATAATATCAAGAGACATCACGAGTTTGAGTCTGAGTTTATTCATGCCACACATTTTGTTGGCTCCATAATTTCATGAGTCGAAGACGAGTGACATTACAGAGCGAACAAAATGAGTGGCATAAATAAGCTCAAACTAAAACGAGTGGCATCTAGATTTTATCCTACCCTGTTTCCATATTTTTTCAGTATCAGAAAGTAGTGGCATAAACAACACTTTATGTCACTACCCGTGACATAAACAAATCCCATGTTAAGCCTATGGCATTTTTTATTAGGGGTAGGATAAACACTAATGCTATTAACTCTCATTCAGTTTCTACTAAGTATTTTATAACAGCTGTACTATTTTAGTTTGTTTTTTGTTGGTTTGGTTTAACATCCAGTCAACCATTACAGGTTCCCACCAGACTTTGTCAAGGTTCATTTACACCACAAGGGTGGTGATCGAATCTATGTGATGAATTCAGGTAGAAATCTCACTCCTACATGTTTCCGGGGTAAGAGTTCTTTTACTTCTCACACAACATGGACACAGTATACTGTTTTGAATTATATTTTATATGAACGCACTATTTCTTTTATATACACTATTTTTCCGTATGCACTGGCGGGGCATACTATACATCCCTATTCTCCAGGTATGTAGATATACACTGACCATGTGTTCTCTATGGACACTATGTATTTATATAGAACGTCCAGACCATGCTTGTACAAGCCACAAAACACAATAGTAATTTACGATTCGTGCACGCCTTGTTTCGTACGAATCGTCAATTACCATGGAGTTTTGTGGCATGTACAAGCATGGTAGGTCGTTCTATATTTACTATATACCCGAGATTAATAAAAATAATTGATTTGATTTGGCCTAACAACTAACACTGTTTCGTACGGTATTTTTACGTTATATGACGAAAAGGTGCGTATTTACATTACATATATACACTACATATATATATATATATATATATATATATATATATATATATATACATAATGGGTATAAAGTAATAGGTGAATATATCTGTATGCTCTGGGTATATAGATACTCTCCGCCCATGTGTTTTACATGAACACTATGTATTGCAGGGATGTCAGTTGGGGTCAGGAAAAATTCCTATATGGGGACTGAGGCCAGTCTATGTATGTACCACCTAAAATGCACATGGTGTATGGGGAATCCCCATCACTGTCCTAGCAGATCCTTGAACATGGACTGGCACTATATGATAGCTAGATATCTGCTATGAGAGTGGATATATGTGTAGTTCTGCACTAGATGGGGTACTCTTTAAAGAAAATCATTTAAGAAAGGTTACCACACACTATCAGGTCTATATTCTGCAGAATATCTTTACAAGTCCATTAGGCATTCCTCTGATATTTTCATTTAGACTTGGTAATGCTTTAATAACTCTATTCTCACATGACACATTTTAAGCCAATCAGATTTCAGTATTCAAGTTTGCCCTTATCTGTAGGAGCATTTCCTACAGGAATCCTACTATCCTACAGCTGTAGGTTGGAGCACTGGGATCCATAGGCCCTCTAACTGAGTGTGCTGTGTGTAGCTGAATTCAGAATTTTGAAAGATTATAGAACAAGTCTATATAAGAGTTTAATTTTTGTCCGTTCCGCTAGAGTGTGTGCCCCGAGGTTGAAAAATTTGTTTATGTGGTCGCAAGCGGTGGACGAAGGAGGTGAAACTTTGATACGCCCCGTCTTTACACATACAAGTCTATATAAGATTTAGATTTTAGGGAACCAAGAGCCTATGTTGTTTTCAAAACATACAATTTCTTGAAATTTTCATCTCTTTGAGATAAAAATGAAAATCCGACATGTAGGCAAATTCCTACAAACTGGCATCCCTGTTATTGGGCGGATGACAAAAATATAGAAAAAGGTAAGTGAAGTACATACTCATCTAAAAGCCGGTGACCCACAGCGTGGTCACCCCCGAGTGTGTCAGATCGATAAGACTCGGGGCTTCCGACTGAAACAGAGAAACAGTCAATCAATTAGCAACATCAACTAATTACAACATCATACAGTGTCACAGCAGTCACAATTACAACATTAAAGTTAACTAGTTGCTGGTCCTTGCTACAAACAAATTAGGTTGTTTATTGGCTTGAAAAGAAAAGATGAAAGGCTTCAGTCAGCTGTGGTTTCAGTGCATAGGAAGCATTGAGTTGTGATTTAAGCAGGTGGATGTGTTAAAGTAAAATGTATAAATATATGTACAGGAGATTTAACTGTATTTTTAAATTGGTGACAAAGTATGTAAATATTGATGTAAAACATGATCAACATACAGGGATTCTGTTTTCAATATGCATAGGAATTGTTGTTTTAGAAAGAGTGTTGAAATATATTTAATGTAGTAAGATTGTGATAGCATTTATCAAAGGTAAGACATATGCAGGATAATGGTATTAATGACCAAAGGTCTGATGGTTAGCCTAGTTCTAGGTCATGCAGTATTTTTAAATGTATCTCCATTTTAGTGCACTGGTAGTTAAGAATATATTTGAAACAGGTTTATATTGGATAAAAAATCTGCTTTGATAGTTGAGTGTGAGGTAGACCTTATACATTCTTGAGCCAGATTTTGCTTGCATAAAAAGTGATGGCTTTGCCTGTTAGGGAAATACAAATAAAGGAATAAACCTTGCACTTTTCTAACACTTTTTCAATTTTAGTGTTGTATTAAACATATGAAATAATTTGCAGATAACTGTAATTTCTAAAGCTAAATACTGAATGTTGGTCCAGAATAAAGAATTGAATGATGCAGACAGTATTATATTTATCAAGAAATTTAATACATATTTCATAAACTGGACAGCAGTTAGGTCCAATAAGATTAGCTAGCATTAACTAAGCTAACCTGAATTTCCCAATACGATCTTTTCGCTTATTGTATAAGGAATGTAATTTATTAAAATGCATTCCAATTCTTTGAAGAAAAAAACGTTTTAACCTTTTGAATATTCATCACTAGGGTTGATTCTACATGCAATGACAATCTAGCACACACCTACACCTTTCCTATAGGGTTCGAGCAAGGTTATTCAAAGGTATTCTATCTCAGGTGAAATAACTCCAATGCCATTTTTTAAATACCTTTGCGATCAAATCTTTCAATGGAGAACGAATATGCTTCGGTATCTTCTATCAGATGTTTGATAATGGTTCTACATTTACTGTTATCAAATTCAGTTCTCTTTATCCTACTGAATGTCTTTAGTAGGTTATATAACTGTGATACGTACATCCACAATTAAACCCAACCATCCGGTTGATAACTTATTACGTGGAAATATATTTCCATCCTAATATCAACGAGGATATAAAATTCCCAATGGAACTCAGGTTTCATCAAACCTACCCTAATCCTGTGATAAACAATAAATAATGTAGCTAGGAGAAGGTATAGTAAATCTTATTTTCCATAGCTAAAGGGTTAGGTGCATATTTTAGCTGCTCTGACATTTAAACACACTTCACATGCATCTGGCTGGTCCTATCTTATTGTCTAACAATGACTTCACTCACACTATACACTCGTTAGTATGTTTTTACAGCTAGAGTTTAGATGTTTACTGCTTACAAGTATACACCTATTCATGCAATACACTGATTTAAGATTTAATGTTATCGTGATAGCTTTGTTAATATTTGCCTTAAAACCATTCGTTAGGTCGCTTCCATGAAGTGAGATCTCACAATAACTTACAAAATATTTATACTTGTGGCACCGCTGTGATGACCGCTGTAAATAAATACACATTAAAACTGTTTATTCTCTCAGTCTGAAAAGCTACAAGCCTGAAAACTGTTTACCAATTTTTAGTTGTTTTTTTTAAACTTCGTCCTCTGTGAATAGGGCTAGTGGCGTGAAAACTTTAAGCAACTCTTTCCATATTAGTCTTGCTATCAGAAATTAGTTATGTTCTCCTGGTTAACATACTTTCTGTAAGGAAAATATTTTATATCATTATATCCAATATTGGCGGATACCTTGCAGGGTAGTTGTTGATTAATGCTATGTCCACCTGCAGAAATAATAGGAATATTTAAAAGCAGAATATTCTTTGGAGCTAGATGTTTAGGATTTCCATGTAATGTAGATTCTTGAATTCCTAAAGCAAAAGGGACAGAGGTAAGAAGGAAACATGAACTATTGTTCAGTGTATGGGTATCAGTGTATATCATAATTGTGTACATGCAATGCTGTACTTGTGTCTTCCCAGAAGAGGCATAGCTAGCAGGAGAGATGTAAAATCAAACCCAGATCCACCACATGCTGCCTTCCTCGCTATCACAAACCTGCAGCTCTCCACATTTCAGTCACCTATGTTTCGTGCATTGGTCATGTGCAGGGAATTCATTCTGTTTTGTTCATTCATCTTTATTATACACCTGTGTACATCGTACTTATGCTTACTGGCCTATGTTCCCTATATCGTATAGATCGTGAACGGCAAAAAGTGCCAAATACTGTTATATGTATATGACCCAGGGGTTCGTTGAATAACTTACACCTACGACAGTAAAGGGTACAAGGAGACCTCGTATGAGGGTTATTGTTTGATATTATCCTACCCCTAATAAAAAGCTCCATAGGCTTAACATTGGGTCACTGTATTCGGTCTGGAGTTCAGAAAAATGAAAAATATCGCTCTAGTGGGATACACTTGACAAATGACGTCATTTGTTAATGTAGAAGTAATTTAGACGGGCGGGGTAGGATAAATTCTGAACCAAACTCGAGTTAGTCGTGTCATTATTCATCGCACTCCGGCAAGATCGCATATTACTGCTCTTGGCTTCGCCTCGCGCAGTAATATGCAATCTTGCCGTCGTGTGATAAACAACAACAAGACTAACTCTTGTTTGGTTTCTCCATAGTATTCAACCTCGTTTGCTAAGACTTTCCTACTTAACGAGGAGACCTTGTGCATGGGTGTTGAATCAAAAGTTAGCTCAAATGGCTCTAGGGCTCGTTGCCATACAGAAAAGGGTCTAACTATAAGATTCTAGATTATTAAACGTGCCCCTGGTTTACAAACTGATCGATTGCGTATTTACCGTAATTTCTTTGCATTTGAAGGTGTATAATAAAAGGAACACAGACATGGCGTATGTAAATCTGGAAATATACAATCACTCCCAGAATTGTTAATACGTCCCTCCACCTCCTGGTGACAGGGATTCGTCTATCCGGGAGTTCGTATCTATCTCCATATACTTCGCCCAGTCAGTTTTCCTAATGTTGAAACACCCTTCTGTGTGTGGTTTGTTGTTAGTTGGTCATGTTCTACATCAATGAGGTTACGAGTAGGTATTAGCAGAGGAACTAAGGAAGCGGTGTGTGGGAGTAGAGCCTGCATCATGGGGAGCGTTGCACTTTACTGAAGTTATTTCACGACCTTCAGGGGGACCATGTTATCCCCTGAGTAATATTTATGTAGCTTAAATCAAAAAGGGTCTAGGGATTCTATCATGGGGTATTTTTTATTTCTAGGATCTATAACGTTTTGAATGTTAAATATATATATATATATATATATATATATATATATATATATATATATATATATATATTAAAAAAACTGCTTCCTAAGTGATTTGATTTATATTGGATTAAAAGCTTATGGAGAACGAAATTGATTATTAAAAAATATACATTAACAATCTGAAATTTGAATCGTCGGGCTCAATTGATAAAATTTAAAAAAAATGGGATTTGTAAGACCTGAAATTGAATTTACGTTATCTTAAGATAACCATGAAAGAAAATCGATTCTAATTTGGTTCACTAAAACCAAATATCAAAGTTATATTGAAAAAAAAACCTGTAATCTAAAGTTCACTGAAGGTGAATTATGAAGAGAGAAATGTTGCTAAAGTCAATTCAAATTCTAAAACCCAACTGTATATCAGATGGGATTGAATTGAAAATATCCCTCGAGCCTGAATTTAAGTATTTTAAGTCTATTATGATGTCAATATGCAAAAATAATTGGATATTCCCTAACAAAAAGTAAATCTTAATGTAATTTGTAAGATGATATGTTCAGAAAAATATACAAAGTATCCAAAATGGATGAACAATCCACTTATAACACAATTGAAGGTGATGCGTATCAATGAACCTGTAAGTGTAAAAAATTTTAGTTTAAGTTTTTTTTTAATCAAATTCTGGATTCCCAGTTCTTCCATTTGACAGCATATATATGACATTTCTAATTGGTGGTCTTTTGTGGTCTTTTGTATTGCTTTCCTTTCATCTAATTTCAATCGTTGAATAACGTTCAAATAGTGCAACCTGTCCCTGTTTTACGGTAGTATTCTGATATTGGGCCGAATAACCGTAAACCGTCTGAAGTTCGAGATTTATAAATGTATATATTCACAATAAACCAAGCCAATAAAGTCTATCTACGGGCTTGGTATAAGAGGGTTTTTGGTTATTTCCAGCCTTTTGATGAAAACATCATGTTTACAAAATGAAACACTTCTAACCACGACTGCTGACTGCAGTAAGAAATGATAGTACATCAGGTATTCTTCTATTTCTAGTAGATTGTCCATGTTGTTATTCCAAGTATTCTGAATTTAGGATACTTATATCATGCCTTGATTCCTTGATCATGGACATAAATTTCCGATAATTACAATGCTCATATATACGACATTTTACATGATAAATAGTATCTGGGATTCGCACTGGCATAGTTCATAATAAACGATAATTCCATTATTTTTCATTCAACAATTGTGATTTGTTTTCGAGAGATAGCAATTTGAGTTTCATCATATCAATTTTATCCATATACAATATCGAATATTCATCTAAATTCATCTAAATTGACGTGAGATAAAAAAATGTAAAAAAATAGCCACCAGATACAGTACAATGCACAGAAGAAGTTACATCTACGCTACACCATTCACCAATACTCGTGGAGAAGAAAGTTCACTGACCAATACTCAACAATCGGCACGAAAGCTAACAAGAACAAAATAGTTTAGATTTTGTTTTCCCGAAGTATTCTTCGACAGAAGCCCTTGTTAGATTTCTAAAAGTGGTATGGCAGTGAGAGATTTATAGTGGTGTCCCCAATCCCGTTTTTTTTTCACCCTGCCACCAAGATGAAATGATCCAAGAGGGTAGATGAAATGCTCAAGTCAATGATAAAAAAAATTGAAAAAGGGTGGTCTCCACCCAAAGGTTGAGGGATTTGAATGTACACCTTAAGGTAATACTACCGGGTATGCATAAGGTGGAAGACTTTATGTACATTGACAGCCCGTGCTCCCAACTCGTCCTACAACCTCCTCAGGGGGGATATGGACCAACGAACGTGAAACTCACTCTCAGAGAAGTATACACATCTTATATTCCAGGGGAGGAAATAAGAATCCCTGGTGGGATGATGAAAGTGTCGTTAGAGCCACACTGGACCACATGCACGATGCCTGGTCTATACAGATGTGTTTCTTGTCTAAAAGTAGTCTTAATCTCCTTCAAAGTTGATATAGTCTCATAATTTATCAAATTACGATTAATTCTATATCATTTACGATTAATTCTATATCATTTCAGAATGTTATAGACAATGTTATATTAGAAATGATTTTTTTTTTTTTAATATTATTTTCTTATTTGTTCAATTTGGGTAAAATAGGTGGTTTGGAATCTGAATTGATTAAAGAAACGAAGAAAAAAAACAAATCCTTACTTAATCTTAATAGTCTTCAATCTGCAACAGACATTGAGACCTATTTTCTTTTAGATAAAACCCACTCTAGTTGAAACTGTCAGGAGTACAGGTTTTCATCATAAATCTGATCCATAGGTTTGTTTTTTCTATCAGAGTTTCCATCAGAATTACAAGATTTGATCATGGGCACATTTCTGTGGATTTCCATTGGATTAAGGAGATAATCTGCAGTTCGTTGGGCCTAAATCCCACATCGGCTGAGGTGTGACGTCGCAGGGGTGGGAGCGCAGGGTGTAGGACATAGCAGGATAACAGCAAACCTTGATCAAACGGCAGTGGCTTCCACGCGTAGCCGTACTTCGTTATCCTCTGACAATTCAGGAGAGAAACCAGAGCAGAAGTTTTAAAATTCCAGATACCAAACACACCGATACACAGTGTAGCCTGATTATTCACACGGTGCTGCTCCGTAAATGCATAGGCTGATGATGCCTCTTTCTCTTGGGGCTAGCTAGATTTCAGCCGCCATTTTGTTTTAATTAGCATATTCTTGCGCATGCTCAGCCCTGGGGGATGGAGCAATCCAAATCTTTCCGGTTATTCTTTTTTTGGGGGTATTTTTTTTTTCGGGAAATAATCATACTGAATGCACAAATGGTTTGGAATGTAATTTGAAATAAGTTTGAATAATAGCGAGCTTTTTTTTTAAATATGTGAAACAAGTAGGGTCTCTGACGGACAATACCCAATAATAACAATCGCAGCAAATTTAAATGTACTGTACGAAATTATATATCCAAACCAAGTGTAATGAAATACACAGGGAGCTTTGTCGAAAATGGGCTGTTCAGGATGAATGAAATAACGCTAACTTTATGTTAATAAAAGCGAATCATGCTGGTCGAGCACTGGCGCACCAATGGTGGCATATTGATAGAACAGGTGGGGGAAAAACAGCCAATGAGCCATCACGATATCTAGGTATGGGGGTATGAAATTGAAACAGGGAGCAGGATTGGTGAATCAAAAAAAAAGAGAGAGACGGTGGCTAAAGGGGTGTTCCATTGGGCTGATAACATGACCACAAAAGAGCATCGTGCATCGACCACATGGCAGCCTTTCGTCAGGTGCTCATCGCAACTGGTGAAGTGGAGCAGGCAACACACGCATCAGTGGCGGCCAGACAATGGTGTTACTATATACCCATGCCGTATATACTGTAAATACACACCGTTTCGGCATATGACGTAAAAATACTGTACGGACCGCTGGTCCGTACACTAAAATACGGACCACCTTGCCATACACATTTATTAACATATCGGTTGTTAGAAATTTAATTAATGATTTTTTCAAAATTTCGGGTATATAGTAAATATATAACGTCCGACCATGCTTGGACAAGTCACAGAACTCGATGATAATTTACGGTTTGTACGGAACTCGGCATAAATGCCTCGGTCCGTACAAACCGTAAATTACCATCTCGTTCTGTGACTTGTACAGCATGGTCAGGACGTTTTATATAATTACAGATGACGGCCCATAAAATCTAATGAACTAGCTTTCGTTGGATGCCTACAAATGTAGCCTCAGGATTTGTACATTATAAACATGTTCGCCTGCCGACCGACGGCATCTGACTCCATGGCCAGCCCAGTGGAACACCCCCTTAAAAAAGAGCATCTGGTTCTGATGAAAAAAAGCTGCACATGCGCACATCATGGTCACCGCGCCACTTCCGGTGTGCAAAGGTCATGAACTGGGTCAACCACTGGGAGAAATTCAAACTTGGGTGGGGGTTGGATTCGGTCACTGGTTGTGATTTTATGCAGATCATGCACTCGAACTGACAAGACAGCATCAAAATAAAAATGGTAATTAATATCTGGTTGGGACGTGTTTACCTAGAGGTCATATACAAAATGGTATGTAATTAATATTAATTAAGAGCATGTTGCGTTACGTCTGACGGCAGTTTGGGGGGTCTACTTACTCGGACAGCCACCTCATCGTCAACTGTCATTAGTGGGAGATATTACTGATGAAACAACAGTCTTTACACAATTAACAATTACATATTAATTAATCAACTCAATAAAGCTTGATACCATTTACTCGAATTATGTCCCGATCCTGCTCAGGCCATGTTCTGTCCCTATTCAGATCAGGGCTAAAGCCCAGTTCCCACTTAACGATTTTTGGGCATCCAGAGGGCACCCGTCGCCGACTATCAGCCAAAATTTCTAGGAGTCACCAAGTGGGAATGCAAAATGGCAAAATCTTAGGCGACTGTTGCCCTACTCCCCATTGTTCAGGCTTGAGTCTGCGACTGGATTCCGTCTAAAATGGGCACTAGTCTCTGGCGATTCAATTTCAAACATGTTTGAAATATATCAAGACATGGTCACTGAACCCCTGCTCCGACCTAGACTGAGTCGCCGACTATGACCATCCCACCCACTGCGCGACTGGCGTTTCCCGGCAATTATGCCCAACAGTAGTCTCAAGGGCAGGAATCGCCAAGTGGGAATGGGCCTTAAAGCAGCCCCCTGATTAGACCCCCGAGTAGTGATCGGCAGCAAATTCGATCAAATGGAATCATGCCTGCTACGGAAGTTGAAAATAGGATAACGATTCGAGGGTTGAGATTTCTTATAGCGAAAACCAAATAAGATGGAATATTAATGGGGGTTAATCAATAACAAGCATATTCAACTTTGAGTACTTAAATCCTAGAGTAAGGGTGTCAATGAAATTAGTACGGGAAGGTAGTTGTAAGCAGCAGAACCGATGAGGTTAGTCTCAATCAAGGGCCTTGAATTCGCGTATTTCCACACACACTCGCTGCCGCATAACATGATATGTAGGGCTGGCCAGACAGCAGGGCGCTAAGCCTAGTCATTCCTTCAAGAAGCAAAGCTTCGAATAAAGGATCAATAAATTTTCAAAGTAATATCAGTAATGCAAAATGGATGTTTTGACAAAAAATCAATCAGGATTTATTAGAATATGAGGGAACCCTTTTACTGAGGTCACAGATTCTGATATTTGAGTACTCATTTCTTAAAGAGATTGGTATAATGGATATGGTGTATTCTTCTCGATGGACTACTATTATCAGTTTTTAATGTGTTTTGCAGTTAAAATTCCCTAATCAACAGTTTTTTCGTAAGGTCAACCCTTATGAATAAACCATCATCAGGACATGGTTCTAACTATGATTACATCGACTGTTCAGTGTGGTTCAGGGATGACCCATCATTTTATATACATCACAATGGAAGTCGTAATAATAGCTTATTCAAACCAGCCCCATTAATGTAACTTTTACCTTAACTAATTCAATTAAGGGTACATCTTACTAATTCTGATTAAAAAACACCTCTAAAGCTTAGCTTAGCTTAAAATCGTAGTGGATATTTCCATGGAAATAGATGTACAGCTATACATTTAGTATATATTTGCTTTAAAAAATCCCTTCCTTATGCACAATTACATCATAATAGATGTGCTAGTGCCCGAGAGACAATTATTTATTACAGCTATATTCTCAGGGCACATCTTATTTTTTAAACTTTTTTTTCACATCTTACTATTTGATAGTAATTAAGTTACCCTTAGTGCTTGCTACATCACGCTGACTAATGTCACGATGGCAATGAGTTAGATTGACATCACAGTGAGACTTACGGTTGTAGGATTCCGACCGTCTCCGGCTTCGCACGAGAAGAACGACGATGACAGTGAGGATGATTGCCACGACGATAGCGCCGATGACGTAGCCCAGACTGGAGGTCGTCAACGCAGCCCCGCCGGCAGACTCTTCCTCTTCTACAACACCATCAATATAAACATCATTATTATCCATCGTATACAAAGCCCCCATTGAAAATGTATAGGGACTCAGTAAACCACTACCCATTGTATAAAACCTGTCAGATACCATAACTGTGGTATACGGATTCAAACCTGTGGTATACGGCTTCAAAACCCTGATATACAGGAAAAATAATCCCTTTTGCTATAGAGCAAAGAAATAGTTCCTATTGTTATACCTGTTAATATGACAATTACTGGGTTTAATGCATTCGAAAAGATGGATAATAGATGCAACAAACGATGATTTTATGGACAGGCGACTGTGTAAACCACTTGCGGTTGACCTCGTAATACACTCGCTAGCGCTCGTGTATTACTACGGGTCAACCTCTCATGGTTTACGGCCACCTGTCCACAAAACCATCGATTATTGACTATTTACACCATCAATATAAACATCATTACGCCATCAATATAACCATCAATACACCATCAATATAAACATCATTACGCCATCAATATGACCACCAACACACCATCAATATAAACATCATTACGCCATCAATATAACCATCAGTACACCATCAATATAAACATCATTACGCCATCAATATAACCACCAACACACCATCAATATAAACATCATTACGTAATCAATATAACCATCAATACACCATCAATATCACTATCATTACGCCATCAATATAACCATCAATACACCATCAATATAAACATCATTACGCCATCAATATAACCATTAATATACGTTTTCTTATTACTTTATACTTTACACTTATTACTTTATCATGATATTGAGCTCTAAATGAAAAACTAGCACAGTAACCCCCAAATCATTAAGATAGATATATGTTCTATACCACTTGAAGATCATCATATTCAGTATCCAAAAAATTGACATGGATTTAAATTTCCAAGACGAATTGTGCAATATGCCTTTAAAGTGTGTATCTATGCCATCGCATTGGCATGGAGGTAAACTGACCAGTGCTTGATGGAGGGACGGCCTAACTGAACAATACTATCATAAACCTGGATGAGTTTTAATCTTGGCCACCGTATGCTATGACTGGAGTTTGGCATAGTGACTTCATGAGGCGAAGCCAAGTGAAATCCCGAGCGAAAACTCCAGGAGTGGCATGCGGTGGCCAAGATTAAAATGAATCAGGTTTTGATTTTATCCTACCCCATTTCCTTGATTTTGGAATATTACATGATAAAAATTTGGTATGCCACCAGTGGCATTTAAACCTCCGTATGCCAGTCAGCGTGGCATACGGAAACTCAATGCTAAGCCTATGGGATTTTATATTATGGGTAGGATAAGCCGCTAGGCGCGCTGAACGGTAACTCACTGATAAGACCTGAATACTTACTATCATCGCCCTTCTGTCTCCTCTCGATAACCACGGAGATTTTGTTTTCGAAGTTTTCTGAAAATAATCAAAAGAAAGAGGTAAATATAACCACATCTAGTGACCAGGATAGACATTTCCAATTAAGGGGAAAATCTAATCTAGCATGGAAAGTGATTTGACAATGTGACGGGTGGGAGTAAAACATGACCATCCCATCAGATTACATCGAAGTATGTACACGTTCATTTCAGCTTTCTATAACACCTTCGGAATCTTCACACATGTTCACTCGCCATGTCAGCTTTTTATTTGTCAATTTCTTTCGTGCATAAGCAACGACCCCATGTATGAGCCACCGGAATGAGCCACGGGAGCCAACGGAAGATAGGGTATCAAACACCCAAGCTGACATCTCCAGTCTAAAGACAGTGTGAGGCCTGTGATTTTATGACATCTAATATGATCGATGCTTATGTCCTGTATACCGCTGCACCATGGTGTTGTCCCATTACCTTAATTCCATATAAGGAATACAGTAGACCGAGTAGCCAATGACTGCATTCGCAGCAAACCCGGACCTTCACCCTGACCTCCTTACATAATATTTTCTCACGCCTTGGGACGGCTCTGCAGTCGAGAGTTGACCTCAAATCTTAGGGGCCACAACCACCCTCATTGACTCCCTACTAGTCAAACACAAAGGGATCAGTTTTGAAACAATTTATCATTGTTATTTCTCTCGCGAGGCACTCTTTGTATTCTGATAGCTACGTTTTTAATCTATATGTTTATTATACCAGATTCTGGAATAACAATTATGATTATGATTATGACGACCGGTGCTGGCAGAGTAAGAATTCCATTAACACTTAAGTACTGAATTAAAAAAAAAAATTATAGAAAAAAAAAATTGAAAAATAAAAAGAGTTACCGTCGACGTTGAGGTAGGCGGCGGCGAGCACGTAGCCGTGGGCGTTGGACACGTTACAGTGATACGTGCCTCGGTCCTCGAGCTTCACGCTGTGGATGCTCAGCTCCCACCTGTCAATACCCATCCTGCCCTGCATCTTCTCCTCTGAAAAACAAAATCTAGTGTTTTAAAGGTGTATCCTACATTTTATGGTGGCGCCACCTGGCGATTCTTTTAAATTTTTTAATCATCAATTGAAACTGATTCCATGGCATTTTTTCTACTTCCAAGTGAGTAGATATAACTTTTTTTAGTTTGTCTAATCTTAATAGGTAAATTAAGCCATGTTACATTTGATTGAATTGTATAGGAAATGTACTGAAAAAATATGGTTACATTCTCTCAAAACTCAAATCAAATCTTCATAGACTGATATTGGTGCTAGAAATCGCCAATTGAGGTAATTGCTTGATACCCAAATGTATGTTGTCATACTCACGCCATATAAACAATCATACCAAATTTCATGAGGTTTCTTTATAATATGTATATATAATGAAAGGTTGCTATTAGGTGAATAATATCAAGAAACGTCATGAAATTTCCTATGATTGTTTGTATGGCGTGAGTTGTCTTTGCAGCATGATATCACAAAGCGGAGCTGAGTGATATCTGTAGCAGAAGACAATGAATGCCATGTAAACAATTATATGAAAATGAGTGATGTTTAGATTTTATCCTACCCTGTCACATGTTTGTAACATTGTATTTCATGTGTGGCATATTATCGTAAAACCGGATGAGTTTTAATCTGGGCTCCCGTATGCGACGACTGGAGTTTGGCGTAGTGATATCACAAGGCGGAGCCAAGTGATATCCGGAGCCAAAACCCCAGGAGTTGCATACGGGAGCCAAGATTAAAACGAATAAGGTTTTGATTTTATCCTACCCCCTGTGAACGATATTTTTATGTGAGGATAATAACAAAAAAACACGATAAAAACTTTCTGAAGTCCTCCATATAGCTCTCCTTGCTGCTCTGAAGGCGCTTGGAACTACTTTCAGCTGCTGATCTCTGATTGGTCCATTTTTGTACGCTCCTAGGAGCGATTTTTTTTCCGTATGCGACATACGGGCGCATACAGAAAGTCAATGTTAAGCCTATGAGACTTTATATTAGGGGTAGGATAAAAAATATTATATGGCATAACATTGATAATAATAATGATAATGTGTGACTGACCTGTGAGGGGCTCGGTGTTTTTATACCAGACGACATCTGGCGTTGGACGACCTTCACCTTTGCATCTGAAGACTACTCGAGGCCCTTGGGACGTGTTTAAACTGACGGGACTCTCTACAAGACGCGGACGGGCTGCGAAAGTCAGAGCAAACACAGGATGAACATATGGGTTTATTGATATTTACACCATGGCCTCAACACTAGTAAGGCCTGGCGTCCACCTACTACGATAGAAATTTAGACCTACCGATATGGCACCGATACAAAAAGTCAATATCGGAGACATATAGGGAAGGTGCAAAATCGTAGAGAAATGTCTAGACATGCCAATCCACCACGCATTGTATGGGGTTTTTATCGGTGTCTAATCGCAGAAACGTGGTCAACTGCCCCGATATTAGGTGACCTTCCGACGTGATTTTGATTTTGTATCGGGAGGTGCATTGTAGACCATATCGGTGCCATATCGTAGTAGGTGGACGCCGGGCCTAATAGTAAGGAACTGTATCAAGATCTATAGCCACTGACAATATGCCATGAATTTTAGTTGCAGAGGATCTCCTGAGGCAAAGCTGGATGTATGTATGAGAAATGAATAACATATTATCGTAAAACTGGATGAGTTTTAATCTTGGCCACTGCATACCACGACTGGAGTTTGGCATAGTGACTTCATGAGGCGAAGCCGAGTGAAGCCCGTAGCCTAAACTTTAACAAATAAAAGGGCTAGTACCATATATATCTGCTTAAACAAAAACAAAATAACAAATAAAAGG
Organism: Alentia gelatinosa; assembly: GCA_950022655.1. Classification (NCBI taxonomy): domain Eukaryota; kingdom Metazoa; phylum Annelida; class Polychaeta; order Phyllodocida; family Polynoidae; genus Alentia; species Alentia gelatinosa. Next base: position 40,734,104 of record OX465591.1, read on the forward strand.
GCCATTACCATATACATCTGCTTAAACAAAAAAGAACAAATAAAAGGGTCCATTACTGTATATATCTCCTTAAAAAAAAGGGCCAATACCATATATATCGGCTTAAACAAAAATAACAAATAAAAGAGGCAATTACCATATATATCTGCTTAAACAAAATAATAACAAATAGAAGGGTCATTATCGTATATATCCGCTTAAACAAAAAAGTAACAAATAAAAGAGGCCATTACCGTATATATCCGCTTAAACAAAAAATTAACAAATAAAAGAGGCCATTACCGTATATATCTACTTAAACAAAATAATAACAAATAGAAGTGACATTACCGTATATATCGGCTTAAACAAAATGATGACAAATAAAAGGGCCATTACCGTATATATCTGCCTAATCAAAATGATGACAAATAAAAGGGCCATTACCGTACATATCGGCTTAAACAAAATAATAACAAATACAAGGGCCATTACCGTACATATCGGCTTAAACAAAATAATAAAAAATAAAATTGCCATTACCGTATATATCTACTTAAAGGAAATAATAACAAATAGAAGTGCCATTACCGTATATATCCACGGCGATCCGTACCGGTTCGCTCTGACCTGCCTCGTTGTGGCCTTGACACACGTAGTAACCCGAGTCGCTGACGACCGGGTCGCGGATGGTCAGTTCGTGTGTGTCGTTGTCGACGTGTGACCGCATGCGGGGCAGGGCCTCCCCGTCCTTCCTAAAGGTCACGGTAGGCGTCGGGCTGAGGGCAAACACCACAAGGAGATTCTCAATCTTTAACTTTAATGTTGGTTACGAGTAGTAAGTGATACAACGTTTTGAACACATGTTGGTGGTTTTCTCTCCGGCAGGTGTATAGAGTGTACTATATGAAGACATGATTATTGTGCTTGAATGGAATCTGTTCAGAGGTATTTTAATCAGAAATATCCACCGAGTTTGAAGAACGAGGTGAATCATTTTTGACCAAAAACATCGAGGAACAGATGGAATTCAGGTAAACTCACTATGTCTCCTTATCATTATATACATATGTGCATAGAGTGCTACTTGGTACTTATATTATTCCTACTCACCAGGCACTATTTTTCTGCCTGGTGACATGGGATATTATTATATACCAGTGCACGAATGTCTCAGGTTTATGCCCCAGTAGTAATGATTTCATTCGTCCACACTGTGGCGTAATATATATAATACTATCCGTTGTACCACGTGACCACTCATTCTCCTATTTAGTGAGTTGTAGAATGGTATTCTTAATGATTTCTAGGTATATAATAATAAAAAGACATAGTGAGTGTGTCTGAATTCCATCTGTTCCTCGATATTTTGGTCAGAAATACTTACCTCATTCTTCGAATTCGGTGAGCATTTCTGACCAAAATATCTCAGAACAGATTCCATTTAGACACACTAACCATGTCTTTCTATATTACTCTGCGGAAAGTAGTCAGTCGAGTGAGTACACTGATACGGGACGGACATGTTGCGACAGGAGCAGGTATGTGTATTACTAAAGCAAACCTTTTCTTTTTCGTGTTGAAGGTTTCTGATCTGAAATTGTTGTGTAACCCACAACCCAGCCCAAGAGCCTCCTGATAGAACTCAATACTGATTTGTTGTTCTCATCGTTACAGAGACTTGGCGAAGTTGCCTTCTGAGGACTAAAATCCCAAGATCTCACACTCTCTAAGTGGTATTCTGTAAAAGGTTCTCACTCTATGGGAGAATAATTCTTAACGAACTAGGCTTAGAGCCTTGAGAATCCACTGGCCTGCCTCTCGTGTTAAACATGTATATCAATGCAACCCAAAGATTCCTATAATCTCAATGATGCCAGCTAGCGGGAAAACTGTATATTTGGCGCCCTAGGGGCTTTATTTGCAGTGGAATAGAGAATACCACTTAGAGAGTGTGATATTATATGAGAGGGGTGACACAACAGGGAACTGTTTCAGTAGTTTTGTGACATGTCTAGATGGCGTCTGTGACACCATACGGACAGATCACAAGATTGCAGTCGATGACATACAGAGTTTCACTCACTTCTCGTAGGAAGTAAACAATGTCACTTTAACATGAGTAGGGGATGCATATAACCTATAATCGCTCCAAATATGAAGAAAATTGGCCACTTCGATCTTCTGATATTTGCTAGTCTTTTTCCGCTGTTGCTTGCACTGTTGGTGCCGCTGTTGATGTCTGTCTAGGCCTAATGTCACAAGACTACTGAAACAGGTCCCAGGACGCCAAAAGACTGGTGCAGACTTGCTGTACCTTGTCACTAGCATAATAGAACTTACCTCCCCGAGAAGAAGCACTTGAGGTGGAAGTCCTCTCCCTCGAAGCCGATTTGAGGACTCCTACTGTGGTACATTAACTGGGGCACCAGGTTGTGCCGGTGAGGGTCTGAAAACAGAGCACAGTCATCAGTATGACAACAACAACATCAAGGACACTGAATATTCAACCCAGCATACTCTCAGTATTTATCCTACCCCTAATAAAAAACTCCATAGGGTTAACATTGGGTCACTGTATTCAGTCTGGAGTTCAGAAAAATGAAAAATATCGCTCTAGTGGGATACACTTGACAAATGACGTCATTTGTTAATGTAAAAGTAATTTAGACGGGCAAGGTTAGGATAAATTCTAAACCAAACTTGAGTTAGTCGGGTTATTGTTCATCGCACTCGCGTATTACTGCTCTCGGCTTCGCCTCGCGCAGTAATATGGGATCTTGCCGTCATGCGATAAACAACAACACGACTAACTCTTGTTTGGTTTCTCCATAGAACTGTTTGTATTCCTGGATACAACATAGGACAGTGACCATAGCCTCACAGTAACACCCTGAAAATCGGATAGGGGATGCTGTACTACGTATATATATATTAATTACAAAATTAACGTGCCCAGGATAGGGGGTGGCTGGATATTTATGAAATTGTTTTTAAAAAGGAAAATAATATTTCAATAAACTTTACATTTACACAGATATACACGCGGTGCGACTCCTTTAAAACCATTAAAATCCAAGTCAAAGAATGAAAGGAACCACTCCATTGATAACTGTACCCGCCACATGGTGATTTATTTGGCGTTGTTGTCAAGATGGTGGCCTCCACATTACTAATTAGGAACTGCATCGAGATCCATAGCCACTGACAATATGCCATGAGTTTTGGTTGCAGGGTAATCTCACGAGGCATACCTGAGTGAGATTATGTAGCAATCAAAGATGAATGGCATATGATCAGTAGCTAGGGATCGAGTGCGGTTTAGATTTCATCTCACCCGTATCACTGACTAATTAACTAAAATGTGGGACATCATCCCCATTGAGTATCTTTTGCAATACTCCCTGGGCGTTGAGTACGAGTTCCCCATGTTAAGTCTATAGGGAAAAAATATCAGGGGTGAGATAAAATAGCTATTTGCTCTATAGAATAGGTTTGGAGGGGAATTGGACGCCTTGAGCCTTTTACCGTTTGAGCCTCCTGTCAGCGCGAAAACGTAGACGCCTTAACCTACCCCTAATTTAGTTTAGATTAACTTGGAATAGGGATGGGCTAGGGTTGTGTATATATAACTATAAACCATTTTAATTGCACTTTTCAAAGTCTTTACACCTAGAGGCTCAAGGCCACCAAAAGGGGGTAGGCTCAAGGCGTCCACAGGGTAGGCTCTAGGCGTCCACAGAAAGCCTCAAAGCGTCCAGGGCTCAAATCGTCCTGGGTGTCTATAAACCGTTTGGAGGCTAGGTTGGAGATAGTCTCTTTCACAGACACTTGGAGGCGCGCAAGGCAGCCTGACAAGGGTCTGTTGGAGTCTAGTGGTTGAGGTAGGGAATTCCATACCCGGAAGCAGTATGGCGGCAGTAATGACGTTACATGTTTATATACAATCGGAAGACAGAGTAAAAATTACCTCAGCAGTTTGTAATGGAATCGTAATTTTTTCAAAGGTTTTAAGTTTTCCAATGAATAATACATGCAGAAATGTATCAGTAGACCACAGATTATCAAATCAGTTTTGGTGATTAGAGAAGTTCATTCATCTGACAGCTCACACGTTGAGGTTTGTTTGGTGTTCCCTGGGTTTGAATCTGTGCTATTTTTAGCATGTCCAACGAGAAAATTCCCAGCCCAGCCAATGAGCGCCCAGCCCTGGTAGACTCCTAGTGACCCTTGCCAGCGTGCCCTGTGCGCCTCAAGCGGTCCTGAAAGAGACTAGGTTGGAGAGTACTGCGCATGCTTACTGGGGTCGACGGTGATGCGCACGCAGCCGGCTCCGTGAACTTCGTTGGCGCCGCGGACTAAACACTTGTAGGCCCCTGCGTCATCACTCACCAGGTTGGAGAACGCCAGACTCCCTGTCGCAACAAAAACAACAACAAAATCAGTACACATTTAAGCCTTTTCAATCTTTTACATATAAACCTTCATATCATTTTTTTGTGTATATCATACATAGATAAGCTGACCACTGAGTGTTTAATCTTAATGAACAATGAGCTGAGTCCAAGAACGAATATAAAAAAGCGGTATTAAAAAGACTATGAATACCCAGGAAAGATTTGTTTAGTGAAAGTAATAGATGAGAAATGACATTTAATGACGAATTTATATGTATATCTATAACTGCAACACTATACATCATACTGTAATATAACCAAGACAGGAAATGTGGGTTATGACGTATAGCTAGATTATTTGTTTTAAGAAATATCGAACCTAATCCTGTCTGTCATCTGGTGCACAAAAGGGTGCAATATTGAATGATAAGCTGATTTGTATATATTTGTAAACACATATATTGTAAATTTGTATGCACTGTTTTCTTGACTGGAAGAACAAATCTTGTATTTGATTTCAAGAAATAAAGCAATTACAACCAAAAAAAGAGCTCTAGTTAAGCCAACCGATTGATGTATTTCTGGTCTAGTATTTCTGGATTGTATTGAAAACAGGCAAACGTTGCCTTATCAAAGAATCAAACATGTGCTGGAAAAAGGTATAGTCTCTGCAATAACCGTACATGGTAAAATTGATTAAATAATAATTGAGGAAAATTCAGGGTCTATGTCGAATCAAGCCACTCTAAATTTCAACTCTAACCGAAATGAGTTTTTTCGGATACAGTTCCAAGGCAATTCCTTGATGTCCATAGAGGCTTACATACTAGCTGAAACAAAATTTAAAAAATGTGAGGACATTGCGCACAGTCAACTCCGAGGAAAATGCATCCGCTTTTATCCGAAACCAGCCGTACCAAACGTAGTAACTGACCCCGTAGAAAAATGCCATTCTCAGTCTTTCGACTTAATAATACAGCCCCTATCCTGCGGCGTCGGGTTGTATTTCTGATTCAAAAGACCTGGAACGACCATCCCTATGGGGTAAGTAACTATGTTTTCTCATAATATTGCTAAAAAAAATCTGTTAGAGTTGTCTCGACCCGTTGGGGGAGTGTATCTCCTGGAAGCATCTTTTTGCGGAAAGTTTTCCAGAAATATTTGTTCTCATGATATTCCCTTATCACATCTTATCAAAGATCACGTGACTCACCGTTGTCGTCCATATTGATCCGCTTGTTCTCCAACACTCGGCGACCTCGACCTTGGCACCGGTCTGAAAACGAGGGCAGTATAGAAAGGGCGGGCTTTTTAAAACGCATCAATCGTCCAAGTGGACAGCTTTACAAGCGACTGGTGATACAGCCCCCGTCGGTCTGTCAGTGCCTCTGACACCCGAGCCTGTTTGTTGCAGTCTGGAGACACTGATATCAGAACATACCCTCAACAGGTTTGTGATGTTCACCATGCCACCCCCTGACAACCAGCAAGCGGTCTCACATGGCCTGGTGCTAAGAGCGACAATTGGAAAATCTGTTACGTCTATGAAAGACACTCTCCTGAAACTTCAAGCATGAAAAAGAGCACTATTTTTGTCATTAAAAGTAGCAGTTTTGGTTTTAGATTCATCATCAAAACAGTTTTGGCACGAGGTTTATCAATGAAAGTAACAGTTTGGGTACTAGGTTTATTATCAAAAGTAACAGTTCTGGCCTTAGATTCATCCTCAAAACAGTTTTGGCACTAGATTTATATATATATATATATATATATCAATAAAAATAACAGATTGGGTACTAGATTTATCATTAAAAGTAACAATTTTAATTGAAATTGAATAGATTTATTGAAATTTCATGTTCTGTTTTCTATTTTCAATATAGTCCTAACAATTGTGGTAAATCGAAATTCATTAATTTGAGGCAACATACTATGGAGGGAGAATAAAATTATAAATTAGCTTAGTGTGTACTGCTTAGAACAACTAGATGATGAAAAACCTGACACACTCCAACAGGGTTCTGAGTGTGTCACGACAGTGGAGGCCGGTTTCAAGACTGTGCACCCGATGCGCGCCCGATACACATCGATTGACTTTATGATTGAATAATAATATACTTTAATATTAGATTACTGCCTGACTTCTGCATTGTGACACTCATTGAATCGGGAGCTGTGTCGGTACCGCGGTCACTTTTTGTGTACTTCCAAAGCCGTTCCGACGCACTACGATACACACCGATAGGCCACGATTAGAATTTACGGGCACCTACCAATACAGCACGGTATCGAATCGGCAGCAGTGGTGGCACAGTTTAAGTGCAATTCAAACGTTGGTACTCATGTACCCCACAGGGTTCAAAATCTCATAGATCCTGTTCCTTGTTAAGTGGAATTCACACGGTAGGATTCATGTACCTCAAAGGGTTCAAAATCTATTGAGATTCTGTCCCTGTCTAGGGGTAAATGTCACCAGCAATTGCAGGGGAAAAAATACATGTCTCAGGGAAATGTAACCCTACAACTTAAATGAAGAAACAGAATCTCAGCAGGATTTGTCTATAATAAGCACACAGTGAGGTACATGAATCCCACCGTGTGAATCCCACTTTAACAAAAGGTAGCCACGGCAGTGCCATGTGCTGAACTGATACTGCCGAACGTTATCAGAGTGCCATGTGATATCTACATTAAGTGTTCCCCCATGGCGCTGACAGAGAACACGTTTTTAATCCTCTCTCTCACACGTTCAGTTTTTAAAGATTGTTCAGTGAGGTGTATTGACAAAGTTGACCGTCACACCGCGCCAGCTGTCACCTAAACATGTTTTTTTTTCTGAGTGTAGGCGTCGCTTGAGGATAAAGGTCCCCTGGAGACCGGTCACGTGTCCAAACAGAAGGCACCACGTGACTCAGTGGGAAATACAAGGAGAATTGACATTTAAAATGAAATAACTTGTTTTTCATAAAATTCGCACCAAAAGGTGATATAACCTAGTTCGTTTGTATGTTCGAGTATCCACCGTTCATAAATGGAGTGTCATGACTATAATAATGTATCTAACAGTTCCATTCAATATAAAAAAGGCAATTGACACGCCACAACAAGAGATGAACCAACGCAAAGCTCAGGGAGATACTGTTACTTTTCTGAGGAAAATTCTCATTTAAAAATCATAAATCACAAGAGTGCTGATGAAATAATGCAATTAAAGGTTTGTCTTATGTTACCAAATATATCCGGAAGAGTTTTGATTGTAGTTCTTGTTTGGGGAACGCAGAATTTAACCAAAGTTTATTGTGAAAAGTAGTAACCTGTATGTGGGCTGTTTAGAATGGAGTTAAAAATGAAATCGTGTAAAGGGAAACGATATCATTAAGGGCAAGGTGAAGAAAACCATCTAATTGTATACGTCCGACACCACAGCCTCTTTATTAGCGACATGGAAGAAAACTTTGATATACTGATTTGTAACTGAAAACGGCTATTAAATACAATTCTTTATTCTAAAAAATCGGTATTCATCATATCCCTGTTAGCGTAAGTCCCGTATTTACTACCCGCTGTCATATACATAGTAATCCTAACATTCAAAGTGTGGAGCGTACTTGCGGGTACGTTCACTTTCAAGCCCAATGCCCATCTACCGATTTCGGAACATTTATGTACGTTTGTCGGCGACAAACGGAGGGTAATTTGTCTCAGCCAAGCCATCCTAATCGAGTCGGTAGATGTGGGACAGCTAGGCAAGGCTACCCAGCGATTAGTAAACAGTCGGTTTCCTTGGTTTTTGCCCTCCCCCAGCGATTAGTTGACCATACACCGATTTTACCATTGTGCGGGTCGAGCAAGGTGTTACGTAATTTGCCTGCGACAAAGTGACCGACTCCTATACGATTTGGGAACTAATCGTTCAACCTTAAACCGGTAGATGGGCATTCGGCTTTATAGGATGGATGATAACGTAAAATAACCGACCTGAGCTGAGTTTTTGCCAGTAAAAGGACACCTTGGCAGTGCCCTGTATGGGGTCACACTGTATCGTCATCTTGTTCCCCACCGAGTTGTTCTGTGAGCGTGTCTGACTGGGGCCTGTGCGTGGTTTTATGTCTGAAACACACAGAAATCACAGTTAAAAATCTGTAACATGGTATTATTTTCTTGAAACATGAAATTAGATTTTGTTATCAATTAGCTAAGTTGATAATGCTTTGTAGTAAGTATTCATAGTTTATATTCCACTGTGTCTCAAAAGTCTACCTTGCTTCGAGATATTTGTATCGAGCTCTCTGGCCATAAAGGGGGGCATCTACCAACCATGACCAAGCTAAGACAATCGGTTCCCAACAAGGTCCATGATTGGCCTATGATTGGAGGCCTTGTCGTGGTTTGTGGACCCCAGTTCTCAACAAGAGTCAATGACAAGGCCAAAACAAGGCCACAATTGGAAGCTTGTAGGGAGCCTTCCGACAAGGCTATGACAACATCGAGCATGTTCGATTTTTCCAACGACTGGACCCTTGTTGTAGAGTGTCATGGCGTGTCAGGAGCGTGTTACAGAGGTCTACAATAGGAAATTTTGGTGGAGCGTGCACTTCCTGACAGGCCCCAACAACGCTGTCGCTTCTTACGACAAGGCTGCGACAAGCGCCGATTGGAACTTTCCTGTCAGCGCTTGTCGTATCCTTGTCGTGGTTGGTGGACGCCATTCTTTAAGCGATCGGACCAGATCAACTCCAAAGTCGGAGACAGGGGTTGGTTGCCAATCTATTCTAACGCCTCACGCAGTAACGCGACCTGCTGGTTGTGCAATCAACACTCACACAACAAACTCTTGTTCAGTTTCTACTTATTATTGGGGGTAGGAGGATACGTCTTATCATCTTGGAGATCATCACTCAAATTCCTATTCAAATATTTTACCTGCTATCAAAAAAGTCATTTCAAGTAGAGACTATGCAGTATTATTACTTGGAAGATACTCCTATCCATGCAGGTAAGGGACATTTCTCATTCAAAAAGTAAGAGGAAAAATCTTTAATGTATATTATTTGTTCAAAGTTCCTTGATATATGCTTTGCGACTGGAGGCGAAAAGAGCTTACACAAGTGAACTTGTTGTATTTTTTTTTACCAATAATTTTTCTAAGAATCCAATGGTTTCCCGACACTTTGCCACTTCCATATAATTATGTCTGAACATAAATTCAAATAAAAATGGAAAAGCATGGGAGGGAAAGATGTTTTGCCCATTGACATATTCAACGTTAGTTGAGATAAGCGGTGGCAGGTGGCGCCACTGAGTACATCAGCGGCCAATCTCGATGGAGTCTTAACAGTCAACTGTATGAAGCATTTAGACTGGCCTCAGTCCCTGTGTCCATCCCACCTCTCCCTCCCTGCCTACCCCCACTGCACGCTGTCCTCACCCCTCCACCTACATACACGAAAACAGGGTTTCATTTTAGGGAGCCTAAACAAACTGATTGTGGAAGTATATCAATGCAAAATAATCCACCAAGGCTGCGATGCATCTAATGCCACACCTCAGCCTGCAGCATTTGTAAATCAATAAATGGGATACAAATGCAGAGCTTGTGCACTTGGATATTCAAGTCTGTACTGCGCTGCATAAGATGTTATGCAGTTCCTACATAATGGTTTTGCCAATTTTTAAAGAGATATACTTCCAAAGTCTGTTTACACTCCCTTTTCCACTTTGCATATTACCATATACGGCAAACTCTGTTTTCGTGTATTCCCCTCTGCCTGGCTGACACAGGTTTGATCACTGAGCCAGTGAGAGGATTGTTTGTTTGTTTGTCTGTGTGTTTGTGGTTGAATGTCCCAGGGGACCCTGAAGGTAAATAGGAACCATCAATGATTTATTCGCTCTTCACTTTCGTTGACTTCTTTCAGTCAATTCTATTCACTGTCTCCAAATATTCTTTAAACAGTCAAAGAAATTTGTCTCTTTCATAAACCTCATGATATCTTTCTTTGGACTAGTTTCAAACAACATTTTCATGTTGTTACTGTTTTCCAAGTACTTCCTTCTGCCACTGAGAGGAACATTACACATTTCAATTTATTTTAATCATTCAATGTATGTTCATGATTAAAGACTTGAGCAAGTCTATAAGGTATTGTGTGTGTGGTGAGGGTAGGGGAGGGGTATGGTGGTGACAGAGTGGTAGCACAACAGGAGCTGGGATTAGAAGGGACAAGACTCCATTAAGCTGTCAGTTTAAGATATATACCAAGATAAAGCAATATCTTTTTGAAGATTTTCTTTATGGAATTCACGGTTGGTGATACATAAGCCGAGCATTGGCGGTGATTAGAATGATAAAGTCATTTCATTTGTAGATAACAGTGGCATAATGTACGTGATGTGGAAAAACCTAGTGTTTGTACAAGAACACAGACTCAACTCAATGTTTTATCAATGACTATGAGCCTCACCCGGCGTTTACACTAGACGACTAAATATGTGACGACTGTAGATCGTCAGCCAATAGTCGTCAGGCGGTGGCAATGTCCACCGCAAAAGTCGTCGACGTCAGAATTCACCTAAGCGTTTATACTGATGACTATGGCTTTTCACAGAATCGCCGCCTATGTAGACGACTATTTCAAACCGGCTTAAAATAGTCGCCGGGGTCAGAGCGTGTCTAATAGTCGTGAGGTGGTGCCTTATTGCGTAATCAGACATAACCAGAGGATCTGCAGTCACCACCGGCTTAGCGTTTACATTAGACGATATCTAGACTTTTACGGCTGAAAGTCGTCAGGTTCAAGAATCGCCACCTATAATCGTCTTGTGTAAACGCCGGGTCAGGTGGCTGGGTATATCCGGTATTCAGAGATGAACTGTTTTATTAGGAAACGTCTTTATTGTGGAAGAAACAGTTCTCTGGGCAATTTCTGTGTCTTATCTTTATCATATTCTATCTATCTGATTTATTAGATGTTATTATTTTGTAAAATGTGTATTAGATTGGTTGATTTCACTGTGTTTGTGTGTATGTCAGGTATGCCCTATTCTGTATGTGGCTTTGGGTTTACCTGGTCAAAGTGCATAGCCTGGAATTGGGAATGTATACATTATTTTTAATTTTCTACATATGTTTCCCCTGACAGGTGTTTAATTATATATAAAAAAAGGAAATCTTTTTGAATGAAAAACGCATCAAGTAAAAAAATATCTAGAAAATTTGAAATGATAAAATCATAGCCTATTTATAGCCAAGTAACTATTGCAACATAATAATTCCGATACTATATGGAAGGCAGTCTATACGCCAAAACGTAATGTCATAAAGGTTACTGCATGTACAATCTGAATGAACAACATAAATCTAATAACCAGATAGAACTTGAAGAAGGAATTACTAATGTTGTTGGTTTTGTGAATAATTGTCCTAAGAAAGTTAAAATTTAATTTCGTAGATTACTCACTTAACCAACAAACACCAGATTTTAAATATTCTGTAGTTTTGTTCATAAATCATAGTGGATTTCATGATGGTTCTGACACAACGTTTCGGCTTTTTAGACAGCCTTCATCAGGTGTGTACTTATACTAGTACTGATGTACATTTTGGGAGCACTTTGGTAAGCAACTTTAAAATTTATGTTTAACTCAAAAATGTTAAAAAAGAAGCTTTTTTTTTCTTTTTTTTTTAAGAATATCTATTGTCCTCTCTCCATACAGAAGTTCTTCTGGGCAATAAGCCGATCCATAGGTAACATTTTCAGTACAAGCAACAACATCGTCGAAACAGGAACATGGGTTAGTAAGGAACACCATTTTTTACAAGAGACTATGTAAGCTTATTTTACTCACACATTCTCTGCAGGAAGGTGACGTTGGACATGGCCGTCCCGCAGTCGTTACTGGCGTGACACTGGTAGAGGCCCTCCGTCTTCACCGTGGACCGGCGCATCTTGAGACTGCCGTCCACCGTCACCTGGTAGTCCGGGTCATCGCCCGTTAACCGGCGCCCGTCCTTGTACCACGTGAAACTGGCAGAGCACAACACAACAGAGTTTTAGTACTGGGCATAGGTGACACAATGGAAGGGAATTTATATCAAGTTGGCAGAGTTTGGATGGGCCGCAATCGTTATCAAGGTGAAGTTGATTGATGATTATGTTTGTAATTTTTTCGTTCCAATGGGTCTGTCTAGGATCCGTGGTTGGAAAAAAATATATGTGGTAGGAGACGGACTCATAAACAGATATGCCACGTATTTTGATATATTGAGTGATGATTATGGCCCATGGAGTATTGTTTAATCTACAATTTGAGTGCGGTTCTGGATTTATCTTGATAATCGACTGGCGCATCTTGAGACTGCCGTCCACCGTCACCTGGTAGTCCGGATCATTGCCGGTTAACCAGCCCCTGTCCTTGTACCAGGTGAAGCTGGCAGAGCACACCACAATAGGGTTCTAGTACTGGACATAGGTGAAGCAAACGAAGGTGGATTAACATCGAATTGGCAGAGAAAGGTAAAGCAAGGAAAAGGGACTTGGCCGAGTGAGGTTATCATAAAGAACTGCATCAAGAATCATATAAATAGACAATAGTCCACGAGTTTGGATGGGCCGCAATCATCATTCAGATGTAGCCGAGTGATGATTACGGCCCGTTAAAATGAGTGGAGTGTGGTTTATTTTATGATTCAAGTGCGGTTCTGGATTTATCTCGACCGTTGAACAGCGCATCTTGAGACTGCCGTCCACCGTCACCTGGTAGTCTGGGTCATCGCCCGTTAACCGGCGCCCATCCTTGTACCATGTGAAACTGGCGGAGCACAACACAACGGGGTTTTAGTACTGGGCAAAGGTGAAGCAATGGAAGGACTTTACATCAAGTTGGCAGAGTTTGGATGGGCCGCAATCATCATCAAGGTGAAGTTGAGTGATGATTATGGCCCATTCAAAGGAGTGGAGTATTGTTTAATTCACAATTTGAGTGCGGTTCTGGATTTCTCTTGATCATCGACTGGCGCATCTTGAGACTGCCGTCCACCATCACCTGGTAGTCCAGATCATTGCCGGTTAACCAGCTCCCGTCCTTGTACCACGTGAAGCTGGAGGAGCACACCACAATAGGGTTCTAGTACTGGACATAGGTGAAGCAAACGAAGGGGGATTAACATCGAGTTGGCAGAGTAAGGTAAAGCAAAAGAAGGGGTGAAGCAAGGAAAAGGGACTTGGCCGAATGAGGTTATTATAAAGAACTGCATCAAGAATCGTATAAATAGACAATACTCCACGAGTTTGGATGGGCCGCAATTATCAAGGAGGTGAAGCAGTGTGATGATTACAGCCCATTCAAACGAGTGGAGTGTTGTTAATTTTCCGATTCAAGTGTGGTTCTGGATTTATCTCGAACATTGACCGGTGCATCTTGAGACTGCAGTCCACCATCACCTGGTAGTCCGGGTCATCGCCCTTTAACTGGTGCCTACCAGTGTACCATGTGAAGCTGGGGGAGCACAACCCAACAGGGTTTTAGTACTGGGCAAAGGTGACACAGAGAAGGGGATTTACATTGAGTTACCAGAGTAAGGTGAAGCAAGGAAAGGGGACTCAGATGAGTTGGCCGAGTGTTATTATATAGAACTACTTCAAGAATCGATAAATACACAATACTCCACGAGTTCGGATGGGCAGCAATTATCATGGAGGTGAAGCCGCATGATGATTAAGGCCCTTTCACATGAGTGAAGTATTGTTTATCTTATGATTTGAGTGTGGTTCTGGATTTATCTCGACCATTGACCAGCGCATCTTGAGACTGCCGTCCATTGTCACCAGGTAGTCTGGGTTATCGCCTGTTAACTGGCGCCCATCCTTGTACCAGATGAAGCTGACGGAGCACAACACAACAGGGTTTTAGTACTTATATAGAACGTCCTGACCATGCCGTACAAGTCACAGAACGAGATGGCAATTTACGGTTTGTACAGACCTTGGCGTTTACGCCGAGTTCCGTATAAACGGTAAATTAAGTCATATGCCGAAACGGTGCATATTTGCAGTATGTACGGCATGGGTATATAGTACTGGGCATAGGTGAAGCAAGGGAAGGGGGATTTACATTGAGTTGACAGAGTAAGGTAAAGCAAGGTTAACTTGGAAGGATAATGAAGTCATAGGTAAAGGAGGTAGTGTAACTAATTAAGTAACCAAGTCACAGGTAAAGCAGTCAATGTCAGGCAGGTTCTCAGTGTCTAAGTGATTCGGTGTCCTACCTGAGTGGCTGGCTGCCGTGGGCTCGACACACCAGTTTGATGGGCTCGGCATCGTTGTAGGAGCGGTGTGGAGGGGGCCCGGAGAAGATGATGGGCGGCAGCCCGGACGCTGAAACGACACCAACATTCACATGTACTTGTTTATCTTTAATTTAGAGCCTACTGAAAATAGGATCTCCGGAGCCTCATGGAGTCTCCAGAATGAAGAACGACTTGAAAAGAATTATACGACTTTCATGAAAGTTCACATCTTTTAGTTGTGTTTAATTTCATAAAGCCTTTACAAAATGGACATGATAATACACATGTTTTAATTGTTTATGTTCAATCTATAAGGCTTTTACTAGAGGACATAACAATTCGCATGTTTTGATCGCTTTTGTTTAATCTATAAAGCTGTTAATAAAGGACACACGAAAATACATCTTTTACTTATGTTGAATCTATAAATCCTTTAATAAAGGACAGTAATTGATATGTTGTAATTGTTTATGTTAAAGCTATTATAGGGCTTTTACCAGACAACCAAAAATACATCTGTTTTACCTACATTTAATCTACCGAACTTTCGTCAAACAACTTATTTATGCTTGATATTCAAAACTTTCCCCAAACAGAACAATAACTAACACGATCAGTTTCACTTATTTATGTTTCATTTTAAAGGCTTTTTCCAAAAGAAACGATTATCGATCTGTTTCAGAGAATCATATTTAATTTTGCTGAATTTATTGAGACACTGGTATTGGTGTCTGTCACTAGAACTGAATAGAGAGAAGGGGCAACAATGTATTTATGTAGAGGGAATAACGTTTGTTAAGCCTGCCAATCGCTTTTCTCAGTTAAATGTTCTCTGACCTACTCACTTAGCCTTTGAATGAAATGAATTCTTTAAATAAAAATAGAACGTACTTAGAAAAGACATACAAATATGTATATAATTGATGAGGGAAGTGAACCATTTCTTGTGCGAACGACACCAAAATGACCCAGGCAGGACATAACAGACAAACTAGTCAATTGATATATAAACCTAATTAAAATACGCCAGACTTAGTGACCTAAAAGCGATACGATCATGATTACATAATTTTAAAGATTTTAATTACTTTATACTCTCATATGAGGGATGCATATGGCGCGATAGAGCATGTCACTGCGAATATCATGATCCCCAAGTCGTATTTCTCGCTGTGTATGTTCTTTTTTAACGTGACAGAGTAGTTACGAATGTCATTTCAGATCTCTAGGCTCACTAACTTAGTCAATCGTTCCCTGACTCACTCACTTAACCAACACAGTTACTCATCTAATTAGGGATTCATCCTTTCAAAGTTTAATTCTCTCCCCCTGCCTGCTGTCTACTCCCCTCGTTACCACACCCTACCTACTACACCCTACCTATCACACCCTCCCTACCACACCCTCCCTACTACACCCTACCTACCACACCCTACCTACCACACCCTACCTACCACACCCTACCTACCACACCCTACCTACCACACCCTACCTACCACACCCTACCTACCACACCCTGCCCACCACACCCTACCTACCACACCCTACCTACCACATCCTACCTACCACACCCTCCCTACCACACCCTACCTACCACACCCTACCTACCACACCCTACCTACCACACCCTCCCTACCACACCCTGCCCACCACACCCTACCTACCACACCCTACCTACCACACCCTACCTACCACACCCTACCTACCACACCCTACCTACCACACCCTACCTACCACACCCTACCTACCACACCCTACCTACCACACCCTACCTACCACACCCTACCTACCACATCCTACCTACCACACCCTACCTACCACACCCTGCCCACCACACCCTACCTACCACACCCTACCTACCACACCCTACCTACCACACCCTACCTACCACACCCTACCTACCACACCCTACCTACCACACCCTACCTACCACACCCTACCTACCACACCCTACCTACCACACCCTACCTACCACACCCTACCTACCACACCCTCCCTACCACACCCTACCCACCACACCCTACCTACCACACCCTACCTACCACACCCTACCTACCACATCCTACCTACCACAACCTGCCCACCCACCTTTCCTTTCACTCTAAAGATGCGGTGCCTGCGGACAGACAGTAGTCGTGTCGCCTGTCGGCAGGTGTCGCTCTGCGGGCAGGGGTCAACATTGTCCTCGTGTCAGTGACGTCACGAGGCACGTGACTGCGCAGGCGTGGCTGTCACAGGCCACATGTCACGTGTATGCCCATATAAGGCGAGATGGGCAGGGATCCCGCTCCCCCATGTTCACTGATACACCCACTGTTATATTTACAATGTGCCAGAAAATGTGATGAAAAAGTGCGATTCTTTGCCATACACGTATAGAATAGTTCCTGTGTCTCTGAGGTATCTTATTCATTATCTCATCCCTGGTACAATCTTAGCCATAGGAATGACACTGAATAAAATACATTCAATGATCAACTCAGTAAAGTGGCAATACTACGTAATGGTCTTGGGAGAGTGAATGTGAGATGACGTCATATGCGATTGACCAATCAGCGTCCAGGATTTCAGAGAAAAGACAAGTTATTATCAACATGAGGATTTAAACATTCCTAAATGGATTTGCGAAAAAAATTGACTATTCCGATGTGCTATTTGATGTCATTGAAAGGGTTGAGATAAATCACTCGTTAGAATGTGCCAGAATCGTGACTCAGCTTCATCTTGATGATGATTGCAACACATCCAAATTCATGGATTATAGTCTATTTATATGATTCTTGATTCAGGTCTATATAACTATATCCACTGACACAAAAGTGGAAACCTTTTTCATGTGGAATTCACTGCCATAGAGAGACTGAGAACACATGGAAAATACATCATTCTTGGCCCTGGACTGGGGCTGGGGTGTATGGGGGAGGTTTGAACCACTGTTAATTGGTGTGAATGGGGCCTAAATTTTTCTCTCTTTTTGTCATAAAAATCATGAACTGAAAATGAAAACAAGGAATTCCTTGGAAAAGAGGAAAACTGCCATCTATGAATTATAATAATGATGGTGTATATATATATATATATATATATATATATATATATATATATATATATATATATATATATATATATATATATATATATATGTATATATATATATGTATATGTACACTCAAAGCAAACTAAGTAGCCACTTTAAGGGGGTGCTCCACCAGGCCGATTTCTCACCCGATCAATTGTTCCTGGGTCCTTAAGAGAAAGCTCACGTATTGTAGTTTATTTAATTCTGATATCAATAGTTTCATAAATGACCATTTTCAAAGATTTGAGAAATTCTTGGGCATCCGATAATAATCGGCGATTGTCTGGCTATGGAATCGGCTACCGTCGGTCCAGTGGAACACCCTTTTTATCCACAATGGATCAGACCTCAACTGGGATCAATCGTATACCCCTACAACCTGATCCTACCAGAGGTACCTTGAGGGTCGCAGGGTCAGGGCTAATCGTTGTCTGTGACCAGTTATCTCTTGCCCACAGCTTAGAAGGAATCATAGCGTGAGACACGCATCTTCGTACGTAGACTCAAAGACACTATAGTGCCTTTTATCTTCGTCCTTTCTCGCCACAATCTCTCTTTGACCATCACGCTAACAGGTCCCACGGTCAATCTCTTGTATATGAAGTTGAGACGTCAGCAGATTTTTACGTTTCTGCCTCTTTTTCTAGAATTGATATTATTGTACCAGCGGATTTTTTCCGGAATTAAGTTCTTCTTTCTGGCACAGTACCTGGTATATCATCTCAAAAGGAATATATAATTCCATAGATTTGGAAGTAATCGTTTGAAGGTCTTGGTCTGATAAAGTAAGCTGGGTAAATTGGTTGTGTGCTTAAACGTTGTGTCAACAAATTAATCTGTATCAACTATAAAGTATGATTAAAACAACTTCTTTACAATTATGAACTTATACTGGTGTTTGTCGGTTTTGTGAAATCTTCTCATAGAAATAATAAAATCTTGAACTGCTTTGCTTTTTCTGTGCTTCTGCCGTTTATAGTTCAATTAATCCTGTCAATTAATAATGCTTTGATCGTCAAGCAGGCTTATCAGATTCTATGAAACTAGAGAAATACATTCCTCAGTAGTTTCGGGGAACAATTGTATTCACTCTAATTGTGATCAATCCTCCAGTGAAAATGGACATTTGGCTTGATTTTATGAGGAAAAAAACATACCCATGCTATAAGTGCCGTAAGGCCCGGCGTCCACCTACTACGATAGAATCGTAGACCTCCCGATATGGCACCGATACAAAATGTCAAAATCGGTGCCATATCGGGAAGGTGCAAAATCGTAGACATGTCTAGACAAGCCAATCCACCATGCGTTGTATGGGGTTTTTATCGGTGTCTAATCGCAGAAACGTGGTCAACTGCCCCGATATCAGGTAACCTTCTGACGCGATTTTGATTTTCTATCGGGAGGTGCATCGTAGACCATATCGGTGCCATATCGTAGTAGGTGGACGCCGGGCCTTAAGTGGCCAGTGCCTTCTTCAATCGGCAATACAAAAGGCCTGATGGCTTCGTGTAGGTCTTTAGACCAAACACAGCCGTCAAGTACCACTAACGACCTCCTTGTGAAAATAATAAAGAGAAACGTGGAAATAATCCTGATGTATAAATATTTCTCTAACAGGACCTCCTCCAAGATTAAGAGGGTATGTCTAATCAAGGAGATTAGGTAAGTATCCCTTTTTTGAGTTGGGAGTTAATCTTGTAACAATAGAGGGGAGGGGTTCGTGTGTGGGGAAAGGATTAACCAGATTATAAACACTGCTCAGGTTGTGTGACAGGTTCAGGTAAATCCATCATCCTCTGACAGGCAGAGGCTTATAAGCGGCTGTGTTCGAGTTGAGAACTCGACAGGCTGAGGCTTATTAGCGGCTGCGTTCGAATTGAGAACTCGTTTCGAAACACAAGAACTCAGTTTCCTTGTTTATACAAAATTGACTTAGAACTCCTGGGATAATGCAGAAGTACACTCCTTTATCTCACCCCAGATATTTTGTCTCCATAGACTTAACATTGGTAACTCGTATCTAACGCCCATGAGATATTTAGGAAAAATATCCAATGGGGGATTAAGTCACAAATGTTAGCCCATTAGTCAATGTAAAGGGTGAGATAAATTCAGAAACCCATTCAAGTTTAGGGTCAGAGCTTAATCCCATCTCGTTTGAATCGCTACATAATTCAGGCGGCTTCGCCTTGTGAATTACTACGCGATTCAAACTCGATGGGATACAAACTCTGACCCTAAACTTTCATGGGTTTCCTCTATAAACCTTAACGAAAGCTCACCCAAACGCGGTATCGTTTGGGTGAGCTTTCATTCAGGAATTTCATATTTGGCCGGTAGGTCGGTGAAGGTTCAAATAGCTCAATAGAAAAGTATGTTCACATATTGACATTTTAATCTTCATCATCGCATATGACACGTATGTATTGCCTTTAAGTTCCTCCCTCCATCATGTTTCTTCATCACAATGTGCCTCTTAGCATACACTTCTAAGATCCATAAATCCTACTTAATTTCATTCAGTATATTGGTGTCTAAGTTTACTAAGAAATTGTATTATTTTCTAAGAAATAGTAGTTTTCTAGGAAATAACAATTTCCTAAGAAATAGAAATCTTCCAACAAACGCAAAAACTACATACCACCATGTTACAATGTGTCTACACTTTGAGTGTCTGTCAGAACACCCCTGGCGTCATGAACATCAATACTCCTCTCATATGTTCAGTTACAATGAGCTGACTTTAAACCAGCGACATCGACCTGAGAGAAACAGAGTAAAAAGCTCATCTCGGGGATGCCCCCTCGTCTCTATTGGAAAGATATCCGAGAACACTACCGAGTATTCGGCCCATTCCCATCAACACAGTATACGCATCTTCATATATCACACCATCGGCACACCCGATCGGGTGTTGACAACTCGAACGTACCCGTGAGTCATGTATATTACGGATGGGAGGTAAGAAAACGAACGCGTCCTTATCACGTGACGTCTTAGCCTGGAAGCCTTCCATTGTATTGTGCATTATGGGTAATGCCCGCCATATTTATGCTTGTTTACCCGCTAGAGGGCAGGGCGAAATATTGTGTTTTTTTAAAAGAAACATTCTCATAAGTCTCATCTTTTGAATGGTTGCTTTTACTTTATTTTGTATCATCATACATTATAAACAAGTATTAGTTAGTTATTTGGGGAACTCCGTGAGGAAGAGAGGTTGTGCTGGTTATTTCTGCCACTGCAAAACAGCAGTGAACCAGCAAAAGATCAAGGTCACTCACTCGTTGGTCAAGCTGGGCATTACCTGTCCCTTATTTCATTGGGGCAGGGAACCAGTATAGTGACGACTCCGAAACAGGCGCCACCTGGTGGTGTCAGGCGCGTCATTGGAGACGTGACGTAACAGGTGACGTGATAGGTGACGTGATAGGTGACGTGATGTGTGGCAATAAGGTAGTGTTGACATGGTAAGGAAGACAGCTCGGAGAAAGTAAGCAGATCAGAAAATGAAGTAGGGTGGGTTTGTATATCGGATACCTCGGTACTCAGTAACTTATATGACTGCAAGTATTTAAACAAAGTCACCTAGAACAAGGTTTACTAGAAGAACATATGAAAGCAACACATCCAGAGGCAATTTGTAGGCGATGTAGCCTTTACGGTTGCTTACAATTATCAGGAATTTATCACCCCAAAAGTAGAAAAGATATAAAGGCAACTTATGGCCGAAACGTTGCAACCTTGTTGTTCTAAATAAAGCCTAAACCAAACCAACTTGCACAGTTGCCGAATTGTACTTGCTCTAAAAATATGAAAGAAAGTAAAATGTTCCACGTCCCCTGACTGTACACCAACGATGTGAAATTGTAAACCTTAAGCTCAATAAAAGGAGCAATATGAAAAGACATGTACATGTACATGTAGATACCCAACATTATTGCTTCAGGCGTACATACATATTGTGCCCCCCCCCCCCCCCCCCCGGACTATTTGAAATCATGAAAGCTAATCTTAATGTAACTCCAGTGGAAAAGCTGCCAATAGAAATGATCTTTGATAAATAATGATAGAAAAAAAAATACTGGAAAATCTCATGAGTATTGTGAATATTTCTCCAATAAAAATATCTATAGAGTAGCAATAATTCCCTTCAGGACAAAGCCAGTGCGTCCAGCTCTGTACAAAAGCCCAGTGGTAAAGCGCCTGAAGGTGAGATCAGATAAGATGAGAGAGGTACGTGGTGGTAGTGGCGGGGTAAGATCAAGGCTTGCTGTGTGCATGTGGAGGTGGCGGCACGGGGAGCGTCTCACAGACAATGATCATGTGACGGTGACGCTGCCAGAGGCGCCGGCGGAGGACACCGGGGTGGGCGCCGGGAGGGGGGGAGAGGCACGCGATCACGTAGAACACATGTACAAAGACGATCTGGGCCCTGTTTTATTTTCAACTCCCCTGTGGGAGAAGAGTCCCCACGAGGGATAGCTCCATTGATGATATTTTTGAGGAGATCTCCCATATATATATACACAGCCTCTCTTTCAAGTCTCCTCAAAAGTGTCCTACATGTTTATTTCATCCTGGGAATCTCTCAAAGGAGACTACGGCCGAGGATTTCTCTTCCTCCCGAGGACAGGGTAAATCGAACGAAATCTCCTAAAAAAATATCCTCAATGGAGCTATCCCTCGTGGGGACTCTCCTCGCCCAGGAGAGTTGAAAATAAAACAGGGCCCTGGAGACAGAGACTGACATAGCCTCTTCCCATGAGATAGAAACATGGGACTGTTTCTGCTGTGGCCTGCTGAATAATACAGGGGTCCGTTACCTAAATTTTGAACAATCCTATAAAAAATCGTATAGAGGGCGTGAATGTCTCCTTCATATTGATCCTAACTCTTGTGATGTGTGAGAGAAAAAAACCAAACCTGTTATCCTTTTCAGGATCTGACAAGAATACCAAACCGATTCAGGATTGATGCCAGTTTGATTCCTTTATTGATGTTTGTAACCAATACTGTTCTGTTATATTTTCTAAAAATTGAGGATAATCAGGGTTATATCGTCATTTCATCTGAGCTATTGAAGAAAAAATGTCTGTATAGATATTTTTTTGGGGAAATTTTTGAACAGGATGAGATTCTCTGGTGATAGCCTTAAAAGTTGGCAATGAGGGAAGTCTGTGTTTCGGAAGGTTATTGTTAAGGCTCAACTACGATTAGTATCTGTTTGCTAGAGAGTATAAAAAGAAAATGATAACGTTTAGTGCAGAAGAACATTAACAAGGGTTGCAAATATATCAGTTAAGAGACATCAGATGTTCAAATGTGAGCTAAATTGTCCCATTTCAACCTTGCCATTAAGGTTGATACAAATATCGAATTTGCTGAAATATTTGCCACACAATGATATGTGATTTAGATATGATTCTTTAAAATTGAATTGACATGTGCATGATACATAATATTCTCTAAAGTGAAAGATCTACCGAATAAGGTAGAACTGGTTGGAATAGAAAAAAAACCCAGAAAATCTTGTCAAAGCGTCATTCTTATCAGTAGGACATGCCCAGGCCTCTACAGTGAATTATCTAGATCTCATCATAATGCAAACTCCACCCGCATACCGTGATAAGATTGAGGAAGAATCCTTTCTCCTCCACATCCAGATTACTAAGTGTGTTACGGCCATGAGCAAGCATTGTAAGATCTTATTTTGGTCGCTGAACATGGAGTCACTTCCTAGAATGATGATATTCATCGTGGCACTCTGAGATGGTGGGTGTGGGGGTATGAGGCAGGCAGTCGGTGAGGTGCTTGCCGCGAACACACGGCGTTAAAGGGTAAAGGCCAATGCCCATCTACCGATTTCGGAACATTTATGTACATTTGTCAGCGACTAATGGAGGGTAATTTGTCTCGGGCGAGGTATCCTAACGGAGTCGGTGGATGTAGGACAGCTAGGCAAGGCTACCCAACGATTAGTGAACCACCTCTTTCAGACGTCCTTTTGTCGCAGACAAGTTGTGGTTTTTGCCCTCCCCCAGCGATTAGTGGACGATACACTGATTCTATAAGTGTGGGTATATATTTCGGTAGATGTAGACTAATTTCCTTAGGATTAATACCCACCAGCCCCTCTCCTCGAGGGCCGCGGATCGAGCGAGGGTTACATAATTTGCCTGCGACAAGGTGACCAATTCCTATACGATTTGGGAACTAATCGTTCAACCCTAAATCGGTAGATGGGCATCCGGCTTAATTAGAAGGAAACCCACAACATGAAAATAGCTTGGTCTGTACTCCACTGAGTTTGACTGTAGAGTAATTCATGAAGCGAAGCTGAGTGAATTACTCTGTGGTCAGACGAGATGGAGTTGGAACCCAATACACAGCTACCGATTTCCGAACATTGATGTACCTTTGTCGGCGACAAAAGAATGGTAATATGTCTCAGGCGAGGCATCCTAACAGAGTTGGACGTAGTCGGTAGATGTAGCACAGCTAGGCAAGTGTCAGGCAACGATTAGCGAACCACCTCCTTCAGATGTTATTTTGTTGCTGACAAGTTGTGGTTTTTATGTTCCTAAATCAGCGGCCAAAGGTTTATCAACATGTTGATAAATCTAGTCGCAAACGACAGAACGTTGGTAAATGGCGCTTGATGGGGTGGTGGACACAGGCCAAGGTATTACGTAATTCGCCTGGGACAAGTTCACCGACTCCTATACGATTTGGGAACTAATCGTTCAATCCTGACTCGGTAGCTGTGTATTGGGCTTTAATGAAAGACGACCGAGCCACTCTGAGCCGGTGACTTTGGAGTATGAGGCATTGCATGAGGTGCTCACATTGTCACCGTCTCCTGTGAGCTGCTCCTGGTAAACTCAATGAGCAGATCGATGCTCAAACAGGTCAGGTGGCACTAAAAGGGGAAACACACTGTATGATTTCGTTCCCACCGTTTAAGTCCCTTAATCGGAAGGGCCTTTTAACTTGTCTCAGGCGAATTTGCGCTGGGCATCGACCATCACAGCAGGATTTATAGATGGGGGTGGAGGTCATTAATGGGAATTTATCTTAAGCAAATTCTGTTCACACTGGACGACTGACTTCCGATTTTCTCGGAGATTCGAGGCCACCGATAAAGGAACAAGTAATAAATCTCAGTATATGGGAGCTAAATCGGTGAGCTGGCCTCAGTCTGTGTGTGGCAGGGACATTTCTGCTCACCAAGCGACTAATTATGGGCCAAAGTTGGTAGGCACCACGGGGGGTATCTCTTAAACTCCGTTGTCGGCGACAACGGGAAGGAAAATGTTCCTTAATTTATCGCTCCCGATTTCGGAACATTGGACTGCAGTTTCACCGACACATTTTCTAGGCCTCGCCTGAGCTTACGATTGTTCTGTTGTCGCCGAGAAAGGAACATTCATGTTCCGAAATCGTACAGTGTGTATGGGCTTTAATGTAAGCGTCACACAAACCTCCTTGCTCGGAGCTCAAGTTGGGCTCTCTAACCCACTCTATCCTGACGGGGAATGTTGGGAATTGGGGGACCAGAGCCTAAATTCAACCCAGAAAATCTCCCAGTAGAAAATATCTCAATTTCTCAAATATTAGGATAAATTTTCTTTACCAGAATTGGAAGCGTTTAACCACATATATAAAAAGTCACTAATACATATGGTATAATGTCGTTAAGAGCAGGTTTTCGAGAGAAGAAGCCAGTCTGAGGAATAGAGTGACACTGAATCTATGTGATGAAGATGATATACAGTAAGGAGGGACACAGCAGTACAGCTGGGACTCAAACCCCAGACCCTGCGATCGGCAGGCCTATCAAGAAACGTCACGAGTTTCAGTCTGAGTTTATTTATGCCACGCATTTTGTTGTCTCCATAATTTCACGAGTCGAAGACGAGTGACATTACGGAGCCAACAAAATGAGTGACATAAATAAACTCAAACTCAAACGAGTGGCGTCTAGATTTTATCCTACCCCGTTTCTATATTTTTTCAGTATCAGAAAGTAGTGACATAAACAACACTTTATGTCACGCCTGTGAAATAAACAAATCCCATTTTAAGCCTATGGCGTTTTTTATTAGGGGTAGGATAAAGCATGCTTCTGCCTGACCGATCCCGTAGCCTGGCCAATGTGCACTCACATACTAGGCCAGGTAACGCCCACCATTTTTTAATGCACTGTGGGATTGCATTCAGCTGGTACCTGACTGATACTTGTTAGATTTTACACTGTTTCCCCACTAGTGGCGTGACGAAATATGTTATATTTTAATACGTTATCTTGGATATTCTGAAAGATTGCTATTATTTTATTTTATATCATCGTTCATTATAAACAACTATAAGTAAGTTATTTGGGGAATATCATGAGGGAAAGAAGTTCTGCTGAATCATTGGGGAACCAGAGAAAGTTCAAGGTCGCTCACTCATTGGTCTAGCTAGGCGTTACCTGTCCCATTGTTCATTGGGGCAGGGACCAGTCTAACCCACCCCGTTACGCCCGACACTGGAGAGAGGCAGGATGCGCAGTGCAGATGAGGCGTTTACAAGTGGCATTGACACTGGAGAAGAGGTCTGCTGGACACAGAAGACTCTGAGCCTGCTGGAGGAGGCGTAATTCGTCTCGAGTAGCTCCTAAACAGCTGAGAGCTGCTCAGTGAGGCTCCAGTCACCCGGGAGGAGAGCATCGCGTGTCTGTACCTACTGGAGCACGTGCTGATGAGGTGGTGAGAAGGTTGTGATGAACACAGGAGCCCTCCAGGCGAGAGTCTTTCTTATCCACCTCATAAGAAGTGTCCAACACATGGGCAGCGTGTATCACCATACCCGGAGCATACAGATATATCCACCTAAAACTAAGTGTCCATAGAGAACACATAGGGAGTGTGTATCAC
This sequence comes from Alentia gelatinosa, assembly GCA_950022655.1. NCBI lineage: Eukaryota > Metazoa > Annelida > Polychaeta > Phyllodocida > Polynoidae > Alentia > Alentia gelatinosa. The sequence goes on from OX465591.1 coordinate 40,760,768, forward strand.
CATACCCGGAGCATACAGATATATCCATCTTATACAAAATGTCCATAGAAAACGCATAGTGAGTGTGTATCACCACACCCAGAGCATACAGATATATCCACCTCAAACTAAGTGTCCATAGAAAACACATGGGGAATGTACAACCACGTATCAGCATACCCTAAACATACCGATATATCCACCTAATACAAAGTGTCCATAGAAAACACATGGGGAGTGTGTATGGACATTCCCGGAGCATGTATACAGATATGTTGCCTGCGCCCGGGGGGGGGGGGGGGGTCATATGAAAAAATAGTGCATAACTAAAATGAACTAATACTGGTACGTCACTTGTCAGGAAAAGGTGAATAATTGATAAAATATAGACTGGTGCCTGATATAAGTGGCAATTAATATATATACTCCTCGGAGTTGACTCTTGGCAATAACCATCGTAAACGCTCGGATATTACTGCGCGTCAACTCATGGGACCATATGGCCACTTGTACGAAAAACCAGTCAATATATATACACAATATTACCATGATTTAGATCTGGGTGGCCGTATTCTCCGCGTAGTTGACGCGTAGTAATACTCCGAGCATAGATGTTGTATTTATTACTTACTTATTTTTAGATTTAAGCAATAAATATGATCGTTAGAAAACTTTTCAACATTATTAAGAAGTTATGTTTGGGACTACTTTCATCTAAAAAATCCGTATCCTCCTAAAAGATTCCGCAGGTCCGTATCCTACTCAGTAGCGATCTGTAATCTCCATAGGCTTAGTATGGAGACTCCGTATCAGGTGGGTAATAAAGTGTATATACCTCCAGTTACAATAGACCTAAGATTGTGGCCTACTGAAGGTTCATATTGGCGGTTGGCTCTCTTTAATTCAGATTTATCTATGTAATATCCAACGTGAAAATAGAAGGGATCCTGATCATGTAATGACTGAGACAGAACTGATTTCTGTTTGATAATTTAAGTCAAAATCTCTTCATTCAAAATAATAATAAAGAAATGAGCAGTAATCTTGGACCACGTATATATCATATTTGTATAACCAAATGTTGTATAGACATGTATTAACAATTAACTGAGCCATGAGCCCTTTTATATGGCTTGCCTTTTAAAGTAAAAAAATAACCTAAGGAGATCTTGATGTATAAGCTGAAAATGATAAACTGTTTCAATAAAAAAAAAAACAGAACAAAAAAACTGACCGATTTATCTAGATGATATTATTCAGACACAACAGGACTATACTGGTACCCAGAGATGACTAGAATTATCATCAGACTAAATACGCAGACAAGATAAAGAATTCGCAGACGTTTCATATAATATTGTACACATATTTTATCTACGTCCAGACTGGTAAAAACACCAGAACTAACATACTGTCCCACGCACTTAGCATGTACGCTCGTTGACTCTTGTTCAATTTCACTCGCCACTGGCTTTCCAGAATCTGACGCAGACATATGGACTCTCTTGAAGACGTGTCATCCAATAAAAACATTATTCATGGCAGGAGTGACAGTACATCACCATGGAACCTTCTCTGTCTATGAAGACTCAGTAAAAATGAGAATCAACCTTGATGTTTGTGTCTAGTGAGAACATGATAGCGACCATTCATGAGAATTAACTACTTTTGTAATTAAGGAATTATAATTTATGTAAAAAATGTAACATACATATAATCCTTTCATGATTCTATCGGGATCGTGCATTGTAGACAGTTGATAAGCAAATTAAGGCGACTCGGGGCCTTCAGAGTTACTTGTGTTGATAGGGGTGGGGATGGGACTTTGTGGGTTCGAGTCCCACTGCAGCCACCTTTCACCTTCATACCCAGCAGTGGTAGACTTACTTCTATATCAAAGACCAGTCCTTCTCATACCGTGTCTATGTGGTGTGGTGTACAGCCACCTTTCTCCTTCATCCCCAGCAGTATTAGACTTTCTGCTATATCAAAGGTCAGTCCTTTTCATGCCATGTCTCTGTGTTGTGGTGTGCAGCCACCTTTCTCCTTCATCCCTAGCAGTGGTAGACTTACTGGTATATCAAAGACAAACCCTTCTCAAACCATGTATGTATTTTGTGGGAGGTTAAATAACTCTCACCTTGGTAAATGTGTAGGGACGAGATTACTTTTACTTTCCATTCACTGATCTTCCATTAGTGTACTAAAATAAAATCTTCCGGTGGTTCCCGGCTGAAAATAGGTATAGAATAATCAGCCAGTGGAAAGATAACCTATAGGGCACAGAGTGATTGCTAGTTCCGCCATCATCTACCATGAAATTCTAAAATGGCGCCACTGTAGTCGGCAGGGGAGGGGGGGCAACAACCCCTATCTATAGTATTATTGAGACGAGGGTAAATTTCCTCAATGGCAAGACCCTACAAATATTTCCGATATTTCCCTCCACCTCCTGTTCTAGATGGCGCCGGGGGCAAGATGGCCGCTTCCATAGCACATTAGCTATGTGCCCAACTCCGCACACCTCGTGAACTCTGAATGACATCACAGCCTCATCACTCCCAGATGTAGCAGAGATTACTACGCATCATCAACCACAGCGGTGTCAGAGATTACTCCGCCATGATGAGAGGAGGGGCTGAGGGGTGTCTGACCTTCACATGTATGACCTTCACAGTCACGTGTTTCCGGTGTGACTGGTGACAGCGTGACGACCTCTGTGACCAGCGCGACCACGGTCAACTCGGTGGTTCCTGGCACAATGTTTGTCCACGTTCTGGGTAACCATGGTTACCCTGACACGGGCAAACAGGGGCTTAGACATGATACAAGGAGGTTTTCAAGCTGGTTTCAACTGGCTGTCCGCACCTCGGCCGCCTGTCCCCTGATGAAATACCGATTTTTGATTAGAGAAACTGAATATAATTACGCATGTACGTGTAGAAATATCTGAAATTTCTATTCCTGGCATAGGATTTTTAATTTAAAGATATGTAAAAACTGATTAACCACACTTATTGTGGGGTATGGGTCAAGGGTTTCTGACTGTACAATGACAGGCACAAGCTAACATCGGAACCTGTTAACAGACTAAATTATTGGATACCTCAATACAGTCTATTGTAAATCCCCACGAGTGCAACCGGAACTAAATTAGCCAAATTTCTGGTCGCTGATTGGTCAATTCCTTAGTCACGTGTCCAATGCCGTGTTTGCTCATAGGAGCGAATCTTATTTGTAGGTAACATACCGGAGCATACATAAATTCAATATTAAACCTATGGGACTTTATATATAGGGACAGAGCCATTGTTAGTTCACGAAGCAGTCACCAGGTGGTTGGGGGACAAACTTTTTTTTATTTTTTTTTTTTTTTTATTCACTTTATTGTATCTCTCGAAGTATCGAGTTATTCTGATACAACCATCAGATCTCGATTACAATTGGTTTCCTTGTTACACATATGTCATCGAAGCAACAATAAGATTAAGTGAAAAAATAACAATCAAACATTACATTATAATATATTGATACTTCTAACAATGTAAGTGTAAAATATGAAAAATGAGATGAAAAACACAAACCATGGTTTCCCGGTGAGGGTATTCTTTCATGATCGTTTACAGATCACTTAGGTTACTTTTGAACATTTCCAAGTCAGTAGACTGTTGAATCTTACTTGTGAGAGAGTTCCAGAGCTTGGCGCCTCTGAGGTAAGGACTTTTCATTACAAGGTTACTTTTAGTTTGGGGTATCTTAAAAATGGTTTTCTCTGAAAGTCGTGTTTGCCTAGGTTTTGTCTCAAGCCATGCATTATTCATTCTATTCTTGAACATAATGGAAGCTAACTGTTTTCTGCGCCTTTTCCACAGTGGCTCGATACCAAGTTTTTGATATAGGGTATCTATTGATATTCCACGTACCGGTAACAATAGAGCTATTCTCATGCCTCTGTTGTTTAGCCTTGTAATTACATTGAGGTCCATTTTTCGAAAACTGTCGTATAGGAACCCACAGTACTCCATGATTGAGAGGATACTCGTTATATAAACTAGTTTCGCAGCTTCGTGGGTTAGGTTTTTCCGTAGTTTACTGAATTTATACAATTTGGAGCTAACATTACGTATTACATTTTTTGCATGGGTTACCCAAGTCAATCCACTATCTATGTCCACACCAAGGTATCTATAGTGTGCACAGATTGCCAGGGGCTGTTCTTCAATCAAGATTTCCAGGGCCGGACAAGCACGTAACTTCAACGGACTGGCAAACCACATACATTTAGTTTTTTTTGCATTGACGGTGAGGCAATTCTCGTTGCACCACTTAGAGAGGTCGTCAATATCATTCTGTAACTTTTTCATGGCAACCAGAGGGTCTTCATCGGCTACATAGATTACAAGGTCATCTGCATATTGGATGAAGAAGCAGTGATTAATACAGTCCCCCAAGTCGTTTATAAAAAGAATAAAAAGTAATGGGCCCAGAACGGATCCCTGCGGCACCCCAAATTTTATACTAGCCAAATCAGAAAATAATTTGTTCACAAATACCTTTTGTGTTCTCGCTGACAGATAGCTTTCAATCCAGCTCAGAATATTTTGTGGCAATTTCAATAGATATTTCAATTTTGAGATTAAGAGGCCATGATGGATGCTGTCGAATGCCTTCTTGTAATCTACAAAGCAGGCAGCTACTATTTGGTTTTTCATACGGAATTCATAAAGCTCTTTTGTGAAACGAAAAATGGCATCGGAGGTACCTCTGTTAGCTCTGAAGCCATATTGGTGATCACTTAGCAGGTTTGCATCAATGAGTATAGTATAGATGGTTCTATGGATAATCTTTTCTAGGATCTTGCTAGGTAATTGTATCAGAGATATTGGCCTCCAGTTGTCTATACTACTTAGGTCTCCTGTTTTCGGTATGGGTATTACTGTAGCCGCCTGCCATGTTAGGGGAAAGACTTGGGTTCTTACCGAGGTATTTAGGATCTCTGCAAATTTCTTCAGCACAATGGTCAAAGCTTCAACTAGGATTTTACTTGGCAGGTGCTCTAACCCACTGGACTTATTCACGTCTATCTGTTTTAGCTGATCTGCCACCACCTCCTCATCAATATTTAACTCTAGCGTATCAAGTACTGATTTTGAAGATAGGTCCTCTAGATCTTGGATGTGTCTTGAGAGAGTTGGGTTGTCATGTTCTAGTTTACTGAACAGACGTTCTCCAACCTCTGTAAAAAATTGATTTATAAAGTTGGGGACCTCGTCTGGGGGAATTGTATTGCCGTTTACCTTCAGATTACACGTGGTGATGGATTCATTGGGTGAGATTATGTTTTTTATGGTAGCCCAGAACTTTCTGGGATTACCTCTTGATTCCACTAACTTTGTTTTACAATAGGTGCTTTTCTCAGTCTTAATATTTATTTTTACTTCTCTGTTTATGCGCCTGATTTCCTTCATTAGGATTCCACTTTTTGACAAGCGTTGTCGTGATACTAAGTTACGTCTATGCTCTATCAGGTTTTTTAACGATAAACTCATCCAGTCAGGTTTAGAATCATGGAAAGTCATGGTTTTTAGTGGGCAATATAGGTCTAGGTAGCTAACTATTCGTTCTAATAGGAATTCCCATTGGGAGTCTACAGGTAGTAACAACCATTTCTCAGGCCATTCGGTTTGTAATAGGTAATTTTCGAGTTGATTAATTTCATGTCTTTTATAGCTTCTCCCTTCAAAGGTATTTTTTACTTTTGTTCTGCCGACTTTTTTCCTTTCCACAAGAGTAGGATGGTGGTCACTGATTAGCTCATTTAGAACTTCTGATCTCATTACATGTTGCGAGTTAGTGTACACGTGGTCTATTGAGGTACCCCCATTTATGTTCGGGCGTGTGATTTGTGTAATCAGTTGTCGCAACCCTTGCGTTCGCAAAAAGATTTGCATAGTACTGTAATCATTTGTATTTGTCTTCTGGGCGTCAACATTTGTATCACCAAGGATCCATATTTCCCTATTTATCAGTTGGTCGGAATCAAGGATATCTTCGAGAGCTTTATAGAAATTTTTGGCTGATTTTGGTGGGGGCTTATAGCATGTGATAACTGCCATCCTTTTACTGTTGGGGCGATCTACTAATACGACTAATATTTCATAGTTTTCGTTTGTTATACTAATGTTGCAATATGTACTATAAGGGGCAAATTTGTCAGAGATATAACAGGCAACCCCTCCCCAATTTCCTGTGGCACGATCAAGTCTATACAGGGTGTACCCAGGCCATGCAAGCATGGAATCCACATAACCTTCATGAAGGAGAGTTTCGGTCAGGCATAGAAAACTAACACCACTGAAACAATGCATAAGTTCCTCCCGGTTTGCATATAGACTTCTAATATTTTGTCCTACAAGGGTTATGCTATTACCTTTTTTTGACATAGACATTCTGTTCCATTTTTATTACATTGCAGGCTAATGACTGAAAAGATGAGTGAGATGACGATGGATTAGGACTTTGTGGCCCAACCACACCCTGTGTGTGATCAGGCCCGAACTGCCCACCTATTACTTTAGTAATCAGGTGGGCAGTTAGGTTCATGAAAAAAGAAAAGGAGAAAAGAACTGTCCAACGGGAGAGACAGAATGGGTAGTGCTCTTCCGCCAGTCTCCGGGTAAAAGCACACACCACTATCAATTTTACGTTCGTGTGATATAGGAGGTGGAATCTCCTTCATGACAAATAAACAATTAAGGTGTACAGCAAATAACAGTAGGCTTTAAGCCAGACATGAAAAAAAAATATAATTAATTAATTACTATACTCAGTTCGGGATCTTCTTTCGGTACGTCCATCTAGCTTGACTTGGTTTCCTGTTCTAGTTTACAGAACTGGACAACTCAGGATTCTCCAATGAACTTTTATTAGCTGAAGTATGGATCCCAAAGTCTGATTGGTTACAACGGGAACAGTAGGCAGTCTAATTTACAGACAACTTGTATTCTGGCTCTTTGTTCTTACAAAATTCAACTGCCTTTCAATATTTTACTATGGTTCCCTTGACTCTCTACACCCATCCCAAAGCAGGAAGATATAATGATTAAACCCAAGACATGATATTTTCCATATGGAACACTCTATATAAATATGTGAGCAAGGCTAAAGTTGTGACATTTCCCAATTATCACTCACTTCTTTTCCACCTCCTTTAGTGAAGAAAACCTACTTTTCACCTCCAATAGTGAAGAACACCTACTCGGGGGGCGTCATGGCGGCCCCCATGGTTCATAGGCTATATGCCGTATATTAGGGGTAGGATAAATTGGAAACCCCCACGATTCCACTAGTGGATGGCTGGTGGAACAGGCTAAGCTATGTGCCGCATAGTTCAACTTAAAAAAAAAAAACTGTAATCAAATCTTCACATACCGCCCTGGGGTGTCATCCTTTATCGTTGTTTACTCCAGATATGAGTGGCAGCACGCACTGCCTGTTACTCCTGTTAGACACTTAGGACAGATCTCAAACTGTCGCCTGTGCTCATGGCGCTCTATAAGGCCTGGACTTGGCCTGATTGATCGGGTTAGTAACGCTGCCTGCTATGTGCACCCACTGTGACGGATTTTTTCGGTAGTTTACCACGATAGCATGGTCCTGCCACCACCATCACCACCTCCAACGTAAACAGATCCCGACCTATGGATGGGTAACTCTCCCCAGATGAGTAGGTTGTCGGGTAGCAGTAAGCAACGCTAGGATGGAGGCGGCATTCTAGCATTATCTACGATTACCCTTGCCATGTGATCTAACAATTTTTTTGTTGAGTTTTTTGTCCAAGCCATAATTTTATCATCTATCGTATACAAAGCCCCCATTGAAAATGTATGGTGACTCAGTAAACCACTACTCAGTGTATAAAACCTGTCAGATACCATAACTGTGGTATACGGATTCTAACCTGTGGTATACGGCCTCAAAACCATGGTATACGGGAAAATTAGTCCCTTTTCTTATAGAGCAAAGAAATAGTCCCTATTGTTAAACCCTTTAAGATGGCAATTACTGGGTTTGATTTATTCGAAAAGATGGATAATAAATGCAACAAACGATGATTTTGTGAACAGGCGGCTTTGTAAACCACTCGCGGTTGACGTCGTAATACACTCGCTAGCGCTTAGGTATTACTATGCGTCAACCTCTTGTGGTTTACGGCCGCCCGTCCACAAAACCATCGATTATTGTATGTAATACTCGTACAAGTCTAACGTCTTCGCTCTATAAAGAGGCATGGGCATCAGCCTATATAGAGGCTGGTCTACTTTGTCTTGCCTACCCATTGACAGTAGTGTACATATATTTAGTTATCATATATGTTTCTCAAGTTTACAGTTACAATCTGTTCTCCAGTCATGATCAAGACAATTAACACAACAGTGCTCGCAGATTGTCAATTTATTTCTACATCATCGCTTTAGTGATATCATGGTCATAAACTAATTCTCATTGACAAAAAATGTATATTTATTGTCATAGTTCCTTTTTCAAATCAGTTTTTTCCTCTTTTCAAAAATAATTATATTAGAAGAATTTTTTTTAATATAATTTATATAGAAAACAAATATTAACTTAACTTCGGAAATGAGGCCTAAGGGGATCAAAGCGTGCTACTCCTGTGAATTCCTCCAGGCTTTATGGTGCAGCTAATAGTTTTAAATAGTTTTTGCAGCTAATAGTTTTAAATAGAACTGAACGAGAGTTAGCCTGACTAGCTTTATGCCACGACGGACAGGTCATGTATTACTACACGAGGCGATAGCCGAGTGTAGTGAGTAGCAGACCTGACCGGGGTGGCTTTAAAACTAGTCAGGCTAATTCGAGTTCGGTTCTGTATTGATCCTACCCCGTTTTCGATTATTCTGTATCATCCTAGCAACATCTGAATGGGCATTTTGAGTGCAACCGGAAATTTTTTCGTAGTAGCTGAAATCCTGTTCTCTGATTGGTCAATTTTGTTGTATTACTCTAGTGGCATAAAAAACCCTTTATGCCACAGCATGCCACATAAAATTTGCCTATGTTAAGTCTATGGCGGCTTGTTATTAGGGGTAGGATAAAAGGCATTCTCGCGTGGAGAGGGTTATTTGCCACGTTCGACACCCTCCGCCCGTGCCACATGAGTACACCGGGCGTGTGACACTGAGACGGAACACCTATCATCATGTTATCTCCCCGCCCATCACAGACCCAGGCAGGCTCACTGGGACCGACAGGCGGCACTTGTCTCGATCACTTGTTGACGTTGCTCATGGAGAAGCCACACGCGTTGGGCACTGACTGAGGACGGCCCACAGAAGTGATGTCACTCACAGATCAGGGGATGCCAGGCGGGGACTAGTTCTGTCCCAATCGTTCAGTGTTAAATCCTCCTCCTGCTCTTCATCAAATGCTGCCATTTAGACCTCTTAAAGTGGGGCTTACTGCAGGTTTTACTGTACTTTGTAAGTAGTAAATGCCAAGCCTGATAAAAGGAGGATTGATGCTGGACTGGCCACGATAGGATATGTGTCCCTTCGTATGAATATATATATATATATATATATATATATATATATATATTTATATATATTTATCTCACCCCAGATATTTTTTCTCCATAGACTTAACATTGGGAACTCGTATCTAATGCCTATTAGATATTTATGAAAAATATCCAATGGGGAATAATGTCACAAATATTAGCCCATTAGTCAATATTGAGGGTGAGATAAATTCAGAAACCCATTCAAGTTTAGGGTCAGAGCTCGATCCCATCTCATTTGAATCACGTAGTAATTCACTCGGCTTCGCCTTGTGAATTACGACGTGATTCAAACTCGATGGGATACGGGCTCAGACCCTAAACTTTCATGGGTTTCCTCTATAATATAAAAACGGCCAAAAGGATGCCCCTCTTGTGCCTAGGAATTTTCTCCGGAATTCGAACGTCTCAACAAAAGTTTAAACGCGTTGGCTGCTGGACCTGAATTGGATTTGCGGCCATGGGCACTCGGACAGACGCTTTTACCAAAAGTTGGGAGGAAACTGAAGTTAACCCGGAATACCTATCAGAAATCAAAAAGGACAATCTCCGGTGTAAGACCATAATTATGAACCCATATGAAATGCATCATTGCTGGGTCAAGGATGCTTATATTGAAGAACTCAAAATTGGATTTTTGTTCATCTTTTTATAACTTGTTTAAAACTTTTCCTTATCAGTTCCAAGAGAGACCTTTGGTGGTCAATAAAATACCCCTTACCCTACGAAATTGTGGTGATATATTAAGATTTCAAAGCAGCTATATAGAAAATGGCCAATAAGTCTTCTTACACACATGACCAGTTCTACCAATGCTGAAGTCCGTATATGGTATTATCCTACCCCTAATAAAAAACTCCATAGGCTTAACATGGGATTTATTTATGTCACGGATGTGACATAAAGTGTTGTTTATGCCACTACTTTCTGATACTGAAAAAATATGGAAATGGGGTAGGATAAAATCTAGAGACCACTTTTTTGAGTTTACATATAAAATAAGGCTATAGTAATATGAAGAGACGTCACGAGTTTGAGTTTGAGCTTATTTATGCCACTCATTCTGTTGGCTCCATAATTTCACGAGTCGAAGACGAGTGCCTTTACTCGTGACATCTCTTCATATTACTATAGCCTTATTTTATATGTATGGACTTGCAAATAGAATTGCAGATTAAGAGGATAGTAAATACCCATTATTGACTGATTTCAGATACAAGCGCCTGTATGCTCCACAGAGCTGATGCGTCGTAATATCCGAGCGCATATGAGGATATTGCTTAAGGTCAACTCTAAGGAGCATACCCTTTACAATCTGAAACCAGTCTATGCTCTATTTATTACCCATCTTTAAAAAAAAAAATTCAATACAAAAACATTCCGCAACACACCTCCATGGGGACGAGGCGGGGGATACGTATGGAAAAGGATTTTTTCATCACTTATTACCCATCTTTAGTTCCACACTATTTTTCCATATGCGCGCTCTATAACAACCGAGCGCATTGAAAATATCAATATGTACCGAATTTGCCCATACCTAGTTCCTATATAAGTTTACCAAGGGTTATTTGTACGGGGTGGATAGCAAAAATGTAGAATCTGGGATTGGGATCACTCAGGATTGAGTATCAGTGCCACCCGGTGCAGTAATTCCCGTCGAGACATCCACACCCTCACGTTTTAGTCCATCATCATCAATCATCCCATGTTCAGTCCTCTAGTGGTCTCCAGTATTTGTAGGTTTTTTTTCTATTAATCCAATATAGTTCTTTTGTTACAGCAATTTAAGAACTTCACAAGTAGTACAAAATTATCTTTGTTTGGACTTCCGCAATTATATAGTAAAACTTCTAAGCGCCAATTACTGAAGTTCCTTTTCTCTTAATATATTTATGCCAAGAGAATGATACATCCACTGCACTGTTATATTCATTAAAAGAATAGCTAACACCTCAGGGAGGTGGTTTTAGATCGAAGAACGGTACAATATTGATCTCATCGTGATTTTTATTGCATTCTGGTTATCTAGAGTTTTGTAAATTTGATATTTTGCGAAGGCGATAACTTCTACCTTTTTGAAAAAAAAAACTGATCGCACAAAACAAAATGTCTTCCTATGCAGTGGAGAACTGATAAGATGAAAACTTTTAAATATGTCCTGGTTGACCACGTCTGAAATACTGACCGACATGAATACCCTATAGGCCGCGCAACCATATTGGGGCCTGAAAACTAATTATTTTCAACTTGATATATAAAACTGCTCATAACTTAGGCTGTAAGAAAGATAAAGATTGGCAAAAAGGAACTCTATTAAACAGTTGTTGCGATATTTGCCATATGCTAAAGCACTTTCACGATAGGCAGAAAATGGAGAAGAAAGGCTTCGTTGGAAATGATGCAATATTTTTATATTTTAATTTCAAATAATATTTTTCTTTTTAGTTATTATTTACAAATAAATGTTTACTTACTACATAACATATGCAGCACAAGTCAATCTATTAGATTTTTTGGGGAGACACTATTTGAATCTGGATCCCACCTTAGTCCCTAATATGCCTTCCTGGCCTAGAGTTTGTATCGCTGAGGTAGGTCCTAATCGGTGTTTTACAGTCATTATCGTTCTTTGCTTTAAAAACACCTACAAGGATTTATTACCCACCGATTACGGAGTCTCCATTGGAAATGTATAGGGCACCTGGAATTAGCTACCCGGAGATTCTGGCATGTCAGAATCTTCTGCAGGAGATTCCGGAAAAATAGTTCTGTCCATAATGAGGTTGAATCATCGTGTACTTCAAAATAAGTTTCTTGAAGTTTATTTAGAATCAATCATAATTATCTCATTTACCATCGGAAATCACTGTCATAACACACTTTGCATGCTAAAAGTGCAGGTTAATGGCGAACTATATTATTGGTGTAAGTCTACACCAAATTACTGCCACACTTGACAGTGCTGATTTGTTTTGAACTAGATGGCTTACAGAAACTTTTTAATTGCAATAGATTTGTTATCAATCTTGTAGGTGGGTAATAAATACAATAACGACTGGTTTTGTATACGAGTGACCCTAATCTCCGAGTAGTTGACGAGGTAATATCCTCGCTAGTCTCTCGGATATTACTACGCGTCAACTACTCGGAGATTACGGCCACTCGTACACAAAACCAGTCACTATTGTGTATAGATTCAGCCATGTCTATGTGCACAATGTATAATTAAACCCTCCAATATACCGGAGACAGAGTATGGATGCCAAACCATGTGGCCTTACGAAACCACCAAATGACATTGTGTAAAAAGCTCCGAGCATACTTTCGGTTTTTGGCTGGGAAACAAAAACACTTAATGAATCCAGTCTTTTAAAAAGCGTCGATCGTGTTACGGCAAACACCAGACTCTCGGACAACCACATGTAGCGGCAACCTATATATAGCCAAGTCAGTGTCGGCCACAATGTAAACACCCGGGTGTTTTTAACCGTCTTTCCTCACATCTACAGGCACTAACTTTCGATTTGTGATGTGAAAATGGCGTAAGGAACCAATATTCCTATATACCCATTAGCGAACTAACTAGAGTTACATACCGCTGCTGGGGGTACATTAAAAATAGGTTATGTGTCGAGGTTGATAGTTTCATCCCGCTCTCATGTTTTCGTCCCGCTCTCATGTGGAGCGGGACGAAACAATAACTGTTGTGGTTACTCGATAAGGGTCGCCATTTTCTTCGGAAGTGTTTTAGGTAAAGAATTAAGCATTTTTATCGATATTTGAAGATATATAGGAATAGGGAAACCAAGTACCGGTAAGCAAAAGTCAAAGTTACTCTGTGAGGAAAAGGAAAATTACCTCGTAACTTTGAACTTTTGCTCACCGGAACATAGTTTCCCTCTATTGCTAGCTGGTGGGAATTCCCAAGTAAGTTGTTATAGCCTACCAATTATCATCCAGTTCAGACCGGTTGAATAATCTAGGGTCATACATGAAGACCCTTCTATGTTCGTAATATGCGATTTCTACGGGCAACCACCATTAGATGGAGGACAAATATACGGATAAATAGAATGGATCGTAGGACAGTGGAGGCGATGTCCCAAGCATATGGGGCCTCCTACTTAATGTCCCAAGACTAGTCCTGACAGAAGATCCTGGTCACACCTAGGACAACAGTCACGAGGGATTTTACTGTCCACCAAGGATCTAAATTATGAAACCACATTTGGCATGGACGGTCCGAGACCTCCCTTTATCCTACCCCTAATATAAAATACCATAGGCTTAACATTGAGTTTCCGTATGCTACACCGACTGGCATACGGAATTTTATATGCCACTAGTGGCACACAGAATCATCATCTCATATCATTATTTATCCTACCCATAATATCAAAACCCATAGGCTTAACATTGAGTTTCCGTATGCTACACCGACTAGCATACAGAATTTTATATGCCACTAGTGGTGTACAGAATTGTTATCATGTAATATTCCAAAATGGAGGAGACGGGGTAGGATAAAATCAAAACCTGATTCGTTTTAATCTTGGCCACCGCATTCCACTCCTGAAGTTTTGCCTCCGGACATCACTCGGCTTCGCCTCATGAAATCACTATGCCAAACTCCAGTCGTGGCATACAGTGGCCAAGATTAAAACTCATCCAGTTTCACGTTATAATATGAGTCACATCTTATAGTCCTACGCAAGAATCCATCTTTGATTATGAAACGGGGCCCAGGATTGTAAAAAATGTGGCCGCATCGTTGAGGAAAGACCAGGCGTCAGGCATTAAATATGACCGGGAATATGAACTTAATCGGTCTGCACGCAAAGTAGGGGTACAGGGGACCTCATGAACCACGCCCGTCACTAGGTATATAGTAGAGAAGCCGTTCATTGCTACATCTATCAATTGGTATGTGCTATTCATGACAATAATCCTTTTTATTCAATATTGATAACCATAAGAAAAGACAAAATGAAGGTTCTCCCAAAAATTGTAATGATACAATGGAAACAATTCTTTTTAAAAAAATTAGAAAAGGGCAGATTTTCATAGTATACACTTTTGCCTAAAGAATGATAGGATTCCCTCACAGAAACAAATGTATTTATTGAGATTTTCTTATCAAAGTATGTCTATATATCAGTAAGTATCAAAACATGTTTTCCTTCTGTTATAATTTTTTTTATTTTTTTTTTATTCAGTAAATGGGATTTGATACAATCATCATCAATGGACGCTCTTCCTTGGAATCTTCCTTCCAATGGAAAAGGATATAATGCTACCCTTTCTTGAATAAACGAGCATCAGATTCAGATTCCTGAGGTCATAATTGACTAAAATAGCAACTTTTATGCAGTAGACTTTCGGGTGTCAATCGGACCCAGTTTTAAGCCTTTTGCTCCTCTACTCATATGAAAATGCCCACTTTTTGAGCCATAAATCTGTCACAGTAGATGATTAATGTTTCCCTTGTGAGGTTCACAACATTAGCGAGTAAAGTTAAACTGCGCTATTTTTCATATACGTAGTTGTTTAGGATGCATTCTTCAGGACTTATTCACACGAGGTACTAGTGGAGGGCATTTAGTCCCGTGATGTGTCTGCAGTCTGGTGCCAGGGGGGGAGGAGGGAGGGAGGGAGGAGGGAGGAGGGAGGAGGGAGGAGGGAGGAGGGCTGGGGTGAAAATGAGCAAGAACAGACCAGTCAGCGGGACTGTGTTCAGATGTACTGTTTTGTTAACCCTTTACTATACACCCATGCCGTATATACTGTAAATACGCACCGTTTCGGCATATGACGTAAATATACTGTACGGACCAGTGGTCAGTACGCTAAAATACGGACTACCTTCCCATACACGTTTATTAACATATCGGTTGTTTAAAACTAAATTAATGATTTAAAAAAAATCTTTTGGGTATATAGTAAATATATAACGTCCAACCATGCTTGTACAATTCACAGAGTGAGATGGTAATTTACGGTTTGTACGGTCCGTACAAACTGTAAATTACCATCTCGCTCTGTGAATTGTACAGCATGGTCAGGACGTTCTATATAATTACTGACGGGGAAGGACCGCGTACACAGGGACTGGTACTAATTAGAGCATGCTTGTAATGGTGTAATGTAATATGATCAAAAGATCAAACATTGACTGATCGAAAGATCAAGAGTTTCTAAATCTTGTATTCTAAAAGTGATGTATAAATGATTGTCTATGTCCTGTCGGTACTGTTTTATGTTTGTATATATGTATTTGTATGTACTTCCGTGTGACTCCGTTATGGAAGATCGCCAATTGTGGGCGAATAACGACGTCGTTAATTTTGTTTCTGAATAAAAAAAAGAAAAGAAAAAGGCTTGCATATACTATATATACGGTGCTTAAAGGTTAGTGTAGCCACATAGACCTACAGGGTGTTGTAAATAAAACTATCCCTTCACTATCTGCGTGCTATTCAACGTGATATTGAGACAGAAGCAGGGTGCCTGTGTCTCAGGGTCTTAGAAGCAGCCGACCATGACCAGCTTAGAGACAGCTGCCACTCTGTTCATATATACTGTTATGTTAACCCTTTACGGACGGGGATCTGTGGTAAGACCGTGGGCACAGGGACCACTACGAGTTATAGCCTGGAAGCCTGACCCTATGTGCTCAATCACATCATAGGCCAGGTAACGCCAGCTGTCTTATCTTTTTTTCAAAGTGAGTTTATTTTCGGTAGAAAAAAATGGTGTGGTATACATCTAGATTCCGTGTCATCTTTTTGCGATGCGAGTTGGCACAAACCACCCCTCTCCTAAGATTGCACATTCTCTAAGTGGTATTCTGTACAAGGTTCTCACTACACTCTATGAGAGAATAATTCTTAATGAACTAGGCCTAGAGCCTTGAGAATCCACTGGCACACAGTGTTCCCGCAAGGTGGCATCATTGAGATTATAGGAATCTTTGGGTAGCATTGATGTACGTCTTTAGCACGGGAGGCAGGCAGTGGATTCAAAATGGAGACTTATTAAAAAAAAGTCAAAAGTCTTCAAGCTCAAAATCGTCTTCTATCAAAATACATAAATGTAATGAATAACAGAACAAGCCATCAACCCTTTTTAAAAACATTTTCGCTAGTTGATCCTTATAGGCATCCCCAGTTTTGTGTCAATCTCCACCGAATCATAAATCCCCATCTGGTTCTAAATATGTTTGGATCCTAGACTCATTTTCTGGGGCGCTCATCCATCGATGATGAACATACCATTTGCTCCTAGTATACGTGTGTACTTCAAAGACATGGGTAGGTTGCTATCAGACCCCATCATTTGATTGTTTAATTATTTCAGTCTTAATGATATTACTTCCTATCCTACAGGTGTATGAATATAATGTCATACCCTTATTCTCTTCAGGTTTCATGTTACTTCGATCAATTATTTCCTGTTAGAATAATGGAATTACAATTACTTGTCAAATAGTGTTTAGTTGGATTTCTCGCTTTCCTTGATGGAAGTTTGCAGGGTTAAAAAAAATGGAAATTCATCAAAAATCTTAAAGCTCAAAATCGTCTTCTACCAAAATAGATATATCATGAATAACACATTGAGATATCACCCGATTTCCTATGGCCGATCCCTATAGGCATTCCCGCCCCTATTTATCAAAGGGTTAAGATTAACAGAGTATTAAAGGGTTAAGGTTAACAGAGTATTAAAGGGTTAAGATTAACAGAGTATTAAAGGGTTAAGGTTAACAGAGTGTTTGTGGACAGGTTTGTGTCAACTTCCACCGAATCATAAATCCCCCATCGACTGGTCTCTGGATAAGACATAAAAAACAAACCCCCTCGCGAGCCCCCCTCGTGAGGTACACAGTGAACAGATGTAGTTTCTCCAGCGGTCGTGTAAAACACGCAGTATACGTTTCCCACACAGTAAAATGACTTCTTAATCCTGGCAGTGTTTACGTTAGCGGGGTCGTAGGCAGGGCGGATGGCACGGCCGCGCGGTCGTAAAACGCATCGGACACACTGCATGCGTCAAACAAACATTCTCCTGAGTACCAAGCCCAGGGTCTGGACTAACCACCACGGGAATCCGTATCCCTTTTTTTCCCCCCTTTTTCTTAGCCGTCTCTAAATAGTGAGATTTCTAAACATTTACGTCTAGGATGTACGAAAAATGTATAATTACATTGACAGACAAAGCAGCGGTTATTTCCATTATAACATTGGATACATTTCCTTCTGTGCCATTTCCTTTTTTTCATATCTATTTTCTATGGTTGTGAAATAACAATTTGCTTTTAAAAAGAAATAACATTGACAGATGCTGTCAAAAATGATGGACACATTTTGTTAACAATCGATGGCTTTTTTTCTGTCCCAAAATCTATTTTTACAAATCATATTTCGGTACATTCTTGTCAAAAATGATCAAAATGAATAAAAAATAATTCTGGGGTTAAGCAATATATATGCTCACTCCGCCGATTAAAATGGAACGGATTATCATTTTAATATTTAGAAGCAGATATCAATCAGGAAACACCCAGGTGGCCGCATCGGGGTCGGGGGATGGGCCTGGGGGGGTCGGTCGTCTCTACAGGTCTTTGTTTTGTTTGTTTGTTGGTCTGGTTTAACGTCCAGTTAACCATTTAGAGGTTCTCACCAGACTGTATCAAGGTTCTTTAAGGCCTGGCGTCCACCTACTACGATAGAAATTTAGACCTACCGATATGGCACCGATACAAAAAGCAAATATCGGAGACATATCGGGAAGGTGCAAAATCGTAGACATTTGTCTAGCTATGCCAATCCACCACGCATTGTATGGGGTTTATATCGGTGTCTAATCGCAGAAACGTGGTCAACTGCCCCGATATTAGGTGACCTTCCGACGCGATTTTGATTTTTTATCGGGAAGTGCATCGTAGACCATATCGGAGCCATATCGTAGTAGGTAGACGCCAGGCCTTACACCACAAGGGTGGTGATCGAATCTATGAAATGAATTTAGGTAGAAATCTCACCTTACACATTTACCGAGGTGAGAGTTCTTTTACTTCCCACACCACATAGACATGGTAGGAGAAGGATTGGCCTTTAGTATAGCAGGAAATCTACCACTGCTGGGAATGAAGGAGAAAGGTGGCTGTACACCATATCACATAGACATGGCATAAGAGGGATTGGCCTTTAGTATAGCAGTAAATCTACCACTGCTGGGAATGAAGGAGAAGAGTGGCTGAATTGGGACTCGAACCCACAAAGTCCTACAACCTTGGGATTGCAAGTCAAGTGCCCTAACCGCAGAGCTAACTCCCCACCCCACACGTATTTGTAAAAGTCTTTAAGATCCCTTTTTAAAAAAATCTAAAGGATTCCCGGCTATTCCAGATTGTTTTCTGTTGATCTTTGGATTCGTTTTACATTTTAACCAAATACTTCTGGTAATAAAACCAGATCATGCTTTCATTCCCTATCCTTAAAGGAAGCAGAATAAAGCAAAACAAATACCAAAAAAAGAGTCACCCCGCAGCTCAAAGTTCAGCTTCCCCGTTTTACTTGGACTCGGTGGCATCTGACCTCTGTGGCCACAAGACCCGGGAAACACTGGAGTGTAACGGTTTGACGGCAGGAGAGGGGATTCTTACAGGGACACCCTTCTACAGGCCAGCAAGGCATATTACAGACTATGGTGAGATTCAGATTCAAATATTACATACCTATGGCAGAACGTCTATGATATACTACCCGCTCCTCGGGGTGCAGTATAAATAATGTTCGTGTTTAAAAAGGCATTTTCTTGATATTTAGGTATGTAATAATAAGAAAACCAGTGACTGAGTCCGAAGGGATGCCATTCTCGGCCTTTAGATGCCATAAAAACGTCCCGACGCCGCAGGCGGAGGGACGTATTTATGGCATCAAAAGAGCTCGAACGGCCTTTCCTTCGGACTCAGTAACCACGTTTTCTCATATTACTATACACCCATGCCGTATATACTGTATATACGCACCGTTTCGGCATATGACATAAAGATACTGTACCGACCACTGGTCCGTACACTAAAATATGGACCACCTTGCCACACACGTTTATTAAGAAATTGGTTGTTAATCCAAATGAAATTGATTTTTTTTAAATTTCAGGTATATAATAAATATAACGACCAACCATGCTTATACAAGTCACAGAACTTGATGATAATTTACCATTTGTAGGGAACTCGGCATAAATGCCTAGGTCCATACAAACCGTAAATTACCATCTCGTTCTGTGAATTGTACAGCATGGTCAGGACGTTCTATATAATTACCAAATACCTATAGGCAAATGTCTCACTTTTACTGACCAGTAGTACAAATTCCGTTCGTCACTGAGTGATGCCAGAATATCCATACGTCCCTCCGTACCACTCGACCACTCATTCTACTATTTAGTGAGATGTAGAATGGCATTTTTAATGATTTCTAGGTACATAATAATAAAGAGACACAGTGAGTGTAATTTAATTCCATCTGTTCCTCGATATTTTGGTCAAAAATACTCACCTTGTTCTTTGAACTCGGTGAGTATTTCTGAATAAAAATATCTATGAACAGATTCTATTCAGTCACACTAACTATGTCGCTATATATTACTATATACTTATGACCGAACAACCTATGATTACCTAACGCTGCTGGGGTGGAATAACTTTTGTTTACTGCCCAGCTTGACGTTTACTGCCCAGCTTGACAGTTCCGGGAGGTTTAGACCAATCAGATTGTCTCTTACATAATTCTTATGGGTAGAAAACATATAGTGTCAGTTTACTCGATAAGGTTGGATCAGGCTTCCGGTTTAATGGCGGCTGACTAAATAACGGTTTTTATCGATATTAGCCGACAATTGCAGGCATATAGGAATAGGGAAACCACCAGAAACTTTGACTTATTCCCACCGGTACATAGTTTCCCTCTAGTGTTTCCCTAAAACTAGTTTAAGTAAGCATTTGTTTATAAATGATAACTAAAGGAAAAACATTCTCTCACATTACAATATAAAAATATTGCATCATTTCCAACCAAACTCTTTTTCTCCATTTTCCACCAGTATGAGAGTGCAGGTATAATAAAATGAAGCTTTTTGCTACCTTTCTATTTTAATGACAAAACAGTTCATTTTGACTTCTACTGTGAGTACAATAAAAGTTAAGGTATCAAAATTATGGTAACAGAAATTTCTACTTGATTAAACAGGGTTTTGAATTTGCTTCCATGAGGAATTCTCTGGAATCTTCACTCATATTCTAGAAGTCAAACATTTTATCTAACTCTTAACATAATTTCTGAGAAAATACACCACACAAATTAACACAAATAAATTATCTCAATAAACTCAAAATATATGTGACAATAAAGCCAATAATCTCTGTTTTGATATACTACCTTTTGCAAATCTGTGTTTACCTTTACAGTTATGAGAATTTCTGTATATCGTGTCAAAAATAACGTTGTTTTTTTGTTAATTAACGGAAGATATTACAGACAGTCTGCTTAATGGCAGGCTTTGTGTGTCTCCAAAGAACAAGGTACATACAAGTAGATTTAATACAAACTATGTTGGCTACATACTAAGTAGTTGATTTTGGGATGAGACATGATATGGGGTGAAATAACATCAAGATTTCTAGACATTTTCAGAATCCGTCCGTAGCTTCACCTTCCTTTTTAGTAAGGTCTTATACGCAGACGTTTTCTCAAGATTTTGAACTTCAACCGACAAGTCATTCCAGAGTTTTTAGCCCTCAATATGGTTGCGCGGCCTGTAGAACGGTTTGCTCGACTCAGCTGTTGGGCATATCTCCATGACAGCTGAGTAAGTACACCATGGAGTAGATCCTCATGTCCTCACCTTTGGATTCAACTTCTTTTAACTTCAACTAGTGTCTAGTGTTTAATAATAAAAATATCACCACCGTGGGAAATTTGTGTCTATTCTGTGCGGAGTGCGTAGTAACTAGATGGTCGTTAACCCTTAAATGTTGAGTGATGCAGCATAATTTCTACGATATTCAAATATCAGTTTGTATGAAATTAATCAATAAACATAGAATAAACCCTTTGCACACGGGGCTTTGTGTCAGACCCATGATGGTGGGGACGGGTACCAGGGGCAAGTATAATGCTAGAGGACGACCCTATTATCGTCCAAACCCTAATTCTATCTTCTGATCACGTGCTAGGACACTTCAAACTTAATCTATTCATTTGGTTTACTTAATCGTGTTAGATACTATATCATAAGTATATTCTGTGCAGGTTTCATGTTTATTTATCCATTATTTCTTGATAAAACAGTAATATCATAAATAATGTAAGTGATGCCTGCTTGCCCTGAATGGTTAACACTTACTGTAGATATTTTCTCCGAGATATACATGTTTTAGAAAGAATTAATGGGGCAATAAACATGACATAAGCATAAAAAAGTAATCACAATACAATATTCATGAATATGAAAGGGTTGAATAAAAACAAAAAATAATTTAATCATTTACTATCAATATTGCATACCACCCATATCTCTATAACTATCATTATTACTATTATCATCATGTTATTGCAATGTGTCACTAATCAAATTAAAATACTATATCTCTGAATATACTTGCTATTATGTATAGCACCAAACCACTATACTTCCATTGGAAGATCTGGCTTGTATATCAGAAATGGAATGTTAAATAAATACAGAAAAAAGATAACTTGATTTATTATCCAATGCAAGGTCTTCAGCAGAACCGTCCAACCGTTAAATTCCAGTGTTTCCTGGATCCCATGGCCACAGAGGTCAGATCCCAACTCCCACGCAAATGATGTATGACAAGCTTGCAACCAGATAAGATAAACGTTTTATTTGCATCTCGGATCATGGGCTCAGTGTTACAGAATAAATGCTACTATCTATTTCTAGATATAAACACCCATTCACATAAATGGTTTTCTATTGGCTGAATTTGGCCGCTGATGATTTCAGTTCAGTAATGATTCCATGGGGTTTTTAATTAATTTCTTTAAAAAAAATATTCAATATAAACTGGCCACATTGGCTACTAGGCCAAACACCCAATACAGCCATTATGTGTGCATAGATACTATCATAAAACTGGATGAGTTTTAATCTTGGCCACCGTATGCCACGACTGGAGTCCGGAGCCCAAACTCCAGGAGTGGAATGCAGCGGCCAAGATTAAAACGAATCAGGTTTTGATTTTATCCTAACCTGTCTCATAGATTTTGGAATATCATGTGATAACAATTCCGTATGCCACTAGTGGCATATAAAACTCTGTATGCCAGTCAGCGTGGCATAAGGAAACTCAATGTTAAGCCTATGGGATTTTATATTAGGGGTAGGATAAATGCATGTCAAACATGTTGTCTATGTGTCTGCATGGACACCTAATATGGACATATGTATATGAAAACATTAGTAGACACATTCTGTATGAGCGTCTACGCTATGGTGTAAATATTATCATCCTAACCCTCATTCAAATCTCCATGGATTTAACACAGCGTGACAGTATGCCACTGTTATTTATATGCCACCCGTGACATATGAAATTCAAAACATGAGACGGGCTAGCGTAAAATCTAAGCATCAATTAATTCCATATGATTGTTTACATGGCATTCGTTGTTTTCTGCTACAGATATTACTCAGCTCTGCCTCATGTTATCATTCCGCGAAGACAACTCACTCTACACAAACAATCATATGACCTTTCGTGACATTTCTTGATAATACACTCAAACGTTAGTCCTGTGTTGGTTACTGCTAAATTATTCAGTCGGTGAGCAATACAATATCTCGGTTGCAACAGGGAGTCATTATATCAAACAATCATTATCATTTGAGGCACGACTGACATCCTATTTCTTATGCGAAGGAAATATATCATAAAACTGTTGCAGGACAAGTTGTTGAACATTTTCTTGCATATAGCAGAAAACGAGATTTGACGGATTATTTTTAACCCTTTAGCTACGCTATGATGCCTGGAGGCATTCCCGGGCGTAGTACGCTAAGATGCCTTGAGGCATCATTTCCGAAATTCAAGTAATTCAAGTAAAATCCAAGTAATTCAAGCCATTTCTTAGTGAAATAATGTGAATACTTTAATAATATTTTTCCAACCTGTGATAACCTATATCATAGTTGATAGCATTACTATTATAACAACCTAATGATTTTCTATTGATATGGGGGTGTAATATAATGACATCGCTGTGGATATTAAAAAAAGCACCAGCGTACTACAGGGGTGAAAATGGTACTACAGCAGAGTATTTCAGGGTGTCTATTTGGTGCTATGCTGCATAGTGAAAGGGTTAAGTAGATTCAGGCGAATAGTACTTTCCCTCGGGAAAATAGTTTGCATTAGTATATTTATGAGCAGTAATAACCAAAGTAGAACTTTTTCTGGAAAAAGGTTAAAGAATTTAAATAAAGGACTCCCACAACTGATTGTGAGATAAGTATCATTCAATCTCTATTTCCAACTTTCTGACAAAGCAAGAAGTCACTTCAATACTTATGGGATCGCTATGGATCAGCGACTCTGTATTTCACCTTAAAGGCAAATCGGACAATTCACGTTGAAAATCAAAACCCAAGTAATTTTCCTGTAAAGTGAATGTGACCACCCCTTAAGGAGGTTTACACCATCATTAAAGACAAAAACAAATTTAAATTAACCGTAAAACTAAACCACTCAAAATATTACGGATTTGTAAGTAACCTTAGCTCATCGTACTTAACCCCTTTGTGTCTTTGGTTGACTACCTTTTTTCAAGGTTTTTCCTATCTCTATGTATGTATTTTTTTTGTTTTGGACCCCTCTGTGAATTACTGTCTTGTCAGTTCTCGTATCTTCCTTGTACTTTGATTACTATACTCAGACTGTGTCACGCAGCTGACCAGGTGGCAGAACGGCCGAGGCCGAACCTGGAGACTTGTAAACTCGTCAGAACCCTAATAAAAGTTTCAACAAAAAAAAACATCTCAAAGAGATGTAGACCACAATTCTAACTTAGAAAATAGGGGTCACCGTGCTATTCTTCAACCAAGAGGTCAATATTTTAATGCCGTTATAATAGAATATATCGAACTTACATAAGGCTATATTTCTCCTAGGATATATTCCATTTCATTTACTTCAACATTTCGCATAACATAGTAAATGTGTAGTACTGCATGTTCAATCACTAGAAACTAAAGGTCACTGCCCTTGTTTTTGAGAGAACTGAAGAAAAACATATTTTTCAGAATATTTTCAGGATATAAAACAAATTAAATCTATATGTAAAAAGGCATTTTGTAATCAATTAAGTTAGATTGCATCGTTGTTTTAGAATAAAAAAAGAACCAGTCAATATATTGGCTCCATGGTGAATTGTAGAAGGTGCCTTTAAGATGAGAGAGAATGATAAACTATATAATTCGGACCGTTAGTCACGTACGGGAATATTGGTTAAGGGGAGGAGAAAGCAGAAGAGGAATGGTGAGAAATGTAGGTAATTATAGTCGGAAATAAGAGGTGGTTGACATAGGAAACCGCAGTGGCACCAACGATGTGGAGGATATATGGTAGAGGTCACATGGAGAGAAAGGATTGTAGGGTGCAGCCGAGGGGCAAGGAATCCAACAAGGAAGTTAGGATAATGAGGATGAATGAAGAAAGTTTGGAGAAAGGAGCTAGTGTAATAGTACGATAAAGGGAATAGGTTTGTTGTTGGTTGATGGCATTGATAAACCATAGCAGCGTGTATATGTATAAGGCAAAGTTGAATCTGTGAGGTGTGGTTGACAGACAAACAGGAATCACAGCAGTATGGCTGTGCCTCATACCCAGGGGCCCGTTTAATAATCAAGTACGCCAAAGAGACCCAGGGACGATGTGGGTCAACTTTATTCAACACTAATGGACGATTTTATGGATGGCTGTTACTATCTTAGCGCACGAAATTAAACGACAACCTTTGTACAAGGTACGGAATAGGGTCTTCATGCACGATCCTAAATTGTTAAACGGGCTCCTGGATCCTATGATCTGTGGGGCAAGTATGCTCCAAACTATCATCTATCCTTCTGCACATCTTACAAGATCGTAATCGTAGAATCTAAATTTTCGGTGCCAACAAAGTGGAGGCTGGTGAAAAGGGATGGACAAGACCAAGGGACATTGATACATATATATGAAAGAGGTAAATTAAGTGATTTTCCAAAGCTGGGAGGCTTTTTGGAAATCCACTAGCAATTCCTGAAGAGGAGTGAGTTGTCGGGGTATTTTTTTTCCATCTAACCGCATTAAAGGACAAGGTTTCGGTATAGCCATTCCTCTAACATGTTGTACTCTCCTCAAGGTTGGGTTGTTAATGTTGTTTGTCAGTTAACTATACATTGAGAATAAAACACCTTCTTATATTTCTCTCGATCCCGTGTAGATAATCCAAGACACATGTTGGATTTAGCGTACACACAGTACTGTCAATAGTGAAAAACATGGGGAAATTTAAAACTGACTCTTTTTTTCTATCACGTTTTCTCCCATATCTCAATCAATGATTTACACTCCTCCCAATTCAGGAGGGGGAAGGTCCATGTAAAACGAATACGTGTTTTTTTTTGGGTTGTTTTTTTTTTGACAGTCCTTTTCCATGTCTCCGTAATTCCATGTTACATGTGGGCATTCCTTCCTTTCTTAGGATAAACAAAATGTTATTCTTTTTCTCAATCCTGTTTTAACACTTAAACTGAAATCCAAAAGTTGCCTTGTAAAGCCAGCTTCAAAAAAGGTATTGCTAGCTTGCCCGAGCTAAACTGAACTATGTACAAAATTTGGTTGGCCTATGTTATTACGCAATGTAGTTTAGTCTACTCATCATTCCTCATAACCATTACCATTCCCTTTTTACATGCATTGTACTATTCCCATTAATTCTCTATATCCCACTTGGTGTGTTAGCTAATTAGTTCTACTTATTATCAACTCATGTAACCTATATGTGATTTGGTTGTTGACTACATTGACTTTTGTAAACAGCCCAGACTCTGTATTCTTATAATGGAAGACCACCTACATTTAGGTGAATTATATGTGAAATAAAAAAAAACAAAAAAACAAAAAAAACTAGATCAGCTGCAATGATCATTCATAAGCATGAAATAAGACTAAAACCCATCGATGGCACGCCCAAAAAAAACCCCAAAAAACCCAATCCATTCATTCATTTTTTTGGCATCGGGAACACGATGGCCGCATCCAAAAGGCAATAGCTATAGAACTGCTTTATACGGCACAGAGTGATTCTGCTATCATCCGCCAGGAAATTGTAAAATAGGTCCTCTGTAGTCGGGGGGCAACTACTTTTCTCACTTTTCATAATATTGAGACAATACTAAAATTCCTACATGGCGACCCCCCCCCCCCCCCCCCCCAGCCACTAATATAATTTGTATGATAAAATAAATTGGTAATTTGTTCCGCCACCTGATGTTTTGGATGCGTCGGGGGGCAAGATGGCCGTTTCTATAGCACAATAGCTATGTACCCAATAGAGACTGGGGCTGGATTGATGAAGCTGAGATAAGAGCTTTGCTCCTATAAGACTCAGTGTAACCTCTGTGCACTGACATTCAATTTAAAAGTATAATGATAGCACTGGCATCAAAAGAGGTGGGTTAATGTGGACTGATATTTCTTTTTCACTCTTAATGTTAACATCATCTCTGAACTTTATATGAAAAACAATCTATTCAAAAACGGTATGTCAAAAACAATCTATTTAAACACGGTATATTAAAAACAATCTATTTAAAAACAGTATATTAAAAACAATCTATTTAAAAACGGTATATTAAAAAAATCTATTTATAAGCGGATCTTTTTTTTAAAGGGCAAATGGCCGTGGTTCCGTTTGGCTGAGATGAGTTTTTAAACCTAGAATCCATGAGTCAGTCATTTTAGTGTGCAATAATTGAACACTCACTAAAGTAACATCATGAAAAAAAACGTAAAGTGCGCCATGACAGGCGAGTACATCATGATACATCCCATTCATCTAATTCACTGGATACACAATGTACATCAATGAATACTAAATCCAGCTATGAGACTGGTCTCTACTATGTCATCTATATTATTATATACATGTGGTTGTATCTCCTACCTATACTGCCCACTCCTACCCATGTTGTATTTATGACCATGTCGTACGGGGTTCAAGATCACGTGACTATTTTAAATATTCCCATTTGTAGGTATATGATACTACATAAACAGGCTTACTGTTGACTAGATATATATTTATCTCTCTGCCTTTGGCATCGGGTATATCTAATCAATACCTTCACCGTGTATTTTTGACTTACGAAGACAGTAAGCCAGTCTCCATATAATATGCAATTCCCATGTACTCATATGGTCCTATATCATGGTATTCCCAGCATAGGTTTTGCTCTAGCCTTTATCATAATCAGATATCAGATATAATCTCAATATGCTTGGATAACGGTAGACTTGTTATGTCACGTCATTTCTACTGTGACCAATCAAAAAATTCCAAAATCTGAGCTCCGGGCTAACTTCAGAGCAATGTGTGCGTCCGCAAACGCCCATAAAGATTGCTAACATAGTTGCGATTCGACAAAATTTAGTTAAGCAAGGAATATAGTGGTCGTGGGAACTCCAGAGTTAGTAGTCTCTTCACAACCAATAAACTCCGGTTTTTTTTTTATTATTTATGAATAGAAATCTTACATTTCCTGAATTTCCTGACAAACACATCTTAGATGAAGATCATTAGGTAATTGTCTGGTGACAATAAAATGAAAAACTAATATCCTTTTGGCTACTTTAACTAATATGTTTTCCTTCCCCTTCTTTACCTTGCTGTAAAATCATAAAATGAAATAGTACTGATTTCCTTGGTGTTATCTTGCTTCAATATCTGAGAGCCATACGAATGCCTGTCTGACCTTTACAACTACTGGTTTGGTAATGCCTTTATCAGAAATCTAGTGAGAAAATATTTGTAATTCGGGGATATTTATATTATATTACCACAGATTCGTTTTTCGAGAAAGTAGAAGTAGAAATACCGTGAGAGATCTCCGTAAACTGTTTAATTAGGTCCAGTATTATTTTTATTAATCAAATCAATGTGCTTACTTGAGCGAGCAGTCAAGGTGCCGTGAGAAAGATCTGCCTTAAGCCTGATGCCCATCTACCGATTCAGGGTCGAGCGATTAGTTTGCAATTCGTAAAGCAGTCGGTGAACTTGTCGCAGGCAAATTATGTAACCCTTCTCTCGACCGGTAGACATTGAGGAGATGGGGTGGTGGATATTAGTCCTAAGCAAATCGGTCTACTAATCGTTGGCTGACCCTTGCCTAGCTGTCCTACATCTACCGACTACGGCCGACTCCGTTAGGGTGCCTTCGGTGAGCCAAATTACCGTCCGTTTGTCGCCGACAAAGGTACATGAATGTTCCGAAATCGGTAGATGGGCATTGGGCCTAACATGTTCTAGGGTCATGATTAACAGCAACAAAGAGCAGTCGATATTGACTAATTCTACAACTGGTTCCATAAATCACCTCTGAGTAATCAGACCGAGTACTGTTTTGAATTTATCACGGGAAATGGGACATGTGTACAACGGAGCTCAAGAATTATATAACGGAGAATGATTCTGGAACACCTGTACATCAGGTAATATCAATTCCTTTCTTTGAGGTAGGCTACATATCACTGCAACAACCAATGGTAGCAATTGTTTAAAGTATAATTAGGAAGATGAGTAGAGTAATCTAGGTATTAGATGGTTTAGATTAGCCAATAATTTACACTAGTGATACGAGATACTGGACAAATCTGTGGAAATATACCAACTGTATGAAGATATCAAGGAAAGAAAGAAAGGTTCGCGGAATAAAAAATGATAAGGATTCTGGGACGAGGCCCTATACTGCAATACTATGTATGAGAAGTATATATGTAATAGGGGACCCCCACCTACCACGATAGGCCACGACATGCTTCCCGATCGCTACGATTTGAAATGGGGAAATCGTGACCTATCGGGAGGTCCCCGATAGGTCCAATAGTTTGAAATCGTAGAGCGTGGCAATGCCTTGGGAGGACCAATACCATAAACTATGGTCACGATAGCTCCACGACGAAACCAGCGGCTGCTACAATACCCTTCGACAGGCTACGAAATTTCCAACATGTTGGAAATTATCGGGACCTCTACGATTGGCGTTTTCATCGCAGCCTATCGTGAGCTGTCGTAGAAGGAATCGCAGAAACCTGTCCCACCTACCACGATTTTGCCAGACCTCTTGCTACAATCGGAATGGTGTCGGGAAGTCCGTCGTAAGGCCAATCGGGACCAGAATCGTGGTAGGTGGGGGCAGGCTTTTAGATTAATGGGAATCTACATAGTACATGGTTCACCCCTGGTCTTAGACACGGCGCCAGAACTCCCGGAACACCAAACCGCACTTGACTCTGTTTACCTCCCTGCTTACACTTACACTCCTTTAATTTGCATATGTATCCAATGCACCTAGTTGTACTTCTACAATTGAATGGGTATAGGGTCCCTGTGTACATTTATATAATGATATTAGGTAATAGAAGAGCTAATGTCTCAACTACATGTTTAAAGGATGGTGGGACCCCAGAATTATACAGACCACATGTTTATGCTCTAATGGTTAAGTCAATATGTTGGTTCTCCCATACCTAACCCCTTTTAAATGTGTGATACCCGTCTGTGTAACATTGTATACATATTTTCTTTAGGTCACTGCAAAAATATGCTTATGACGAGTTCGTGATTCAACTGGCATGGTGGAGCACTGGATCGGTTTGCCTGGAAGCCTGGCCTATGTGCTCACTAACATATTAGGCCAGGTAACGCCCGCTATTTTTTCTGGTGCATCATGGGTAACAGCCGCCATTTTTATGCTGGTTTACCCACTAGGGGCGAGGAAAAATCTGGTTTTTTCCTAAAGAAAGATTCTAAAATGTAATCTTTTATCTTTTGAAAGGTTGCTATTACTTTATTTTGTATCATCGTACATTACAAACAAGCACCAATAAGTTATTCGGGGAACCTCGTGAGGTAGAGAGATTGTGCTGGTTCTCCTTGCCACTGCAAATCAGCAGGGAATCAGAGAAAGTTCTGACACGATCACTCGAAGGTCTAGCTGGGTGGTACTTGTCCCAGAGCCCTGCCCCCACAAACGCCGATTCTGGTCCCGATAGGCCTTACAATATACCTCCCAACACCATACTGATCCTATTGTCAGGTCAGCAAATATCGTGGCAGTTGAACAGGTTTCTGCAAATCCGTCTGCAACACCTCACGATAGGCTGCGATTAAAAACGCTAATCGTAGAGGTCCCGATAAAAACATGTTGCATTTTTTGTAGCCCGTCATAGGGTATTTTGGCCTATCGGGAAGATATCGTGGCCATCGAGCATGATTAACAGATTGGATCACGACACAGGTCTACGATTTTGGGACCTCCGTATAGGCTACGATTTGTCCATTTCAAATCATAGCCATCAGGAAGTATGTCGTAGACCATCGGCGTAGGTGGGGGGGTAGGGTTTTATGGCACAGGGAGTCAGTCTACGAAGGAGTGAGCTAGTTAACTCATTCACGGCGGGGGATACCAAAAGGCATCAACTGTGATGTGGTGGGCGATGCTAAAAGGCATCATTCTTAAGTTTGCAGAATTTCGGGGTTTTTTTAATATAAAATATAAAATATTAGTTAAAGATTCATGAAATTTTCACAGAACATAGATACCACACCAAGGAAAAGATTTTAGGTGAAATATTTGATATGATTAATGATTACATATTCTACCATGTCCTAAAGTTGTAGAATTATTATAATTAGCCTGGGACTTCCCGCCCCCTGGTGGTATACATTGCCACTGGTCCCCACCCTTAACCACATATTATTGCCACTGGTCCCCGCCCTTAAAAGGTTAACAGTCTGGAGTTGTTTTTCAGCACAGTGACAGTGACTGGCATACGGGGAAGAAACGACAGTGAAGTGATGGATTCCAAGCACCCCCCGGAATACCCTAATCAGGACTCGATGATGGATGGTCGGTGGAACTCCACAGTCAGCTTCTTTTGTATAGTTAATGAGCTCATAATCCAAGACCCCCTTTTTTTTTTTTTTTTTTGTAAAGGCTTTATTACTTCGATTCGTACAAATCGCTCTTCCAGTAACAGCATGGATGGTACAGAGCAATTGAACAAGTAAATGGGTATATACATGATGATAACATTTCTCTATCACTTTCACAGAGCTTAACATCTGTTAAGGTAATTTACTCATAATATACAACAGAATTGATGACAAATACAACCTATGTTTGTCATGATATTAATATGGTTGCCCTACGAGGTTTAAACGTCCCGAAACTATGAAAAACTGCATATTTTAATCAACTGCATTTACCTTATTGATACGCACTCACACACCCTGTTTCTTCCACAAGCACGTAGAGTGAGTGGAATATATATATTCATCGAAAGAAACAAGGTACACGAGTACTATGGAGAAACCAAACGAGAGTTAGTCGTGTTGTTGTTCACCGCACGACGGCAAGATCGCGTATTACTGCGCGAGGCGAAGCCGAGAGCAGTAATACACGATCTTGCCGGAGTGCGATGAACAATAACACGACTAACTCGAGTTTGGTTTAGAATTTATCCTACCCCGCCCATCCAAATTACTTCTACATTAACTAAATGACGTCATTTGTCAAGTGTATCCCACTAGAGCGATATTTTCCATTTTTCTGAACTCCAGACCGAATACAGTGACCCAATGTTAAGCCTATGGAGTTTTTTATTAGGGGTAGGATAAAACCAATATGGTTAATACATTTTACATTTGGTAAATATCAAAACATCCGAGCTGGCTTCAAAGTGTGCTTGTAATTATGTTGACATTTTACCTGGACCGGAGCTGTGACCACTCTACAATTTGATTGGTCGTCACAACTTTTTAAGCCAATCACAACACGTATTCAAAGTATGTTGGTACGTTTGTGTATACCACCATATTATGGTGGTATAAAATCAATACCAACACCGTAGCAGAGGTTGATATTCGTGCAACACACTGGCATAGGTATATAATAAATGTGGTTCCTTCGTTGTAGGGCCTGTTGGTTGAATGTATTTAATATTGTACTTACTGCAGTTGTCAGCAACCACAGCCGAGACGGCAAGAAGCAGGAGCACTGTAAATGTCGATGTGACCGGTGGCATACCATGGCCTGCAAGACAAAAATAAAATAATATTAATTTTCAACAATCGATGTCTTACTCAGTCTGAAATCAGACCAAATCTGCCGTTAAAGGGAAGGGAATCAATCTGGCAAACTGCAGTACAATCCATTACAACGGTGGGTTTGTGGTTTAGGACATAGAGCCTACATCCTTGGCTAGTATAAATCTGAGATTATGTACCGTATCGGATACCCATATTGAACATAGCTATCGAAATGTGCTCTGGAATAGATATCATGATTTAAAGCCTACACAGACTGACAAACGGGATGATCAACAGCCTTTTTCTACAAGACATCCCTGATATTTCATAAAGGAAACAATCAGATAACCCAACCTTCACAAATGTGCAAATAAATGAAAAGATGAATGAGGTTATATATATATAAGTACACAGTTTGTGTATCCACCATACAATGAAGAGTAAATAATAGCTAGAGGAGTTAAGATTTTGCGGCAAAATTCGGGAACGAACCACGGAAACTACCCACGAAGCGTTTACAATATCATATTTACTGTGTATCGGATTGGAGAGGATTCCATTAAGTGGAATTCACACGGTGGGATTCAATAACCTCACAGGGTATTAGTCTAAAACAAATCCCACTGGGATTCTATACTGAATCGTCTGTATCATAGGGGCCGTTTCCCAGAGACAAATTTGTTTTCAGGACTGCAATTGACAGCGACGATTACCCCTATCTCTCAAGAGATTTAAATTTTAAACTTTTCTAAAATTTATAGGTGCATTTTGGTGAGAGAAACGTAACCACTGCCGAGTCGCCAACTAAGTATTCGACATAGCCAATAGGGAGCTAGCAAGCAGGATCACATGTTTTTTCTCACCCCTCATTTCAAGGGTACCCAGGGTGAATGTTCACCGGGACATTGTCTGAGACTCAGTACTAGGTCTGTCCGTCCAAGTGAATCCAATTTGCCATTCTTCCTTGAGACTGGAAAAAAGCTAAAATTAGTACTTTGCCATGAAGGTTCTGTGCAAAAGGAGAATTTACTGAGACTATATGGGGAAGGTGTCTAGTCTAGTCTCTATCCTGAATCCCGCTTTAAGTGGAATTCAGACAGTGGGATTCATGTACCTCACAGGGTTCAAAACCTCAGGGATTCTGTTCCATTTTAGGGGTAAATATCACCAATAATTACAAGTGACAAATATGTATGAGGGAAATGGAACCCTACAATTCAGACGAGGAAATTGCGTTAGCGTACAGAATCTCAGCACGATTTGTCTGAGACAAACACCCTGTGAGGTACATGAATCCCACTGTGTGAATCGCACTTCAGGTACAGGGGTAGACTTGCTCAAGTCTTTGATTATGAACATTCATTAAATGATGAATCACAATCAGAATAAAGTTAATGAAAGTATGTGTCCTTCTCTGACTAGCCCATGAACCTATATCCCAACGAGGAGAGTAGCCATAGGATGCAGGGACTAGGACCAGTCTAGTACAGGGGTACTTATTGCGTGGGTATGAGGTACTATCGTAAAACTGGATGAGTTTTAATCTTGGTCACTGTATTCCACGACTGGAGTTTGGCAAAGTGACTTCATGAGGCGAAGCCGAGTGAAGTCCGGAGCCAAAACTTCAGGAGTGGAATGTGATGGCCAAGATTAAAACGAATCAGGTTTTGATTTTATCCAACCCTATCTCCTCTATTTTGGAATATTACGTGATAACAATGCTGTATGCCACTAGTGGCATATAAAACTCCGTATGCCAGTCAGCGTGGCATACGGAAACCCAATGTTAAGCCTATGGGATTTTATATTAGGGGTAGGATAAATGTATTCACTCCACCTGTGGAACGCTACCTTATAATATATGTGGAGAACTTACAGAAACTACGCGACACACGGCTCTATGAATTGCATCTTGCCCCATCACTTCCCTATTCTCAAAATGTCGTAGTTATGCACATTAAATTAATCAGATTAATCAGTCTAAGACTGAAGATTGTACGCACTGAGCATATTCTACTGTATCATAATTGAACTTTTTTCCTAATATAAATATTGTTTGGCGTCACCAAGGTCCGCATGTGAGTCTAAAACAACGGTAACATATTTGTGTAACATGATCTCCGGCATAGTTTCAGGATATTTATGGAAGCCGTAAACAAACGCTGATATAATCATTCCTGGAATAAATCTCCAATTGCCCTAATATAAGTAAAAGTTGGTATGTGTCCCTACTGTTTCTGTTGGATTTCGGTTCCAATGATGTGATGATAACTTTCAACAATAGGTCCAAGACATGACTATGTATAACGCCAATATTGCTGTAATTCTAAAGGAAATAAAAACTGACTTCAATAAAAAGAAATTTGAAATGTTGGTAATTCATCGCACTACCTTCATACCAGTAGAATATACATCATACGCCACCTAAATATACAGAGAGAAATAATCGCATAAAGATTTAAGAGACGATTATATATGTATTGCACCTATATGGATGAAATTCCAAAGCAACAAAGCAGCATTAATCCAAAATATAAAAGGAGATCTTGAAATGATCTGTAGTTTATCGTACCACCTGCATCGCCGTGTCAGATTCATCACACATCAAACACACACCTCTGATAATGCTGAGTGAAGTGACAGCTGAATGTGGGTCTGAAGATAATGCCGCCATTTTCTAATCACACTCCAGTCGTGAGCAACTCCTCAATATAAATCTGTATCGTGCCTCCTTAAAATTTACCACTCTTACGTTCTAATTTCTCTACATGTGAAACATAGGTGCACTTTCCCTTTGCAGAACTAACTATGCTGGCTCCACATAACGTTCTGTTGAAGGCGACCCTTGGTTACGATCAACAAAGTCACCCCCACGTGGTAAACTAGGAGTTATATGCTTGATCTAGATGTATCACCCGCTAGTCCACAGGTAGCGGTAATTGCAGTAACATCAGCAATAAATCTTGTAACGGGACTAGGTCTTGGAGTCGCTCATTTAGATTACTATCTGTGCACGCGATAGTAACAGTAGTACAGGTCATCCAGGGATAATCCCACCAGGTGTCTCTCATCAAATATCAATCACTGAAAATCCATGTGGCGTGATCCAACGCAGATAATCCATCCATGTAATTGTGCTCTTTTATACATGTGTATACCAGGTGTATTATAAAGTTTGATCACAGAAGAGTGTTTACTTATAGTATAACACTAACATAGATGCAGTCTTAACAAGTGAAATCTATTAGTATGTTATAGGCACATATTATACATACATGTATGTGTGCTCCTTTATACTTGTGTATACCAGGTGTATAATAAAGTTTTATCACAGAAGATTATTCACTAATAGTATTACACTAACATAGGAGCGGTCTTAACAAGTGAGATCTATAGGTATGTTATAAGCACCCTACCAACAAACTAATAGAATATAAGAGACAGCAATCTATCCCCCTCAAGTCCGGAATGAATGAGAGGTATCAATACAATGCCCCATGTATATATATAGGGAGCGTAAGGGAGAGAAATAAAGGGAGAAATACAAAAAAAAAGAGAGAGAGAGAGAGACAGAGAGAGAGAGACAGAGAGAGAGACAGAGACAGAGAGAGAGAGAGAGAGAGAGAGAGGGAGAGAGAGGGAGAGAGACAGAGAGAGACAGAGAGACAGAGAGAGAGAGAGAGAGAGGGAGAGAGACAGAGAGAGAGAGAGAGAGACAGAGAGAGACAGAGACAGAGACAGAGAGAGAGAGAGAGAGAGAGAGAGAGAGAGAGAGCTGTACCTTATTGGTGTCCTCGCCTTGTCCCCTCCCGCCGCTGAGTGGGCTTCCTATGTGTAACTCGCAGACTGATAATACCACAAGCTCCCCTCCCACCTCCAGTGGTTTCTCCTCCAGTGACACGCAGTAGCTCTGACTAACCCGCTACCCACATGCCTCCCGGGGAGCACCCACGGACGGCCGCCGGGGGCCGGGGGCCGGGGGGCCGGGGGCCGGGGGCCGGGGGGCCGGGGGCCGGGGGCCGGGGGCCGGGGGCCGGGGGGGCCGGGGGCCAGGGTCGTGAGAGGGTGTGTGGGGGCAGTCAGCTGGGTGTACATTTGATGGCTAACATGGTGGGCTAATAAGGAAGTGCATCGAGGTGGATCGAGTGCGGTTCAGATTTTAGCTCACCCCAATCACTGACTAATTAATTGCCTAGAATGTGTGGCAACATCCCCCAAGGAGTAATTTTCAAACATACTCCACGAGCGTTGAGTAAGAGTTTCCAATGTTAAGTCTATGGGGAAAAGAACCAGCAGAGTAATCTACAGATCTTTACGGTATATCTTGTACAATCATAATGGTATCACCTAGTGATTCTTAGATATTGCCAATTATCAGTTTGATTTGTTGCCTTGTGACCTATTCTCATACTAAATATGAAACTCATGTGAAATATATATTGTTTTCTATAATGTTATGTCTAGTTGCACCTGAGCCAATAGAAACATTAGACTTTTTTATTTTCTAAATATGTATAGTAGGCCTAAGAAATGTACTGAGAAGTTAGGTCTAGCGATATTTTTTTTAGATTTATATAGGACATGTACTGAATCCCCTTAATGGGGTGGCCCTCTTACTGGGGTGTAAATACACATAATATAAAGGAGGTCGCAGGTAAGAATGGTCACCTTAACGGGGTGGTCGCTTACTGGACGAAAATATACATGACAGAGCAGACTATACCAAGTAATTATATAGAACGTCCTGACCATGCTGTACAAGTCGCAGAACGAGATGCTAATTTACGGTATGTACGGACCGAGGCGTTTACACCGAGTTCCATACAAACGGTAAATTAGCATCGAGTTCTGTGACTTGTACAAGCATGGTTGAACGTTATATATTTACTATATACCCGAAATTCAACAAAAAAAATCAGTTAAATATTTGTTAACAACCAAAATTTGAATAAATGTGTATGGGTAGGTAGTCCGTATTTTGGTGTACGGACCACTGGTCCGTACAGTATTTTTACGTCATATACCGAAACGTTACGTATTTACAGTATATACGGTATGGGTATATAGTAAATATGGTTATTTCAATGGAGAGCTAATTTTACAATGAGAATACACATGAAATACAGGAGTCTGTACCAAGTAAAAATGGTCCTATTAACGGGGTGGTATTTTACTGGAGTGAAAATACACATGATATAGAAGACTCTCTGCCAAGTAAAGGTGGTCACTTTAATGGGGTAGTCCGCTTACCGACATGAAAATGCACCAGATATAAAGAGCCTGTGGTACTTAAAGAGTTGAGGGTTGAAACCTTTTAAGTCGATCCTTTGAGATTGGAAAGTTTGAGGCTTGAGACTTCTAGAGTTGATACTCTGAGCCTTTGAGACTTGATGAAAGCGAAACAGACAGAAAACGCTGATGCAGGCAATATGAACTCACATGCCGAGTTTCCCTTTTGTTGAGAGACCATGTGGATGGGTAATTGAGACCTACTGTTTACTATGCCCACACACCATTGCTGGGGCTTTCCCCAAACACTTGTGATCATTCCTAACGTTTTTTTTCCACTAAAGTTCCCCCAATGTGATGCTGATGGGTGGCTAACGCTGACACTGTTAGGAGTTAAAAATGGGTCGCATTGTGAATATATATATCAGATATATCATGGTTTATACAGCAACAGGTGACGCGAGAAATGCTCGTGTTTTTGTTGGAGGCGATCTGCTTCCCACGTGCGTGTGAGTCACACGAGGTTTCCACGTAGTTGGAGTCATCTGTCTATAGGAGTTATTATCAGGGGGTAGCATGAGATAGCCTCAGAGAGATATGCATGTATCGTGTTAGAAAACACTACCGAGTACCACCAGTAGACAGGGATGTGCACGTGTTATGTCTCGTCAATATACCTATCTTGGAAATATTGCTTTTATTTTTTTTTCTTATTCAAGAAAAATGACAAAATACAGTATTAATCAAGGGATGTTCTTCCACGCTATAACTCACATAGACAATACAAGACACCACAAACTATCCAATAGAGATACTATCATGAAACATCACAAAAAGTTTAGATTTTATCCTAGTCTGTCACTAAATCATGGACATTTGATATAAGTATTATCGCGCCCGGAAAGCCTATAATTATATTTTATTGCTGTGCCACATTGCTTGGTTGAATGTAATGTACATTGTCAAATCAGTGTCGTGTCTTGAAGTACTTGTCATTATACTGTCCTGTTGTTTTATTATGTCGACGTTGCTGAAAACCAATCATGTTGTATTGAGACTTTTTCGTCAATAAACCTTTTTGAAAAAAAAAATAAAAACCTACCCTGTCACATGTTTCTAACCTCATATGTCACCAGTGGCATATAAATATTTTATGCCATAACCGTGGCATACAGCCATACCATGTTAAGTCTATGGAGATTTATATGAGGGGTAGGATAAATAGGCCTTCAGGGCAAAACCTACTCCTCCAGCCATCTTGTAAGTACTATATTACTTACTGCTACTATATCAACTGCTATATTACTTTATATTACTGCTACAACAACTGAAAGTAACTTCGGAGCAGAAACCCTTCTCAACACAGCAGGTATATATCCATTATAACTTAAACTGACTTTGAGTATAATATATGTAGTAATTGGTTTCAACTATATTGAAAAGCCAATCTATCATAAAATGCAGATGGTTGTAAATTATAACAACTGAATAAATTACAACTTGTACTCAAGATAACGTAAATAGGTACCTCGATGTATTTCAAGACTGCCTTTTTTCAAATGCAAGTATCGTTTTTGAGTTACCCAAATATTTCAGTGTTGCACCAGACAGTTTGAAATCAGAAGATTCTGGAGATGAATAATAAAAGAAGAACCGGGTATACCTCCATGGCCACCAGACTATAAATGTATCCCTCCAAGATGCGGACATAAATTGCGCATTTTGCCAATGTTAATGAGAAGGTGGTGTGTGTGAGGGGTGTAATAGAAGTGGAACTAAGAACATCATGGAATATAGATTCACATACACGAAAACGACACATACTCTTGTAAACGTTACCCCAAATTCTTTGTGTTTGAGTAAGCGGACAGTCTTGGCGTATTGAAAGAATAGGCCCACATTTTTGCGAAATCCACAGAGACTCTCGAAAGTCATTTCCAAGAATTGCCAGTACTTGCCTTCTATTTTTTTCTCATAATAAATGACCAGTCTCTAATGCTGAGGAGGATGGCGCGGGGTACTTAGTATACAAACGGCTGGGGTCGGGTTAGGCCCGGCGTCCACCTACTACGATAGAATCGTAGACCTCCCGATATGGCACTGATACAAAATGTCAAAATCGGTGCCATATCGGGAAGGTGCAAAATCGTAGACATATGTCTAGACATGCCAATCCACCATGCATCCCAATGGGTTTTCTTTCGGTGCCTAATCGCAGAAACGTGGTCAACTGCCCCGATATTGAGTGACCTTCCGACGCGATTTTGATTTTGTATCGGGAGGTGCATCGTAGGGCATATCGGTGCCATATCGTAGTAGGTGGACGCCGGGCCTTAGACTTGCTCAAGTGTTTGATTATGAGCATTCATTATATCATTAGAATAAATCAGTATGAAACGCATTACACCATGTTAGCTTCCTAGGAGGAGGTGGCCCAGGAATCAATAGGGGGGAGGGGGAAGGGAGGCGGAGGTGGCAGGGGTAGGATGTAGGACACAGGGACTGAGGCCAGTCTAGGGTTGGCTTCATGGCCATGATATAGTTCAGAGGGTTACAAAGGATGCAATCATTTTTTTTTAATTCTTTTTTATTCAAACATAGAAACAGACACAAACTGTCGTCCATGGACGTTCTTCCCAGCAATAGTCATTGACTGATACAGGACATAACACACATTCATACATACAAAAAACACCTTTACCCTTATACAGTATTCTCGTCGTAATATCAAAAGTTCAGGAAATTTATTATCTTTATCCAAGTTACTATCACCGTATCATATATTCTTCCTTAGTTATCTTCATGCGATTCAATTTGGATTCAATTTTTGTCTTAAGGCCTGAACCCACTGCGATCCCGATAAACTATGACAAGCATTCTGACACGCTTCCAATGTAAGACGACACCGCTACGATGCATGAATGTTAATCTGTATTCATGTCGTACCATGTCGGAGTGTGTCAGAGCTCAGTGGATTAAGGCCTTTAGTCAATAGGGTCTGGAAACAGAGATGATTGTGAAACAAGGTGGTTTGTAGGCGATAACGAAACCTATTTATTGGAGAATGTGTGTTTGGGTGTTAAGTGCAGCCAATCTATCACATATTTGCTATGGTTTCCCTTACCACAGTATTAATCATTAAGAGACCAAGGCATTTGGTCACACTATCCATCGCTGAAAGTTAGGGAAACTGGCTCCGTTTCCATTGCTCAACAATGGGGACACTATGTCTTTTGGTCCCCCTTGCCGCTGCTAAATAATTATGGTTGCACTATGACTTTTGGTCCTACTTTCCATTGCTCAACGATCATGTAGACACTATGGTTTTCGACCCCACTTTCCATTGCTCAGCAATAATGGCAAAACTATGGCTTTCGGTCCCCTTTTCCACTGCTCAACGATCATGTAGACACTATGGTCTTTGGTCCTACTTTCCATTGCTCAACGATCATGTAGACACTATGGTTTTCGACCCCACTTTCCATTGCCCAGCAATAATGGCAAAACTATGGCTTTCGGTCGCCCTTTCTATTACTTAATGATCATGACAACACTATGGCTTTTGGTCCCCCTTTTCCATTGCTTAATTATTGGGACATGATGGCTTTTGGTCCCCCTTTATATTGCTTAATAATCATAAGAACTCTATGTCTTTTGGTCCCCCTTTTCAAAGCTCAACGATCATGGCTACACTATGGATTTCAGTCCCCCTTTCCATCGCTTAACGATCATGGGGACACTATGGATTTCGGTCCTCCTTTTCCCCTTGCTCAATG
Organism: Alentia gelatinosa; assembly: GCA_950022655.1. Taxonomy (NCBI): domain Eukaryota; kingdom Metazoa; phylum Annelida; class Polychaeta; order Phyllodocida; family Polynoidae; genus Alentia; species Alentia gelatinosa. Next base: position 40,802,713 of record OX465591.1, read on the forward strand.
ATCATGGCTACGATATGGTTTTCGGTCCCCCTTTTCCCCTTGCTCAACGATCATGGGAAACTATAGTTTTTGGTCTCCCTTTCCATCGTTCAATCATCATGGGGACAATATGGCTTTCGTTCCCCCTTTCCATTGTTCAAAGCTAGGTACACTATGGGTTTCGGGCCATTTTCCATTGCTTAATGATCATGGGAGCTTGGTTTTCGGTTCCCCTTTCCATTGTTCAACAATCATGGCTATACTATGGCTTTCGTTCCCCCTTTCCCCTTGCCCAAAGATAGGTATACTATGGCCTCCCTTTCCCTCGCTGAACGGACAGGGCGGGTGCTGTGGGCTGTGGTGATGAGACATGGGTTCTGCACGCTCTCCACGCTCTCCCTAAACGTCGTTATCGCCACATCACTCATCTCCTCCAGCCTACGCTTCCTCGTCAGCCCCGTGACGCCTCCCACCCGTTCACGATTCTCCAGAACCCCGACTCCACCCGTCACCAGGCCCACTTTACTTATACAACACACCCCAGCCAGCCGCAGGATTCAGGGAAGTACGCAAGAATCGGAAGTCTTAAGATGTTTCGGGTTTTTTTTAACATACATCTGCTACTGTAACTTTACCGATGTGGTTTTAAAGAGATGGTTCGCCTGGTCCGGACACATTGACACTGACACACTGACACTGACACACTGACAGTGACAGAGTGGCATCGTGACACTGCGTGCGCAACTCTCGTGCATCTACATCCGGTTCAGCAGTCACGAGCGCCACCTGCGCAGAGCGATGCGCAGTGGTCAGAAATGGGACCACAGCAATGCCTTATCACAGTACGATGTATGACTGGGTCTATGACTACATCTCTCTCCAGTTTATCGGCGGAAATTAGAATGTTACGGCCACTTGGTGTTAACAGCATGAATTCCCTACGAGTCATCATCTTCATAGGGCGTTGCCGCACGCATGCGCGGCTGGGGTGCCAAGACGCATGCGTCAGTACACCGGAAGTTGGGTTTCATTGGCGTTGACGCCCTTTCCGGAATGTTCTACCTTCACTGTTGTAAGACTATTTTCTATTGGCCAAAGAAAACGGCACCGATTAATTATTGTTCTATTGATTAGTTTAGACTGCGATAAAATCAGCTTGTTGGCGGGTATGAGGGGGCTCGCTGTATTTGGCTAGACCCGTAAATCGTATTAATCTTTATAGTTTGACATGTGATTTAATGAACCAAAGGGTTAAACTATCATTATCCGGAGAAAGATGCAGTGTTTGAACAAACATACATAGACAGAAATCGATGGTTTTGTTGACAAAATCATCGTTTTTTGCATTTATTATGAATAAATTTCGAATAAATTAAACCTAGTAATCGCCATATTAAAGGGCGTAACAATAGGTACTCTTTCTTTGCTCTTTGGTAAAAGGGACTATTTCTTCCGTATACCATGGTTTTGAGGCCGTATACCACAGGTTTGAATCTCTATACCACAGTTATGGTATCTGACAGGTTTTTTACAATGGGGCGTGGTTTACTGAGTCCACATACATTTTCAATACGGCCTTTGTATACGATGGATAATAAGGTAAAATAGACCCTTGCTCTAGAGCAAAAAAGGTCCCTATTGACATAACGATCAACCTGGCAATTTTTGGAGAAGGTGGATGAGATATACAAGAAACGATGGTTTCATACGAGTGTCTTACGACGTCAACCTCTCGTGGTTTGCAGAGCCGCCTGTCTAACCCGGCGTTTACACTAGACGACTAAAACGTGACGACTATAGATCGTCTAGCCTATAGTCATCAGGTGGTCGCCGCCTATAATCGTCTAGTATAAACGCTGGGTGTGAAAACCATCGATCATTGTTTATGGAAATCATAACAATAATCACCTGTAAATGTCGTATGGTGCGTGAACCATTCACGGAGGACATAAAACGTATACATTCATGTATCTTTAGAGTTATGGTTTAACAATGAAAGAACAAAAAAAAACCCACACAAACTAGAAGCTGCTAAAAACAACTCCACCAGCCTATCGACTAGTTAAACCCTCATTTACCAAGAAGCCCTGGTCAGTGTTTGTTTGTTCAATTTAGATCCACAACAGGCAACACGTGCACAGAGCAGGTCTACCGGGAAATGTTGGTAACCTTTCCCACCCGCCCAGCCACCTACCCTTCTCCACGGCCACTCTCCCAGCAGAGGCTAGGCTGTCTAATCTCTGCTCCAACCCAGCCACGTGGTATACCGGAACAGGGAATGAAACTATATTCGAGGTACTTTACAAAGGAATTGTCAATCAGATTAAAAGAAAAATCATGTTCTGTACTGTAAGATTTGAGGGAAATTCCCTCTAGATTGTAAAGTTACCCTATCTTTCTCTTTTCCTAAAAAAACCCCCCAAAACAAGCAGCTATAAAATTTGTGATCATGTTGTGCGTGGATAATTTACTGTTAAATTGAAAACTAATTCCATGTAAGTTTGGGAAGTGCCAATAAACTGCTTTTGAAAAAGAAAAAAAAATTCATGAGTATATTACGGGTGAGGAAAGAAAATTAGAATTATTGTCTGTGAAGTCTATAGAAAATACTATAAAGTGTAATAACTTCTGTTACATTCAAAATATCGGAAAACGGGTTTCAGATATATGGCTTTCGTTGTTTGCCCTACAGATCGGTAAAAGATACTTATATGTAGAAATGGCGGTTGCAAAACATCGCTATCAAAGCGGCCTACACAGAATCTGGAACAGTCGGTGAAAGCGCGTACATCGACAATTGTATGGTCGGTGACATTGTAGTAATCAATGCCTGAGGCATCGAGAAAGCCAATAAAATCGGCAAAGGTAAAATCGGGCAGAAACGGTGTCTCGATTCCATCAGGTGTTTTCTTCTGTAGAAAGTAGTCCAAGATATTGCGCCTGATATGACATCACCAATGGCAAGATTGAATGTATCTTATATCAATCTAATAAATACATCGCTCTTTTACAAGTAGAACAGAGAATAAATTGCTCAGAACTTGTGGAATACATATGGGAAATTTCTTCCAACGCAAACCTGCTAAGGTTATACGAACGAAGAGATTCATACATACATATGGGAAATTGGCTTGAGGGACTAATTCTGTCCGGAACAAGTAACCTAGCGCAGAGATACAAGCAAGACACAGGATCTCTGCTTGGAGAGTGCCTCATGGCACTGATGGATTCTCCAGCCTCCCACAGTGAACACTAACGTCCACACCCCCAGCCTACACGTGAGTGTGTATGGCAGGGTATGTGTTGAACAGGTTGTCAGGGTTTCAAAGATGCCACCCTACCTCTGTTCTTCACCCTTATGTCGGACACCCACCCACCACTCTTCACACTAGGGGTGTTCTGGTCATTGTCAATATCCTTCAACCTTTTCCCCACACGCGATCATGTCCATCTACTCTGTAGCCTGGTGTTTCTACGGGTATTCATCACTATCAAACCCTGTATCTCAGTGTATGTAGCCCTCCACTCAACACCCACCTAGTGGCACCCATGGATTGACACCTACAAGTGTGGATGTATGTCTCCAAGGCGGTGCTTTATTGTTTCCGCTTTAAGTTTAACCTTTATCTCACCCCTGGTACAGGTCTAGCCATAAGAATGACGTTAGAAATAAATACGCAACGATCACCCCGGTAAAGCGACAATACTACGCCATGCTCGTTGCGGAGTGTGTGCGTTATTACGTCAGATGTGACTAGCGAATCAGCGACTAGGAAAAAAAAAAGTTCCGGTGTCATTAACAAGCCCCAGCGTCGCGAAGATGGATGAGACATATAACGGACCGCCTTTAAGCGGTTATTTGTGGGAATGTTTAATGACTTACTTCGTGAAGTTGTAGAAAACTGATATTTTGATTATATTCTAATGTCTGTGGACGGGGTGAGATAAATACAGAACAGTTTTTAAATCGTATTTCTAACCACCACGCCACTCGTTTGGATACTCCGTAATCGTCACTCGGCTATGCCTCGTGATGATTACTACGCATCCAAAATCGTGGCGTAGTGGTTAGAAATATGATTCTCAAACCAGTTCTGCTTAATTACCAGGCAAGGCATTAAAGGTGTACTGGACATTTCAACTTGAATAATTAAACACATGTTATTCTCCTAGAAGGTGGATATTATGATTTTAAAGTGTTGTACATCATATGTGTCTAACTTCAAAGATAGTTATATCTAGAGATTGATATTAAATAATACAGTAGAAACCCACGTATGCGGACACCCTCCGTTCCCGGCAAAAGTGTCCGCTTATGCAGAGTGTTCGCTTACACGGGGTTAATATAAACATCTAATAGAGGGGTCCGTTAACGCGGGTTGTCCGCTTACGCAGGGTGTCCGTTAGGCGGGGTTCCACTGTATATAGGATTCTAAAACCTTGGATTTCACATAGAGAATTTCTCTCATCTTTTCTATAAAATTGATGGACTCTCCTATAGCACACAAGCTAATGAAAACAAGCCAATATATTAAATAGGATAAACTGGATCAACAAATTTCATTTGTTAGGTATTAGAATATATAACAACGATAAATATAAATGTTTAAAAATCGTAAAAAGGTGACGCCACTGTGACTTCAATGGCATGCTTTCGAGCAATATGTCAAAGACCCATGGCAAAAAAATACCTTGATAATTGGCATCGGTAAAATCTAATGAACCAGCTAATGCATCACATTTACCAAATGCACATCTAGTGATATGGTGAGAATGGATTCCATCGATTATATCTTCATCTCTGGTGGTCTTAATACACACAAAAATATGTCAAAAACATCATCAAAATGTCGGAAACTTTTGAAGTTTGATAGAAAGATGATATCGAACAGAAAATTGTTAGGTTCCCTGATTATGTTCTGAGATTATATTCATTGCAATTTTAAGTTCCTCCTGTTTTTCCCTTCCAATTTCCGAGCATTTATTTCTGAAGTATCATTTTCAAGGCAATTGAATGGGCTTTGGAGCCTACATCAAGACGTTTAGTCTGGGGCTATTGTTACCCTCTGACAACTGAGTGCGACTAAACTAGGTGTTACACTACCAAACACCACCCTATCCATCAAACAAGCATTTGCATCAAAATAAAATATCTTATACACGAAGTCTCCAATGGCTTCAATCCCATCAAAAAAAGAATAACTATAACGGAAACCAAAGTAGAAATCATCCACTGATCTACATTCACTACGACTGATATATGGTTTCCAAAAAGATATATTTCAGAAGACAGGTTGTTTTATACGTTTCACCGTTCTTTTCTCGCTGCCTCTGGAGGATTCTAAGGCTTTATTGATATATGAAGTAACTATGTAAATTGACGAAAGAGGCAAAGAAAATGAGCACAAAGTGGCTCGAGGTGTCATGAAAAGGGATGACACTTGGGGCATTCGTTTGCTTGGTTTATATTTTTCTATTCCTTTCAGGTGGCTGGGGATACTACGTGCAGCGCCTACTGAGAAGATGCGATCATTTCGTAAAATTACCTCCGATATCCCTGTATAAAGATTTATGCTTTAACCCTTTCCCTGCATTCCCTGTTCACCATTACACGGCAGGCATTGCCTACCCAAACGACCCTGCTACGGCAGGTGACTGGTCAACTCGTCCCTTAGTCAACTCGTCCCTTAGTCAACTCGTGCTTTTTTGGTCAACTCGTGCTTTTCCCTAGTCAACTCGTCCTTTTTGTTTTCCAATTGTCTTACACCTATATATAACTGAATTATATAATAGATAACAACTATATGATGTTAGATAGCAATTGTTTACCTGAATTTGATATTAGTATGAGTACATTCCATTTTCATTTCATAAACATATGAGTACATTCCAATTTCATTTCATAAATTTTGCGGCAACTTCTAGCTAACGGTACGCGCTAATACTTAGTAGTATGCATGAATAAAAGCTTTATTTGTGTTCAGTTTCCGAACATTTTGATATATATACATCCAGGATTACTCCATGTTTAATGAAAAAGGACGAGTTGACCAGAAAAAGGACGAAAAACCAGAATTGACTAAGGTACGAGTTGACTAAGGCACAAGTTGACTAGCATTCCTACGACAGGCACCTTTTTGGGGAAATAGCAATGTCATGTGATGTGTCATGTGATATAAGTAATTTACCTTGGTGACTGAACTTATTTCATCATACCAAATCAAAGGTCAATATGGCTCTTATACATTGTCAAAATTTCTTTTAAATCAAACAATCATCTTTTTATCTATTGAATTTTGTTAATAAGTGTCACTGATGCCTCAGAGATGCCTGGATGCATCTTCCTGCCGTAGCTAGGGGAATGCCTGGAGGCATCTTCCTGCTGTTAAAGGGTTAAACACCAACGCTAATTAGAAAATAGTCACAAATCATTCTCAGGTACTAGACATTCTTCAGATGTGTCTTTTATCATTATGCTCTCCTGGCCCATTAAAACTCATTGTTCTCCAGATTCAACTTTAAAGTCTATATGTATTTTGAATTTGCTTTACTGGGAAGCTTCAATCTCTGGATAAAATCTTACCTATGGATATTCTATTGAATGTATATGCACTTTTAGCCGGAATCTACTCAAAAGAATGCAGCTTTTCCGGCCACCTGACAGACATTATAGGAATTATTTTATATAAACAATGCATGGTGCTTGCATAGAATTTATAATTGTTTACAATTAATAATTAGTCGAAAGTTGAGTAATAAATACAACATTAGACCTTTTTCTATTGGCCGATGAAAAGGGTGTAGATTTTTTTATTTACCCAGAAATTATGTCAGTGGTGCCACTGATTGTGTTTCGGTATTGACAAATCAGTGAGGGTAGTAGATTTCACTCAGTGTGGGATTTGAGTGGCCGTATTCTCCGCGTAGTTGACGCAATACTCTCCGCTATCGCTCGGAGTTTCACTACGCGTCAACTACGCGGAGAATACGGCCACTCAGATCCAACTCTTGTGTATCATAGGATATAGTTTGTATTTCAATGTTAAATCCCTGACCCCTCATTTAACAGGTTCTGGAGAAAATTCTCCGATAGAGAAGCTCTCAAATATCGTCCCTTTCCTTTGGTTTCTGCGTCAGAAATGCACTTCACTGTGTGAACCCTAAAACAGTAAAGGAAGCCTTTCCGTGACTGGGGGATGTGAAGTGCCCCCTGTACACACGTTAGACGAACAACAGGGCATGCTAAGATAAAGAACAGAGGGTTAAGGTGCTGGAACCTTTCCAGGCCGCTCATGTACCTGCTACAGAAAATCCAAAATACCTGTGTTCCCCACCTCATCCCCGCCACATCCTATAGAGGAAACCTATGAAAGTTTAGGGTCAGAGCATGTATCCCATCAAGGTTGAATCGCGTAGTAATTCACAAGGCGAAGCTGTGAAAAGGTTTAAAAGCATATCAAACTATTCACTCGTGAAATTAAACCACATCCTGAAAATTTAATAAGATGATCTCCAAGTGTTGTACAACATATAACTAATAAAAACCGGGGGCTACTCTGCTTGTCTTTGATATAGAGATCAAAATCATTATAATATTGTAAAAGAATATATATATAGAAATTCTAAAAAGTTGTTTTGCACGTAGTAGAACCTATGTGATTTTTACCAAAACTTTCACAGATTTCTATCTTGTGAATTATATAGAATAAAATTTACAGTTCCCAAATTTTGAACTCTACCGAAAAGCATAAAGCCAGCACATGATATAAAATCAAAATGGATATCACGTAAAGTAACCGGAAATGATAATTATTCATTTAACCTCCATTACGTACGATTCGCTCCTGCATAAATCTTCATTAATGCGATCTGGCCCGTTTTCTTGTCTATAAATCTCAAACCTCAATCTAATTAAATCCAAACAGGTCTATTATCTCTGCGGTGATTTACGTGACTCAAGGAGTCGTTTCCGTTCTCCTTTCTTCAAATTGAAGATTTCCCTGAAAGAAGTCTAGGTGAGGTTTTCTTTCAAAAGTAAGGACCAAATGGCTGGATTTAGTATAAACTATCTTTGTCGTATCTCAAATTCCCCTTTTACAAAAATCTAGATTCAAACCTAAACATCAATTCGTCTCACACATCGTGAAGCTACAGGATTTCAGTTGGGGTCATAAAAAAGACACTAATAAAACTTGTAGAAAACACATAGTCGCCGGCCGTGGAGTGAGACTACATTTATACTATCTTGGTTTTACACACGAAAAACGAACTGGAAATAAAGACAGGAGTTTCCTTGGAAAAACGGAAAACTACCATCTCTGGTTTCACTACCCTGTAGCTTGTATATGGCATATAGTTACTGTTTTAAGTAGCGGCCAAACAAAACAGAGGGTGGAGGGTCTAGTCGTTAGATGTTATTACAAATATATCTTTAGTTTGCCATAGAGGGATTTAAGATCTAACCAATTATCTATAGATTAAAGTTTGAAATAAAGCAGCAGATAATAGTGGTTATCCCTCGACTACAGTGGTGCTATCTCACAATTTCCTGGCAGATGATGTCAGAAATAGCAATCACTCTGTACCCTCTTACCAAGAGACATCACAGACGAGTCAAAGACGAGTGAGACTACAAAGCCAATACAATGAGTGACATAAATAAACTCAAACTCAAACGAGTGGCGTCTACATTCTACCCTACCCCGTCTCCATGATCATAGACCCTATAGGGAGCCAAAGTGAACCCGCTCCAACCACAAATAGCCGGTCACAAAATATTATTTCCGGGTATAGGCGCTCAGTACTTAGACTATGTAGGTTCGAGATTATATGTGTCATTCTCCAATCTTTTAGATCCAAATTTTTAATAAACTTAACAACTGTCATCGTAGTTTTGAAACAAAGTTACTCAGAGACGATAGTTATAAACTTCACTTCAAAAGTGACAAACGAAACCAAAAACATAAGTCTAGCCTCAAACGCCCATAGCTTTAGCACTAAGCCTCGTTCTTATTGGCCACCGGAAATGGTGTTTTGTAGGTGGGTATCTGTGGTTTCAGCGGTTCACTTTGGCTCCCTATTAAGGTATCCCAGAATTCAGTCTGTTTACAGGTCCCGGTGTGCGCTGGTTACCGACGTTGTATGGTGATAGACCCTTGACCCGTAACTCACAATCATTGCTTTTTAACAGTTTTTATAAGTCTTCAAATGGGAAATCCGATGTCAGAAATGGAATTTTCAGCTATTTCTACATGAAAAGCCAAAATTATATTCAGGTTACTCAAATATAAATGGGAAAACTGTGGTTCATATGATTGTAGTGTGCCCAATCACTCGCGAGCAGAACTTGTATTTACCCTGGGCGATAATCGGGAGACGAGTAACCTCCGGAGGGCGTATTGAATATTAGAAAATAGCGAGATAAACACTTTATGTCATACCCGACGACATGAACAAATCTCATGTTAACCCTTTAGCTACGCTATGATGCCTGAAGGCATTCGCGGGCGTAGTACGCCATGATGCCTTGAGGCATCATTTCTAAAATTAAGTAATTGCTATTTCTTAATGAAACAATGCGAATATCTTGATAATATTCTCCCAATCTATGTAAGACTATATAATAGTTAATATCAATACTATTATATAACATCCTAATTATTTTGGATTACCACAGGTGTGATATAATGACGACCCTCTGGATATAAAAAAAAGTGCCAGCGTACTACAGGGGTGAAAATGGTACTCGATGGCGTATTTCAGGGTGTGTATTTGGTGCTATGGAGCGTAGTGAAAGGGTTAAGCATATGGCATTTTTTATTAGGGCTAGGCTAAATACCAGGTAAGCTACACTGCTCCAATGCCTATACCCATGTACCTGGTGTATCGTAGGGTCAGATGATTGACATATCAAAGCATCAGCATCTAGGAAAGTATAACCCTCAGGTGACATGCACTCTAAACACGTGCTTTAAGATACCCGACCACGGGACATAAAGTAGACCTTACCTGGTCATTTACCTCCCGAATGAAGTCTCCATTACACTCTAATGGTGGTGATTACATGGACGTTTCATTGAGATGTTTCCGTTGGGTGTCTCAGTGATAGGAGTCAGTGTATCACAGGGAGGTGGAGGGGTATTAATTTAGATACAAGTCACGATTTAGAGTCTTCAGGGGGTAATTCAAATCGTAGGTGATCATTAGGATGATAAATGTGGAGGGTGTGTTTTGTTAGGCAGCTGGGGTTCAAGTACATTAGGGAAGAAAGGTTAATGATATAAACTCATAATAGTAAAGCTGGACATTCCAGCGACCACCACTATTTAGCAAGTGTTTGTCAACCTTTCATTTATTTATCCCCCACAGACCTAAACCGCTATTGGTTGTTCAGGGGAGGGTTTCTAAAAGAAAAAAGCGATACAAATAATCTAATCGTAGTCTTTGTGGAAGTCTCGTTATCCAAAATTATCAGCTTTTACGGAAGACTTATTTAACCAGTAAGTTATTGGGAATGTATAGATACCATTTCTACCAGTCTGGATCGTTCTGCACAAAGGCCTGTTTCCCATCATGTTCAGACAGGCTTCTACAATATAGGATCACTTTTGACTGTGCAACTACATGGAGAGACCTTGCCTGGTTTAGCATATCACAAGCAATAATCAGATGAAATATGAAATAATAGCTCACATACACGACATTTTGAGTTGGCGATTCCGGAAATCGTTGTGTTTCTCGCTTGGTGTGTCTCCAGCTTTAGGCATCAGGGAGGTAATTTTAAAAGAAAAAGCAATTGATAAATCGACCCGATCATGATCTTTGTTGGGTTAACGCTTTTTTTCTTTTGTAAATTTATCAGACTTCATGGATGAGAGATTTACAAGACGATTACGAGAAGATCGTTACATACAAATACTCATCTTATTCAATGCATGTAATCAGTAAGTGTCTTAGAATACAGGTAACTACAGCTTTTATGAGATACTCATAGCAATTTAAGACTGTCCTGCCCAGAGATTTGCCAAGTATAGTCTGAAGGCTTCAACATTAACCCTTTAACAGCGGCATGATGCCTCCAGGCATTCCCCTGGCTACAGCGGTATGATGCCTCCAGGCATTCCCCTGGCTACAGCAGCATGATGCCTCCAGGCATTCCCCTGGCTACAGCAGCATGATGCCTCTAGGCATTCCCCTAGCTACCACAGCATGATGCCTCCAGGCATCATAGAGGCATCATTGATACTTATATACAAAATTCAATAAATAAAAATAATAAAATTTGAATTGAAATAAATTTTAACATAGTAAAAACAGCATATTGACCTTTGATTTGGTATTACAAAATATCATCAGCTACCAAGGTAAATTACTCAAATCACATGACACATCATGTGACATTGCTATTTTCCCCCAAAAAAGTGCCTGCTCTAGCAGAGTCGTTTATGCAGGCAAAGCCTGCTGTACAATGGTGGTCAGAGGAACTGGGTGCTGCAGGGAAAGGGTTAACATTATTTTAAATCCAGGGTCGTCAAGGTAGTGTACCCAATACTCAATGCCTAATTGGGTGAGTTATTTCATTGATAGATGATGTTACGGGGTGAGATAACATCAGAAACCCATTCGATGAGAATAACTTGGTCCGCATTCCACTTCGTTTGACTTTGGAGTAAGAAATTCGCGAGCATATATACTTAATGATATCCTCCATACACATATGAATACATGTACACCAAAGAGACTAAGTCCTCAAAAAACAAGCTCTACATGTAAACGATCATGATATCGTTTCCCATGAAACACCAAACCTTGCCCTGTGATCTTATGTGGTTTTAAACTTTCTTATTTAAGTACAAAATTGTAGTACAACATTCCCATAGTAATATCTACAACGAAGTAGAGACCTATACATAAATACTGATGAAAAATAATCACACATAAATAAACGGTCACCCCTGGCTGCCCAGTACACAATGTCTATCGATACGCGGCTTATTTTAATAAGTAAAGCCACAAACATGAATAGTAGGCAACGTCATGTAGCATGTTAGGAAAGCCTCAGCCCCGACACCGTTTTGCGTTACACTTTTCTTACCCCCTTTGAACACTACACACCTTTATCAGGTGTGGGGAGGCATTCAAAGGGCACCGCAGGGGGTGGGGGTGTCTTAAGGTGCTTTCCCATGTCGGCCCACTCTCCCCCCAGATCTTTCGCGGCGCTAGCGCTGGCTTAGACTCTGCCCCAACCCAAAGCATATCACAAGAAATATGGTTATTATAAAGAATCTAACTATTGCCTGATGAAGTCTTATTAAATAAGACGAAACGTTGCAACCATCCCCACACCATCGCCCCCTATCTTGATGTATCTTTACCCCCTAATAAATCAACTTTAATCATAATCTGCTTGTCTGGTTTTCTGTGGATCTTCTTACACTATAAAGAATATAATGTGTTCATCGTACAGGTTGAGGAGTACGATCCCCTATATGTGTCCAAAAATTGTGTTTGAGGTATTATCCTACCCCTAATATAAAATCCCATAAGCTTAACATTGAGTTTCCGTATGCGACGCTGACTGGCATACGGAGTTTTGTATGCCACTAGTGGCATACATAATTGTTATCACGTAATATTCCAAAATTGAGGAGAAGGGGTAGGATAAAATCAAAACCTGATTCGTTTTAATCCTAACCACCGCATGCCACTCCTGGAGTTTTGGCTTCGGACTTCACTCTCGGCTTCACCTCACGAAGTCACTATGCCAAACTCCAGTCGTGGCATACGGTGGCCAAGATCAAAACTCATCCAGTTTTACGATAATATTGGTTGGTTCGAATAACTAAAGAAATATAATATCATTTTTCTGGTGGGTCACGTCCAGACTTTTGAGCGGATACACTGTTTTGTCCTGTTTGTCCTGTATGTCCTGTTTCGTACTATAATATGTTATGTATATATGTTTCCGGACTGTACAAGGAAGAACGCCCGCCATAGGGTGATTGTGATGGTTTTTTTTTCTGAAATAAAAAAAAAAGAAGAAAAAAAAAAAAAGCCTGTTTCCTGGCTATCCACTAAAGACAGGGGGGGGGGACCAGCGAACATTTCAGATTCAAAACAAGGCAACTGTCCAAAGTTGTACAAGTCAAACAACTCACATATCAGGAGTATGGAAATATGGGAATTGTTAAATAGGGTTAACAGACAATCCAGCTGTTTCTAAAACCACTTTATGATGTGAATCTACTGTTGGTTAGACTGCCATTTCAAGTGAGCACATTTGTTATGTTGACAAACAAAACCCTGTAACACATGAGGTGCCTTCCAATGAAGACTATACCTGATTTGATATAACAAGGAACAGAAATGAGTGTGAATTATTTACCACATAAATAGATGCATATCTATTTACATGTAAACCACAAAATACTGCCCAAAGCACTAAGAATTCAGGATATTTCAAAAACTTGCGTATGGGCCAGATTTGAGCCCAAACAGGCAGGTTGGGGCAGAGACACAAGCGACCACAGGAAGTACATATGGATCTCTGCTGGGAGAGTGCATGTTGGCCCGGCTGCATTTCCGGTGGTTCTCACTCCCTCTAGCGGGCAAACCACGCAGCGGGTGGCGCCATCGAGTGGCAGGGAAAAAAATGAGACCAGAAAAAAACCCTCAGTCGCCTGCATCATAGGCATGACAAGACCTTTCTCCAGGGACAATGCTTGGATCATGGACCGTTATAATGGCTGACCGTAGAGGTATATATATGGGGCACGATTTGCTGGGCGTGTATACATGTGTGTCTCTATATGTCTGGGGTGGTGGAAAGTGGCTCTGACGTATATAGTAGGTCGAAGCAATCTTCTCTATACTAACCAGAAACGAGTTTGCCTTTAAAAATGTAATGTGCTACAGTGTATAAGCACCTTCATGACAGTGACTACAGCGGAGCCCATGGCCACACGGGGCGTTAAAATCACCAGATAATTCATCGAGTTATTTTAATTAATTTTACTGGCTTCCTGTTACATAAAATATAACCTTTTTATACTAATGTTTGTCCCCCCTGTAGTGCACCACGCACTCGGTAGTGAAAAGAGTGTCCTGGTTTTTAGGTTGTAATAGAGGAATAGTGCAGACGGGCCCTCATAGATGGCGCCACTGAGTGAGAGGCTGAGGGGGGAGAAACGTCACAGCTTTATAGAGTGTCACTTAATGTCTATGATCATAGTCCCACAGATAAGATGTAAAAATACTGTAGATGACTCTCGACGGCATGCCCTCCTCATGTGACGATTTCACGAGCAGGAGCAATGATAGCTAACGAAATGTAATACACGACAAAAAATATCAATTTGTTGTGAAAACCGAGTAAGACTATCCATAAATTACACGTGTGTGTATGTGTGAGGTGAATATAAAGTAGGATGGTAACAGTAGGAGCGAGAGAGCATTCAGTTCACCTTTATGTACAGCACACTGTTTCTTTCTCTTTTTATAATAATTATTAACTTATTGAGACATGATTACCCATAGGGCGAATAGAAACCTAACATTTCAGATAGAATAGTTCTCTGCCACAGAGCCATAACCTTCTCAGTAAAATTTACCTGTGTTGGTTTCTAAAATAATTTACAGAGCACTAGCCATCTACTGATACACAGTGTTTTCCACTTGAATTCTACAGCCTCCATATCCTTGGTCTCCAACTCTTCTGTTTCCACCTTTGATATTTCTTCACTCTGTGTCTCTGTTTCTCTCACTTTATATCTTTCTGTCTCTCTCTGTCTATGTCTCTCTGACGTTTTCTCTGTGTGTCTCTCTCTATCTATCGTTCTCTCACTTCATCTCTCTGTTTCCCTGTTCTTTTCCCCTTCTTTATTCCTTTAAATATTTTTCTATATATTTTCTTTAATTAGACCAACTTTCCTTATTCAATCTAAAGATTCTGCATGTTTTCATTTCTTGTTTTGCTTTGGCAATTACATTCCATATGCATCATCAAAATAAACGTTTGGCATGCTATCTTGAATCATATAAACAATTATGATCAGCGAATCAAACCAGCATCACGACTGCACTATCTTCATGCCGGGTCTCTGACACTGGAGGGGTGCAGAGGGCCAGTGTCTCAGAGGAGTGCCCAACAAACATCTCAAACTGTCTCTTGAGTCTCTTCGTTCTATCTACCATCCTTTATTTTCCATACAAATCCCGATATAACAATCATCCCCTCTTCCGACACCCCCCTCTCCCTCTCTCTCTCTCTCTCTCTCTCTCTGTCTGTCTGTCTGTCTGTCTCTCCTCTCTCTCTCTCTCTCTCTCTCTTGTCTCTCCTCTCTCTCTCTCTCTCTCTCCTCTCTCTCCTCTCTCCCTCTCTCTCCCCCCTCTCTCTCTCTCTCTCCTCTCTCTCCTCTATCTCTCTCTCCCTCTCTCTCTGTCTCTCTCCTCTCTCTCCCACCTCTCTCTCTCCTCTCTCTCTCCTCTCTCTCTCTCTCTCTCCTCTCTCTCTCTCCTCTCTCTCCTCTCTCTGTCTCTCTCTCCTCTCTCCTCTCTCTCCCTCTCTCTCTCCCTATCTCTCTCTCTCTCTTCTCTCTCTCTCTCCTCTCTCTCTCCCCCCAACCCAGTCTAAACCTACCTCCTTCTCATGTCTATACAAACTCCGGACGTTTTTCCTTTCCCTTTTAACTCATGCTTACCACAATACCTTACGGGGAGAATAGAGAGCTGGCCGCATTCCGTGCCTCCCACTCCTATTCTCCCTCCTTTTTCCTCACCACCAGCGGTGAAGATTCGGTCTGAGCACACCTCCTCAGGGTGTGGGAATTATTCCACTTTTTTCCCCACGGTCTGGAACTTGTGTACCTGACACGATGATGGCTTTGTGTGTGCAGCTTATTTGACAATACATGAATTACCGTTCAGCGCTCCTAGCGGGGCATTGTTGACTTAATACCGTCGCTCGGTCAAAAAATGCATAGTCTTACTTCACACCTATAGGATAGCGGTGGGATAGAACGCGATCACACCTGGAGTGTGAATAGTGGCTGTGGTTGCAGGTCTGTTGTTTTTTATTGGAAGATATGACTACTGTAATGTTGTAAGATTGTAAGATCTACTTGATAATAGCAAGAGATTGATGAGTGTTTGGAGTGCTTCAGAATATTTCCTCAGCTATCGCCTCGTTCATATTACTGCGGACTCCAAACTCGATGGCGAACGAGGACACAGACCAACCATGAATACGTTTATGGTTTTATCTTAGCCTGGAAATATTTATATGTTTTTTATCCATTGAGTATGAGTTACCGTACTCACAAGCCTGTTGAGTACGCGTTTCGAATATTAAGTCCATGGACGTTTATACCAGGCTATGGTAATTTTCACAGTTCCAAACAGATAATATCAAGAGACGTCACGAGTTTGAGTCTGAGTTTGTTTATGCCACGCATTTTGTTGGCTCCGTAATTTCGCGAGTGGAAGACAAGTGACATTACGGAGCCAACAAAATGAGTGGCATAAATAAGCTCAAACTCAAACGAGTGGCGTCTAGATTTTATCCTACCCCGTTTCCATATTTTTCGGTATCAGAAAGTAGTGGCATAAACAACACTTTATGTCACTGCCCGTGACATAAACATATCTATAACACATCTATCTAAGCCTATGGCGTTTTTTATTAGGGGTAGGATAAAGAAAGGTATATGTTGGTCAGGCCTGTGTTATGTTCCAGCCATTTGTAGCAATCCGGTGTTTTCATCTAAACCACACATGAAGTATTACTGAAGCGATACGACTGTGAACTGCGGATGTGATTGTAGGAGTGTTGTCTTTTTGACAGATTAGACTGCTGGAACAAACATGGGCATTGTATCAACGAGTCTGGGTTCTCTAAACTGATAATTGTCTATGGTAGTTATGCTTGCCAATATATTATTGTGTATTCTGTTTCCACAAAACGCTACCAGGGGGGGACACCGTCACTGGCTCCCATGTGTTGATCCTGATCTAGATCCTCCTCCATACCAGTAGATTCGTAAATACTGGTAGGTGGGATAAGATCCAGATCAAGGGGCAATAGGTCATGGTAGCAGTGGCCCTAGGGGTCACCCAGGGTCATCTAGGGTCACTGGGGTCACGCGTAAATTAGGACCGGTGGGGTCTATGAGTGCTAAATAGCTGCTAATGGGAAAATCCACAGTGACATGTTATAGACCTGCTTACAATGGAAGTGAGTGCAAGGTGAGGTGCATATCGTTATAACAGAGGTGCCCAGAGGCCTAGTGACATTTTTGTTTCTTTTGGGGGGTTTATTGGTCATAACTCAACTGTGACAGTCGGTTCTCAACTATATGGCATCTACAATGTAGGCAGTATCCATTAGGTGATGTTTTCGAGCATTTCAATCCATTTGTGGATGTATTACAAACAACAGGTGATAGGTGAGTCAAGATGAAACGATTTAAGTGATTAATAGTAATATATGAGGTAATTGCCATTCAGCATCCTAGAGCAATAAAGCTAAATCATCGACTTGGATAATGGTCAGTGTTTGTTTAAAAAAACTAAAATTTCAAAACTTCCAGTATTTCATGAATCTTTTCTTTGACTTTTCTTATAAGTTAATGGTAACACTCGGCCAGTAAGTCTAATTAAAGATATTGGACGTTAAATTACCCCTCCCCCCCCCCCCCCAGAAAAAAAAATGCACTCAGCCAAGTATACAACTTCTTCATTAGTCTCCGTTAATATTCCGGAAAATTACAAACGAACAAAAAACAAGATTGTATCCACGGGAATGTCATATGGCATTGCCCTGCCAGAAAGGGTTAACGATTTGCCGTTGGGTCACATAAAACTGTCCTAGGTGACCCCGTGGCTCAGCAGTTAGCATACTGTCTTACACGGTCAGGGTAAATCAGCATGTAGCGTGCAGAGGTGTATCCTCGTGCGATGCGCGGTTAACTGTGGCAATGTTAATTAGGGGAAGCTATATATACGTGGGTGGTCTATTATTGTTGGGTATTCACAGAAATGATAAAATCTTATCATATTTATATCTATCCCTCTGTCAGTACTTGGACATGGAGTTCTGCTGAACTGGCCCGCGTACATATTATTCATGATTCATGGCTCGACTATGTACATCATATCTATTCAATAGATCAGATAACAATGTCTGTTCTCCATCCTAATGATGCTCTATACCATTTGAAATTCATCAGCCCTATAGAGTATCACTACAGTCTGTACATATATTATTGGTGATAATATCAGCAACCAAAATATGTTACTATGTAGTATATATATCAGCATGTTAACATATTTTCTATTAGGAACGAACTATCTATATCACCGAGCTAAGCCTATTTTTCTAAGAATTATTCATCAATATCTAAACAGATTTTATTAGGAGTTTACTATCTCTATCAGCAAGCTCAGCGTATGTTACCAGGAATTATCCATCAACATCAACAAGCTAAACAGATTTTATGAGGATTTAACTATCTGCATCAGCAAGCCTATTTTATTAGGAATCATCCATCTATCTATATAAGGAAGCTAAACAGATTTAATCAGGATTCAACTACTTATCAGCATCCTAAGCCTATCCTTTTTTTAGGAAACACCCATCTACCTATATTAGGAAGCTCAGCAAGCTAAACAGATTTTATCAAGACTTATTTATCTGTCTTAATAAGCTAAGTCCATTGTATTAGGAATAATCCATATTATATATCAATATCAGCAAGCTAAACAGATCTTATTAAGATCTAACTATTTATCATAAAGCTAAGCCGATTCTTCTAGGAATTATCCATCAATATCAGCAAGCTAAACAGATTTTACTTGGATTTAACTCTCAGCAAGCTAAGTGTATTTAACTGGGAATCAAATATCAAACACTCCTGTACATAGCTTCAGGAAATAAAGGTCCTCTTTAAGAAGAAGAAGTTAACATCTTCACTGTTTAGATGCTATCGTGGAGAACTATCTCAGTCACATTGGCTGTTTCCATCCGGATTGGGAGTCTGCGGATGTTATGACATGAAACCCGTCTTATCCTCGGTGACCCCGGAGGATGGTCGGGTGTAGAGATAGTTACCGTACCGTCTGGCGGTGTTAGGGGAGGCGGTGTCCCTGTGTGTGGGCACAGAAAACAGGGGGACCACTCGCTACTTGTAGAGACAACACGAGGTGTGTACGGAGCAGTCATAGGGTGTCGTTCACAGCCATGATGGGAATAGGTAAAGTACGGAGTACGGTGAGGTGTGGATAACGTGCTTTTATATTGAAAATGAATTGTTAAGTATAATGTCATAGGATTTTCATGGACTCATGGTGCCCCAACTTTTGTAGTAAGATGCAAGTTTGCAATGTGTGTGTGTGTATATATATATATATAATAATATATATAATAATATATATATATTTCTTTTGAACATCAATTTCTCTTAAAAACAGGTTAAATGTATAAAAGTAAACAGTAAAAGTATAAGGAAATAATTAAGATGATACTAAATAAATAATGAATGTAGCATTAAATAGATTATAAATTCTAGAAAAACTAGATAAGCATTATTCACCATTTATAGGGTTACCATTATATGAGGTATCTGGAGATCTAGGTAATAATCTATGTGCAATAACTAATGTATTCAGACTACTAATAGGTTTCTTATGTACAAAACATCTCTTTTCTATCTTAACTTATACACCGCTAATCATGTATTTATGTATTTGACTGATTGCTAATAGATGACAGACAAGTAGCTTGGGTAACAGATCGTGACTTGATCTAATCATTTTAAGCCGTGGCGCTGCAACAAGGTAACCTTCATCTGTGCCGCTTATTATCCATTCTGTCAGACCTGTCAGAGATAAGGCGTAAGTAAACTGGATTCACTAGTGATACGCTGTCAACACAACCCTCCTCATGACAAATGGATCTCTACTTGTTTAAAGGCTGAGTGAAGTGCATAAAAAGGGAATATCAGTTCAATCTTTTTATAGGCTATAAACATATATTATGTTCTCAAACAGTAGGAACCTAATTATGGGACATCTATTTAAGGGACACCCATATAAGGGACATCCCGTATAAGGGACACCCCATTTAAGGGACACTCCAAGTAAGGGGTCATCTAACTTTATGAGACACTTTCACCGAGAACGGAATAATTTCATCACTGTATTATTGTTCTAACTGTGGAAGAAACATTTCTCATTCAAGTTAAGTCATGATTTCATAGAGCCAGACATTTGCTTATCATTATATATCTTCCTATGATTAAAAGCCAAATCTTAGGCACTCATAAGGTTGTCAACTCACTACTTCTCACAACCCTTCTGGACTACTGTCACAGCGGGTGAGAACATTATTATTACTGCACCCCTTGCAGCAGGTAGTATTTATAGACACAGGTACATGTATATAATGATATGTTTATATTCACACTGCATAAAGGCTACCTTACTTAATGGGACACTTTTGACAGGATGGAGCGTGTCCCTTTAACTAGACTTCTACTTCATCTAAGCCTGGTATTTATAAACATCCATAGGCTTAACATTAGGAACTCGTTATCATCAGGCCTGCGAGAATGGTAACTCAAAATCCATGGGTAATACACAGATTAATATTTCCAGGCTAAGGTAAAATCAGAAACATATTCGTGCTTGGTCTGAGTCCCTGTTCACCATCTCGTTTGGAGTGCTTCAGAATATTCACTCGGCTATCACCTCGTTCATATTACTGCGCACTCCAAACTCAATGGCGAACGAGGACATAGACCAAACAATCATCAATTTCTTTCTTAGTACTGTATTTTGATAAGTCATTAATTAGCTCAATGACATGGTAACCTTCTTAAGTGCCCTTGTGGATTAGCACTCCCCCCCCCCTGCCATCTCCCCCACCACATGACATTCCTCTTAATCACTACCCATCTCTTGATTTGAGGATGATTCATCATGATTGCATGGCTTTATTGCAATTTTATGAGTCTCTGGAACAACAGCAGAGCTCTATCAATTACTGATGGGTTTAGTATCGTACAAAGCTCGCCCAGCCAATCGCTATTATCATACCAGACAATAGCGACCATTAACATGAAAGGTTGGCGCTATGGAGGAGCCCATAAACAGGCAATACAGCTTCCATTCACAACACGGCAGATGTACGACGACAAGGCCCTAGTGAGCGGGGGCGGGAGAACTGGACAGGGGTCTGTTGAATAACTTATGCCTATGAGACTACAGGGCACAAGGAAACTCAAACGAGGGTTATCGTTTGATATCATCCTACCCCTAATAAAAAACTCCATAGGCTTAACATTGGGTCACTGTATTCGGTCTGGAGTTGAAAAAATGAAAAATATCGCTCTAGTGGGATACACTTGACAAATGACGTCATTTGTTAATGTAGAAATAATTTAGACGGGCAAGGTAGGATAAATTCTAAACCAAACTTGAGTTAGTCGTGTTATTGTTCATCGCACGACGGCAAGATCGCGTATTACTGCGCGAGGCGAAGCCGAGAGGCAGTAATACGCGATCTTGCCGTCGTGCGATAAACAACAACACGACTAACTCTTGTTTGGTTTCTCCATAATATTCAAATTCGTTCGTTAAAATATCTTATTGGTGAATGGAGGGTCGTCCATAAGTATTGAATGGAGCTGACCCACATTGTCCCTGGGTCTCATTGGCTTACACAGAAAGGTCTTCACGTACAACCCTTGATTATTCAACAGGCCCAAGCTTAATGTTCTCAACTGGCCAGGGACAACTGGACACGTGCGGAAAGTCTGGCCAGTCGTCCCTCCGGTCGGAATCTGCCCGCTGCCACGTAAACTGCACTAAGAAAATGTGTGTGTATCAAAATGTGAAATTTCCGGCTAATATGTGAATGTCTTCAGCTACGCAATAGATTTATATGGACGTTTAGCTTAATTATTCCCGCAGTTACAATCTTAGATATACAGAGTATATTGCTTGCAAAGTGATGCAACTTGATTCTAAGTGAGAATATGTATCCAATCTTGATTTGACAATGATATTGTATCTATATTTACAGCAAAAAATGTGTCTATTTTACCCAATTGCGAGACTTCATGATTTGTCATTGAGTTTTCACATGTAGATATGTTATTCTTCTTGATTGGACGTGGTTGTTAATCTTGCAGATTGTCCAGGCCACAAGTCTGTACCAGTTACCTGTCGATATATTTTAACTCATAAGACAGCTATGAGACTATCACAAAGGTACGATAAGTAAGCACTCATAATGAATAGCTGTTATTTACAAAACCCAAACGTTTGGCAGAAAGAACAATGTAAATCGATCGCAAATATATATAAAAACCTACATCCTTTGAACTTACATTTACTTTCATTTTTCAATCTTCCAAAATTGCTATGAACTATTGCCTATTTCCATTACTTGCGGACCCAGTTTGCTTTTCCTTTCATCAGTGAATTCTTCACGAGTGTACCGCACATGTAATCATATCCATCATAAAGCATGCATTTTGATTATGATAATTACATAGGTATACGTCTGTTCTTTTTATTATTATTAGAACTGTTAATGAGATTGTAATTACACTAAAAAAAGCAGTGAACACTAGGTATACATTTACAAGCATGTATTTATATACACACAGCTGTGGAAACTTTGTAATCAAGTTAGGTTTTAAGTACACTTGCGTATTATGTGTCTATCCACAAGAGGACACAATAAATCATATTTCTACTCATAGGATGAATACATGGACTCATAGAAGTTCTCATAGCTTTCCCTCGTCCTCAGGAATATAACGCTATCTTTGCTTTTAATCAACACAACTGAACTCTCCTCGGTTCCCGTCTCCTACTCCATACACACAAGTGTTTGGAGTAGCCCTCTAGGACTGGTATTTATGTCTATACCACCTCTGGTTAATTGACAAAAACACAATGTAAAACGTTTGTGCGTCTATAGGTAGCCAAAGGCATGTTGGCCAAGCGACCCATCTCGCCTGCCGTTTTTCTTGTCGACACTTGTTTTTTTTATGGTGAATTTGTTTTACTACGTATAGCTTCTGGACAGCGTATAGGGACTGTCATAAGCCCTGTTTCCATTGGCGGATTTTCCAACTGCCGACGAAATGGGAAGAGATTATTTTGCCACCATACATATGTCAGTGGATGACATTTGTGTTCACCAAAGGAAACGATTCTTAATTTAGATAATCGGTTACGTTTTTGTCGGTCAATGGAAACTAGTCTTAACTCAAATAATCGGTGAGGTTTTTGTCGGCCAATGGAAACTAGCCTTAACTTAGAAAATCGGTCATGCTCTTGTCGGCCAAGGGAACAAGTGTTAACTTTTTTAAATTCATTTAGCTGCAGATATACCCGTTCTGCCACAAGGGCAGTTCTTCCACAGGACAATACTGGGCATCCTAAATAATCTGTGACTTTTTTCTCAGCCGATGCAAACAAGTCTGAACTCAAATAATCGGTGACGATTTTGTCAGCCAATGGAAACGAGTCATAACTCAAATAATCAGTGCTGTTTTTGTCAGTCAATGGAAAAGAGTTTTATCTTAAATAATCGGTACCTGATATTTTTGTCAGCCAATGGAAACTAGTCATAACTCAAATAATCGGTGACGTTGTTGTCGGTCAATGGAAACAGACCTTTAGTGGTGACGGGTGAACCTGTTTGCAGCCCACATTATTCCCCTCCGAGGCACCTACCAAGTCCTCACAGCATTCACCAGGGAAAGTGTGGAGAGGTATTGTTAGGGCGGGGGCTGATCCTGTTCACTCCCCTCCATGTCATGAAGTAGCATGTACATATGAAGAATGTAGCCTCCAGTAACAGTTCCCACGAAATTCTCCCCACCTCTGTGGGCTGTTGGGGAGGGAAATGCACTGTATGTGTGGGTGTAAGGGGGGCGGGACAGTAGTCAAGGCCAACCTGCTATTATTTACATTTGAAAATTGACAAAAACGCATTGTGGTGTATTGTAATGCTATGATTGTATCTGGTCGTCTTGTAAAGGTACCCTCCGCACATGTGTTGACAACTGATTAAGATCTCTTCCCATGTTCTTATTCTGTTTGTCTGCTCTCTATCCTTTGCCTACTGCTACCAACGGAGAAAACACCACCGCCCTGAATCAAATTTAAAGATCAATAGTGTATACAAGGGTAGGGCTGGAGGTGAGGGAAAATAAAATAGACAATTGGGAGCGGAAAGGGAAAAACAAAAAAGATGCCTAAATGGGAATGAGAATGGTCGACAAGATTAGAACACTGATAAATGGCACCATTCATGTTATCTCACCCCTGGTGTTTTTGCTACATAGGCTTAATATTGGGAAATCGTTCTTCATGCCCCTACGAGTACTGCAGTCCGTTCTCCATGGTCTATATCTTGTACATCGTCGACTATTTTAGTGTGTACGGGTTGAGATAAATACAGAAAGCAACTTGTTTTGGTCAAAAAGTCATTCTCCAACTCTTTTAAATGCTATGTGATATTCACAAGGATGTCGCCTCATTCATATCACTCCGCATCAAACTCGTGGAGAAAGACGACTTTGATCAAAACTTGTTGGTTTCTTATTAAGTCCGGCACATATCTGTTATACGGAACATAACCTATCCTGTTTCCATATATATTCTCTATGTGGATTTCGTAATACACGAGCATCAGTAAATGTATTATTATATGCATCAACCTCTCATGGTTTGCGTCTGCCCGTCCACAAAACCTCCGATTATTGCTTATGTTCACATTATAAGTTTGAAACTGCCGCATGGCAGTAGAAGATAAGCACATATCACTTATGAATCTCAAAGTGCCTAGTTCGACATATCTGCACCAGGAACATACCTACAGGCCTCCCAGTGCCACTCATAGAAAATGTTGATCCTTAAACATTTCTATCATCTCTTCAATACAGTGATAATGTGGATTACTGGTCATTCGAAAATCTGAGTGTCAAGTCAACTTTTATAACTTTCTTTATCCTACCCCTAATAAAAAACGCCATAGGCTTAACATGGGATTTGTTTATGTCTCGGGTGTGACATAAAGTGTTGTTTATGCCACTACTTTCTAATATTGAAAAAATATGGAAACGGGGTAGGATAGAATCTAGACGCCACTCGTTTGAGTTTGAGTTTATTTATGTCACTCATTTCGTGGGCTCTGCAATATCACTCGTCTTCGACTCGTGAAATTATGGAGCCCACAAAATGCGTGACATAAATAAACCCAGACTCAAACTCGTGACGTCTCTTCATATTATGCATCAATCTGCATGGCTGTGAAAGTGTTGAAATATCTTATCTAATATATTATCCAAAACAAGCAAATTAAGACCATCCTGCACTTTTTCTTCATTTCTTTGTCTTGAGTTGTGCCTTACTTATAAACAAATCTATGTTATTTTATTTTTTATAGGTTTCAGTGGGAGGCCTGTACCTGTGGCACCTTGAGAGCGTGGGGCGTTTCGCCTGTGGGAATGTTTTGTGTCACATCCACTCGGCATGTTACGCCGTTAATAGTCCACTCTCTCCGAGCGCTACCTCCCGGACATGTTTCCCCGATCCCACGCCCGCCCAGGACACACAGAGGGAAGAAACTCCAAAGAAAATAAAGAATTCCCAAGATTCTTGTTACATGTCCGGCATGGACACATAACGGTGTGTCCTGGTCTCACGATCCGTTAGAGGAAGGAGAGCCAAGTGTGGCCTGCAAGTGGCATATTTATATAGAACTAGATCGAGAATCGTGTAATTAGTAGAAACCAAACGAGAGTTAGCCTTGTCAATGTTTATGCCACGATGGGCAGGTTGTGTATTACTACACGAGGCGTTAGCCGTGTGTAGTGAGTAGCAGACCTGACCAGAGTGGTATAAACATTGAGAAGGCTAACTCGAGTTCGGTTTAGTATTTATCCTACCCCATCTCACCGATATACAGAGACAATTTTGTAATTATCCATGTTAGTAGCGTGTTGACACTGATCGGAGGATGACCACATTTATCAATGCTGCCGGATCTACTTTTGGTATCTCGTCCCTGATTGGTCCGTTTTTTTATTCACCTTGGTGCATAAATAACACTTTATTCAACGCTTCGTCCAATACGTTGAGTCAATGTTAAACCTATGGCGTTTTTTATTAGGGGTAGGATAAATATACAATACTCCATGAGTTTGAATGCCACTGTATCGTTATCCAGGTGACGATTACAGTGACATTCAAACGATTGTATTTATTCTATGATTACAATATAGTTCTGGATTTATCTCACCCCCCTTTCATGGATATTAAATAGCATCCCAATATCAGAATAATTCAAATTACTTTGCAAATTAGGGACGTTTAAATCTCCATGTTGATGTCTTGTCTTCGCTCTGAAATCCTGGCTGCTGATTGGTTATTGCATATGACGTGACCATGGCCATGGTGTAGTATTGGCACTTTACCAGGGTGATCGTTTTTTAATGTTATTCCTCTGGACAAACTTGTACCAGGCGTGAGATGTTAGGCTGGTTTCCTGTCCAACTAAATGACAGGGATTAGCGGCTGATTTTGAGCGACATGGACTCTGCAAAGGGGCCATCCGTAAAGTACGTACGCAGAATTTCCAAAATTTTAGACCTCCCCACCCCTCCTCACGATCTTGTACGCAATAGAACAAAGAGGAAGCATACGCAAAATTTCCAAAATTTATTAACCCCCAACCCCCTCGATACTTTATTGATGGCCCCAAATCAAATCTATCTCCCTCACGATATCCCCCTCCCCGACAGAAAAAAAATTGACACTAGTTTACTTGAATAATTTGAATGACAACACAACACAAACGGATGTCTACCTTTCAAATGATAAAGGATAACATATTTCCCTAGGAAGTGACAGATTTAGACAACCGGAACTTCATAACGGGGGTCCTCCAAGCAGTCTGACTGTTACGTGATATCATCAATACAGATTTAATTTACTTCCTATTCTATTTCACTTCAAACAATGTCAACAGGTTACTTCTGGGAATCTTTTCAAAATGTGGAAGGTACAACGTTCCCTCTCGCACTTCAATATGCAAACTTTTTTCCAGAACGATACACTAAAACACAGGGGACTTCTTTTGAAAAATGTCAATCAGCAATTATATTTTCTCTGTATCTTGTCATGGGTCCATCATTGTTTGAAGTGCTGGCCATGTTTCCTGGTAGCATGTATTCATGGTAGCCCGCCATTAACAACAAAAAGGTCTTGCCTTATTCAAGTTATTTCCCAAGTCAGCATGTCATGGGCGGAATATACATCAATGATAAATATCTCCGCCGTACTATTAGCCTAAAGTGTGCATTTTTTGGTTGTTTTCTACATGCAATGTACTCAGTGACCCTCAGTCTCATTTTCTTGGAAAGTTTCCTAAATCGGAACATTGTTCGGCCCTTTTATATATAGAAAGATATTTAGGAGCTATTGATTGTTGGGGAATCATGAAAGAGTTCAGTACACTAAGGGAGCAATCCCCTGGAGAAATGAAAGGTCTGGAACCCACTGAAGAACCAGCTGACCTCCTATTCAATGAAGACCAGGTTTGCATTTATTATCCAGCGTATACAAAGTCCCCGTAGAAAATATAAGGGGACTCAGTAAACCAATACATATTATCTAAAAACTCTCTAATGTCATAGCCCTTGTACACAGACTCCATGTATATCATATTCAGAATTCAAATCTATTGCATACGGAAAATGCAGTTTTCAATCCGATATCGAGTCTATTTGTTGGTATATATACTTAATGCTATGGCTATGCTTGGAGAGCAAAGAATTAGTCCCTAAAGTGGGATTCGCACGATGGGATTCCTGTACCTGACAGGATGTTTGTCTGAGACGAATCCTGCTGAGATTCATGTACCTGACAGGGTGTTTGTCTGAGACAAATCCTGCTGAGATTCATGTACCTGACAGGGTGTTTGTCTGAGACAAATCCTGCTGAGATTCTGTGCTCGAAGACAATTGCAGGATTCCATTTCCCTGAGTCATACTTTCCTCCTGCAATTGTTGGCGATATTTACCCCTAACAAGGAACAGAATCTCATGAGATTTTGAACCCTGTGAGGTACATGAATCCTACTGTGAGTTCCACTTCATGATATATGCTAAGATGTCTAATGAATACACCAAAGAATAGTTTTGTGGACAGGCGGCTCTGTAGACCACTCATGTATTACTACGCGTCAACCTCTCATGGTTTACGGCCGCCTGTCCACAAAACAATCGATTATTGTTTATATCTATGCAACACGCTCCATGTTCGAATCCACATCTTATCTATTACCTAAATCTCCTACAATATGCCCGCTGTTCAGATCACTGAAGTGGTGATGATACGACTTTTCTCAGAACTTCCCATGCTTTTTAGATTTGACACGAATCACACCTATAACTGACTCTCTCCGGATATATAAGCACGGACTTAGACGATAAAGGTGTCACCTATGGCGCCTATCATAGTGTTTGTTCCGCTTAAGGCCTACATCCACCAAAGTTGGTATTGAATCCGTCCGTCATTTTATTGAGCCGTCCGTCAAAAAACTCGACAGATGTGTCGACGGTTACCCGACGGACGGGAAAAACCGTCTTCCACCAACCATCCGTCCGTCCATCCGTCCGTCCGTCCGTCCGTCCGTCTACTTATTGAAGCCCGTCCGTAGTCACGGATTAGTAAACCTGACCTAGAAAAGCCATGTGACAGTCACGTGACATCGGGTACTACGCATGAACAAATTGACTACTTTCGTTCTAGCACACACGCAGTTCCAACACGTTGTTCAAACATGTCGAAGCGCCAAAGGCTTCTAACTGATGTATCTGTAAACAGGTTCAAAGTGATTTCGTTGGCAGTAAGCATAGCTCTGGAAGATGCTGATGACGACTGCTTAATCGTTGGAGGGATAAAACGTCCGCGCCAACATGCTTTCTGGATGTCCCCGTTCCTCGAGCCACGAACAGACGTGACACAGCGGAACACCTTGGCAAAGCTCGAATCTGATTTTGTGCGAGTATGTATTTATAAATCTTTATCTTAAATCTTATATACATCAAGCATCTTCAGCTACTGTGGTAATGATCATGTCAGTCCATCGCAGCATATTAAACTATAGTTTATATTTTAAATTAGAACAGCCCCCCCCCCAACCCCACTCCCTGTCAACCATGGTTCGACTTGTATTTATGCCTCCACCGAAAAGGGCGGGCTGCTCAGACTTGACCGTACGTCCAAATTTTATAATAAACCTTAAAAACATGTTAACGCACGCTTGAACTGTAAGCTGGTTAAACTAAAGAAATTATTAAGATAATCAACTTGTATGTATAATAATTGACCTCCTGTAATTATTATTTTCAGCTAGGCTGTCAAAGTGTGTTCACAAAAACAACAAGGATGCCTCCAGCAGTTTACATGGAGCTACTAGACCGTGTTGCCCCCCTCATCCGTAGGCAAGACACCAACTACAGGAAGGCCATAACCCCAGAGGAGCGTCTGAGCCTTACTATCAGGTATCTCACTAGAGGTACGTGTTCATTATCAAATAATAATTTTGTTGGTTGAATATTAGTAATAAAAAATATATATACCGGTACATAAGTTAGACTGTGCACTTAATTTACCATAAAATATATGTCAGCGTCAAAATTCCTAATGTGCCTTTTCCTAATAGCAAATTAAAATTCCTGTATTATAAATATGAAGAAATAGAATCCTCTGAATGTTCCATCATAAACCAATTATTTCACATAAATCATCTTTATCTATTTATTACATAATTTTTACTGTAATTTCGGCATTACTTTTCCAGGGGACAGTGTCACCACTCTTCATCAAAGTTACCTCGTCGGTGAAAGTTCCGTCCTTCCTATAGTGAGAGACACCTGCAAAGCCCTTTACGCTGTGCTACATGAAGAATTTCTAAAGGTATTACAAGTCCTGTTAATATGCACTTATAAATTTAAAGTATATAATAGTATCTCTTAATTAAGAATCATGTAATTTGGTATTATAGTTCACTAATTACTAATTTTGTCACATAAAGAACGTTTCCTATTAGTTTATAAAAGTAAAATACTATTATTTGGACAATTAATCTGTTACTTTATGTTATGTATTAATTATGAAAATATTCTTTATTATTAATATCATTACTTTATATGTTTGCTAAATGTTTGTGGTCTTTTTTTCAGTCACCTAAAACGAAAGAAGAGTGGGATAGAGTTTCACAAGATTTCCACGACCGCTGGAACATGCCCCATGTACTCGGGGCACTAGATGGGAAACATATCCGCATAATAAAGCCCAAGAAAACCGGAACCCTGTATCACAACTATAAGAAATTCTTCAGTATAGTCCTCTTCGCCATGGTAGATGCCAACTACTCTTTCATGTACGTGGACGTTGGGGCTGAGGGACGATCATCCGATTCAACTTTGTGGAAGTTCTGTTCCCTGCAGCAAGATCTCAAAGATGAGAGCAATCCGTTGGGGGTTCCAGAAGCTGTCCCATTCCCGGGCTACAAGGGTGACCTGCCATACTATTTTGTCGCAGATGATGCGTTCGAGATGACGGAGCACCTCATGAAACCGTATCCCTCTTCCAAGTTAACCATGAAACAACGGATTTTCAACTACCGTCTATCACGTTGCCGTAGGATTGTCGAAAATGCCTTTGGAATTTTGGCAACACGTTTCCGGATTCTGAGAAGAGAGATTGATATGACACCTGAACATGCTGCTGAAGTAGTCATGGCGTGCATTGTGCTTCACAACTTCCTACGGGAACGTGCTGGCAAAGTGTATATTCCAAAGGAAGCAACGGATTGGGAAGACCGTGACTATGTGCAACACAGGGGAATTTGGAGGGGTGAACCTGCCCTAGCTGGCGGTGATCCGACCGTGATCAGAAATAGGAGTGCTCGGGTGAAGCAAATGCGGAACAACCTTGCCGACTGGTGTATGACAAAGGAAGGGGAACTGCAGTATCAGTATGATGTGATCCTGCAACATGATTTCTTTTTTGAACGTTAAGATTAAAGTAATCTTTCTACTCCAATCATGTTATTTTACCGGAAGAAATAAAACATACATGTAGATGATCTTTTAACTGTGAAAGAACAACTTTATTGTGTAGTATCAACAAAAACAAGAGTATATATAGCACATTCAAGTATTTATCTGTGCCAACAAATAAAAAATAGTACGTAACTGTCTATCTGTTGTGACGCAAAAATTTGTAATTTTCTGAGTATTTTTTATTAATATTTACTCCTATAATATAAAACAGACATCCGTACTGTGGACAGTACGGATTTCGCTCTTGGCCAGTCGTCAATTTCATACTGCCTCCTGCCGATGTCATCTATATGTATGAAGTTGACTACTGACTGTAAACACTAACTGTTCCGTCCACCGTACGGACTTCTAATTATGCTTTGGATAACATGAAAATGTAATTTCTGGAATGATTTCTTGTACTCATAGTCATGCTATCTTTGACATTTAAGCTAGCAACTATTTAAATGAAGGTGGTATCTGATTGTCAGCATAATATCTCCTTTATGCCATCCAAATAAAAGTTTTTTGATACAGTTTGATCACTTCTCCAGTCACAGGTTATTTATCGTTAACAAAAATCCAAACACTTTTTGATTGAAAGGCACATCCACCAAGGCCAATACAGTAATCTGGATGGACCATGCGCAGAGTAATTAATGCAGATGCAGGTAGAACTTTTCCGATACTGCAAGAAAAACATGACTTAGAACTACACATTTTCCAATAGAAGAATCTAGGAAGTACATCTTTTTTGTACCTTTAAATGAGAATGATAACCAACATGTAGATTTCCACCGTTATTCAAACTATACCTATATGACAAGTACTACCATAAATTAAATTAAATATATGAAAAAGAATATATGAGAACACCCGTAAAAATAAACTTTCAAAATAGAAAAATATAATAAACTTCAACTACCTTATTACTAATAAAATAACTTAACAAATCTGCAAACTTTTCTCAAAGGAGAATACAAGCATGGTTAACAAAATTATCCGTTCCTTTTGTATACTAAATAAACTTGGACGGGTCGTACCAGACTCCTCTCATGTCAAACAAACGAACAATACACACTACTAGCTAAAACAAGTATCTGCATAGCACCAGTCAGGTTTAAAGTAATTATAAAGTCACCATAATTATGATGACACATGATCGATTATCTCAACAACCTAGTCCATATCCTCCGACGGCCATTTTCCTCTAATAGCTTTCAAGGCAAGTCCGTAGACATGATGCATAAAAAAATCACGACGATCCTGCTCCATACGTTGAAGTTGAGGCACGAGTGAATCCGCCCACAACTGCTCCGGGGAAACTGAGTTCACGGCCGCAGCTGTAGCCTCCGTCTTTGCTGCCATTTGAGAAATGTCTTCTTGGAATTTGTCCATTTTTTTTTTCTTTTCTTCCATGAACAGCATCACTGCCTTCTCCTTCTCTTTATCCTTCGTTTTTTTAGTTGCCTCTTGAGCTGAGCGGTAGGAAGGACCCTGTTGCTTGAACCAGGTGCTCATGTCAAGTTTAACATCATATGACTTTTGAACTTTTGGGACTGTGTCAACCATCGCAGCTTTTTTCCTTTCAGCGGCTGTTTTCTTAGTAGTACTCGGCTTCGGCATTTCTTTGACATTACTTACATTGTCTTTGTTTTTTTGTTTATCGACTGTCAAGGTTGAGTCTCCTGCCTGAAGATCCAGGAAGAGACGGCGTTCAGCCGCTGTTGTTTTCACCAACTTTGCTTTAACAGCAAACAGATCGTAAGAGTCCTGGATCCCTTCAACGGCTTCTTTCCCAGACTTTTTTTCAATTTCTTTTAGGCCGACATTTGTATTGTTTTGGAACGTCTTTTTCAGCAACTGACGTTTTGCAAGGGGTGCTGTATCACGACATGAAGAACTACCAGTGTCGACGTTGACGCCTACATCACTACCCAGGCCCCGATGGGTTTTTTTAATTTTTGATGGGTCTTCTGTTTTTTTTTGAGTTTTTGTCTTTTTTGACAGTCGATCTGATCTTTTGATCGAGGCATCAACAGCTTTCTCATCGGACAATCGTGAGTTGAAACTGTAATGTTTTGTATTCACTATGAAGTCTATTTCACTGCCAACCTCGGATGGGGTTGGCGTGGGCGGTTTTGGTATCGGTGACAATGTATTATCCAGTAACACTGCGCCGCATGGTAGTTCCTTGTCCAACGACGCTTCGTCATCAGATGTTATGTCCTAAAAAATCAAATAATAAATATGTGGATAAGTATGAATTTGTTAAATACATGCGACGTTGTTGAATGTATTAATTTGGTGCCAAACTATTTAATCAAACAAATGTGTAATGTCAAAATTTGTTTAAGTAAGTCCCAAAAAATAATTATCTATAGACCGACTGTGTTGACTTATATATTTGTTAGACTTTATACCAACTTTTACATGATTGCAATAGCTTTAAAAATTTGAGATCTCACTTAAACTTTAGCTAAATATAATCTGTTATTCATTTATTGGAGAACGTATTGATCTACAAGACGCAGACGGGTGCCCATACAAGGTCAACTGATGACAAAGTATGGCTTCATACCGCAGGCTCGACGGCTATTTTTGAAATAAAATTGACGGACAACTAACTCCCTACAGGCTCAATCAATATGTTACATTGTAATTATACACTATACACCTAGTACTGTTTACTGAATAGATTCTAATAAAAGAAATGATACACAAAATGCCATAGCCTTTTGCTACAGCCCATTGTCACTACAGACGCAAAATTCTTTTATATTGTAGTTTAGTCTCTGTTCCCCGGAAATGTGTTTACCGTCCGGCAACATTCCAAGTACGAGTATGTAACTGCTGATAGAAACAATGGCATGTTTGACTTTTATGTAATGAAGAAAATAATGTTCCAGTAGCTAGTATTAACCATTAATTTACAAACAACATACCTTTGTCTTTCCAGTACATCTTGGAGTTGACTTTAAGTTCTCTTTGACTTTCAGGGATCCCTTGTGAGCTGGACTTTTCCCAGTATACGATGACAGGCTGGATGACGTTTTAATGTGCTGCCGTAGGAAGGATAGCATGCTCAATATTTCTCGCTGACGTTCTGTTCTTCCCTCAGGTTCAGAGCCACTTTTGACGGAACGGTGCATACGTTGATAGTGATT
This sequence comes from Alentia gelatinosa, assembly GCA_950022655.1. Classification (NCBI taxonomy): domain Eukaryota; kingdom Metazoa; phylum Annelida; class Polychaeta; order Phyllodocida; family Polynoidae; genus Alentia; species Alentia gelatinosa. The sequence goes on from OX465591.1 coordinate 40,836,989, forward strand.
CCGAAGGCTGGCCATGCGTGTCTCGATGATGTGAGCTGAAAGAAGAGAAACATTCAAATATAATTAAATTCCTGTATTAACAAGGGAATAAATAAATGATTTATGATTATTTTGAGATTTGTGTTTTTTACAGTGATAATTTGTTTTAATTCTAACATTAAACTAATTTGACCTTACAATTTGACAAATTAAAGGACCAACTTATAATATTCTGCCTGTTAATGGCTAAATACTATTCTATAGTTTAAGTAAAATATTGTGGCATTAAAGTTTTTTGGTTGGTATTACAGACAAAATGTGCATTTTAAAGTGTGCAACTAGTTGATAATATCTTTTGAGCAAATTTAATTAGGATGACATGCAAAATATGGATCGCCGGCAAAGAAATTACAAAACATTTTCAGAAGTACAATTTCATAACTTACGTGGTACTTGCAGTATAGTTGCAAATCTTTTCATTATCGTATTCCTGTCATCGGCATTAAGATACCCTTTGTGTTTGAAGTCGTACAATGAGGTTTCGTCTTCCCATAATTCGCACAGGGTCACCTCCCGTGTCTGATCCTCCGTCCACCATTCTTCATGATTTTTGTTAGGATCATCGTAGATGGAAGTATCCAATTGAGACATCCTCAATTTTGTCGAAGTACCAGCGTCGTCATCGTGTGCTTCAATGTCCGAGGGTAGTGAATCGGATTCATCCACAGGTAGTTTACTATAATCAAGAGCACCGTCCATGGTAAGCTGACTATCTTCATGTACACTGCCAGTGGCAAAATCTTCAGAATCGTCTATGCTCACTACATCAGAAGCGTGGTCGGATTCTGGTAGACTTTTGACTTTAAGATTTGCCTCATCCTCCCTAGATTTTTGTATAATGGCTAAAATGGCTTTCTTGTCTTTTAGGGAAACTCCAAATAGTTCTGACTCACTTTCTCCCCCACCATCTGTGCCGTCAGCGCCGTCAGGGACATCAACAATTGAACTTTTGTCAGCATCACAGTCTTCAGATTTGCTTGGGTCCTGCCTAGGAACCGCCCGCCGCCCGCCGAGTGTTGCTTTACGGGGGGCTGCGTTACTTGTTTCCGGGACATTAGAGTCGAGCACACAAACTTTATCCGGGGTGGAGTTACGCCTTGGACGCCCACGGCCACGTTTAACTGGTTCTTTTTTATCCTCAGATGTTCCCGCTACTGACTCAACAGTTTTTGATGCAGTCTTACCACGTTTAGATGCGGGTTGCTCTTTCTTTCCAGCGTTGGAGCGCTTTCCGCGTACCTTGGGCGCCATTTTATTCAGCCGTACAAACCTGGTCACATGATCAGGCCACATGACTGCCAAACACAACCTCTAGCGGATAGGAAACGTAGTAATAGTTGAGACATTTGACACTAGATGGCGACAACGGAGTGAATGGTGAATGCGCAGATATCCGTCGACGGGGAAAAAATATCAAACATGGTTTGATATTGGATCCGTCCGTCAGAATTGACATTTTATTGGAATTCTGGTGGTAAATTTAAAGTATTTAGACGGACGTTGAACGGACAAAATGACTTCCACCAACTTCCGTACAGGTTATTTGATTTAAAAGTTGACGGTTTGCTCAATTTTGGACGGCGACGGCCTCTGTGGAAGAGGGAATGAAAGATCCGTACAATTTTTCCGACGGAACAGTGCAAACGTTGACGGAGAAATACGCTTCCACTGCCGACGGATACTGAATTCCGTCGATTTTTTAATTTTTTTTTCGACTTTTCTTGACGGACGGATTCATCAACTTTGGTGGATGTAGGCCTTTAGGAAGCATGTTCGAGTGGAAGTTTGGTGCCATTCTATCTCAGCCTATCTTAGGTACACAGCATTGACCATGAACTCTCAGTGCGAGCGATAAGTCAGTACATACCTTTGTTTTAATTTTATCTCCTCAAAAGAGGGAATTTAGGGTCTTGATTATTTATTGCTGGTCGCTTTACCGAGAGTACCGTGTAAAAGAACTGATATTTTTTGTGAGATATCATTACAAATAAAAACACCATTACAAATATAAAGGATTGAATGATATGGTCATCAATGAAATGGTGTCATTCAATAAAATCCCCCAAACCCATTGTCTGTTACTATCTCTCTATATATATCTGTATTTCTCTCCCTCTCTCTCTCCCTCTCTCTCTCTCTCTCTCTCTCTCTCTCTCTCTCCCTCTCACTCCCTCTCTATCCCTCCCTCTCTCTCCCTCTCCTTCCCTCTTTCTCTCTCTTTCTCCCTCTCAGTGGTTCACCTTGCTACCCAGCACCATTTCTGACTATGGACGTACATCTGGGGCCCGTTTCTTAATCTAAGATCGTACATGTAGACCATTTTCTGTAAGCCATAGAAACCCAGGGACGATGTGTGTCAGTTTTAATCAACACGCATGGACGACCTTATGGATGAATAATACTGTCTTAGCGAACAGACTTAGTTATTATTAAATGATAACCCTTGTATAGGGTGCAGAAAAGGGCCTTCATGTACGATCCTAGAATATGAAACGGGCCCCTGGTGTCATTGGTGAGCGCAGATCTGACATTTGGGTTTGCAAATATGTGGTCGTTATGCGAGGTGGTCGTAATGGCGAGGTAGCTGCGTTGCTGAGTGTTTTATGAACATAAAATAGAGGGCAAAAATCTGGGACTGACTCAAAATGTCTGTAATCACGGGGTGGTCAGAATAGCGAGGTAGTCCTTAGGTAAGAGTATACTGTATACATACATACCTACATCGTAGATCCAACATTAGGGGACACCCTCCGATCTGAGTTAAAGTGTCCTTTTAAGTAGGGTGTCCCCCTTAAGCAGGGTACAACCAAACATTTAATAGAGGTTCTTAGTAAAAGTGGCCCATTTAATGGTGATCCCTTGTACATGGTGTCCATTATGTAGGATTGTACTATATCTAACTTTTAGTACAATTTCAACACTGGAGTAACTATCTTGCAAAATATAACCCCATTATCTTGATCAAATAGTAAACATAGTCGCCGTACATAAGAACCCACTTAGACAATGGAGAAATTCGCTATGGTGCTTACTTCTACAGCAGGTCTGCCGAGTAAGCATGTTCAAGTGGACAATTGGTGCCATTCTTTATCTTCCACTCCTTATCTTAGATAACTAACACTGACCATGAACTCTGGCTGCAATAGATAAGAGTAATAACTGGCATTTTGTACCCAAAGCTGCAATTTATACTAAGAGAAAGGTAAGGGTTTTATTGGAGATTTGATAGAGATGTACCCTTAATAAATTACCCTACTGCGAGCAGTATCTGAATTAACAACCCTGCTACCATTGGAAGCTATAATACTGGAAAGGACAAAGTCTGGATCTCTATGTGTTAGCAAGGTCACTAGCAGCATTTAGAGGAAAGGAAATCAAAGAAACATATGCCGTTTCTACACAAAATTTATTGGTTTCAGATATTAGCGGCTGTATGCTCCTAGGAGTTTATGCCCTGGGAATGACCGGAGGCATCATGCTGTGGTAGACCTTGGAATGCCTGGAGACAGCATGCTGTGGTAGACCTGGGAATGCCTGGAGTAGTATCCCAGGTATGCCTCATCATGAAGCGGTTGAACCAGGAATGCCTGAAGGCATCATGCTGCAGTAGCCACAGGAATGTCTGGAGGCATCATGCTGCAGTAGCCACAGGAATGCCCGGAGGCATCATGCTGCAATAGTCACAGGAATGCTTGGAGGTATCATCCTATGGTAGTCACAGGAATGCCTGGAGGCATCATGCTGCAGTAGTCACAGGAATGCCTGGAAGCATCATGCTGCAGTAGCCACAGGAATGCCTGGAGGCATCATGCTGCAGTAGCCACAGGAATGTCTGGAGGCATCATGCGGCAGTAGCCACAGGAAATATGCCTGGAGGCATCATGCTGCAGTAGTCACAGGAATGCCTGGAGGCATCATGCTGCAGTAGCCACAGGAATGTCTGGAGGCATCATGCTGCAGTAGCCACGTGAATGTCTGGAGGCATCATGCTGCAGTAGGACCAGGTATGCCTGAAGGCATCATGCTGTGGTACCCCTGGAAATGCCTAGAGGTTTCTTGCTGCAGTAGCCACAGGAATGATTGGAGGCATCATGCTGCAGTACTCACAGGAATGCCTGGAAGCATCATGCTGCAGTAGTCACAGGAATGCTTGGAGGTATCATGCTGCAGTAGTCACAGGAATGCCTGGAGGCATCATGCTGCAGTAGTCACAGGCATGCCTGGAGGCATTATGCTGCAGTAGTCACAGGAATGCCTAGAGGCATCATGCTGCAGTACCCACAGGCATGCCTGGAGGCATCATGCTGCAGTAGTCACAGGAATGCCTAGAGGCATCATGCTGTGGTACCCCTGGAAATGCCTAGAGGTTTCTTGCTGCAGTAGCCACAGGAATGCTTGGAGGTATCATCCTATGGTAGTCACAGGAATGCCTGGAGGCATCATGCTGCAGTAGTCACAGGAATGCCTGAAGGCATCATGCTGCAGTAGTCACAGGAATGCCTGGAAGCATCATGCTGCCGTAGCCACAGGAATGCCTGGAGGCATCATGCTGCAGTAGCCACAGGAATGCCTGGAGGCATCATGCTGCAGTAGCCACAGGAATGCCTGGAGGCATCATGCTGCAGTAGCCACAGGAATGCCCGGAGGCATCATGCTGTGGTAGACCTGGGAATGCTCTACATGGAGAAGCCCTTTATCTGACGGTTCGAGTTGTAACCTCGATTCGGAGTGTGGTGCTTCTGGGGCAGTTAAACACTCGATGCAGCCACGGAATGGGTAACGTGCTTGGGAGCTTGCGTTATTCACTAGATATCGCCGCATTGCTCTTACATTACCGATAAGCCATGACGACTTATACAGCAATATATAACAAATACTAACCAAAGGTATTAACATCTATGTAATATCATTAACTAACCCCCCCCCCAAAAAAAAAGAAGAAAACACCAAAAAAAAACAAAAAAATCCAACCAAATAATACATATCGGCGTTGTATCCCCAGAGTAAGGGCCCTCATATAAAAATGTGTGCATTTTCATGAATTTTAATTTGCCTTGGTTTCGCAAATATGCAGTGGAAACCAATAATCTTGTAAAAGTATCGAGTGAAATGCTCGATGCGTATGGTGAATGATTATTCTTTCATTACACTGAGGTAAACACTATATAGCACATCAGTAGCAGACCGCTCCCTTGTATCCCACACACTATCCTGATATTCCCATGTAAATCATGCTGACAAGCCACGGAACATTTTGGGTGATAAAATATATAAAATCAAAAATAGTTTACAGGACTCGGACGAAGGTCCTTTTTAGGTAAACATTCAGTAAAGAACTGCGGTAAGTCTGGAATACTGGTGTGATCACTATGTTCTTCTCTGTTATAGTGTAGAAAATACTAGGAGCAAAAGGTATACATGTTCATCATTGATGAATGTGCATGTAATTATAAATGAAAAAAACAATTCAAAGGTTTGGGTTACATTCAGTCTATGGATACTTTTCTGTAACCCACTTGTACCCAGACAACTTTCCCTTCCTGCAACTGCTTAAGTCTAGGATCCAAACATACCAAGCACCAGTTGGTCTTCAAGTATTTTGGTCTCAAATGATTGGTCATGGTCACCCGGGCATACCTCTAAGACCCTGAGACACTGGCACCCTGCTCCTTTCCCACTATCACAGTGAATAGCATGCAGATAGTGAAGTGATCATTCTTCTGCAGGACGGTGGAAGTAAGTACTCTAACCTTTAGGCAATATATATAAAGCATACGAATACGCTCTATAAAGATAGCTAAAGCTCGTACTATTTAAAATTTGCATCATGTTTCATACCCCCTGTGATTATTAATACTGGTGAGGCTAGTCTGTGTTGATCATATGGCTGGCATATGTGTGTCCTGAGTACAGCCACTCGACTAGGCTAATAAAATCAGGTGTTATATAGTATAGTAATACGAGCTCATAAAGCTATTACTGCCGTTCCTAGCTGTAATATGCTTGAGGTACCCATCGTATGTCTGTACCAAACACTTATTGAGCGTGACTACCTGTACACCTGTGCACCGTGCGTAGGTGTGGTAATAACTATTTACCTGTCTAGTGGATAATCTGTGTTATGTAACACCCCCAGACAAGCTGATATGCCGATTACATCTAGCTACTGCCAGCTATACAGACAAAGGGCATCTATACTTGTATATGACATGATTCATGGCACATATAGTTTCATTTTAACCCTTTAAGGACGAATGATGCCTTGAGGCATCAACCGCCCCAGGCTGAATGATGCCCTATCTTAAATTAATAAGATGAGGAAATAATTTATCGATCTACATGAAATCTTCAGGAAATGAAGAGCTCTGTAACATCAAAATCAATATTAGTTAGCTAAAGTAAGTGACATATTATTGATTACCAATAACATCATGTGATGGAACATCAAATTATGATTTTTCCAAAATGTGTTCGTCCTCTAGAGATATACACTATCACTATAGGCCTTGCAACCATATTGGGGACTGAAAACTAGTTATTTTTGACTTGCTATACAAAAGTTCTCATAACTTAGGCTGTAAAAAAGAAACAGATTTACAAATGGTACCATATTAAACCAGAGATTATGGGCTTTATTATCATGTATATTTTGAATTTATTGAGGTAATTTGTATGTTTTCATTTTGGACACATTTTCTCTGAAATAATGCTAAAAGTTAGGCAAAATATTGACCTTCTAGAATATGAGTGAAGATTCCATAGAATTCCATATGAAAGCAAAATCAAAGCCCAGTTTAATCAAGTAGAGATTTCTTTGAGGATCATTTTGATACCTTAACTTTTATTGTACTCATAGTAGAAGTCAAAATGGATTGTTTTGTTATCAAATTAGAAAAGTAGCAAAAAGCCCCTTTTTGTGATATGTGCCATATGTTATAGCATTGTCATGGTAGGCAGAAAATAGAGAACTAAGGCTTGGTTGGAAATAATGCAATATTTTTACATTAAAATTTCAGACACTGTTTTTCCTTTAGTTAATATTTACAAACAAATGCTTCCTTAAACTAATAAGATATGCAGCACATGTCAATCTATAAGAATCTTTAGGGAAACACTATTTGAATCCGGACCCCACCATAGTCCCTAATATGCCTTCCTGACCTATAGCACCCGTCCTTATGGTGACCATCCTTAAAGGGTTAATGCAAGTTGTATAAATTTCATGTCCGAAATCGAATTTACTCCCCTATCGAGAACTAATAGGGAATTTTGTTCATAAAATAAATATTTTCAAAACATTCTTACAATAATTTGAAATTACAATAATTTAAAATCACAATTATATTTTCAATTTAAATCTGTATGTACGTAATTTAGTAGCGTGTTATGTGGTCTAATGAGAGGAATACTTCTCACAGGTAAAGTCAAAGAAATTGTGTATAAACTGTCAATGTGATTCAGTGAGGATAATTATGTATACTGCTCTATAGAGTTTCATCATTCCCTATACAAAAAAAAAAAAATACAAAAAAATTCCACACTAATCTGCCCAAAACGCAGAAATCTCACATCAAAAAGCAACCCCACACACAGGAAAGCTACCTGAGAATCAGAGTGAAAAGAAGTTTTTAATCAAATCATTCCCTATACATATACTGAATGAGTGAAATCTGAAGGGATCAATGCATGGAGACACAGTGCCTACCTCAGTATCAGGAGAAGTGTAAAGTCCGTGTACGACAAGGTGTGAGTGCCACCTGGCAGTCTACACCGCTCCCTGTATCCCGCACACTGCCCACACACTGACCGCTCCCTGTATCCCACACACTGCCCACACACTATCGTAAAACTGGATGAGTTTTAATCTTGGCCACTGTATGCTATGACTGGAGTTTGGCATAGTGATTTCATGAGGCAAAGCCGAGTGAAGTCCGGAGCCAAAACTCCAGGAGTGGAATGCGGTGGCCAAGATTAAAACGAATCAGGTTTTCATTTTATCCTACCCCGTCTCCTCGATTTTGGAATATTACGTGATAACAATTCTGTATGCCACTAGTGGCATATAAAACTCCGTATGCCAGTCATTTGGCATACGGAAATTCAATGTTAAGCCTATGGGATTTTATATTAGGGGTAGGATAATGACTGCTCCCTGTAAGATCCCCCACAGCCACCCCTACACTGACCGCTCCCTATTTGCCCGTTTCCATTGGCTGATTTCCCGTCAGCGATCTACAGTCAGGAACCAGCGACAGACTTTTGGCACTGCTGATCCAAAATCGGTCAATGGAAACGACCGATCTCGTGAAATGACCCACAACTTTTTCTGCTTAGATTATGCAATGTGACACCACCCACCACTAAGTGAAAGCTTGGTCACTGAATGAAATCTACTACCCTCACTGATTTTTCGTTACCGAAGCACAATCAGTGGCACCACCGACAGACTTTCTGTGTTACTTGAAAAATCTACACCTTTTTCGTCGGCCAATGGAAACAGGCCTTTTACTGTATTTCACACACTCACTGCCCATAAGGCCTTTTTCCATTGGCCATCAAACACTGTTTAGCTTTTCTCCTAATAGCCTCTTTCCATTTCGTGTCAGCAGTGCTAAGGTCCGTCGGTGGTTCCTGACTGTGGATCGGTGATGGCCATTCGAAATAAGGCCAATTTTCATTAGCCGATTTCCCATCATCGATAAAGAGTCAGGAACCACCGACACACTTTTGGCACTGCTGATCCAAAATCTGTCAATGGAAACGACCGAGCTCGTGAAATGACTTTTTCTGCTCAGATTATGCGATGTGGCATCACCCACCACTAAGTGAAAGCTTGGTCACTGAATGAAATCTACTACCGTCTCTGATTTTTCGTTACAGATGCACAATCAGTGGCACCACCGACAGACTTTCTGGGGTAATCGATAAATCTACACCCTTCTCGTCGCCCAATGGAAACAGGCCTTTTACGGTATCCCTCACACACACCGCCCACACACTGACCGCTCCCTGTAAGATCCCCCACACACACCACCCACACACTGACCGCTCCCTGTAAGATCACACACTGACCGCCCACACACTGACCGCTCCCTATAAGATCCCCACACACACCGCCCACACACTGACCGCTCCCTGTAAGATCCCCACACACACCACCCACACACTGACCGCTCCCTATAAGATCCCCCCCACACACCACCCACACACTGACCGCTCCCTGTAAGACCCCCCACACACACCGCCCACACACTGACCGCTCCCTGTAAGACCCCCACACACACCGCCCACACACTCACCGCTCCCTGTATCCCACACACACCGCCCACACACTGACCGCTCCCTGTAAGATCCCCCACACACACCACCCACACACTGACCGCTCCCTGTAAGATCCCCCACACCCACCCCTACACTGACCGCTCCCTGTATCCCACACACACTGCCCACACACTGACCGCTCCCTGTATCCCACACACACACCGCCCACACACTGACCGCTCCCTGTAAGATCCACACACACACCGCCCACACACTGACCGCTCCCTGTATCCCACACACACACCACCCACACACTGACCGCTCCCTGTAAGACCCCCCACACACACCGCCCACACACTGACCGCTCCCTGTAAGATCCCCCACACACACCGCCCACACACTGACCGCTCCCTGTAAGATCCCCACACACACCGCCCACACACTGACCGCTCCCTGTAAGATCCCCTACACTGACCGCCCACACACTGACCGCTCCCTGTAAGATCCCCACACACACCGCCCACACACTGACCGCTCCCTGTAAGACCCCACACACACAGCCCACACACTGACCGCTCCCTGTATCCCACACACACCGCCCACACACTGACCGCTCCCTGTAAGACCCCACACACACAGCCCACACACTGACCGCTCCCTGTATCCCACACACACTGCCCACACACTGACCGCTCCCTGTAAGATCCCCACACACACCGCCCACACACTGACCGCTCCCTGTAAGATCCCCACACACACCGCCCACACACTGACCGCTCCCTGTAAGATCCCCACACACACAGCCCACACACTGACCGCTCCCTGTAAGATCCCCACACACACCGCCCACACACTGACCGCTCCCTGTATCCCACACACACCGCCCACACACTGACCGCTCCCTGTAAGATCCCCACACACACCGCCCACACACTGACCGCTCCCTGTAAGATCCCCTAAACACACCGCCCACACACTGACCGCTCCCTGTAAGATCCCCACACTCACCGCCCACACACTCACCGCTCCCTGTAAGATCCCCTACACTGACCGCCCACACACTGACCGCTCCCTGTCAGATCCCTACACACACCGCCCACACACTGACCGCTCCCTGTAAGATCCCCCACACACACCGCCCACACACTGACCGCTCCCTGTAAGATCCCCCACACACACCGCCCACACACTGACCGCTCCCTGTAAGATCCCCCACACACACCGCCCACACACTGACCGCTCCCTGTAAGATCCCCACACACACCACCCACACACTGACCGCTCCCTATAAGATCCCCTACACTCACCACCCACACACTGACCGCCCACACACTGACCGCTCCCTGTAAGATCCCCACACACACCACCCACACACTGACCGCTCCCTGTAAGATCCCCCACACACTGCCCACACACTGACCGCTCCCTGTAAGATCCCCACACACACCGCCCACACACTGACCGCTCCCTGTAAGATCCCCACACACACCACCCACACACTGACCGCTCCCTGTAAGATCCCCTACACTCACCGCCCACACACTCACCGCTCCCTGTAAGATCCCCTACACTCACCGCCCACACACTCACTGCTCCCTGTAAGACCCCCCACACACACTGCCCACACACTGACCGCTCCCTGTAAGATCCCCACAAACACCGCCCACACACTGACCGCTCCCTGTAAGATCCCCACACACACCGCCCACACACTGACCGCTCCCTGTAAGATCCCCACACACACTGCCCACACACTGACCGCTCCCTGTAAGATCCCCTAAACACAGCGCCCACACACTGACCGCTCCCTGTAAGATCCCCTACACTGACCGCCCACACACTGACCGCTCCCTGTAAGATCTCCACACACACCGCCCACATACTGACCGCTCCCTGTAAGATCCCCTACACTGACCGCCCACACACTGACCGCTCCCTGTAAGATCCCACACACACCGCCCACACACTGACCGCTCCCTGTAAGATCCCACACACACCGCCCACACACTGACCGCTCCCTGTAAGATCCCCACACACACCGCTCACACACTGACCGCTCCCTATAAGATCCCCCTCACACACACCGCCCACACACTGACCGCTCCCTGTAAGATCCCCACACACACCGCCCACACACTGACCGCTCCCTGTAAGATCCCCCTCACACACACCCCTACACTGACCGCTCCCTGTAAGATCCCCCACACACACCGCCCACACACTGACCGCTCCCTGTAAGATCCCCCCACACACCACCCACACACTGACCGCTCCCTGTAAGATCCCCCCACACACACCACCCACACACTGACCGCTCCCTGTAAGACCCCCACACACACTGCCCACACACTGACCGCTCCCTGTAAGATCCCCACACACACAGCCCACACACTGACCGCTCCCTGTAAGATCCCCCACACACACCGCCCACACACTGACCGCTCCCTGTAAGACCCCCACACACACAGCCCACACACTGACCGCTCCCTGTATCCCACACACACCGCCCACACACTGACCGCTCCCTGTAAGACCCCCACACACACTGCCCACACACTGACCGCTCCCTGTAAGATCCCCACACACACAGCCCACACACTGACCGCTCCCTGTAAGACCCCCACACACACTGCCCACACACTGACCGCTCCCTGTAAGATCCCCCACACCCACCCCTACACTGACCGCTCCCTGTAAGATCCCCACACACACAGCCCACACACTGACCGCTCCCTGTAAGATCCCACACTGACCGCCCACACACTGACCGCTCCCTGTAAGATCCCCTACACTGACCGCCCACACACTGACCGCTCCCTGTAAGATCCCCACACACACCGCCCACACACTGACCGCTCCCTGACCACCTCCCAGGGCGGGGCCGCCGCCCGCCATGTCCCTAATAAGGTATTATCATAGACCGATTAGTGCCACTGATAAAGGTCCGGTTCCAGTGGCCGACGGAATAGATATTACGAGCTACCATAAAAGTCTGACGGAAGTGACTACGGAATCCAAGCATACCAGTATGAGAGCATCGTTAAGGGGGCAGTGTATGCTTTGTTTTCACTGGCTTTCATATGTCCATACCGATTGCATTTTCAGTCTAAAACCTCGAAGTCTACTTATGCTGTCGTTGAATCGATGACCTTTTAAAATGCCTGGCTGTTTTCATTCACCAATTTTGCTTGATTTTAAAAGAGACCAATGTCATTAGAATCTCCACAGACTCAATGAAGTCTAATAAATTCATTCTGCAATTAACTACAATCTCACCCCTTATATTTTCTCCCATAAACCTAAACTGTGCTTGATCAATAGCCATTGAAAATACACCATTCTTTTGGTACACAATCTCACTCGACGGTGCCTTATGAGATTATTCCACTTCCAAACTCATGGCTTATTTTCGGTTTTTATGGATCTCGATGCAGTTCCTGCCAGTATTCTGCAATTGTATATAGTCTATTGGCATCAGTCTAATATGATTTGATAGTGTTAAAACGGAGATTTATTGGTTGCAGCATGTACACTACACACGACAAGACAACTCATTTGTACTAGACATGCTATACATCACTGTAAACGTGATTAATTAACAAATTAACTGTTCGGAACCTATGCAATTTATCACTGAGTAGGAGAAGAAAAACGCCAGATGAACATATCATACTTGCCTACATGAAGATTCGACAGATTGAACACAGATTCGCTGACCGTTCATGAAAACTTATGTTTTGTTGATACCAATTACGATTTATTCATGTAATCAAAAAGCTTAAATAATTTAAATACTTTGAGGATAGAAACGTGTTTGAAGGGTTGTGCGACGGACATTAAGTGCGAAAGCAAAGCAAATTATGTAATTTCTTTGAGAATTTACTAGGTAAAACTTGTGTTTTCAAGAGTAAATAGGACGATCTATTTGACAAATAACTGGACTCCTTTCATTTTAATTACTAATTATTATTTAAAAAAGGCTTGAGAGGTTTTCCAGTATCCGGTATATTTCATTTCTTAATTTCTTTTTCGTTTGCACCTCATAAATTGTCATTATCTGACATACTTAACGCTATCATGTCTTTAGATATAGATTAGTATAATCAGAAAGGGTGTGTTGGTTTCTTTTAAGTTACCTGTGCCAGGTAATTCCCTGCCATTACCGTGCCCTAATAGACATACTACGTGAAGGGTGTGTAGATGGTGTGATGCACTCGTGCATATATATATCACTTCTCACTGCCTCGTCCTTCGTTGGTGACAATTGCATTAAGTCAAACAGGGTACGTGAGATAAGTGAGAGGTGAGAGAAATTAGATTTTATCTCAACCCGTATAACATTGGTACGAACTTGTGAGATATAATGGCAGGAGGCAGCTGTCGGACTAAGCGCGGCAACGCAGCAAGAGACATCTACCGGACGTTTTTATGAACTCACACTGTCGTGACGTGTATATCACGTGACAGTCTTACCAACTTTTTCAAAGACTCAACACGTTTCTTTTCCGGAGCGCTTCTTAAACCTCTCAGGATTACGTTTTTTGGACAGAAAGTCGAAGAAAGCATGCCGCCTAAGAAAGGTACCAAGGCCGTGGTCACGAAGACCCCAAAGGTTTCAACACCGGGCGAAGGCCGGGCCGCTAGAGGCGAAAAGAGAATGGACCTGATTCAGGCCCAAATTGAAGGCCTGAAGGAGGCCATTTTGGCGGCAGCATCCGCATCGGCTCGCGGGAACGATGCAGAGACCGGACAGCAAAAAAGAAGGGAGGTGCATCCTCAGATAACAGCAGGCAACGTTTTGCCGACACAGACGAACGACAGGGCGATAACGCCTTGCACGGGAAACGCGGTCGACGTGACCGATACTGCAGCCATTGCCGCAGGAGCGGCCATGGCATCGAGGGCATCAGGTTTGGCGCCAAACTCGGACTTCGCGGGCTTTTCAACGGATCAGCTAGCGCATCCCTGGATTCCACGTGATGGACGGGCGGTAGGCGTGGCCTACCAGGACGAGGACCTCGACCGTCAAGTGCAACAGATCCTCCAGTCAACATCACACATCTTGAGGCCTACCTCAGGTAAGCCCACCCACCCGGCTCACTACGTTTTCCGAGGAGCTAAGAGAGAGCGAGCGGGCTTGGGAGCTCTTAATGTACAAGAATATCTGTGGGGCATCTTACGCATGTCTGACGATCCCAAGACTCCCGCCAGTTGCCGCAGACCGCTGATGACACACCTCAGGGAGGTTGTCGAGGATTCGATTGATTACGATTTCCGGCAAGTCCGACGCTGGAGCGAGGAGATATTCTCGCCATTAACAGAAGGACGATTCCTCCAAGGCTGGAACTCTGTGAGCGACATCCAGCACCTACGGACGGCAATATCGCGGGCCGATAGCGGCAGGCTCGGCAAGGAGGATTTACTGTACCAAGCGGGGAAGGCTAAGAGCAAGGCGCGCCCAGCGGGCGGAAGCCACGCCCCTTGCCCAGCTTACAACACGGAGAAGGGATGCACTCTCCAAGCGCCGCACGTCGCAGCGGCAGGAACGGTGGATCACGTTTGCGAGTACTGCTATGACATCTTGAGCTTGCATCACCCTCACGCGGCCAAGGATTGCCGCATCAAAGTGAAACACGAGTCTGCGGCAGCGGCCAGGAGCAGTAGTCGGCCCTTTGGGGGTAGGGCAGGTCCGCCTGCCGCCCGCGACTAAGTTGGAGATGTCCGTGCGCTCCCAGCCGACACGCAAGGACTGCGACTCGGAGAGCGCTTGCGGCGACATGGGCGGGGAGGTGGACAACTCCTCGTCCAATCACGTGCCGCCCCGCGTGGCGGGATCGGTTAGCGTTTTTTGGCGCCCTCAGCCTTCTGAGGAATTCAGGGAGCGGTGCCCTCAGTTTACCTCGGATTATTCTGTTATCACCAACGTTGAGGCTTACAACTTTGAGGGGGCTCGTGTTATTGTCCCCTCGGCTCTCCACGTGGACGAGTGGAGGGCTCGTTTAGCCGATTTTCATGATGTTGGTTTGTGTGACTTCCTAGACTACGGGTGGCCCATTGGCTATACCCGGGAGCAATGGCCGCTCCCTACATATGTCAACCACGCTTCGGCTCGGGATTGTGTTCCGGACTTACAACGTTTTGTGGACAACGAGATCCGCTTAGGCGGACTTCTTGGGCCTTTCGAGGATTTACCTTTCGGCATTAATACGCAGGTGTCCCCGCTTTTGACACGTCCCAAGCGGGACTCTAGGGACAGGAGAGTGATCCTCGACCTTTCTTTTCCCGAGGGCAGATCGGTGAATGACGGGATACCAGTAGGCCTGTATTTGGGACAGGGCTGCGCCTACACTCTGCCTACGATAGGCGACCTGACTGGACTCATCGAGACGTTAGGCCGACACTCATACATTTGGAAGGCTGATCTCAGCAGGGCCTATAGGCAGTTGAGGATCGACCCGGGCGACGCCCCTTTTCTGTGTTTTCACGTGGAAGAGGCATATTACGTGGAGAGGTGTCCCCCTTTCGGGTGTAGGTCGTCCTCCGTCGCGTGTCAGAGGACATCTAACGCTGTCGTTTATATCATGGCCCAGGCCGGGTTTCGAGTACTCGCCTACTTGGATGATTTTGCCGGAGCGGCGGCACGGGAGGACGAGGCCTACCGGGCCTACCAGACGTTCATCGACCTGGCAGACACGTTAGGCCTACAACTAGCGAAAGAAAAGTGCGAGCCTCCTACGCAAGTCATCACGTGGCTGGGGTTCACGTTAAATACACGTGACATGGTTGTCACAATCCCACGGGACAAACTCGAAGCTGTGCTGGGAGAGTGCACCAATTGTCTCGGCCGCAAATGGATTTCCCTCCACCACATGCAGTCCCTGCTGGGACGGTTAATTCACGTGGCCAGTTGTGTACGGCACGCGAAAAAGTTTATGGCACATCTCTTCGCGGCTCTTCGGGCGGCTCGTGCGGCTCCCGTTGTGACTCTTGGTGATGGAGCTCGAGCGGATTTACGTTGGTTCGGGTTCTACGCGGCTTCGTCGAACGGGCGCCACCTTGTCCAGACAACGTCGCTTTTCGTGACGCTCCACGTCGGCGTGTCCAGCAATCGGGGTCAGGTCAAGATGTGGGACGTCAACTTGGAGTGGGCGTGGCGCGTTCCAGATATTGACCCTGGCACGGGTTTTTACAAACTCGCGGCTTTTGCCTTGGTCGTGGCGTGTACACACGGTCTTGGGAACGTTCCCGCGGGTGCCACGGTCCGGGTAACGGCTTCCCACGCCGCCGTGTTCGCTCCTCTTCACCACGGGTTAATACGAGACCCGTTTATCGCCGCCTGTGCCCGTAAGATCTGGTTGGGGGCCGCTTTGGGCGACTACGAAGTCGTCCCAGACGTTGTTCTGACCGTTGAAAGTGAAGTAACTCCTGTCGAAATCGTCTGCCCTCGTGTCCAAGAAATTTTACACGATTTTCGTTGATTCCAGATGCCGACCCCGGGCTCCACGCTCGGATGTTATCTTCATTCGAGGCGGCTTCAGCTGTCTCCACGTGCCGGAACAGGTCAACGCAAGCCGTCAAATACCTACGTTTCGCAGTCAGGAACAAGTCGTCTGTTCTCCACCCTTCGATCCTCCAGGCATGTCTTTACGTGCAACATTTAGCCGACACCCTCGCCTCGCCCACTGCCATTAGGAATTACATCTCTGGCGCTAAGTACTGGATTACTCACCATGGAGGGGACGTTTCTGCGTTCTCTTCCACGCAAGTGGCATCTGTTATCCGAGGTGTCTTAGTAACGTCCGGTCACGTTGCTCGACAGGCCCCGCCGATTTCCTGGAGTATGCTGGAGGATATTTGCCGTTTATCTAGGCATCTGTCCTGCGGTCTTGTTGTCAAGGCTGCGGCCTTGTTGGCCTTTCACTCCCTTCTGAGGGCTTCGAACCTCTTCCCGGATACCTCTAAGATGCATCGGTCCCCTCATTATTTATCGCGGGGGGACGTTCAAGTCGTTGATGGGTGTCTTCTTCTCACCGTTCGTTCATCCAAGACTATTTCTTCGGGGTCACCACCTGTCGTATTACGTGTGGAGTCGTCACGTTTTCCGGACATGTGTCCGGTTAAGACTTGGGTGTCTTATAGAGGCGCGGCACCTGGCCAGAGCCTAGACCCCTTGTTTTTACTTAGACCGGGTGTGGCCCTCACGTCTCCTCATTTCACTTCAATAGTCAGACTCCTTCTGTCACGTGCCGGTTATCACGAGGCCTACCTCGTCACACCTCACTCATTCCGCCGAGGTGGGGCTCAACACCTCGTCCAGTCAGGTAGGCCTCTCCACGACGTCCAGAAGCTCGGCACTTGGGCTTCGCAGGCTTCTTTGGCCGTCTACTTACAGTAAATTCCGTCTTCGACGTATGCCCTTGTATGAATTATACTGTTTGACAAATTTCCGTATACCTTCGTATACCGTATACCTTGTATACTACATATTTGTCTTTTTCAACGTGAAAAATAAAATTTTTTCGTCCACAGCTTCGCCTCGTATCAGTCATTGGTACGAACTTGTGAGATATAATGGCAGGAGGCAGCTGTCGGACTAAGCGCGGCAACGCAGCAAGAGACATCTACCGGACGTTTTTATGAACTCACACTGTCGTGACGTGTATATCACGTGACAGTCTTACCAACTTTTTCAAAGACTCAACACGTTTCTTTACCTCCCACCCACCCCACATGTTTTTGGGTGTTACCTTGTATGAATTATACTGTTTGACAAATTTCCGTATACCTTCGTATACCGTATACCTTGTATACTACATATTTGTCTTTTTCAACGTGAAAAATAAAATTTTTTCGTCCACAGCTTCGCCTCGTATCAGTCATTATCAATTAACAAAATAAATCACACAATTAACCATTAACTATTGGGTACACTACCTTCACGGCCGTGGAGTATGAGTTCCTAACTTTAAGCCTATGGAGAAAAACACCGGGGTGAGATAAAGGCCTTAAGCAGGATTCATACGATGGGATAAATGTACCTCACAGGGTGTTTGTCTGAGAGAAATCCTGCTGGGATTCTGTACTCGAACACAAATTCGTCGTCGAAATTCTATTTTCCTGAGGCAAGTTTTTCCCCCTGTAATTGTAACCGACAATTGCAAGGAAAAAACCCTGTCTCGGCCAAATGGAACCATAAATGGGATTCACACGGTGGGATCCATGTACCTCACAGAGTGTGTGTCTGAGACAAATCCTGTTGAGATTTGGCACTGGAACACAATCTCCTCGTGTGAATGACAGGGTTCCATTTTGCTGAGACAACTTTTTTCCCTTGCAATTGTCGGCGACAATCACCCCTAAAAAGGAACGGAATCTAATGAGATTTTGACTTTAAACAGGTTTAAAATCTATAGGGGCATTTTGGTGAGACAAATGGACCTGCTGCGACCATGTACCTGCCCTAGCCAATAGGAGGCCAGCAAGCATAATTACATGTTTTTAACACCCTTCACATCAAGGGTAATTGAGTCCCAAGGTGAGTGGTCACTGTGCCTATATCTGAGATTATGTACCAGGTGTGTCCTCCCATGTGAATCAAATTCGCCATTTTTCCTTGACTCTGATAAAAGTACTTGGCCATGAGAATTATTTACCAAACGAGAATTGTCTGAAACTAGAGAAAAGGTGTGAAGTACACCAGTCTCAGGTACATGAGTCTCTTCGTGTGAATCCCACTCCACAATTCAGACGAGGAGAATGTGTTCCAGTACCGAATCTCAGCAGGATTTGTCTCAGACAAACCCTCTGTGAGGTACTCGAATACCACCGTGTGAATCACACTTAAAATGGGATTCACACGATAGGATTTATGTACATCACAGGGTGTTTCGCTGAGACAAATCCTGCTGAGATTCCGTACTCGAAAATAATTTCTTCGTCTAAATTATGGGGATTCATTACCCTGAGACATGTGTTTCTCCCTGTAATTGTTAAAGACATTTCCCCCTAAAAGGGAACAAAATCGCATGAGATTTGGACCCCTGTGAGGTACATGAATCTTATTGTGTGAATCCCACTTAAGGTCGCATTCGCGAAACGAGTTTCACTCAATATTGTTGTTTCCTGTCGGGATTTCTCTAGTTCTTTTTTTATGTATGTGGAGTACGTTGTTAATTACGAGGTACATTATGAGGAGAGACTGACGGTACAAACACATTAATCTACCCCTCCCTAGGCACTTGTGTGCAGTGGAGATTGCTATGTCATTACCGCTAAAATCTTTCATCTATCTACAGCTTAATATTATACTTAATAATACATCCGAGATGGACCTAAATTTAGATTAAAGAAAACATAGTGACGAACCCAAGAGGGTAAGATATACTTTGAATGTGTACCATTAAGTAGCTCTATATTAAAAGGAGCAAGTCCGTATTACAGGGCTGGTCTGCATGGATCAATTATCCAACTCATATTTGGCGTGAGTTCATCTGTGCGAAAAAAAAAAATCTTTTTTTTTCAAGGGAAATACGAATTCTTACAAAATGATTTTGACAACTAATAGTAAAGAGAAATTGTGTGGATGCTTGAGACAAGACAAAACCAAAAACGTATGGCCGAACATAAAGCTATGTGCTAGGTTATATGCCAATTAATAAATGATATGTCTCACCCTATTGGTATTGGCAGTTGAAAAAAGCAACCCGTTACTTCCATTTTTATTACCTTATAATGCCCATCAAAATCTCACCATGCTAAACTGATCGGGAGCTAGTACATATAGACAATAAATGATGTTTTTGTGGACAGGCGTAATTGCTTCGTCAACCGTGAGTTAATTACATAGCCGCCTGTCCACAAAACCATCGCTTGTTGTATTCATTAACCATCTTCTCAAGTAAATTAATCCTAGATATTGCCGTATCAAAGAGTCTATCCATATGGACTTTTTTGTTGCTCTATAGCACAAAAGGACTATTTCGCCGTATACCATGGCTTAGAGGCCGTATATTACACATTTAAATCCGTATAACACAGATAGGTAATCTGATATGTTTTATATAATGTGTTATGATTATTGAGTCTCCATACCTTTTCAATGGGGACTTTGTATACTATGGATGATAAATATGCAGTGGCAATGCACCATAAGTTGTACACCTCTTCTACATAAAGAACCAGTCATTTGGCAGAGATACAAAGCTCAAGATGTATGTGTAAAACACTAGCTGGTTTTCTGTGCGATTCAACTCTTTGGTATGGCTAAAGAGTGCAGGTTGAGAGGCTTTGATAATACTCAATGACATGCCACCTGTTTGAAATAGGCAGATTCCTTCGGTGTACAATACCACTCCTTGGCATTAAGAGTTCCAAATAATTAGGCTTAATTTGTAATGCGCAGTCCAAGTCCTTTAGCAAGTGTAATATCCTCGTCTTTTATCTTAACCCTTTCTGGCATGTCAATGCCATATGGCATTCCCCTGGCCATGGCAGGACAATGCCATATGGCATTCCCCTGGCCATGGCAGGACAATGCCATATGGCATTCTCGTGGGCATGGGAGAACAATGCTGAATTTGGTCCTTCGTAACTTTTTGAAAAATTGTCGCAGAATTATGAAACTTAAAGGACATATTTGGCTACATGTTGCCAGTAACTCTTGAATATATCGGGAAGTTACAGATTTACTGGAAGTTTCAAATTTGTAGTTTTGTTTAACAACATTGACTACAAAAGTTGGCCATACAAAGGCCACAATTGGTTCTGGTGCCTGCTGTAGTATGGGTACATGGTGAATAATGTGTGGCTCTTGAAGGGTTAAGAACACATAATTCCCGATTGAACAAGGTCACTATGAAATTGTATCATGAGATTTTTTCACTTTGGGAAATATAAATAGAATAAGGCAAGCTTGTAAAACCATATGGTAATGATTGATTTAATTGAAATAGAATGGAGCCCTGAATGCATCATCAGTATTCATCGATGAGTCTATTTATCAAATATTGCCGCATTACAAATTGTTCCCATTGTCCCCTAGTTCAATGGCAATATAATATAATTAGAATGTCGTTATTGAAATAGTTAGATATCATTAACTACGCTAGCATGTTCATAATAGAGCTGTATCATTGTATATAAAAGCAACCTTTCTAAAGGGGCCTTCCATAAAGTATGTACGCAGAATCTCTTAGATTGTTGACCACCCCTGACCCCTCTCCCAATCCTGTATGCAATATTCCTATATACCCATTTCCGAAACCTCTTTAGTTACATACTGATGCTGGGGGTGCAGTAATTATAAGTTATGCAGCGAGGCTGACGTTTTCGTCCCAGGCTGACGTTTTCGTCCCGGGCTGACGTTTTCGTCCCGGCCTGACCACGTGACATAAAGAGCAGCAGGACGAAAACTTAGCTATTGCAGTTACTCGATAAGGTTGGCCATTTTTCTGGGACTATCGCAGGAAAAGAAGTAATATCGATATTTAAAGGTATATAGGAATAGGGAAACCAAGTACCGGTAATCAAAAGTCAAAGGTACTCGGTAAGGGTCGGAAAAATTTCTGCCCGCGGCCAAGGCCTTGAGCAGTAATTTTTTGGAGCCTTACCTCGTAACTTTGAATTTTTGCTCACCGGAACATAGTTTCCCTCTATTCCAGAGAAGGAGTAGAATTTCCGGAATCTATTACCTGCCCCTACACAGTGCGTACGTCCTTTAATGATGGCCCAAAGAGGTGTAGACAGCACCCGGATCAAGGTTTCTTTGAACTTAACATTAAATAGATTATTGAGAAAAAAAATGTTGAAGTAGCACAATTGTAGGACGTAGTCAACAGCTAAGTCACCTATTAAGTCACTACACTACACATATACATTATACTTTAAACACTGCTTGTTTAAAAAAAACCATTTAATCATCCTATTGTAAAGAATTAACTGACCTCCATAGAGTGCAACAAATTAAAACTATTGGAATAATGCCTGTGAACTCCCTCGTTAGTCGACACTAACATTTTGTCAGGAGTGTAAGTCTAGAGTCATTGAAGTTGCAATTTTCCGGATGTCTGCCAAAACTGGGTTCATAGATCCGGAAATAAAAAAGTTGATCCAACTCTTTGATTGATTCAAATAAATACCAGGATTCAATTTCAGAAAGAGGTTCCCTATGGACCACAAAGTCAGTCAGAAAAAAAAAACACTGTAATTTGAATTAACATTCCAACACAATGGAAGCATAAAAGAAAGCAATTTAATTTAATGGTTAATACTAGAAGAACATGGTGAAAATAAAATAAAGAAGACATATCTCAATTCATTTAACATCATTGACATTTGTATTTGACAGCAATGAATGACTATGAACTCGATTGAAATCTTTGCGATAAGCCAATATGATTGAAAGAGATTACTATGTACTCGATTAATGTCTCAACGATAAGCCAATAACATCCGATTTAATCGTTTAATAGCCTTGATCTTCAACAGGCAACCTCTTACTACAACTAGAAACACTAGCCATGGCTATACTTGGATAATTCAATGTATATATATATATATATATATATATATATATATATATATATATATATATATTAATATATATGTATGTGTATTATGTATACAATACATATATATAGGTGGGGGTGGGGATTTATCCCAGTGGTTAAAGCACTGGACTAATAATTCGAAAGTTATGGGTTTTAGTCCCACTAAAGCAACAATTCCCCTTCGCGTCCAGGAGTGACAGGTTACTGCCATAGGGCACATTGCTATTGTGCCATGGATGCGGCCATCTTGACCCAGAGGACATCTAAAACACCAGGTGGCGGGACCAATTATCAACACGGATTTTATCAATAATACCTTTTGGGGCTTGCCATGGAGGAATTTTAGCCTCACTCAATATTATCTACCGGTATACTGTTTACTACCGGTGAAAGAACTGCCCCTCGTGGTAGAACCGGCAGGAATACAAAAAAAACAAAAATCTATACATCATAACAACTGATGACATTGGTATCCCCCGGCCCTCGACTACAGGGGCGCCATCTTTCACTTTCCTAGCGGATGATGGGAGAACTGACAATCACTCTGTGCCCTATACTAAATACCAGTCCTTCCCATACCATTGCAATGTAGTGTGGGAACTATCACCTCAGTAAGTGTGTATGGGTAAGATTTCTACCTAGATTCATTTCATAGATTAAATCAGCATCAATGAGGTTCATAGTGAAGGTAAGAATGTCAAGGTGCTTCAAGAGATGGACTGTTCCCAAGAGAAGCCAAAAAGTTGAGGACAGTTTGTGTTAGGCCCGGCATCCATCAACTACGATAGAAATTTAGACCAACCGATATGGCACTGATACAAAAGGCAAATATCGGAGACATATCGGGAAGGTGCAAAATCGTAGACATATGTCTACACATCCCATTTCATCCCACATTGTATGGGGTTTTTATCGGTGTCTAATCGCAGAAACATGGTCAGCTGCCTCAATATTGAGTGACCTTCCGACGCGATTTAGATTTTTTATCGGGAGGTACATCGTAGACCATATCGGAGCCATATCGTAGTAGGTGGACGCCGGGCCTTATTCTCAACGAATGATTCACAAGCAGATAATTACACAGAGAACACCCTACATAGTTATTAGTTGATTAATCACAGAGCTTGGTCTGACATTGAGCTACATTTCACTGCTTCAAACGATACTTATTTCATTCACTAACTATAGGGTAGTCTGAAGGAAAATAGCCACTAAAAACTGTGTGTACTTACCACAAAGTCGACTGTACTGTAATTCCGACAGAAAGTGTAACATTCACGCAGTTACAGCACATTTGATGTTAAAATGGGGTCTGGGTGCATACTCTCTATAAGTGGTATTCTGTACTCTCACGGTGCACCCCTCTCATGAGATCTCACACTCTCTAAGTGGTATTCTGTACTCTCACTGTGCTCTGTGGGAGAGGAATTCTTAACGAACTAGGCTTAGAGCCTTGAGAATCCACTGGCCTGCCTCCCGTGCTAAAGACATACATTTATGCAACCCAAAGATTCCTATAATCTCAATGATGCCACCTAGCGGGAATACTGTGTGCCAGAGGATTCTCAAGGCTCCCATAGAGGGTAATGAGAACCTTGTACAGAATACCAATTAAAGAGTGTGGGATCTTATGAGAGGGGTGCTGTTTGTCTGTCGTCTACTTTGTATGAATTTAATGGGTTATTGTGTGAAGAAGTCTGATAAAATAAGACGAAACATTGCAAACATTCCCAAAATACCGCCCCCAATTTTGATGTATAATCACCCCCAAATATCAAACAAACTTTCTTCATACTGAACACGTGATCAAATTGTACGGAAGAACAATGTGCAAACATTGAGGACAATAATAAAGATCTTTAAAAAAAAAAAAAAAAAATTGTTTTTAATTATAACAACAATTACATGGATCAGGTACTAATAAAATAAAATAGGTGCGTGTATATTATCATTTTATCCTACCCCCTGTGAACAATATTTTTATGTGAGGATAACAACAAAAAACACGATAAAAACTTTCTGAAGTCCTCCATATAGCTCTCGTTGCTGCTCTGAAGGCGCTTGGAAATACTTTCAGCTGCTGATCTCTGATTGGTCCATTTTTTGTATGCTCCTAGGAGCGATTTTTTATCCGTATGCGACATACGGGCGCATACGGGAATTGAATGTTAAGCCTATGGGATTTTATATCAGGAGCAGGATAAATAAATATATATATATATATATATATATATATAGATAACGAGATCTAGGTTCGGAGAGTGGAAAGATTCTGCTCTCCCTCATCTTCTTTGATCGATATTGGATCAAGCATGAAATAGCAGTCGGTAGATAAGGTCTAGTCTGGTGCCTGATCCAGTATAGATTATAGGTGCCTTGATCCTATAGTCCTATCGATGTGTACCTTTCCAGCTAATCCTGCTTGGTTATGATTAGATGTATGCATTGTGTACCCAGTACCCAAGCGGGATACTATGTCAATATGTTGATATATCAGATGCCATTATGAGATCGTAAAGAACTATCAAAAATGATAAAAGTGGAAGTTTTAGGAACCAGTGCCATATTTTACCCAAATGTAAGTTCACGTCAAACACCTTACCTAAACTTGGGGGAACATTTATCAATTAATTTCTGAAATGAAGACTCAATTCATACTGATTCAGAAGACAATTAACTACACGTAATGCTACAGTCGATATGTCATGCATAATTGTAATATGGGCAGAGTTTGTCTAATACATGTATAAGCAACTACAATACAGAAAATGAGCCATACAAAGGGAACAGCAATACAAGATATTGCCAAATAAAATTCCTACAACTCGGTGAATATTTCCTATATACAACAACACAAAACAGATTCCATTCAGCCACACTGACCATGTTTCCCTATAGTACTTCACGAACACTCATTCAATTTGTTTCCACTCATAATGAAATTAAATGTCTAGTCATACAGAGTACCTCACAGTCTCCATACTGCAGAGTATTTATATATGGTTACTGATAAGAGGATAGATAGTGAGTGAGGTATGTGGGGCCTAGAGCCTTACTTTATCTGGTATCAGACCAGCATCATCCTTTAATTATCTCCAGTAAGCACATATAAAACAATGGTAGCAATGACCTGCTACTCCTTGTTCCATCAGCCTATATTGTGAAGGGCCTGGCTTTCTGAATGCCTTCAGGGCCATGGTTTTAGCCCAATTGATTAAGGTCAGAGACCTAAACACTCTGAGAGGTCACACAAAGATCTGTGCAGGTAAAGTGAGGAGTAAAAGTGATGTGTTATATATCGACATATTACTATATACCCATGCCGTATTTGCTGTAAATACGCACCGTTTCGCTATAGAACGTAATAATACCGTACGGAACAGTGTTCCGTACGGGAAAATACGGAACACCTTCTCATACACTTTGCCTAAAATATTAGTTGTTCGGCCAAAATGAATTAATGATTTTTTTTCTAATTTCGGGTATATAGTATATATTTAACGTCCAACCATGCTTGTACAAGCCACAACGCCTCGATCCGTATGAGCCATCAATTATCATCTCGTTTTGTGGCTTTTTCAGCATGGTCAGGACGTTCTATATAATTAGTCTCTGAAGAACATCATTATTTGGAGGCACTTCGTAATATTCACTCATCTATAGCCTCGTTCATATTACTGCACACTCCAAACTTGATGGCGAACGAGGACACAGACCAAAGACTCATCAATTTCGTTCCTAGTATGTTTGTGTCCTATTGATAGTCCATAAATGTTTAATGTTTTGTTTGTATAGACTACCTGTACTTGTAGAAACACCCAATAAGGTTGAACTGAATGCTTTGTACCTAAACAAAAGAATCCAACACTTAAACAGGGGTTTTACACACCTTCCACTCCTCTAGTTGTAAAAGGTGTCAACTATCTCTTGTCTCTAGGCTAAAAACCCATTAGTTACATTTCAATTACTACCTGTTACCACCACTTTGGTCTTGAGGTGGGATAACGTAGTTAGCTGGCTGTCAGAACCCTGCAGGTACCCGGGTATTACCGTACACTACACAGGTACACAGGTAACCTGACACCTCCAGGGTAAACAGTACACTCCCCTCCTCCACCCGCCCCCGACCCCAGCCCCACCAGCATGACAAATCTTAACATGGGAAGCAGGCATTATCCTACCATGACCAATCTTAACTCTTTCAGTCCTAGCAATGCCTGGAGGCATTCCTACGGAGGGGAGGCATTCCCACCCAGGGGACGAGGAATGCCTCCAGGCATTGTTTATGTGTCATCATCACATACGTTATGTTTTATGAGAAATAATAAATAGATTTACACCATTTTTTCAAAACAAATAAGAAATACTATGTTCATCATTATGCTCTGTGGGCATTCGATTAGTTACTATAGTAACTTGTATTTACAGGTTACTAAGTGGCAAACATACGACAAACAGACGCCATTGCGGCGATAGTCTCGTCCCCTTGGGGTTTATAGCAGTATTATGCCTCGTCCTATAGTGCGCACGCTCCCCATTCTGGCTCGGACAGAAAGAGTTAACATGGGAAGCAGGCAATGTCAACGGACATGGTCGAGCAGCCTGATTCTATTTTGGGATCTTAGACTCCCTTCACTATTGAATAAGACGTAACACGAATGGTAGCTTTAAAAATAAAGTTGGTAATAATATCAGAGTGAAGACAGAAATTTGTACATTCCTCGACTTTGGTGTACTTGAAAGATGGGGGGAATCAGTTCTATGCTTGCAAGTGGTGGGAGAGTGTGGTACGTTTTGTATGGTAACGTGTTTCTTAGGTAACGTGTTAGACTGGCCTCAGTCCCTGTATCCTACCACCCCTCCACTACACCCCGCTTGATGAACTTTATTCTGATTGTGTTTTAAATCATTTAATGAATGTTCATAATCAAAGACTTGAGCAAGTCTAGTAACGTGTGTATACAGATGGAGGTATGTAGGATAGTCATTTGGCGCTGTCTAACTAAAAACGAAGATCTTTCGACAAGCCTCTACGAAATCCAATTTCTGCTTACATGCGATAACATGTATCATCAACTTAACAACTGGTAAAACCCCCAAAGATATAGATAAACTTTCCGCAGAGTAAATTCCTAACAAATATATGGAATATGGGGATAAATGTCCAACTTCATATCGCTTGCATGTGGCCAAGTTGTATGTATCAATCCTTGATGTACTTAGATACAGATATATTTTCGGAATATACATATTGATAGTCAATATCACCTCCCTGATACTGATATGGTTGCAGCGAAATACCACAAAGATTATCCAGAATTGAAAGGATATTAAAATCTTGCTCAGGTTCATTTAGCCTAAATAACTATTGGTCATTGCTATTGTTGCTGTTGATTTACATATTTCTAAGATTATCATCGAAGACATTATTGGTATTGCTATTCTTGCATTGCTGTTATTCCTATTGTTATCATTATGGTTATTGTTATTATTACTATTGCTGTCTGTAATACCACTGTGATGAAACATTACTATCACTGTTGATGTTGTTGTTGGTATTGCTGTTATTATTGGTGTCATCATTATCATTATCATTATCATTATCATTATTATCCATCTGTCAATATAAACATATAGAGCCTAGATATCGCCAACGAGAAGAATACAAATGTCCATATTCTCGTAGAAATATCTTCGCATTTGCTCAGATATTACCCCGCGTCAACAACGAGGGGAATAGGACCATACAGACCAAAATCATGGTAATGTTATGGATACATCATTATCATCATTATTATCATCAAATTATTATCATCATTACCATCATTATTATTGTCATTGCTGCCTGACATGATACTACTGTGACAATATTTTGATGTCATTATTACTAAGACAGTTCTTGGTATATTTCCTGTTGCTCGTATTGTTACTATAAAGTATCACTGATATTGGTATCATTGCTATCGTTGCTATCGTTGAACATTGCTATAATTGTATAATTGTAGTACCAGCTACTTTTGCTGAATGGCCTAGCATGTGCCCCCAGAAAATTCACAAAAATAATTACACCTATTTTTGTTAATCTGAGGAAAAGGGTATCCAGTGCTTCGGCTATATTGATGACTCGTTCGTAATGGCCGAAAATTCTGAGGAATGATCACAACCTGACAAAGTTGATGCTATCGCTCCTATCTCATAGAAGAAATATCCTCGCGTTTGCTCGGATATTAGTACGCGTCAATTACGCGGGGAATAGGACCATACATACCAAAAACTTGGTACGGTTGTTTATTTATCGTTATTATCATTATTATTATTATTATTATCATCATAATCAATATATTATCATTATTATTAATATTATCATTGCTTCATGTCATAATACCACTGATACAATGAATTCATATCATTATTGTTAGGACAGCTCTTGGTATATTTCCTTGTGCTTGTATTGTTAATATAAGTATCACAGTTATTGGTGCCATTGCTATCGTTGCTATCGCTGTTGCTATAACTTAAATGTTATACCAGCTGCTATCACAGCCTGACAATGTTGATGCTATTGCTCCTCCATAGTCTCACTGACCTGCCGTAGGTGATTTCCTCCTTGTAGCTGGAGAAGGGTACATCCAAAAGTCACCAGAGGAGCTCAGGTACCACCTGGAGAACCTCCAGGCGTTACGACCCGTGTTAGAGTCCGAGCACTGTCCACAAGACACGCAGGAGGCGCACGTGGAGGGGGCGGGGGATGGCGCCGGGCCGTCCCCGCCTCCCCCCGGCATGGACCCCGCCAGCGCCGGGCCTGTGTCCGGGTCTCTCCCCGGTACCTGCCCGCCGACAGGGAAACTCCCGTCACTCGCACAGATCCAAGCCTGAGCCGTTAGAGAATGATGGTGCGCAGCCTCCGTGGGCTCTGCGATGTGTGTTAGGCCTCTGTATGTGTATGTAAGGTGTCCTGGACTGTACGGGGATGCCACCCACCTCTCACACCACCACCACCACCAGCGACACCGGCATCGGCCACTGAAGACACGGGGCCCGGCTGGAGTGGTTTGGGATCGGCGCGGCGGCGGGCCACCGGCTCGACGTGCACACACTCTCCCAGCACCGTGACTGTGGGCAGACTCTGCTGGGAGAGCGTGACTCGTGTGGACCACCTGTGAGTGGAGGAGGGTGGAGGTGGTGGGGGAAGTTATCTGCGTGGTGTACGTACCGTAAACGTGGTTATGAGAGCGCTGAGGGTGAATTTACATCAGAGATATATATTAGGATGGGTGTGTTCAGTATCCACCTAATACAAATTGTACATAGTGAACCTATAGGAACTCTGTAATGGACATACCCGGCACATACGGATATGCCCATACAGATTTCCTATAGGTTAACTATGCACAATTTGTATCTATATAGGTGGATGATAAAAGAAACAGAGGTAACTCGTTAACGTTCCATGCAAGGACTTGTCGAAAGTGAAAAACACGAGATATACAGTTCACCCCACAATCTCCACTGACAGAGAAAAACCTCTGAGATTTATGCTTTTTTCATACAACAAATTGGTCATTTTTACCGAAAACATCGGAATTCTTCCTTGATGAGCCTCATAATAAGTGGTCTATTTCAACTCACCAACTTCTTGCATATGTTTTTTTTTGCAGGCATGACCCATTCACCACCGACCAAGTCAACCTGATTTTTACTTTGTCGGTGGCGTCTTTTATCGGTTAGTGCACATGGTGCCCAAATTAATCGGCATGTCTCTACATTGGTACTTTCCATCGACCAATATTTTTATGAAAGTCCCATATTATCGGTCAGTGGTTACCGATAAATTCGTGGTAGAAATCGGCCACTGGAAACCCCACAATAACTGCGTGACCTACTGGGTTAGATGAACTTAGGAGGTCACATGCGATCATCTCAATCAATCAATCTCAGTGGTAGACCAGTATTGATTCATTACTTTATAATTGACATGAATAATTTAAGAGGAGCCTATCAAACCAAGCACACAACATCGCATGTACCGTTACGGAATTAGCGAGACTTAACCACTGTTATATACATTTTATTATCAATCGTATACAAAGTCACCATTGAAAATGTATGGGGACTCAGTAGACCACTGCAATTGATAGAAAACTCTCAGATATCATAACCCTTGTATAAAGATTTCAAATCCATTGTATACGGACTTCAAAATCATTGTATACGGAAAATGGAAAATACACTCCTGAAACAGATATCTAGTGCACTGCCAAAAATAGTCCCAGATGATTAAATTCCTGGGATAGATTCATTCCAGGAAGTGTATACAAAGATGTTTTTTGTAGACAGCCGGCTCTGTGAACCAACAGTTACAGGGGAAATTCATGAAGTGATTGAGTTCAAGTACAGAATCTCAGTAGGATTTGTCTGAGACAAACACCCTGTGAGGAACATGAATCCCATCGTGTGAATCGTGCTTTGAGCAGTTTACCCACTGACTGGAGCACAATTCCCACAGTATTCTTGTCAGGATGTTGATAAATTCGGTTTCATAGAATGTCAGAGTACAAACCTAAATTACTGCTGTGTCGGAAGGTTGACAAATTCTGTGTCATAGTATGTTGGAAAGCTTGTCACAGTGTGTCGGGTGCTCAGTGGATTCCTGATATTAGAAACTACATTAAACTTGCCACGACCGGCCTTGCTGTTCCAAATCGTTCACAAAACCCACAAGCCATGACTTCGCATCTCAAATACCAACGTCACCTTTCACTTACAGGACTTCAAGGTGATCAAATTCTCCTCACTGCCAAACTTTGATGTGTATTATTTCCAATATTGCCAAGAAACATCCATAAATATTCATACATCAATTTAGTATTCACTTAGAATCAATGAAATTTCTTTAAACTGAAACAGTTTTTATATAGCTAAAATAAGTGCTAAGGCCAATAAAAAAAAACACTTGTTTCTCATCACCGCGCGCATCAGAAAAAACGATTTTAGAAGATTTGATTTTTTTTTAAATAGATGAACCTTGATAGAAATTATGAAAGGTATGTGTATTTAGTATTCAATTAAAGCTCCTGATGTCAGGGATGCATTAAATGTATAGCCAGTAAAAATCTAGAAACCCCGCATAAGCAGACACCCCGCGTAAGCAGCCAATTTGGCCCGGATCGGAGGGTGTCCGCTTATGCGGGGTTTTACTGTATGTCTGCCATCTTTGATATAGCCAAAAAAAAACAAAAAAAAAGCGCCCTCGTCATATTTTTCATGGCTTAGTGATGAGAAACAAGTTTGTTTTTTTAGTGGCCTAACAGTATCGATTATTCATAAAGTGGAATTCACAGGTAGGATTCACCTACAATTGTAGGGGAAAAACATGTCTCATGAAATGGAACTGTACAATTGGACGAAGAAATCGTGGCTGAGTACAGAATCTCAGCAGGATTTGTCTTAGACAAACACCCGGTGTGGTACATGAGCCACATCGTGTGAATCACACTTAAGATATGGAGGATGATACATCTATAGAAGTCTAAAAATATTTCCTCGAAACCCCCTCTATCTATACGACAACAAGAAATGAGACGGAGGCTTTCCAGACTCTTTCCTTACCTATGGTTTCACTTTCTCTTTCTGGACTCCGGGGGACTTTGTTTGTTTAACCTGATGACCGTCCTCCATCAGTTTCTCGGTATAACTCACTATAAATCATCTGACTCTATCGTCTGCTCCCTGTTTCTGTGAGGTGGATAATTCTCGGTGTCTCTGTTTCTCTGTTTCTCTAGCTAACAGTAAGTGCGTCAGGATAGAGCAGGCGGTAGCGAGCTGGGCTGAGGTGGATCTCAGGGTAGGGTTTGGGGCGCTGCTGTATCACTGTGTTACCTGCTTGTCTGTCAATCTCATCTAATATAAAGACAATAAACTAGGGTTTTGTGGACTGATGGCCGTAAACTACAAGAGGTTAACGCAAAGTAATACACAAGCTATCGATGGTTATATTTTTATCCATATTCTCGAGTAAACCTAAACCAGTTAATGCCATATTAAGGCCCGGCGTCCACCTACTACGATATGGCTCCGATATGATCTACGATGCACCTCCCGATACAAAATTAAAATCGCGTCGGAAGGTCACCTAATATCGGGGCAGTTGACCACATTTCTGCGATTAGACACCGATAAAAACCCCATCCAATGCGTGGTGGATTGGCATTTCTAGACAAATGTCTACGATTTTGCACCTTCCCGATATGTCTCCGATATTTGCTTTTTGTATTGGTGCCATATCGGTAGGTCTAAATTTCTATCGTAGTAGGTGGACGCCAGGCCTTAAGGGTAACAATAGGGACTATATCTTTGCTCTATAGCACAAAGGGACTATTTTCCCGTATACCTAGTTTTGAGGCTGTATACCACAATTGTGGTATCTGACAGGTTATATATAATGGGTAGTGGTTTACTGAGTCTCCATTCATTTTCAATGGGGTCTTGGAGTCCCAATATACATGTATTTCCAATGGGGTCTTTGTATACTATGGATAATAAAGCTTTTGCTACGGCTGAGATTACAAAACAAACTCTTATTTGTAATAAAAAGGCCCAAAACTGAATTCTATCAAAAGTCACCTGACCATCGAGATCGACATCTCTGGAATGCCATCCCGGAAGACGCTGCTTTACAACCAACCAAACTAGCTTTCAACAGCGAACTTAACCTTCTACCGGAAATCAAATAGGTGATGAAAAACCTAGTTCACTGTAACCTTACCTCTCTTTGATATGATCTAGTTTGGTGTACATGCTAGGATTATTGATCTTTCGTCATTAAAGTTGAACTATAGTAATAACGTGCCAGTTACTGCGCTCTCATTGTTTTCATCTCACTATATACATGTATATCATAGTGATCTTGTACCGCTGTCGAATTGGATAACATTTCACGATATGAGGCCAGAATTGTTTCAATGGCCATAATTGAAAATCAACCAATTTAGTTGAATTGCGTCCAATAAAATTGATTTTAAAAAAAAGATCCAATAAAATTGAATTTAAAAAAAAAGAAAAAATCCACAAACCATTCAGGCAGTACAAGAGGAGCTGCTCGCTCAGAAAATCTGCAGACCCAACAGTATCTGATATGTGCCTGAAAAAAAACCACTCACCAGAATGAAGTCACTGCTAATTAGATTTGTAAAATGAGGCAGCTCCTGTGTTTTTGTGTCCTAATTCCCCAAGCTGGTTCACTTATCGTTCAACTTGCTGCACTTATGAATGGTAGCAGCCTCCTGCTTTCTCGGATGGACTTTTAAATATTTGTTTATAGATAGAAAAATATGATTTTCAAAGATTGCAGAGTCCGCCTATAGATTCCCATATTGGTACATGTACGTCATTTTGAAAGTTAGGCCTGGTGTCCACCTACTACGATATGGCTCCGATATGGTCTACGATGCACCTCCCGATAAAAAAAATCAAAATCGCAGCAGAAGGTCACCTAATATCGGGGCAGTTGACCACATTTCTGTGATTAGACACCGATAAAAATCGCATACAATGCGAGGTGGATTGGCATGTCTAGACATATGTCTACGATGTTGTACCTTCCCGATATGTCTCCAATATTGACTTTTTGTATCGGTGCCATATCGGTAGGTCTAAATTTCTATCGTAGTAGGTGGACGCCAGGCCTTACGGTAATTTGTATCATCAAATGCACATTCAGTCCCACTTTTCATGTTTGATCATTCTGAGTGGAACTTAACCATAAAAGACCAGGGCCCCGTTTGATGATCTAGGATCGTACATTACCCTTTTCTGTGCCTCGTACAAAGGTTATCATTTAATGACATATAAGTTTACTATGACAAACTTATCCGTCCATAGGGCGTCTTTAATTGTTGAATAAAGTTGACCCACATCATCCCTGGGTCTCCTTGGCGTACAGAAAAGGGTCTTCATGTATCAGGCTAGATCAATCAATCAGCCCCAGAGTTGTATCGCCTAGAGCATGTCTGATAGCAGCTGCCTATAACCAATAATACCCACTTGAGATTGAAGTGGTTCTGATGTTAATGGTAAATACAAACATGGACACCAGGTTGAACACAGGTCTTAGTCCATAATTCAGGGATGTCATTTGAGGTCATAAAAAAAAGAGGAAATATTTGTAATGTGGAATTTACTGCCTCAGAGAGACTGAGAAAACAATGAAAACACATTGATATTGGCCATTGGAATGGAGCTGGGGTTTGTGGGGAGGTTTGAATCACTTTTTATTGGTGTGAATGAGGCCTAATTCATTCTCTATTTCTTTTATACGAGAAAAAAAGAATTTTATGAACTGAAAATTAACACAAGGATTTCCTTGGAAAATAGGAACACTGCCATCTCTGACATATACATTACAATACAGATAGCATCAAGGATCCTAAACCAATTATCATCCAATAAAATTTGTATTTCAAAAATATGTGTGCCTTCAAGTGCCTACTACATTTGTTATTCAGTCAGGTGGCTGTGGCTGATGGGAATTAGAATGGAGTTGATTTTAAGAGATTCATATATCCATGACGTATACCGTAAATACGCACCATGGTTTTGTATAGGAAATACGGAATCCTCGGCCCTGTTTTTCAGTCACGACAAGATCGGCCAACGATACCTTAAGATCGTCCAGCGAGTGTACGATGTTTTGGATGACAAAAGATGGCCGGTGTTTTTTTAGACAGTGTCGTAGCACGCCATGCGGGATTGGCGCGAAAAATGTCATTCAGAATGATTGTCTTAGAAAAACCCATAGAAGTATAAATGGTGTTTTATTGTCACGACAATCGTTATAAACGATTAATAAAAATCGCAGAGCATCGAGGTAGGTTATGCACAAGCCGACTGAGTG
Organism: Alentia gelatinosa; assembly: GCA_950022655.1. Classification (NCBI taxonomy): domain Eukaryota; kingdom Metazoa; phylum Annelida; class Polychaeta; order Phyllodocida; family Polynoidae; genus Alentia; species Alentia gelatinosa. The sequence continues at coordinate 40,872,728 of OX465591.1, forward strand.
GTGCAGTGCCCATATTTGTCAACTAAAATATAGTGGTTTAGAAAAATATTTCTCACGATCGAAATACTAAAAGGATAATTATGAAATTTTGAGAATATGTACAACAAATATATAGCAAAATATCTACTAATTTCAATAAACTTTAGCATCTGAAATAAAGAAGAATTACAACTACCCGTTATACTTGTAGGACATGGGTTCCGACAATTTGGATGACAATTTCACGTTCTATTCCCTCGATTGTCGTGACTATACGACACCTGGCAGCACCCTACATGTCATTGAGTGACCATCGTTGGTCGATCCTCTCATAACGAGTGTCGTGACTGAAAAACAGGACCCTGTTCTGTATGGATCGACTTAAATATGATTGTTAGGTCAAATTTCAGGGTTTTTGTTCTTAATAACTTCAGACATATGATAAATATAAAACAACATACCATGGTTGTACAAGCTACAAATCTCTCTGGGAATTTTAGGTTCACAGGTAACTCGGCTTTACGCCTCGTTCTGTCTAGACCTAAACTCCCATCTCGTTTCGTAGCTTGTGCAGCATCGTCAGATCGTTCTACATGATTATTGATATCATTGAGTTCACAAATCTCCATGCTCTGAATGGAACAGCACCATACGAAGTATACAGTCTGTCCAACACATTCGAGTACTCCTAGAGCTTCTTGTATCACATAAATCCTCTGGTAAAGTTTGTTGTACATGTACTTTCTGTTTGAGATGTACATTCTGGTAAACATGTCATTTAGCACACGTGAGTATCTAAATAAAATCTACTAAATACTATCGTTAAAGTCCAAATAAAATGTATAATTAATCATTGTGGTACGGCACAGTCAACCAGAAGCTAATGATACACAAATTATAGCTTTGCCTATAGAGAGTCTCTTCTCCTTGAAGTGTTTTTATATTTTTTGATCGTATAGGTTAACATTGCTCACAGAAAGAAGTAAGTTCTGTAGTTAACCGTGTTGTTTCCAGTTTGTGACATTTGCTTAAGTGTCTGCTAATTAGAGTAGATTATTCTCCATCTTTTCAATTCGGTAGTTTTACAACCGAAGAACTCACCACGTAGAAAGGAACATAAAGGCACAACTGAACAACCAAGCCTCACTCAAAACAAAGCTCATCATATTCGGACCCATCGTGCCCCTCTGTTCAACACCGTGTTGCCTACGTTATAAAATGAATCTTCTACTTATTTTCTTGCAGTATTATGCAATGGACCAATGCAAAGTTAAGTAAAATTGAATCATTGAAGCGTTTCAAAGCTGTCATGAGCAGATTCTCATAAAGTCTATCCCTTATGATGAAATTCACCTGTCGGCGTACTGCATTACAGAATGAACATTTATTATATCTTTGAGATGCCAAATATATGCCAACGCAAACTTTATAAGCTGTATTTTTATCAGACCCTAGTTGCTTATTCTATTTTGTTTGTTTGCAGTAATAAAATAGTACATACTGCTGATTGTACAAGTATGGCAGTCTTCAATACTGGATAAATATACGTATTAAAAAAATGTTATTATTAAAAAGGTAAACACTGACCATACCCTGTGCAGTATCATATTGTATTATTGTTTCTAATAGGCCTGTATGGAGAAACCCACCGCAACAAAAAGCGTAAAAATAAACACTATTGAAAAAATTCGTATAGGGCGTGTCCAAAGTGATAGTTGGCCAACTGCACAACAAGGCAAAGAAATGCAGAACAAAAAGCAGGTACAATGGAGGCCGGGGTGGATTCCCCAGCCACTCACCTGAGTTCTGCCCCACCTGGTGGGAGTACGCTGTGTTATCCCTGCCCCCGTCCCGTAAACACCCCGGCCGCCAGGGGTCTCTCCCCACACCCTACCCGCTGCAGTTTTTCTACTCCCCTCACCCTGAACGTTGTCGCCCTTTTCACCCTACACCCTTCTGCTGGTACCCCACGCGACCTGCCTTCTGTCTAACAGGAGACGCCGGGAACCAGCTACAGCCGGAAGTGACATAATGGGGACTATTTTTTTCTGGCGGAGTAAACAGACGCTGAGACCTCGGGGCTAGGATCCAATGACGCGTGCGCAAAGGGCGGGGCGCACGATCCCCCGCGAGAGGGCGCCACTGTAAGGAGAAGGGCGCTATGGAGACAGAGGAATAGAGTTGGCGGAATGTGAGGGCAGGCTCCTGAAAACAGTCCGGGAATATCTCAAGGAAATGATTATATTATTATAAATTATTATATAATTATTTCCCTATCGTTATTTTAGCCTGCTATAACCGTCCATAGGGTTCAGATCTGTTGGGGTTGGAAACATTAATGTGGAATTTGCTGCTTCAGAAAGACCGATAGGCATTGAAAAACATAGCGTGTCTGCCAAGGTATGGGGCGGGGGGTGATCATCTAGGGGGAGGGGCGGGGCTCAAATCATTGTTTTATTGGCGTGATTAAAGGTCATTTAATATTTTTTTTCCTCAATGACGAAGAATTGCATATACTAAAAATGAAAAAAAGTGGAAAGAAATGGAAAGCTGCGATCTTTCGAATGTTTGGTATCAATATGAGTTCTATGTCATGTCTACACACCTTAATTGTTTGTGTGATTTATTAACGTCCAGTCGAGAGTTGAAAGACCAAATTGTCCGAGTCTTACTGGAGGGCACAGGATCTCGTTGCGTTTGGGGACTGGTCCGAGGTTTCCTCTTTGTCAGTTTATCATGTTCGCAACCACCCTTTGTGTGTATGTAAGGCCGACTGTTTCACAACAACAATAGCCATCATTCATATCAAGTCATATTCTGTCTGCGGGAAGGTTTGAGGGCTTGTGGTGAAGATTTGGGATCTGGGATACTCTAACCGCAGCACAAGGGATACCCCTATATATATATATACATTTACCATCCACCTAATACGGAGTTACCATACTAAACCTATAGGGAGTGTGTAATTCACTGGGCGAAAATTGCGGTTGGTCACGAGTAATCTCAGGACTGAACAGAAAGCGGAGATTACGGAAGTACATGCTAGTCTGTCAGTAGATCATCATGTATTTTCTTGGATATCTTAAATTTGCAATGCTGTATGATGAATATAATATAAACTAGTATCAGATAACAGTGATTGTAATTTCCTTGGACTAGACTCTACGTAATATCCTCGCACTCACTCGGATATTATTCTGCATCTAGTCCTTCGGAGATTACGGCCGCTTGTATCTCAACACCGTATGCTTCACTGCAATATGAGCAACCCGTATTGTAGTACATTGGGAGGCCTTCGATCCCTATCTTAGTGGGTGGACACCCCACCCCCTTAGCATGCCAATTGTTTCATCTGTAAAGCATAACCTTCCCAGCGGTATTTACATGGTGGGTATTATTTATAGTCCTCAGTTACTAAACACACGGCACGTCATAGACATGTACCTCAGTGAGGTGTGGAAGCATACTAGAACCCCAAGTCACAATAAATATAGTATCGAATACGTGTTTGTCTGCTATTCTAAGTCCCTGTAGATGAGTTAGGATTGTTTGTGAATGCCAATGCCATGACTCAGTGATTTCTCTTGACTACATTTTGTAAAAGCGACTCACCTCCAATAAACATATTGTAGGTTTCTTCTGGGTGTGTGATGGATGCTAATGAACAGGTAAAATGTTGTATTAAGAGAAAACGTAGTTACTGAGCCTGTAGGGATTGCCGTTCAAGGTCGTTTGTGCAATCACTAATACATACTTAATAGGTGTTCAAAAATATTCAGAAAAATTGGATTCAAAACAATTATCTGTAGTGTTTTTGTGTTGAACAGACAGGGGAGGAAAGGTTATTTCAGAACATACATAATAGATTTTCCTTTTAAAGGCATATGGGAAAATTTACATTGAACATTAAAAGCCATGTCGATATCCTGAAAAATTGAATATCAATATGTTCTAGAATAAACATCTAACTTAAAATTGGAGCTCAGCACTGCTATACTTTCACTGAGGTAGTTTTTGATATAGAGATTTGTATAAAGATGATATTATTTTAATAGTGTATATACAAATTCTAAAAGGTGGTTCTCATATATAGTAAAACCAATGTCATTTTATTCAAACTTCCACAGAATGTAGTAAATGTATAGAATTACACATTTAAGCTTTAAAAAGTTGAAGTGTCTGTCCTTGTTTCTAAAATAATTGAAGAAAATCATATGTTTCAGTACATTCCCTGTCCATAACAAACAAATGTAAACGGGCATATTTCAACTATTCGGTTAGGTCTCACTCGACAGAATATTGTAATTTATTTATTTCGCATCAGAATGAATCACAGCGAGTGAGATTGGGCTTGAAATTATCAATATCTAAAAACCACCAGGCGGTGGCATTGCGAATTGTAGGCTATGCCTTTAAAGGAATGTGATTTCTCATCCAAAATAACCACATGTTCTTTTACTCAGAACCATCTGCCCAATGAATAATGCTCCTTATCACGGAACACATGTTTAAATCACGGCGATCACATGCAGGAATCACGGTGACTTTAATCGGGAATCACATGAGAACCCGAGGCGGGTTCCCATCGGGGATCCCCGTGAACATCACGGCGATTTTACGCTTGTCATCTCGAGAGGAACCCTATTAATCTTCCACCCCAGAAACCCCCAACATCGCCCCAAACCCTGGAAACCCAAACCACACTGTCAACCTGACCCACAAAGGCTGAAGGGGTCTCCAGTTTGCCTCGGTACATAAATAATAGGCAGTATTATGGATGGTGTATAACTTGAACTGACGTCAAACAACGACGCCTCTGGGTGTATAGGTTATATTGCATTGGCCGACAAAAACGGCACCGATTATTTAAGCTCTCTGTTGGTGGTGCTACCGACTGCACGTCAATATCAAATAAAGCCGGATGCCCATCTACTGATTTAGGGTTGAACGATTAGTTCTCATATCGTATAGGAGTCGGTCACCTTGTCACAGGCAAATTACGTAACCCCTCGCTCGACCCGCACACTGATAAAATCGATGTATGGTCCACTAATCACTGGGGGAGGGCAAAAACCAAAGAAACCAAGTGTTCACTAATCACTGGGTAGCCTTGCCTAGCTGTCCTACATCTACCGACTCCGTTAGGATAACTCGGCTGAGACAAATTACCCTCCGTTTGTTGCTCACAAACGTACATAAATGTTCCGAAATCGGTAGATGGGCATTTGGCTTAAAGCTATTTTCCAATAGCTGACGAAAACGGCACCTAATATTTGAGTACCCTGTAAAGTTTGTCGGTGGTGTTACTGACAGCATGTCGGTATCAAATAAAGTCATTTTCCACTGGCCGATGAAAACAGTACCGATTATTTGTGCTCCCTTTTAAGACTATGTCGGTATCAAATAAAGTCATTTTCTACTGGCCGGCACCGATTGATTGAGTTCTCCTAAAAGCCTGCCCCCACCTATCACGATTCTGGTCCCGATTGGCCTTACGACGGCTTTCCCGACACCATTCCGATTGTAGCGTGAGGTCTGGCAGAATCGTGGTAGGTGGAACAGGTTTCTGCGATTCCGTCTACGACAGCTCACGATAGGCTGCAATGAAAACGCCAATCGTAGAGGTCCCGATAATTTCTAACATGTTGGAAATTTCGTAGCCTGTTGTAGGGTATGGTACCCTATCGGGAAGATATCGTGGCAGCGTCTATGTTATTGATCCTCCCAAGGCGTTGCCACGCTCTATGATTTCAAACTGTTGGACCTATCGGGGACCTCCCGATAGGTCACAATTTCCCCATTTCAAATCGTAGTGATCGTGAAGCATGTCGTGGCCTATCGTGGTAGGTGGGGGTCCCCTCTAATAGTCAGTCGGTGGTAGCCAAAGACTGCACATCTGAATCTAAAAATCTGTGAGGGTGCTGTGTATGTCTTGTTTCTGCCCCATTTGAGTCCATACCAACGGAATTGTCCTCCAAACTCAAACTCACTGACGATTTCAATTCCCTTTGATTCTGTTGCAATTGGTATAGAATCCATGTTGTGTAAAGCCATTTGGTATACTAACAAGATCGACCGGTAGTTTCCAACTGCAGATCGGTGGCAAATAATCGGCCAATGGAAAACGGCCTTATAGCTCCCGTTTATTTATGGCTGATAGGATGCATTCTGGGTACTGCTATATGAAAGGCCATAGATCAACCATATATTGGGCGAGGAGTTTATTTTAGGTCTAGATAATCGGGGTGCGCGGAGGAGTGGGGAGGGAGGGGTGTGTGTGTGATTCGGTCCACCCTCTCCTAGTATTTATCTCCACTTCATTGAACGATACCCATTGATGTGTTACCAGAATACTATTAATAGTAAAATGTCATGTAGCCGCAAATGGAGTATAATAACTCAATTTGAAATAGTAAGCGGATAAGTTTAGCTTTTGACATGGAAGTCACCCCACCCTTCTGGGTCGTACGTCATGTAAAGTGTAACGTGTCATATTACACAAATATTAGGAGGGGGGAGAGTGTGCACATATGTCATGTAGAAACATACCCTGAGCCTTATGCACATAAACATCCCATGGTTTACACAGCTTCGTGGGGGATCATACTGTACCCTCTCAAATAGAGCGGCCATGGAGTGCTCAAATTCTCCTACATCCTTCTCAATTATTTGCCTTTATTATTGAACCAATACAAAGTGTCCATAGAAATAAGACATGGGCTGTGTGTATCTACATAGCCGGAGCATACAGGTATGCTGTATGCTCTGTGTTGCAAAACCCGGCGCATACGGCAAAATAGTGCATTATTGAATTAATATGGGTACCCCACCAGGAAAAAGTGCATGATAGATAAAATATAAGGACGTAGCTACGATAACAACCTTTTTTTCGCAATTTCTTTTTAATGATAAACAGTCGATCTATGATGCTGCCACTACGTCAATGATTTACAGGCACCTGCATCTGTATTTGAACTAACACCGGAAATGGCCAATGGATAAATTACCTCTGTTTAGAAGACAAAGTTTTACTTGTATTGTGAAAAAGAACCACATACAGAACATAGGCGTCCTTCTGTATCCACAATTAGTTGGTAATTCTCCACCCTTAGTTTCTTTAAAGGCTCTTGTACTTTTTCTCCAAACATTGTCAAATTCTATAGGAGGGCAATCATATCAAACAGCTTTCACGGTTTAGGCCCGACGTCCACCTACTACAATAGAATCGTAGACCTCCCGATATGGCACCGATACAAAATGTCAAAATCGGTGCCATATCAGGAAGGTGCAAAAATCGTAGATATATGTCTAGACATGCCAATCCACCACGCATTGAATGGGGTTTTTATCGGTGTCTAATCGCAGAAACGTGGTCAACTGCCCCGATATTAGGTAAGCTTCCGACGCGATTTTGATTTTTTATCGGGAGGTGCATCGTAGACCATATCGGAGCCATATCGTAGTAGGTGGACACCGGACCTAAGTAGCCCATCCTAAGCCGAGATAGTATTACTATGGTTCTGTTGAATAAGGCGCAGGGTTTGTTCGATTCATCGTTAGATTGTTTTGACAAGCTATCACCTCTGACAAGTCTTAGTCTTTGAAGAAATACCTCAAAATATCGGAAATATTTCAAAAGATATATCAATATGCAGAGGCTATAGAGGAGATACTCTATGACACTTTTAAATATGCAGAATACATATCATACCGTGTTTCCATGTGAATAGAGGCATACAGGAGATATTTCATAAAATATGTCAAAATGCAGAGGGACATGGAGGGCTATTTAATCAAATGTACCAGTATACAGAGAGACCTATAGGAGTAATGTCATGCAGAAGATATTATAGCGAGACATAGCTAATGTGGCTAGAAGGAATACGTTCCGTGTTATTTTTAACTCGGTGAATATTTCCTCCAGCTCACAGCAAGAAACTATGTTACTACTCACTATGTCTCCTTATATTTAAATACCTGGAAAAATGCTATTTTACAACAAATTACCAGGTACGAAGTGCACAAGCTACATTGTAGTAGTTCTGCACAGTGTGTATGAACGGAATCCGTACAGCTAGCCAGTAAGTGCGAGACATTCATGCACAGGTATAGTGTATATAATAAATCATAATATCAAGAGACGTCACGAGTTTGAGTCTGAGTTCATTTATGCCACACATTTTGTTGGCTCCATAATTTCACGAGTCAAAGACGAGTGACATTACGGAGCTAACAAAATGAGTGGCATAAATAAGCTCAAACTCAAACGAGTGGCGTCTAGATTTTATCCTACCCTGTTTACATATTTTTTCAGTATCAGAAAGTAGTGGCATAAACAACACTTTATGTCACACCCGTGAAATATTATAAACAAATCCCATGTTAAACCTATGGCGTTTTTTATTAGGGGTAGGATAATACGGAGGAAACCCATGAAAGTTTAGGGTCTGAGCTTGTATCCCATCGAGTTTGAATCACGTAGTATTTCACAAGGCGAAGCCGCGTGAATTGCCATGTGATTCAAATGAGATGGGATCGAGCTCTGACCCTAAACTTGAATGGGTTTCTGAATTTATCTCACCCTTAATATTGACTAATGGGCTAACATTTGTGACATTATCCCCCATTGGATATATTTCCTAAATATCTAATGGGTGTTAGATACAAGTTTCCAATGTTAATTCTATGGAGAAAAAAATATCTGGGTTGAGATAAACACCCATACATCATTCCCCTGCCGTGTAGACATCTGACGTTCTCCTCCATCCACTCACACTGATGACACTCAGGTCTCGGTGTCCTTCCTCCTGGGTGGTAGAGGTGTTGTATTGACTCTGGCCTTGGCTCGGTGTTGTACTGCTCCTCGCACCACACCCATGTTGTAAGGTACGACCCCGCGGTGGCCCGCCTTGTCTATTGTATGTAGCTACACGTGTTTGTCTGGACCGACGCCACTTCCTCCTTCTGTCTCACTCTTTGAGCTCTGACCTCGGCCGGTGCCAAAAAACCCGCACTGAACCACGGGGAGGTTGGTTGGTTGGTTTGATTTAACGTCCAGTTAACCAATAGAGGTTCTCACCAGACTTTGTCAAGGTTCATTTATACCATAAGGGTGGTGATCGATTCTATGTGATGAATTTAGGTAGAAATCTCATCCCTACATATTTACCAAGGTGAGAGTTCTTTCACTTCCGACAACACGTGGATATGGTAATAGAATATTGGCCTTTGGTAGAACAGTGAGGAGTGTGTTAGGTTGGGCTATTATGGCTCACAGTCTGTCAGCAATTTATGTCTTTGATATGTCACTCTATTTGTGTTTATCAAAGTGAAGTGTGAACATCTACAAATATAGAATGCACCAACTGTACAAGGAAGAGTATATTAGGTGGGCCTATTATCTCCTACAGTCTGTTATGTATTTGTGTCTTTAATACGTTACTGTATTTATCTATCAGAGTGAGGTATCAACTCTACATTAAGCGGGATTAACACGGTGGGATCCATGTACCTCACAGGGTTCAAAATCTCATGAAATTCTGTTCATTTTAAGTGTTACTGACACGCTGGGATTCATATACCTCACAGGGCATTTCTCTGAGACAAATTCTGCCGAGATTCTGTACTGGAACACCATTTCCTCATCTAAATTGTAGGATTCCATTTCCATACGATAAGTTTTTCACCTACAATTATTAGCGACATTTACCCCTAAAAAGAAATAGATTCTCATGAGATTTTGAACCCTGTGATGTACAGAATCCCACCGTGTTATATGGTACCTGAAATGGGAGGGGTATTTTTACTCTATAGTGAGTTTGAAAATGATACGTCCCACCTATCCCTTGTCATTTTCAAACTCACTTCTGGCTTTAAGACCTTCAAGGTCTTGTAATGATGGAGATATGGCTTCCTCTATTGGTATCTAACGGTCAATCTCTACATGGTGCTAACGCGGGGACACCACCACGTTTTTCCCACCATCAGACCCCATGTCGCCATCTATAGCCTCCCCAACCCGCCCTCGTTCTGCGACCTCCATCACCAACAATTACTGGCCATTCTGTGGTGTAATTCTCTACCTACACATGTCGGGCCGCGTGTTGAAGGGACGATGGTATACAGTGGGTGCGTTATGATGCTTTATCCCAGCCATGGTATTTTACCTCCATAGACTTAGCATTGGAAACTCGTATCCAACGCCCATGAGATATTTCGGAAAATTCCGAAGGGGGATTATGTCAGAAATGTTAGCCCATTAGTCAATGTGAGGGGTGAGATAAACTCAGAAACCCATTCAAGTTTAGGTCGGAGCTTGATCCCATCTTGTTTGAATCACTGTGTAATTCACGTGGCTTCGCCTTGTGAATTACGAAGTGTTTCAAACTCGATGGGATACGAGCTCTGACCATACACTTTCATGGGTTTCCTCTATAATATCTCACCCCTGGTATTTTTCCTCCATAGACTTAGCATAGGTAAGTCGTATCTAACACCCATTGAGGTATATGATCAGGTGACTACTTAAATCTCGCCATTTTTAGTTATAAAATAATACGAAAACCGGCTGACTGTCTTGGTACGTCAAGATACTTGGTAAAATTATTGATCACATACATCCCTCTGCCTACACCATCAGGATGTATGTGATCAAAAATTTCACCGAATATATTTGACGTACGAAGACAGTAAACCAGTTTCTGTGTAATATGAAATAGTGAATTTCCACGGAAAACTGGAAAACTGACATCTCTGTAATAAGTCAGTGAAGGGGTGCGTTACGATAATGAATGGATAATGGTATCAAATGGGTGCGTTATGATTCCAGCCTCCGTTTGCCTGTGGTGGCCCACCACCCCTATCCCTCCACCCTCACACGTGTCATAAAGTATGCATGGCGCGATGCTGGGTACATTCTGGGCGATCAAACAGAAACCCGTATAAACCCCATCCAGCTCCACTCGGCATGCATGCCATGCGTGAAATCGTAAACAAATACGGCAAAAACATACGTGTTGACTTGAGAACAGCTGCCTGCCTCATCTGACACGCGGGTTCGGCTTCGAATGTGTGTGAGGGGGGGGGGGGGGGGTAGGAGAGGCGGTAACGCACGTGACTCCAATACCGGCGACCTGTGTTCAAATCCCGTTAAAGACAAGTGCTGGTAGTTGGGTAATTTCTAGATTCCATTGATTTCTGCAAATTACTCAGGATAATATATATCTCATATATCAGAAAAAAGAAAATGCAAGAAAAAGACATTTCACGATGTTAAATTCTATAAGAAGGCCATCTGAAAAAGTAAGTGCTTAACTATTGTTGTCTATGTGAAACTGCAATATTTTGACTTGGAGGCTAGATGACACTGATGTTCTATTTCTATTTTCAAATAATTCTGGATTATGATAATTGGGAATACATTCAAATGAGAAATGCTAAAAAATACTATGTCACCATGCTAACTTCTATGGGAAGGCCATCTGAAGAAGGTAAGTGCTTAACTATTGGAATCTATTTGGGAAACTGCAATATTTTCATCAAACCAGATGGCAGAACAAGTGTCAAATTTAGTTCTGAGTGTGGACACAGATGGCATTGAGATACCTACCCGCATCTGTCTTTAAATTCACAACTCATCTTTGTTTCATTTTCAATTTGTAGATTAAATCTCATCATGTTGGTATGACCTCATGAGTGATGGAAAATGTTACATATTTGTAAAGAACTGCATCGGGAATCGTACAAATACACAATACTCCACTCATCTGGATGGGCCATTATTGGGAACTCGTACTCAATAGTAATAGAGTATTGTAGAAACATACTCAATGGCAGATGATGTCACAAATCTTAACCAAGTAAACAGTGATAGGAGTGAGATAAAATCTGAACGGCACTTGATCCATAGCCACTGACAATATGAGATTGATTTTGGGTTACTACATAATCTCACTCAGCTTTGCCTCATGGGATCACACCGCAGCTAAAACTCATGGCATATTGTCAGTGGATATTGATCTCGATGCAGTTCTTTATTATTATGTTCTTCACTTTACTTGAGTAAAAAAGACAAAGTCGAATAAAACCTCAGGTATGGAGTGGTTGAGACGGGGCGTTCTGTCCCTGTACGACTGCACAACTAACATGCAGGTAGGTTCGATTTTCACCCGAGTTTCGAGCTGAAAAACGTACTTCCGTTTGCAGCTCGAAATTTTCTTGGTTCCTGTGTGTGGTTGTCTCTGGTTACATGTCCACAACACTGTTACAGGCCTGTGGTTGGTTGGAGTCACAGGAAGTGACCTGATCCGACCTATGTTGACCCCTGACATGTGTCATGGTGGTCATGTTTACATTTTGTGTTGAGTTTAGCCTGAATATTTTTTTAGATACTGTGCAGTTTCGCCATAAAAAAAAACCAAAAAAACCCAAAAAAACACCTCAGGTATTGGATGTATTAAAATTCAAATATAGTAGGATCCTGGAATCGTGGACACAAGTTTATAAATAAACAAACACAGAACCTGTGTTTCTCATGCACTAACTGAGGAAATCATAGTTAATGCAGTCATCCTAAAATCCCGAGTTTGAACCATGCATGATGCCTGTGCATATCCACAACAGTTTGATACACAAGCCCTATCCGTTACACCCACCGCAGCATGGCATAGTATATGTTTAGTATCAAAACAGGTGTTTCTCCAATGTTGTATCAGCAATGCCATGAAACCACGTCACGAACGTTAAACGGCGAGATTTATTTTAGTGGCGGCGATTAGAACAACACGAAGAGAAATCTGCCGGTAACCAGCGTGTTTTCTGGAGATCACGTGATCTACTAAGCATACAGTCCGTGCGACATGCTACCTGTGGCTCATGTTGAGATTATCATCGACATGCTCTGACATCATGGATCAGGATGGATAGGTTTAGGAATACAAACAGCAGTCAAGTTTCCATGCAACTCTAGTCGACTGTAATACGTGATTTACCGTTCAGCGCGCCGTGCGGTGGATTGTTTAGTTGGACCGCCGCTCGGTTAAAGGCAAATGCTGGTAGTTGGGTGATTTCTAAATTCTATTGAGATTTGCAAATAAATCAGGATAATATAAGTTCTATTTATCAGCAAATAGAAAATGCAAAAAAGGAATGTCACCATGCTAACTTCTATGGGAGGGCCATCTGAAAATGTAGGTGCTTAACTATTGGTGTCTATAGGAAAATTCAATATTTTTACTTTGTTGCTAAATGACACTGATGTTCTATTTCTGTCTTCAAATAATTCTGGATTATGACAGTTAGGAACATGTACAAATGAGAAATGCTAAAGAAAATACTATGTCACTATGCTAATTTCTATGGGAAGGCCATCTGAAGAAGGTAAGTGCTTATCTATTGGTGTCTATGAGAAACTGCAATATTTTCATGGACACAGATGGCAGCATCAGTGTTAAACCAGGGGGTGTTTCGATACCTACCCGCATTTGTCTTTAACATTGGTCAGGGTAGCCTCATACCTATAGTTATAAAGAGAAACCAACAGGTTTTGGTCAAAGTCGTCATTCTCGATGAGTTTGATGCGGAGGAATATGAACAAGGCGACAGCCGTGTGAATATCACGTAGCATTCAAACGAGTTGGAGAATATCTTCTTTGACCAAAACGAGTTGCTCCCTGTATTTATTTCACCCCTGTACACACTAAAAGAATGGATGACACACAGGATATAGACCATGGAGAACAGACTGCAATACTCGTAGGGGCATGGAGAACGAGTTCCCTATATTAAGTCTTTGAGACAAAAATACCAGGGGTGGGCTAGTGTGAGCGCAGTGTGTGAGAGCTGGGCTGTTTCACAAGATAGTTTCGACAATTTGTCTGGGCCGTCTTGAGTTCCCATTGCTTTTTGTACAGAAAAGGAGATAAGTATAATTGATGTCCATACTGGCCAAGGTGTTATTTTGCAGACGCTTGTGGTTTTCATGCATTATATAGACAATATCTGAAATTTAAGTTATGAGAGGAGAGACAAAATGGCCATGGATCTTCCCATGCACTACTTTGAACGCTAGGGACTTTATTTCCGTATTCTCCAAGGAGTATATGGCTTTCCGTAATCTACACAGTAGCAATCTGTAGGATTTTTTTAAAACTTCTATTTATACTGACAGTACTCAGTGATTAAATCAATGGTTTACATGTACCACCACTATATGTATATATATATATATATATATATATATATATATATATATATATATATATATATATATATATATATATATACCCGGATCTGTGGCATGTTCGATTGCTCATTTTATTTTCCCAGTCAGGGGAATTTTCCAGAGGTTTAATATGCAGACTCTATGTATGGGTTAAGTTTTGAGACTCCATATTAGGTGGATGATAAAAATGCATGTGGCTTCATCGTGAAGTGCCTCCTTAGAAGAGAACCAATCACCAGCAGTAATTAACCTGGGAAGCGTGCTGTTATTATACCAGCCATACACATCATATGATAAAGCTATTAGCCATACTTCATGCAATACCAGGCCCTCAGCCCGCCATTCCTTAGCTAATTGTTTTTCATAAGACCAGTTGCGCCATCTGGTAGCACAGATAAGCCCCTCTTATGGGACACCCTAACATCCCCCATTATCGTCCGCTTCTCTCCCGGGACAAACCGGAACTGACATGCCCGCAGTGGCGACATCTGGCGTAACCGCGTCGCGCATGAAACTGGACCAATCACAGGGCTCGACGCAAGTTGTCTTGGAGCCAAGTTGCTGAAGGTGCAATCAGTGCTAGAGGGACAAGACCTAAACGGAGGGTGATCTAGGAGACGACTCCTGAGGAACCAGATTTAGGAAATGGTCCCAGAGATGTGTGCCAATGCTGCACTCTCTTCCCAGATCTTTCGCGGCGCTAGCGTTAGCTAATCTCTGCCTCAAACCAAAGCTGGTTCGCTGGGTATCCACTAATGACAGGGAAGACCAGCGGGCATTTCAGATTCAAAACAAGGCAACTGTCAAAGGTTATACAAGTCAAACAACTCACATACCATGATGAGGGAAATATGGGCATTGTCAAAGGAGTTTCAGAGATAATACAGCTGTTTCTTTTTCAGACTTAAACCATTTTATGATGGCTATCCACATTTGAATAATCTGCACGTTCAAAGTAGCATATGTGCATTGTTGACGAAACAAAAACCTGCAACAAATGGGGTGCTTTCCATTGAAGAATTATATAGAACTGCATCGAGAATCATATAAATAGACAATACTCCACGAGTTTGGCTGGGCCGAAATCGTCATCCGAGGCAAAGCCGAGTGACGATTATGGCACAGCCAAACGAGTGGAGTTTTGTCTATTTTACGATTCGAGTGCTGTTCTGGATTTATCGTACCCCTTTCTGTCGTTTAAATAACAGCACAACTTCAGAATAATCAGAATATACTTAGCAAATCCACTACGCCACAGCCGTGGCATAGCATTGTAAATTTACCAGGGTGATCGTTGAGTATTTTTTTCTAATGTTATTCCTATGGCTGAACTTGTACCAGGGGTGAGATAAAGTGATCCCTGGGACTATGCCTGGTTTGAAATAATAAATAACAGAAATGAGTGTATATTATTTACCATAGAAATATTTGCATCTCTATTTACAAGTAGAACACAAAAATACCCCCAAAACACTTATTAGGATTTAGGATATTTAAAAACCGGATGGCCAGATTTGGGTTGGGTGCCCAGGCCAGAGATGCAGGTTGGGGCGGAGATACAAGTGGCCGCAGGAAGTAGAGCACAGGATCTCTGCTGGGAGAGTGCCAACGCTGAAGAGGCGTCCCTGCCGCGTTAACTGGGGGCCGTTCAGAGGCAGTCAAGTAGGCATGACTTGTGTTTAGTTCGCCTCACAGATTGTTGGTCAATCATTGCACTACGTGACATAAAGGTACAAAAATAGCATTATAGGAAGACATGGTAACTGTGGCTGAGTAAAATGTGTTCCGAGTTATTTTGGTCGGAAATATTCACCAAGTTCGAAGAACGAGCTTGATATTTAAAACCAAAATAACAAGGAATAGATGTAATTGAGACACATTCACTATGTCATTTTCACAGCAGGAGGATGCCTTAAGGCATTACCGCTGTACGGCAGGAGGATGCCTTAAGGCATTACCGCTGTACGGCAGGAAGATTCCTTAAGGCATTACCACTGTACGGCAGGAAGATGCATTAAGGCATCTTTTTGTGGTTTTTTTCCAAATCATTTTTTTCAAAATATATAAGATGAATTCACAAAATTCCTTCATGTTATCAAAATCATTAATGTATTTAAGGAGTTCAATATTATCAAGAAATATGGAGAAATAAATTGAATAAATCATCAATTTGTGGAGAAAATGGCGAAAATCATGGCAAAACACGCCTGCCATTCACACATTCACTATGTAACCTCTTCCTGCCTCTAGTATAGGCGAACGTCGATGGTGGCGCTGCCTCTGCTTTCCCGCCCTTATGAGGCGTGCGGCCGTTAAAGGATTAAAAAGCCATTTTACAATGTTTAAGTTACGTGGTACATAGTTCTGCAGAGTGTGCACGAACGGAATCAATACAGCTTCTATGAAAAACCAGTCGCTGCTAGGCATGACGTATAAATAATGTTCACGCCAACGGAAAGTGTTTTTCTCGTGGTATTAAGGTATAAGATGATAAGTAAACGTAATGACTGAGCCTGTATCGATGTCCTTCTTGGTCTTCCATCCTGTTACTTTGGCCTTGCACTTATAGCATCAGGCCGCATTTATGGGACGAAAGACCTTAACATCCGCTGAATGTGTGGCCCTGCCCCCCTCCACCTCTCCTGTGGTTTCTACTTAATTATCAAATGCTGGAATATATACACAATATTGACTGGTTTCAAATACAAGCGGCCGTATGCTCCGAGAAGTTGACGCGTAGTAATATCCAAGCGTATGCGAGGATATTGCTCAAAGTCAACTCCGAGGAGCGTACAACCGCTTTTATCTGAAACCAGTCTATATTGTATTTATTATTTACCTTTTCTTGACAAGTGGCATGTCGATATCAGTTCGTTTTGGTTATGAATTATTTTTTGGTACATACTATTTTTCCGTATGCGCCACCCGGAGCATATAACATATCCGCATGCGCCCGGTATGTCCATACAAACTCCATATGTGTTTTCTATGGACACTTTGTATTAGGTGGATGATAAAACGGAGGTCCCTCTATGTCTGGTGTAGCTATCAAACGGAACTCTCCATGGACCTCCGAGTGGATAGCTGGGAAGCAGTATAGGCTCTGTTCCATACAGAGAGTATTGTGACGAATATGAAAATAGAAAATCTCATAGATGTGTATAGAATTTAAATATAACCCAACATTATCATGTCCTGTTACATGAAAGCCTTTACGTATACAAGAATACCATTCCCCAGGAGAAAATACACACGCATGGAGACTTGTATCTGGCCTCATAATGTTTCCCACGCTAGCTGCAGAATATCAGGTGCCAAGACCTCCCCCCTCCCCACTCCCCCGCCCCCCGTTCCCTGTCTCCTCAGTGCAAACTCCCACCCACTTCCATCGTCTATCAGAACCATTGTCAGTTGTCTCCCAGATGGAGGGAGAGGAGGCAATATGATATTTCCTACACGGAATCACCCCACCATTCTTGGCGGATGTAGGGAGGATGTAAAAAGGCCGCAGTCTTTGCTCAGGACTTATCAAGGGCCGTAGACCCATGCCGTATTACCAGTGGGATAATGCCTTATATTTTTAGTCGGTTCCTTTTTTTTATATTTTTTTTGCACATTTACATTGTTTTTGTTTCCCGTTGGCAGCATTATAGTTCATGGTACAATTATATGGTCACAATGACTGACAACTTTAGAATTTACCGTGATGACAGACATATTCCCCTAGGTACTTATTTAACTTCCCTATCATTGCTTTGATAAGTAGAGATTTTTATAACGTGGCTGGAACACCTCTGTGCTAAGCCGATGCTTAGCACACAAAACAAAAAATTGATTTAATAAGTCGAGCTGGTGCTGCAAGATGTACGTCTTATGTCTATAGATGATTTAAGGGCCAGCACATACCTCTATTAATAACTAATGTGTTAGTACACTATATAACAGAAGATCAAAAGATCAAGATCATTTCCTGTATATGTTTACAATGTCCATTCAACTGTATTTGACTTTGTAATCTGTTATCTGTCTTTATGTGACTTCATTATGGAAGATTGCTATTTATGTGCGAATAATATTTGTCGTAAAACTTTGTTTCTTGATTAAAAAAATGATTATCTACCATAAATTAGCATAGAAACCATGTTCAAGTGAAAATTTCCACTCCGCCGATCTATCAACGAGTTCCGTATAATAGCGTACTTTATCCTACCCCTAATAAAAAACTCCATAGGCTTAACATTAGGACACTGTATTCGGTCTGGAGTTCAGAAAAATGAAAAATATCGCTCTAGTGGGATACACTTGACAAATGACGTCATTTGTTAATGTTGAAGTAATTTAAACGGGCGGGGTAGGATAAATTCTAAACCAAACTCGAGTTAGTCGTGTTATTGTTCATCGCACTCCGGCAAGATCGCGTATTACTGCTCTCAGCTTCGCCTCGCGCAGTAATACGCGATCTTGCTGTCGTGCAATAAACAACAACACAACTAACTCTTGTTTGGTTTCTCCATAGAACAGGGTGCAATACAGATTATATACAGTATAGGGCGCAACAGTACGTAGGCATTAGAAGTACTGCATGGATATGATACTATTGTGTATGTCTGCCTGTCTCTGGTACTTGCTCACCACTTAAGGTGAAATATGATATTTAAAGAAAAAAACACATCCTCAAACACTATGATCAATCTCAAAAACGTCACCGTATATCTTGAGGCTCATACGTGACCGAAATATATTTATATATATTTAAAGGTTTTTATTTACCCTGGCATAAATTACTTTTATTTCATCGATTTCTTATTGGCACGTGTCCATAAATCACGTGACCATAGCAGGAATCTCTCAGGCCATGACTTGTACGTATGTGTTGGTGTACGTGTGTGTGTGTGTGTGTGTGTGTGTGTGTGTGTGTGTGTGTGTGTGTGTGTATGTGTGTGTGTGAGTGTGTGTGTGTAGGTCAGTAGGGGGGCTGGGTCTAGCCCACTCTCCCAGCAGATATCCTGCACTCTACTCCCTGCGGCCACTTGTATCTCTGCACCGACCTGCCTGTGTGGGACAAAATCTGTCTTATCCGCCAGTTCTTTTTTAATTTCCTAAATTCTGGGCGCTTTTGGGGGTATTCTGTGTTCTATTTGTTAATAGAGATGCATATGTTTTTATGATAAATAAAATACACTCATTTCTGTTATTTGTTATCTTAAACCTGGGATTAATTTCTTTAGTGGAAAGCACCTCATATATTATTAAGTTGTGTTTTGTAAACAAGATCCATATGCTCCTTCGAAAGGGCAGACTAACCAACTGTGGATTCATAACAAATAGTGGTTTAAAACTGAAAAAGAAACAAATAGATTGTCTGTAAAGCTCATTCAACAAATCCTATGTTTCCCAACTCATAATATATGAGTCGTTTGAGTTTCATAACTTATCTCACCCCGGTATTTTTCTCCATAGGCTTAACATTAGGAACTCGTACTCCACGGCCATGAGGTTCGTGTACCCAATAGTCCATGGCTAATTGGGTGATTCATTTCATCAATAATTAATGTTATACAGGGTGAGATAAAATCAGAAACCCACTCGATGAAAATAACTTGGTCTATACTCCACCTCGTTTGACCACAGAGTAATTCACTCAGCTTCGCTTCGTGAATTACTCTGCAGTCAAACTCGGTGGAGCACGGACCAAGCTATTTTCATCTCGTGGGTTTCATTCTAATTATGACAGTTGCCTTGTTTTGAAACTGAAATGTCGGTTTGTTCCCCCTATCCTTAGTGGATACCCAGGGAACCAGCATTGGGCTGATGCAGAGATCATTAAAGATCTGCTTGGAGAGTGGGTCTAGCTTGTAGTAGAGTGTAGTGTTTAGCTTACACACCCCCGAGGCCACACTAATATTCACCCAATAAACAATCCCGCGCCGAGCGACACAAGTGCGCATGTCAGAGGTCGTGACCCGTCTTGACCCGAGGGCCGAGAACGAGGCTGGCAGGATGGGTCACGTGGTCGTGGTCAGCTGACCAGTGGGCACGTTAAACACACAGAGGTTCGGGGAGGTTAATTAACTTCTACTGTTGGCCTCCGGTCATATTTAAACGTGGGATGTCGACAGTGTGGTATCTATTATGCCTATGGGGGAGGGAGCGTTCATTAATTATCCGGGGGGGCACAGGTTTTGGAACACCGAGTGGCCAAAATAAAAATGCCCCCCCCCCCCCCCATGGGAATACCGAAAGTTTCCCCTCGCCTTGGATCACTGAAAAATGTCTCTCCCCCCCCCCCCTTGAATATCAAAAAGACGTTTCCCAGACCATAATTATTGAACGCTCCCTAAATGCTAATATCAACGTATTTGTGCAGTATCTAAGGATCTATTATGATATACCTTTAGGCGCACGTCTGTGAAATACTACCTGCTGCTTAGGGTGTAGTATACAATTTCGTAAATAAGTAAATAAAATGGTATATTTCATGTAATTTAAGTATACAATGATAACTAAACACAGTGACTGAGCCTGTAGGGTTGCCATACAACAGAAATGCCATTTAACATAAATATGTCCCGTCGTTCTTTTAACATAGGCAAATTCTATGTGGCATGCCATGACAGAAAGTAAAATTTATGTATCTAGAGAAATAAAAGAAAATGACCAATCAGCGATCAGGAATTATTCACCTGTGTAAATAGTTCCAGATGCACAGCAGAAATTCTGACAGCTGTCAAACATGGATAGAATCGAGTCGGACCTTCCTAATATCATAAAGTCGTGGAGATGGGGTAGGATAAATACGAAACCAAACTCGAGTTAGACTTGTCAGCGTTTATGCCACGACGGGAAAGTCGTGTATTACTACCCGAAGCATTAGCTGAGCGTAGTTAGGAACAGACCTGACCTCTCGTTCGGTTTCTACGAAGTATTTTATGTTATAAAAGACATCGAACGGCCATCTACAGGTTTAGTAACCACGTTTTCTTTTAGTACTGTAACCTAAATCAATAATGAGTTGGTAAACACAAAGTTAATCGTCGTATATTTTGCTTTTACTTTTTTTTAAGTTTTTTTTTCTTTTTTCCTCAAAATTATTGCTATTGCTTAATTTTACCTTATCTAAATCTACATATGTGACTAATAATCTTTGTATCCTTAAGTATCAGAGATTTTCACCCAACCGTGTGTATTTTCTCCTAACGCGACCTACATCATTTTTGGGGTTCATATTAAGGTGCCATATGGTTTCACAGCAAAATTCATGTTGACTATGGGTTATCCACATTGAATGCCTAACGATAGGCATTAACAGTATCACTGCTTCTTAATCATAAGTGCATTAAACCTAAAGTAAAAAACTATTGGAATCTAGGAAATGTCCAAATTGGTAGCTTATATACTGGAAGGAGCCGTTTCTCATTTGCCTCCATAATCCTTCCAAAATGGTCATTGTTCTCATTGTTTTTATCGATAATACACATAATCTAACGAAGAGGCATTTTTGGTACGTTTTTTCCTGTCTGCGTACTTCGAAAAGACAATAAAACACAATGACACTGATAATATCTCAAAGTCAGCATCGGTTTGATAAAACAGCCTTGGAAGTGGTCATTATTGGATGACTTGGAGATAAATATCTTAATCATTATGTTTAGCTCGCTATATCTCCATCTGGAAATCGCAGATAAAATCTGGAAGTTTGATGAATGAAGTTGTTGTTGTATCTGATATGTCTTAATCATCTAGTACCATGCTCATGATCGCTCATCTTACAAAGGGAGGCACATCCTCTAATCTAGTGTACACAAAACTATAACTAATGTCAAAGGCATTCATTAATCAAAATATGCTGTGTTATCATTCATAATAATCGTATCTCCTGTGTAATTATTTCTTTTAGTGGAACATTGAAGCTTCCCATTTATGCTTACTACACCTGAATTTGCACCTATTTTGGCAACGAAACGATGGCTATTGATAGAAGTGTTTAAGTTCTACACATAAACCCTGGACCATCAAATCAAACTTCTAATTATATGACATGAACATCGTAATTGCCTACAATTGGCATTGACATTTTATAAAGACTTCATAAGCAACAAGTTGTGAAGTCGCATCTGATTTTTATGTCCTTTTTAAGTTCGTATTTAATTTGATATAGAATACATTGTCAAATTTCAAAAATCTGGGTCATCGCACTAGTTCTTAATTCAGATATCAATATTATGAAAAATTTATAAAAGAATATAGAAATTAGATTTTTTTTTGTTCTTCAAATAGTAAGACCCATGTCAATTTCTTCAAACTTTCACATAACTTGGAGACGTATAGTACCACAGATGTAAAAATCATGGATCAACATGTTTACCATAGGCCCGTTTCCATCGGCCGATTTCCCGTCACCGATCTACAGTCAGAAATCACAGACGGACTTTTGGCATGGAGTGAAAGCTTCGTCACTCAGTGAAATCTGCTACGCTCACCGATTTTTCGATACCGACGCATGGTCAGTGGCATCACCGACAGACTTTCTGGGTAACTCAAAAAACCTCCAACGTTTTCGTTGGCCAATGGAAATGGGCTTTTGATATATAGAGGCCATTAATAAATTAGCTATGCAGCCGAACACATTGTCCCATAGGAACATACTGATTCGTTTAACACAGCCAAATGATTATTTCAATGTAAGCCTATCCTTTATTAATACATGATATCATAGATATTCGCACCAGGAATAGAAAGAGAACAATATATATGTTTATGGCCTGATTGATTTAAATCCAGAAGGCCCGGCGTCCACCTACTACGATATGGCTCCGATATTGTCTACGATGCACCTCCGGATAAAAAATCAAAATCGCTTTGGAACGTCACCTAATATCGGAGCAGTTGACCACATTTCTGTGATTAGGCATGGAAAAAAACCTATTAGGATGCGTGGTGGATTGGTATGTCTAGACAGATGTCTACGATTTTGCACCTTCCCGATATGTTTCCGATACTTCCTTTTTGTATCGGTGTCATATCGGGAGGTCTAGATTTCTATCGTAGTAGGTGGACGCCAGGCCTAAAGATCCTACTTATCCATGATGGGAATGTAATGCTGGGAGGTCGGCAGTAGGTAGCTGTGAAGGATAGGAGGGTAATTGGCGCTGGCAGGTATTGCTTTAAGGAGGTGATAAAGAACATTAGGCTGGTGACGTTTACTTAGGCCGCTTGTGGTGCTTACTGCTTTAATTCCCAATGGTGAAAAGTGCCACGGTGCCTGGACGTATCACTTGTGAAATAACCTACGATGATTAATTTCTCTTCGATAGATTAATAAAAATGCACTTAGTTGCAACCATGATAAATGCCATGGTACGTTTATATTCCCTAGAAAGTTCTTTGAAGAACTGTTCTCTAAAACCGAGGTAAATAAACGCTTCATTATTATAAAAAAACTAAACGTTTTAGGTGATGATTGTTCGTCTATTTTCTTGTTGCAAGAAAACACTGTTTTGACGTTTCCTTCTGGTACTCTCTAAAGAGATATCAAACACTACCTTACTTAGAATGATCTCATCACAAAAATAAAAAATAAACTTTTTAGGTTAGAATTCTTCACTTATCTTTGTTTTTGTTGCATGAAAACACTGTTTTGACGTTTTCCTATGATGCTTTCCAAAGAGATTACAAACACATCCTGACATAAAATCATCTTATCACAATATAAAAAAATAAACTTATCCTCTAAGCGTGATAGCTATTTTCTCGGTGTATTGACTTACTGCATTGTTGGCAGACTTAGACAAGGAATCCTCGGTCAAACAAAATATGGCACAACTATTGCAAAGAAACACGAACATCTATTTCTTAGAAAATGTTTCCGCTCGAATATGATATAGAAAATTTCAGCCTTGAGCCAAAATATTCCAATGCAGAAATTTAAAATCCCATATGTGCAGTTTGGGGATGAGAATCCTTGGGTCCATTTCGCAATACTTTTGGCGGGAATATCAGAGTTAACGGAAGGGTTAACTTTCAGAGCAGCCGACATTTCCCAGGGGCGTAGGTAGAACCAGCGAAGACCAGCAAATGCGATTGTCCCGACGTCATCCGTTACCGGCTAAGTTGTCTCCGAATGCCCGGATGATGCCCTAGAGACGCGCGGAGGACGCCACGAAGTCGAGCAGACGACATTTGGTCTGGATGGACTTGTATTTGCAGATCTACCCGCGGCAAATTGGTCTCTGTGTGTGTGTGGTCAGAAGGTGGAAATATTGGGCCTGCTTTTAGTACTGCTATTGGGGAATCGCTTACAGATGTATATTGAACGTTCTCAATTGAATAGGATGGGTATACTGCGTTCAATCTACTTATGTTATGATTGGTGTGGTGCCTTGCCTATCTGTGGTGGAACCCAAATCCTCTCCAAGTATGGAGTGGAGTGACGAACTATTATATAGAAAAGAAAAATTTCCGACGGTATTGAAGCCGAATCAACACACTAGCACACAGCTGAGACTCGGAGACCCATCCGACGGTAGAATTTGATACATATTATATAGAAAAGCATTTTCCTAATAAAACTTATATTAAGCGATTAATTACTACTATATATTCCGTATGTCGGACAGGGCCTTAACTATGTATGATGTATACTGCTGTGGTAAAATATGCAAGCCCACTAGAGACGAAGTATAGAGATGTGACAGGATGATGTCACTTACTCATCGCGACCTCATCACATTCAGAATACATCTCACTGTAACAGGGAGGTGCTTTTAAAACGATACTGAATCAATGATTACGACTAAGGCTAACTCCAAGCGATAATGACCACAATAGAAGGGTCGGTGCGTTTTTAAAATGTGGTCCTCAGAATTTATCGTTCTCTGTTTCCTATCTTCAAAGGGAAATTCGGGTAGGTACTGCAGCGCCTTGTGTGTCAGCACTCAGAACTAAAATTGGTTCTGGTGCTGCCATTTGGTTTCATGAGCATCTATAAGGATGAACTTACATATAGGGTGCACCTTTCGTGTAAAGCCGGATGCCTTTCTACCGATTTAGGCTTGAACGATTAGTTCCCAAATCGTATAGGAGTCGGTCACCTTGTCGCAGGCAAATTACGTAACAACTCGCTCGACCCGCACACCGATAAAATTGGTGTATGGTCCACTAATCGCTGGGGGAGGCCAAAAAAAACAAAGAAACAGAGTGTTCACTAATCCCTGGCTAGCCTTTCCTAGTTGTCCTACATCTACCGACTTCGTTAGGATGGCTTGGCTGATACAAATTACCCTCCGTTTGTCGCCGACAAACGTACATAAATGTTCCGAAATCGGTAGATGGGCATTGGGCTTAAGGCGCACCCCCAACTATATAAAAGAAAACTATAAGACGCATATGGGGTCTTATTTTTGATACTTTAGTGTTGTTCTATATATCTAAATACCTCACCTATAAGGTACACCCTATAGAGTTAGCACCGTTGCATGCCTTTTTTTGTATTTTCTATTTGCTGATATTCGAAACTTATATAATACAGAGTTATTTGCAAGAAGTCAATAGAATTGAGAAATCACCCAACTTCCAGGATTTTTCTCTAAGTCCAATGCAGATCTACCGATTTTCGGACATTAAATGTTCCTAAATCACTCACCAAAAGTCTATCAACATGTTGATAAATCCAGTTGGTGACAACAGAACAATGGAAATTGCCCCTGATTGGGTGGCTGACACGGGCTGACGGGTCACATAATTTGCCTGCGACAAGTTCACCGACTCCTATACGATTTGGCAACTAATTATTCAACCGCGAATCGGTAGATGTGCATTGGACTTTAACCCTTTAGCTACGATATGGCGTGTCTAGACATATGTCTACGATGTTGCACCTTCCCGATGTGTCTTCGATATTTGCTTTTTGTATCGGTGCCGTATCGGTAGAGCTCTATAAATTTCTATCGTAGTAGGTGGACGCCAGGCCTTAAGCTCTTCTCACACACTGCCGCCCGTTGGGGTTTGTTAAAGCCTGATGCCCATCTACCGATTCAGGGTTGAGCGATTA
The DNA here is from genome assembly GCA_950022655.1 of Alentia gelatinosa. NCBI lineage: Eukaryota > Metazoa > Annelida > Polychaeta > Phyllodocida > Polynoidae > Alentia > Alentia gelatinosa. The sequence goes on from OX465591.1 coordinate 40,898,977, forward strand.
GTTTGAAAATTGTATAGGAGTCGGTGAACTTGTCGCAGGCAAATTACGTAACTCTTCGCTCGATCTGCGGAGATGGGGTTGGTGGATATTAGTCCTACGCAAATCAGTCTACTAATCGGTGGCTCACCCTTGCCTAGCTGTCCTGCATCTACCGACTACGGCCAACTCCGTCAGGATGCCTTGGCTGAGACAAATTACTGTCCGTTTGTCGCCGACAAAGGTACATGAATGTTCCGAAATCGGTAGATGGGCATTGGGCTTAACCGAGAAGTGATCACTCAGCTCAGTGAAAGCCGACTGGCCGAGCGAGCTGCAGACTGATGAGATCTAGGATTATTAGCCATTTGTTAATCCTATTAATCGGCTTTAAAGTCATACTAATCATCCCTGTACCAGACGGCTGGTCTGGGTACGAGTTTAGCATGTCCTAGGAGGGTCTTGGGAGAGGATAGTAGTGATAGTACATCGTGAGTGTACTAAGGAGATTCGTGATACCAATTTATGTGCATCGTAATCCTCACCGTATGGGAATAGCGAACAGGATGACTCCCCTAGCTGTGCATTTATGTGTGTCTATTTATCTCATCCGTGGTAAGAGTGCGCTTGCACGCCCTAGATACGTTGCTTAGGGGTTAGAGTGGTCACGTAGAGACTTCTAGTTTACTGCATGAAAATTTTCCCTTTACTATCTGCGTACTATTCACTGTGATATTGGGAAAGGAGCAGGGAGCCAGCGTCACGGGGACGCCCAGCTGACTATGACCAATCACTCATGAATGAAATACCTCAAGACCCACTGGTGCATGATATGGTTGGATCCTAAACTCAGGCAGTTGTAGAAATTGCAAGTTGACTGGGTGCAAGTGGGTTACAGAAAACGATCGATAGACTGCATATATCCAAACCTTTTAGTTGTTATTCAGTTATGATTGCACGCTCACATTGGGAACTCGTTCTTCATGCCCCTACAAGTATTGCCGTCCATTCTCCATGGTCTATATCCTGTGTGTCATCCATTCTTTTAGGGTGAACATGGGTAGTATAGATACAGAAAGCAATTAGTTTTGATCAAAGAAGTCAGCCTCCAACTCGTTTGAATGCTACGTGATATTCACTTGACTTGACTTGTTCATATCACTCTGCATCAAACTCGTGGAGAAAGACAACTTTGACCAAAACTCGTGTGCAATTTTCGATGTAGAATAATAGAAAGAGCATTTTCTTTCAAGTCATTTAAAACACATCAAACCTATATTTGGGCCTATAAAGCGACTTAAAAGATTCCATAACACTTTAAAGTGCCTGTTTCCGGGCTTCCACCCATAGCATTCCTACTGGTCAGGTTCCTCTGAAGGTTAAACCCGTTGCTGTGAAAGTGTTATAAAGTTATAGGCCATCATCTACCTACATAATGTGTTGGCAATTCTGGAAATCGCTGCGTTTCTCACTTGGTGCGTCCCTGGCTTCATACACTTGTGGCATTGGAAGTACACATTCAGTGTACATTTACCCATTTCCCATAAGTCTCTGTGCTATATCAGACCAGGCAAGTCCCTGCACTATCCAAACATCCGCCCTTGGATTAAGTCTGTGGTTTGTATGTCTTAACATTTTTATTGTCTGAGATAAAGAGATTAACAAAGTAGCTGGCCAGAGACAATCTCAGTCTTCTGTTCTTTTTTTCACAACTATCCGGAATAGAGATGGCGCTGCCTATATTTAAGCCGGATGCCCATCTACCGATTTAGGGTTGAACGATTAGTTCCTAAATCGTATAGGAGTCGGTCACCTTGTCGCAGGCAAATTACGTAACCCCTCGCTCGACCCGCACACTGATAAAATCGGTGTATGGTCCACTAATCGCTGGGGGAGGGCGAAAACCAAAGAAACTGAGTGTTCACTAATCTCTGGGTAGCATTGCCTAGCTGTCCTACATCTACCGACTCCGTTAGGATGGCTCGGCTGAGACAAATTACCCTCCGTTTGTCTCCGACAAACGTACATAAATGTTCCGAAATCGGTAGATGGGCATTGGGCTTGTAGTGGAATGCCCACTGTACGATTCATTTCCTTATGACAAACTCCCTTTATCCTAAGTGTATCCTAAGCTTGTCTCAGGCAATTTCGTTTTTAATTAATTTATAACAGTTTATCAGATATGGCAGTTTTCTTCTTTTCCAAGGAAATCCTTGATTTCATTTTTGGTGATTAAAAGTATTTTTCATTCGGCAAGTTAGAGAGAGAATAAATTCTCAAATCTCAAAACTATATTTCACTTTTTAAAAAGTGTTTGATGGAAGACCGTACTGTATTAATACAAGTGAATCAATTTCCAATGAACAAAAAAAAGAGAGAAAGAATCAGTCTCTGAGGGAAACATCGGTTGGAATTACCAATTCTGTGTGGCATACTCTTTTCAGCAGCCCTTAAGACAAATCTGGGGCCGATATCGGAACGCACCACGGGGAGTATTTCTAAAACTCCGTTGTCGGCGACAAAATTTATCAACATGTTGATAAATCTGTCGGGGCCGATTTCGGAACATGGACCTGTACTTTGTCGGCGACAAACGAACATCCCTACGGGGGGTTAGGACTAGTCCTAGGCCAGGGACTGGAGGGGGGTGCCACACTGCGCGATTGTGTACCGGGGGCCTGGCCTGAGACTAAAGACTTTTCCTTTGTCTCAGACAAAGGAACATCCATGTTCCGGAATCGTACAGTGGGTAATGGTCTTTACTGTACTGAGTCGTGGTTCAAGTTGAGGACTGTATCGGAGTAAAGGGTTGCTCAATAGTCCTTTTCCCGCTAGGCATCATTATCCCTTATCCATGGATAAAAGAAAGGACGCCGGACTTGACCAAATACAGTTTTATTGAATTTTATGATGATTTAAGATATTAATGACTTTATTGATATGAATCATTAACAATATGACAGAATTTACTAATTGAGTAATGAGTCAATTATTACAATTAAATAAGATAATGAAACATAAGATAAAAGCGAAGGAGCCATGGGAGAAGGAAGGGGTGGGTGTGATACATCATGAGTTGGAGAGAGTGGATGAGAGAGTGGTTAATAGCAGTTGTCCCATTACCTTAATTCCATATAAGGAATACAGTAAAACGAGTAGCCAATGAGTTGTCCTATTACCTTAATTCCATATAAGGAATACAGTAAAACGAGTAGCCAATGACTGCATTCGCAGCAAACCCCGACCTTCACCCTGACCTCCTTACATAATATTTTCTTGCGCCTTGGGACGGCTCTGCAGTCGAGAGTTGACCTCGAAACTTAGGGGCCACAACCACCGTCATAGAACGAGAGTTGGATTATGAGAAAAAAACAGAAAAAAACAGACATGTACTTTTTCGTCTTTTCTTGTACTCTATCACCCCCCCCCCCCCCCCCTGCGGCTTATCCTCTAACTGGCCTGCCCGCCGTTCCTCATCAGTATCTCCTACCCCTGATTATCTACGATTGTCTCCGGGGACATAGCGCTAATCCGGGATATATAGCCACCAGAGGGCCAAGGCCTGGGAGCGCCCAATACGTTTATCAGATTAACCATGGAATGGGACCTGGTAGACGATGGTGAAACCCACAGCAAAGTCATTCTTCATTAGTCACAAAGCCTGGGACCAGGCTCTGAGCAAACCCTGGCATGAAGGGGAAGCCTTTACTGATTGTCAGAGAAGAAGTTTAGGATTTTGTCCTTCAATGCATATTTATATAGAACTGCATCGAGAATCGTATAAATACACAATACTCCACAAGTTTGGATGGGCCATAATCGTCATCGAGGCGAAGCCGAGTGACGATTATGGCCCATCCAAACTTGTGGAGCATTGTTTATTTATACGATTCGAGTGTGGTTCTGGATTTATCTCCCCCCTTTTACTGTTAGGAACGTTTAAATCTCTTGTTTTGTCTTGTCTTTTCTCTGAAATCCTGGCCCCTGATTGGTCAATCGTCTTTGACGTCATCTCATATTCACTACTCCACGACCATGGCGTAGTATTGTCACTCTACCGGGGTGATCGTTGAGTATTTTATTCTGACGTTATTCCTATGGCTAAACTTGTATCAGGGGTGAGATAATGCTTTGAATATCTCAGCCCATGTCATTTTCCGGAAAGTTGAATATGATAACCTCAAGGTGTCTTAGAAACATGTCTAATTTTAGAAGTGGAGGTCACAGTGCTCGTTTTTGACTTCTAGAGATTAAAGGCATATCGAACAATTTGGCTTATAATAAACCCATGTCAATTTCCTGAAAATTTAACATGATGATCTCCAAGTGTTGTTGAACACATATCTAACTTAAGAATTGGGGGTCACCGTGCTAGTTTTTGATTTATGGATCAATATTATAATAATTTTATATACAAAATATATAGAAATTCTAAAAAGTATTTTTTTCACATAGTAGAACCCATGTTATTTTCTTCAAACTTTCAGATAATATTCCAAATGTGTTGTGCTACACATTAAAGTTCTATACATATTCAGGCTTGAGAACTATAGCTTATCGTGCTTGTTTTTGAATTGATTGAAGAAAACCATATTTTCAGTACATTTTCTACACGAATCAGGCATATGTGATTGTGACAAAGTGGACAGAATGTACACTGTTGTGAAATGTGTCTTAGGTCCGGCGTCCACCTACTACGATATGGCTCCGATGTACTTTACGATGCACCTCCCGATACAAAATCAAAATCGCGTCGGAAGGTCACCTAATATCGGGGCAGTTGACCACGTTTCTGTGATTAGACACCGATAAAAACCCCATACAATGCGTGGTGGATTGGGATGTGTAGACATATGTCTACGATTTTGCACTTTCTCGATATGTCTCCGATATTTGCTTTTTGTATCGGTGCCATATCGGTAGGTCTAAATTTCTATCGTAGTAGGTGGATGCCAGGCCTAACGCTTCAATTAGTACGAAACAGGAATAGAAATTAGTATAAGTGTGCTATATTGTTCATGCAAATAGTTAGATAAGCTTTTCAGAATTTCCTATGTACAATCTTTGATTTCAGACATAGTTCTTCGTTGGAGTGATCACTTGTAGCCCTTTGGATAGTCCATTATGCGCAAATGGAAAGTTCACACATATTTTCTACCCGAACTTACTGTAACTCTTTCGGTTCAATAAATAGAGCCAAGCTCGATATTTAAAAAAGTGGACAAAATATGTTTCATTCATTTGGTATTAAACTCCGTTACAAGGAACCAATTTTGAAATGCAAAATGTCAATCTATTTTAAGAAAATCACCAAGTGACGCTACTGTGAATTGCTGGATATGCCTTAAATACATGGTGCACAGATGAGTTTAGCTTTACTGGAGACAGATGACTGTTACTATGGTAACAGATATATGCACATTAATTGTAGATCTGTCTCGCATGCCACCTGTCTGCTACCTCACTTGATGGTTTCTCTAAATGGCTTCAACTGCTTTTAGCAAACAGCTAGAAATATTTGGCACCAGTAACGGAAAATTATATCATGTGCATTAGATTCAATGTTTATGACACGATTAAAATGATACCCGATATAGCTCAAGGTGAAAAAATCATCATCTGGATAAAATTTTATGTAGTAATAAACGCATTTATCATACATCCAATATGACCCTCTCATCATAATGTATCTGCCTCGAGAACGCTTCCGAGGGGAATACAAATTACCGTATCCCCCTAGAAGAATACGGAAAGAAGTCCTTGAAATGGCAAAGCAGTCTGTGAAAAGATTGGTAGCCATTTTGACTTTAGTTTAACTTGGATTTGCAATGCTGGATAATATATACAATGTCAACCTTATTCTGATACGACTGTCTGTGTTCTCCGTGTAGTTGACTCTACGCAATATCCTATCTCACGCTCGGATAATACTACATATCAACTACACGGAGGATACGAACATTACAGTTAAAGAAACAGGTTAATATTATCTATGAGTGATACTCTTTTCTATTACCCTAGATTTCACACAAGCAATCCCTCATGACAAAGTTCAAAACAACTACAGAATGAAAATGTTTTGTTCCCGCTAATCTAGATACATGACAGACCTCAACATTGTGCATTGACAGAAAGAGAGAGAAAGAAGGAGAGAGAGAGAGAGAGAGAGAGAGGGAGGGAGGGAGGGAGGGAGAGAGAGGGAGAGAGAGAGAAGGAGAGAGAGAGAGAGAGCGAGGGAGAGAGAGAGAGGGGGAGGGAGGGAGGGAGAGAGAGAGAGAGAGAGAGGGAGGGAGGGAGGGAGAGAGAGGACTAAATGCCATTAATGTATTAAAACGTAAATGCTGTTAGATGGATCTGCACATTTAACATCACGACCATCATCTATCAGAGATTCCTAATGCAGGAAGCTGAGTCTATAGAACTCGACTGTGTGTCTGTTAATGGATAGCGAGGTGGGCGCGAGCGGGGCTTCAGACAGTGTGGGGCTGGGCGGGAGGGTCGGGGTGGGGGATCTGGAGCTGTCTGGGTTATTCTGGGATGATCTCCTTCATGCTACCTCAATATCAGCAATGACAATGTTGACGGGCGAGTCAGAACAGAGGACTCGGCTTAAGGCTTGTTTACATTGGCCGACGAAAACGGTGTAGATTTTTTTTAGTTTTCGTAAAAGCCCATTTCCATTGGCTGTCACTGATATACAGTCAGGAACCACCGACGGATCTTTAGCACTGCTGAGGTACAATGGAAATGGGCTATTAGGAGAACTCATAAAATCTACACCGTTTTCGTCGACCAATGGAAATGGGCCTTTACCGCCACAGGTTCAAGTTTCGCCAGAGTCAACCCGACCTTTGTAAGGTCTCTCATTGTCTCTCTCTCTCTCTCTCTGTCTCTGTCTCTATCTTTATTATCCAGTTAATACGGAGTCTCTACGCTGAACATATTGCACCTGCAGATCGCTACTGGGTAGAATACGGAAAGCCGTATTCCACTCAGTAGAATACGGGGGGAAAATTCCCTAGGGGGCAAAGTAGTACGAGAGAATATCAGCAGCGATATTGAGGCGACTTTACAGTGCCCTTGAGGGTTCTTTACAGTGTCTTTGGTGTCTCTTTATTGCCGGATGTCCATCTACCGATTAGTTCCCAAATCGTATACGAGTCGGTCACCTTGTCGCAGGCAAATTACGTAACCCCTTGCTCGACCCGCACACTGATGAAATCGGTGTATGGTCCACTAATCGCTAGGGGAGGGCAAAAACCAAAGAAACCGAGTGTGGCACCCCCTACAAGCCTCACCAAGCGATTACTGTATTTACTGCGTCGGTCAACCTATCAACCCTCCTTTCCGTTGTCACCGACCACATTTATCAACATTTTAGTAAACTGATCCCCACCGATTTTGGAACATTGAAACCACAACTTGTCGGCGACAAAAGGACGTTTGAAGGCGGTGGTTCACTAATCGGTGGGAAGCCTTGCCTAGCTATGCTACATCTACCGACTCCATTAGGATGGGTTGCCTGAGACAAATTACCGCCCGTTTGTCGCTGACAAACGTACATAAATGTTCCAAGATCGGTAGATGGGCATTGGCTTTTAGACAACTTTACGATGTGTCTGAAAGATCCCTATAGCTACTGCGTCTATACAGCGTATTTATAATGTCTATACTGCATTTATAGGGCATATAGCTATTGTGCTATGAAGACAGCCATCTTGAGCCCCAATGCCGTCGAAGACACCAGGCTGCGGGAACAATTATCAATGGATTTTATAAAAAAAAATATGTCTTGGGGCCTGCCATGGAAAATTTTTAGCCTCGTCTCAATATTTTCTAAAGATTATAACAACTAATAACAGTGGTTGTTCCCCCCCCCCCCCACCGACTACAGTTGCGTTATCTTATAATTTCCTGGTGGATGATGACAGATCTAGCAATCACTCTGTGCCCTATACAGTATCCATACAATGTCTATACATTTTTACAGTGTCTCACCCCTGGTACAAGTTTAGCCATAGCAATAACATTAGAAAAAAGGATACTAAACGATCACCCCCGTAAAGTGACAATACTATGTCATGGCCGTAGCGAAATGAATGTGGGATGACATTATGTGCTATTGACCAACTGCATTATTTGAATTATTCTGATACTGTAATACTATTTAATGTCAGTGAAAGAGGTGAGATAAATCCAGAACCGCACTTAAACCGTAAAATACACAATACTCAACTCATTTGGCTGCACCGCAATCGTCACTAGGCTTCGCTTCGATGACGAATTTGTCCTATCCAAACTCTTGGAGTATTGTGTATTTATACGATTTTCGATCCAGTTCTATATAAATCTCTACCAGCTTCCCCCCCCCCCCCCCTTGTGCCTCTGTTGGTGTCCTCTCCCGCCCTGTTATTTTCTCTGAGCCTCTGATTATTTCCCTCCCGTGTCCCTGTGTACCTTCTAATCCGGGGCCTCTGTCCGCTTCCAGACAGCCTGGCGACGATAGGCAGTCACACTACTGACAATACTGATAGTGAAGTGTGGTACAAAGACAGACTCAATGTCCCACTCAATGACGCCGTATCTGTGAGATCTACGTAGTCAAGGCCTTCCTCGAACGAGATGGAAAACGAGTTTTTTTTTCTTTATATATATATATATATCTTTTATTTCATTCTGTAAGATGAATCATCATATCGGCTTGAGAATGGATTCTCTACTGAGGGAAATGGATTTTCCCAACAATATTAGGAAGAGCAGATTATCCACTGCTGCGAGATGATGGTGTGATTTGGCGGTCATTTGGCTCCATTTTCATTTGTGAAAATATTAAGAGAGAACGTCGTTAGTGTGACGGTAGATGATTGCCGTTAAAGGTCTTCCGTCCCATAAAATATGTCCTGACGCCAGAGGTGGAGGGACATATTTGATGGGACAAAGGACAGAGAACGGAATCCGTACGGGTTCAAACACTACGTTTTCTCATTATTGTACACCTAAAACAGGGTAAAAATGTCATTTTATGTACTTGGGAAGTACAATATGGGTATAGTATGCGCGAAAATTTACTACGTCTCAGTGAGCCCGAACAATATTTACATTACACCCCTAGCAGCGGGCAGTATTTCATAGACGTTCGGCCATTGGTGTATAAAGAAAGTGTCGATTATCGGAAAGTATTGTTAACCCTATGCTCTGCGCAGAATATGCAGTAACAACACCAATAAGCCTAAACATTAAATTCACATAGGCCTTGTCTAAAGCACTGAAGCCAATATAAGGTTTACTGCCATTTGTGAAACAGAAATCTAATACTAATTCTTTTCAAGTATAGATATCTATCTTGCCCCTGTGGTTTTTTCTCCAGAGATTTAAGATTGGGAATTTGTACTCAACACACAAGGAGTATTATAAACAAAAAAATACTCAGCAGGGGATGAAATTACAAATATTATCCAATCAGTCATTGATAAGGGTGAGATAAAATCTGAACTGCACTCGATCCAAAGCTACTAAAATACACCATTCATTTTTGTTTGCTACATGGGAATACGCCTCAACCCAAACTCATGTCATCGTTTCAATGTCTAAGGATTTCCTCCTTAGTACACACACAAGGCACGGCCTGTTGACTATATCCGAGCTATGAAGAACGGCACCATAAAGGACAGCAGAGGCTGATACAGGTCTGATTAGAAGGTGGTCAGAGAGTATAAAGGCACACTCACCTTACTCCAGTGTCTTCATACTAAATGTACCGGACTTTGCCGACGTACCACCAACACTGTGATGACGTATTACACAGATTGTATCCACGTACCGCCCACACTGTGATGACGTATTACACAGATTGTATCCACGGACCACCCAAACTGTGATGATGTATCACACAGATTTTGTCCATGTGCTACCCATACTGTGGTGACGTATTACACACGTTTTGTCCACGTGCTACCCACACTGTGATGACGTATTACTCACGTTTTGTCCACGTACCACCCACACTGTGATGACGTATTACACACGTTTTATCCGCCTACCACCCACACTGTGATGACGTATTATACAGATTCCGTCCACGTACCACCCACACTGTGATGATGTATTATACACGTTTTATCCGCCTACCACCCACACTGTGATGACGTATTATACAGATTCCGTCCGCGTACTACTCACACTATGATGACGTATCACAAATAGTGTGTCCATGTACCACCCGAACTGTGCGGATTCCTCACAAAGACTGCTGGTTTCAAGAATGTCTGAGCAGAATAAGGCAACCCCACGGATCCCCCATACACATCCTCCCACCCCGCCTCGACCCCCTCCAACCCCCAAACCACTGTCACCTGGTGCCAAAGGCAAGGAACTGCCAAATGCAGTCAGTCCGGGCAACACCTAAATGGTGCGAGTCTCCCCCAAATGCTGTGTAGAATGCATCATTTAGGTGGCTTTTTCTCGCCGACCCTGCATGCTAGGCTATGGTACCGGCGCCAGCCTAGTTAGGCTGCGTTTAGGCCTGTCTGTACTGGAAAAGGGCATCGCGCCGAGACAGGGGGGGATCTCCTGTGGGAACGAGGGCAGGGTGGACGTGGTAGCAAGGCGGTGTACTGACTGGTGGTTTTAGCTGTTGTAAGTCTACAAAATAAGGTTCTTTTTCTTTAACTGCAAACTTTACCATCAAGTACATGTATATCCAGTAGATTTATTTAAAAACAGTAATAACTTTGACCCTGAATGTAAAAGTGTATGTCCATATAAAGAAATCCCTTGGTTGACATATGTATATTTAGAGACATCATTATTCAAATATATATTCACACGTATAGGGCACATAGCTATTGGATTATGGAAACAGTCATTCCTCCCGATACAATAGGCCCGGGTACCTCCAGTCGCAGTGTGAATGATACAGAAAGGAGCGTTCATTAATTATGGCAAAGGTAGCCCCTCCCCCTTGGAATATCAAAACAATGTTGCCCCCCCCCCCCCCCAAAAAAAAAAAAGAAGATAAAATGAATAAATAGATAAATAAAGTGACCAGCTCACCATAAGCAGTCGCTTCAGAGTGTTTGACTGGCTGCCAAGTGGGCTACAGCAAAGCCTCACTGACTTGATGACACTTTGGGATTCCTGCATTCATTCATAACAGATGAAGATGCCATATGTTCCTAGTCTATATTTTAACCACACCACAAAGACATCCACCCCATCACATCTACTTCAATAGATGTACACTCTCTTAAAGCAGGATTCACACCATGCGATTCACATACCCCGTAGGATTCATGTACCTCACAGGGTGTTTGTCTGAGAGAAATCCTGCTGAGATTCTGTTCTGAAACACAATCTCTTCGTCGAAATTGTAGCGTTCCATTTCCCTGAGACATGTTTTATCCCCCTGCAATAATTGGCAACATTTACCTTTAACAAGGAAAAGAATCTCATGGGATTTTGAACTCTGTGAGGTACATGAATCCCAGCGTGTGAATTCCACTTTATGTTGTTTTTTTTTTGTTTTTTTTATTGGATAAAGTTCGCCAATTTACATTTAGCGGTCTGCCACCGTACCCATCTTACAGTATAGTTGATTTCCGTGTCGTGGAGGGACATCGAGATATCCTCACACTGACATGTGGTAACTGTGTTTTGGTAGTTAAGGAGTAGAATATATGAATAATAATAAAATAAAACAATAGTGAACGAAAAAATAAGGTGATAGGAAATGAAGGATGAAAAAGATGAAGCACTCCGTATTATGACCGTTGGCAACATTCGTCAGCACACCCGTATTTAGGTAGCTGAGAAGAGCTTACAACTTACGCATGGATGGTGTTAGTTATGACGTATGGTACGTTCCTGATCTATGCTAGGTCGAAAGACTATCTATCTTTCTTTCTTGTGAATGTGAATAGTACCTTTACCCAGGACAGTCCCAAGCCATCACCCTCAATCAAACCATACAGTATAGAAAGGCATAGAATCTCCTCACTGCAGTACCAGAGCAGCACAACGCATACATAACAGGAACCACCCGATGGCCAGGTCAGTCTAATCTAGTCCTCTGACCACCATTACCTCCACAGACTCCACTCACATCGACCCCGATTCCCAGCTCCCAGCTTTGGTGAATTCATATATCTTTTTATTTGACAATTGCTGGGCTTAATATGTCGGAGAAAATGGATAATGAATACAATAAATGATGGTTTTGTTGAGAGGCTGCTCTGTAAACCACTCAAGGTCGACGAGACAAACCACCGCCTATCAAGAAATTTCATCGATTATTGTCTATGTAAACTCAGTAAAGCTAATGGTCTTGTATAGAATTAAGTATTGCCCATGGAGTATACATTATCATAGGGTGTCACATAATATATTCCCTATCAATACCACACCTAGATTTTATATTCATGCAAGCCAATCTCCACATTATGATTTGCATATGTCCACCTCACATGTATCTATGTTATTGTTCCCTCTTCTCTTTTCTGTTTACATGTCGTATAACCACCAGCAGCCCCAATCACATCCCACCACATCAAAGTCTTTAGATATACCTCAGTGTTCCAGGTTATTTAGTCCCCATTGCATCTTCAAAATTATATTTTATAATGATTTTATATGCAAGGGGACGGTTGAATTTATATATAGCTAAGATAAGCTAAGGATTAGGAAACATGGACTAAGGTTATCTCTGTATGTTTGTATGACTCTCTCTATGATATAGCTCTAGATCAAGTAGAACACATGCTATACACAGAGGAATGTGGATCACAGAAAATATCTGTTTATGGGAATACTTTACCACTGGACTTTTCGTTGGAGCAGCAACGTATCAGGATTTACTTACCTAAAAAATAGAACAGAAAACATGTGTAAGTATCAATATTCAAAAGTACAATGCAACAGTTGTGACACATACTTTACAGGCTAGGAATAATACTTTCTCAAAGATAATTTATCCAAGTTTTCTTATCTCTCTAAAAAACATGTCCAAAGAAGTGACTCTGTTGATGCGTTTAACCGGAATCTAAAGTCTGGTACTAAAGCTCGAATCTCCTTTTGTATCCCGTATCATGGATTTTGTCTTCGACTGTTATATCACATCATATCACCTTTTCGTCACCTTTATTTTTCTCCTTATTCTCTGTAAGCTGTGATGATGCTATATAGTTTAAAATATGTAATTTGTACCTCCAATCCATATTGTGGCAGAAAAACTCAAAATGTATTTTAGAGATGAATAAAATAAATACAAAAAGGTTCTAAAATATATATGTGCATATCATTGCTGTATTTGTGCTGGTACAATATTGCTTGCAGAGAAAATGACTACATCCCCACCCACATGTATGTACACACTCTATGATAGCTTATAAACCTATGGCATCCATGAAGTGGGAGGCTCAGGTCAGCCTTGTAGGTATATGGAGCAAGGTGAAGCCCCAGCAAATCTGTATTGACATGCATTATCCATCACCAGCAGCCTACCAGAAAACCCCCAAATATCGCCCATTTTACCTCTGCCTGACACTGGAGGGCGCTGCTGGAGATAAGCCAGGGCGCATGCGTCGTAGATGTTGTGCTAACCCGTCAGCTTCCGGTTTGAGGCTATTGACATGACCCCCCCACCTGGTGGGATTTTAGTGCATACTGAGGACTGGGGATCCAACCTGTAGATCCAGCCTAATCCGAGTATGCTGTATACTGGATCCCCGTACCTAACCAGCATCCCCCTCCATCTCCACCCCCCCCCCCCCACACACACACACACACCACCAACACCACCATCCATACACCCACGCCTATAATCCATTATATCCCCCCTAGACACCCCTCAGGCTACCCACAATGCCCCATGGTCGTCAATATAGCCCGCCAACGACGCGGGACACGTGACACGACAGGGCGTGCTCTGATTGGCTCCCCGCTGGTCACGTGACAGACTAAACGAATTCCCATTGGCTAAGAACGGTTCACGTGTGATGGCGCACACGATGTGATTGGATTACGGTTTGTGGAGGGTTGGTATATAATACGGAGGCTTTGGGTGGGAGATATTCAGGGATTATCCTACGTAGATTTATCTTTTTTTTTTCTTCGGTGGTTGATAACATGGAGTCTGGGGGTACTAAGAGTGGAGTCAATACGCATTATCAGGCTAAAGATAGCAATAGTGGTGGTCGACTGGGGATATAGAAGCTATGGCAGAATAGCTGAGATCCGCTGCCACAATACCGCCATCCGTTTTCTTTTATCTCTGATCGGATAATGAATACGGCCCGCATCTCGGTGAGAATAGAAAACCAACTGTTTACTGTGAGTTATTATCAATGGTGATACTATTTGGACCGGGAAAGGTAAGATAAGGGCACTGAAGATTTCTTGTTTTTTGTTTGTTTGTTTTTTATGTAGAAGTGTTTAGGGACAAAAATTATTCGTCTAGTATTTTAGAGTGGACATGTCAAACTGGTCAGAGGACATACTATAGAGGAAACCCATGAAAGTTTAGGGTCTGAGCCCGTATCCCAACGAGTTTGAATCACATAGTAATTCACAAGGCAAAGCCGCATGAATTACTATGTGATTCAAATGAGATGGGATCGAGCTCTGACCCTAAACTTGAATGGGTTTCTGAATTTATCTCACCCTTAATATTGACTAATGGGCTAACATTTGTGACATTATACCCCATTGGATATTTTTCCGAAATATCGAATGGGTGTTAGATACGAGTTCCCAATGTTAAGTCTATGGAAAAAAATATATGGGGTGAGATAAAAGACAGGACATCACAGTCACTCATACATGTACACCATCATTGTGTCATTTTTCTTTGAATAACAGCAGTTCTTTAATCCTTTGTATGAACTCAATACCATATCTTATAGATCTTTCCATTAACGATTTCCTCTACAGAGTGGCTCATTCCTATATCTCTCCGTATTCGTCTTTTTTAAGACCCCTTTATTGTATGTTATAGACACCCAGGGACGATGTGGGTCAACTTTATTCAACACTTATGGATAACCTTCTTTCGGATAGAACTGTCTTGACGAAAAAGCTTTGAACAATATCCCTCATTTGAGGTTTCATCGTATCATGTACTTCCATCGGTATATTCCATTAAACAGAACCCTGATCCCTACGTTATTTCTTTGTGATATATAGCGAGGGTGGTTTTTGCCCAGAAAATTTCAGGTCAACTATAGACGGTAGAACCGTCCCAAGGCGCTATCAACACTATATAAGGAGGCCAGGGTGAAGGTCGTGGTTTGCCGTGAATGCACTCATTGGCTGCTTGGCCAGTCCATGCCTTCTATATTCCTTATATGGCAGTGAATGCATAGGGACAACTCCCTGCAAGGTATGACGAAAAGGTGCCTATTTTTGTTATATATATATATTATATATAGATATATATAGATATATATATATAGATATATATATATAACAAAAATAGGCAGTTTTTCGCCATATATGTGTCAGGGTTATATGATAAAATATAGAGTTGAAGTAGTATCACCATCATAAAAGTCAGTTCATTGTGGATCATTGAGTTGGTGTAAGTTGACATTCGGTAACTTAATCTACCACGGATCAGCGCTTCTGGTTACCACATACCCGGCCCTGAGTGTGGAGAAAGGAGTCTGAGGGAAAGTAGTCCCATTAACGAGACGTCAAAAGAGCGGACGTCTGAGGAGGGGACACGTGGGGCGGTGTTTACAGCGCTGTGTCCATCTATTTGTCTTTTCCACGGCCTTTCCTGTTAGTAAAAACCTCCCGCCATGGCTGCTGTGTAGGCTAAAAGTCTTTGAATTATGGTGAATGAATAGAGTAGCTGTTTTGGCTTTAAACAGAAAAGGGGATGGGAATATAATGGTGCAGGCTAAGGATGTTCTCTTAGGAAATTGAAATGTGACAGCATTTCGGAAGCCGGGACTCAGAACCACTTTAATGATTATATAACACAAAGTATCGATCGAAAATACTTCGGGGGCGTCTATATACATGCCCGGTGCATGTGGATATGTTGTATGCGCCAGGTTGCGATAAAGCGTGCATATGGAAAAACAGAGCGTACGGAAAAATGAACTGATATCAGCAAGCCACTTAACTTAAGTCATAACTTCAATAATTCTCACTAAGCAACTTCCAATGTCAATTTGCTATAATGTTGTACATATGTTGCCTCTGAGCAAAAGAATGAGAAAAAGATTGTATACTGTAAATATCTGCTGGGAGAGCATTGAAACCAGTCGTAAGACTGAGCACATCCCAGGATGAATAAATGTTTAAAAAAAACACTAAATAAACTTTCACCATTATTTGTGTGTTTTTATTCCTATATACCATGAAATATTGAAAACGCATCACATTCTGATGATCTTCAATCGGTGGGGTATCCATGTCCACCCTTATTGAGTAACTACAACATGTATATTTTCTTCACACATCTAAGCTTTGATCTGATTGGCCGAGACAGTCTCACGTGGTCAACTTTGTTGTGAAAACATCAGTCTCCGTATGAAAACATCAGCCTTGCTATGAAAACTTTCTACACACAGTGCGGCGGTATGTAACTAGAGAGAGTGTTCGGTCATATAGACAGATATATAGGAATAAGAAATAACTGCATTAAGATCTGTAGCAGATGAAAATATGTCGTGAGTTTTGGTTGCAGAGTAATCTCACTAGGCGGGTATGCAGCAAACCAAAACTCATGGCATATTTGTAAGCAGGTACGGATTTAGTACGGGTCAAAGTTTATCTCATCCCTATCACTGACTGATAGCCTAATGTATATAATACTATCAATCATTCAGTATTTTTTCGCAATACTCCATGCGTGTGGAGTATGAGTTCTCAATGTTAAGTTTATGGGGAAACATATCGGGGATGAGATGATATCTTTTCTAATTTCTGATGTCGTTTCCCTTCATCGATGATGATATAAGCTGTGCCTATATACATGAATACACAATATTGGCATTTATGCAGATGACCAGTTACCTTATAGAAAATCATCCACTGGTTTATCATTACTTCATTAAGAGGATATATACTTCGCTTCATATTTCTATAACGCATATTGCCAGTATCATTCATATAGATATCATCAGGACTATGCCAAGGATCCATAGGTTTATGTGGATGGGCGAGGCTTAGCGGAACACTACCTTTACTTCCCGCTTTGATAAAAAAGAAATTTCTAACTTGGAGGCTTCAAACAAACCTCAACGAAACGAAGAAATTGCCTTTACGATAGATCCTTTACAGTGTCTCTAGGAGGGTGCAAATTCTCCTGAATTTCATTATAATTTCCTTTCAAACTGCACCTTCATATTCACATTGGCCGTCTTTGGGACAGCTTAGGAAGATCAGCTCTAAGAGATGGGTCATAGGGTCATTCACAGTTTGAGATTAATATTAGAAGTGACACTGGAATGTGCATAAAGGGCTGTGACACCCCGTAACTACCTCCAGGGATCGAGAGGCCTCGTGTGCCACAGTAACATCCAAACACAGTCTCTGATACACCATACGGAGTTTTTGTTACATGTATGTACAAATAACGTTATGATTTCTCTCACTAAGAAATGATGTGACGGTATACAACAAACCGAGCCGAGAATGTATGATTGTTTATCATATATATTATAGGAATGAACTACCGTTTGACATATGAATTAACCAATGATGCGGTGAGATGGAAGTCCTCCCTCATTTATCATTATATATATATATATATATGAGGTTTTTATTACAATGGTGGTTTCTCCGCTAAATATGACGGGTTCATGGCCACACTCTGTCCGAACACATAGGTTGTGTTTTGACACCTGCAATGCCAGTATTTCTCGGGAGAGGCAAAGATTCTTATCAGAAGGTCTTAGGGCTAGTTTACCGTTGAGAGCAATTTAAATGCACTCTAAAAAGTATACAATTGAATAATCAGACACTACATTTCATCTCTTCTAATGCAATCATAAAATAAAGTTAGATACAGTATAGAATACAGATGGAGGTATTTAGACAGGAACCTCAGGAATTCGTGATGAACGTAAAAACATGACTCTCTTTTATGTTTTCTTTCACAATACATAAACCACATGTGACTGCAATTAACCTACTACCCTCCACTCCTGGAAGACTCACACGCTCATTGACGATCAAGGATCATGGCAGTATAAGCATGGGTACAGTTTATTGGTGTTTCAGCTAATCACTTAATCAGAAATAACCATAGAGTCGGTCGGTGGTTACGAACGAATATATCGGTGACAAAAGTAAAGTCATCGTTCGTTAGCAGAGGACACTCATATGGTGTATAGATACATATATGTATCTATATCACTTGATTTTATAACTCTGCTCCTATGTACATCACTTTATAACAATAATGACAATATTGTTTTACCATTGGAGGACCTGCTCCCGACCCCCGACCCCCACCATAAGAATATAATATTTAGCAAATAACCTAATTCGAAACTTGAAAGATGGCAAAAAATACTCGTCAGCCTGAAAATGGTACTCAGAACCCTTTCAAAGGAGATCTCGATGTAGCTACATGAGACATTAAAACTGAGGGATCCAGATATACAATGTTAATCTATAACCAAAAAAAATCGGTATATTGATTTTAGCGATACTTATACACAAAGAAACTAACACGTAAGCATTTTAAACATGAGGAAACACCCCCCATTCATGTACGTATTTGTGATTCCCAAGGTTAGTCCACTTCCAAGGTTAGTCAGCTATAATGAAGACTGATGGCTGCTACATGTGCACAAAGTCCCCAGTTCTCTGCCGATCCCTTTCTCAGGACAAGAAACTGCGCATCTCAGCCACGTGTGTGCCACGTCAAAGTGACGTCACAGCCATGACGTCCACTGACGGCACCTGGCGGCTGTCTTTGACACTACTAACCACGTGACCTCGCCCTGGGAGATCTCTCTTCCTGACGCCATCTATCGGTGCCGATGGGCATCAGAGACGCTGGATGTGCTCTAGTGAGACGCCATTACACTGACCTTTGACCTTGACCTTGGGGTTCTGGTTCTGGTCGGATAACAAGGAACAGATCAGCGTGATCCTTACTATTAGGACAGGGAATCTCTGTTAAAAACGGGTATTATAAAAACGAGATGGATTAACGAGGTAGATTAGTAAATATATGTCTCTGCATCTCGTTCAGATCTAGGTTACATTTAGCACTTCTCCAGACCTTCTCTGCTTTTTAGTAATATAAAGTAGCAACTCTGATATATACACATTATATATAAGAATTCGTCAGATATAGATGGTAGTTATTGGTGTTTCTGACTAATGAGGCATTGGTAGATATATGCCTTAGCAATAGCCAGGTTCGGGTGATTTTTCAAGTTAAATTGATATTTATTGGTGTCCTTTATAATGTTTGTCAGCGGAAATGTCAATATACCGTAATGTGTAAACTAGGAACAAATGGTGTGTTTATCACTGACGAATGATCGTGCAATTATGAATAGATATACCCACTTTGCAAGCAGCCAGTTATACACCTGCTTTTGTAGGGTCCAAATATGTGAAGCATTAGTGTGGCAATGAGGTATACTTCGATCAGAAGTCATTTGTCGGGGTCAGCCAGGCACTCCTCCACTAAGATACTGGGCCTCTGTCCTTGCCAATGTCGCAGAGTTGACACACAGTTTGTGACGGGACAGTTTTTGCTGCACAAAGAAAGTCGATATGTACACAACATAAACATGATTTTGATCTGCATGGTCGTATTCACCAGGTTATTGACACACAACTACAAGGACAATACGACCGTGTAGATCAAAATCATGGTTATGTTGTATTTCTTTCCCTTTTTTATCTCTGTAAATCAAATTTGGACTATTTTCCGTTCTTCCATTTGATGGTAATATATAGACTTGCTCAAGTCTTTGATTATGAACATAAATTCAATGAATAAAATAAATTACAATGTGTAAGGTTCCTCTGACTGGCTCAGGAATCAGCCAGGTCAAGGGGAGAGTAGGTGGAGGGGTAAGGAGGGCGTGCGGTGGCGGTAGGCAGCAGTAGGAGTAGGACACAGGGACGGAGGCTAGTCTAGGTAATATACAGCAGTCCAAATATAACTTATTAAAGGAAAGACAAGACAGCTACAGATTGTCCCACATACTACTCTGGTCCCGTATTCCCCTAGGAGAATATACACGGAAAGCCGTATTCTACTTAGTAGCGATATGCCGGCTTTAAAGGCTTAGTATGGAGACTCTGTATCAGGTGGCTAATAAAACCTGCTCCTGTTTAGCGTATTTCGCGTATCCCAAACTCAAGAAGGAAGTAACTTTTACTATGTTGTTATCAATGACAGGTGCTACCGGTATTTAAGTGTCATTAAGATACCGTCCTTAATGTACACACAGGGGACCTGATTGATACGAACCACAAACCAATTATGTGGTATCTTTCTGGTATCACACATGGACGCCCTTCACTGATTAGAGATATTTCTCCGGAAGTCTAGACCAAATGAGTCCTTCATGAGAATCCTTCAAGTTAGATTTCCCCATGGATTTAGGAATGTAGGGCATCTGAGTGTTGACACGGTATTCATGGTCAAACTATCACTGTAGCACTCTTGAGATGGGCAAACATGTTGATAAGGGTTGTGTTACCATGAATTTCTGACTTGTATTGTTGCTGCGTATGTCCTTTTTATCAGTCATCGAGACTTCTACTCGTTATAAAGAAAGGGTAAATTAATGACCAAGTTATAGGAAATTGGTGCAATCATAATCTCAAAGCCATATTTGTATGCGGTTGCCTTCGCAATTGTTCCAGATATAAAGTATCAAAATATAACATGTCATATTTCACTGTCAAAGAACATGCCCTACTATCTTGGAAGTTATATTCTGAAAGAAAAAAGGTATGCTCGCTTTAGAAAAATGTACTTATTCAAGTGAAGGCCTCCGGTTAATGTATTATGCATTAAAAGTGTATGGAATCCAATCATAAATAGCCTATTGTTGTCAAAGTGTATCAAAACCAATGATAAATAGCCTCTCTATATTTCTATTGCGTACTAAAAGTGTGTGAAAATCAATCATAAATAGCCTCCCATCCCTTCTAATATGCATTCAGACTGTATGACAACCAATTATAAATAATCTCATGCTATTTCTGTTGTACACTTAGGCCCGGCGTCCACCTACTATTATATGGCTCCGATATGGTCAACGATGCGCCTCCCGATACAAAATCTAAATCGCGTCGGAAGGTTACCCAATATCGGGGCAGTTGACCACGTTTCTGCGATTAGACACCGGTAAAAATCCCATACAATGCGTGGTGGATTGGCATGTCTAGACATATGTCTACGATTTTGCACCTTCCCGATAGGGCACCGATTTTGACATTTTGTATCGGTGCCATATCGGGAGGTCTACGATTCTATCGTAGTAGGTCGACGCCGGGCCTAAAAGTGTATAGAAACCAATAATAAATAGCCTCTCTCTAATTTTTTTGTTGGTAGCAAATGTTTATTTCTCTATCAATAGATGTTTTATCATTCTGCTCCAAACATATGTCTCAAAGGTTTCATACACTAGTAATACATCCATATATTCATTCTGTGGTATGTACATGCTTTTACTCATTAAGTGTGTATGAAACCAATCATAAATAGCCTCATGCTACTTCTATTACACATTAAAATTATATAAAAAAAAAATCATAAATAGCCTCATGTCATTTCTATAACACATTAAAAGTGTATGAAACCAATCATAAATAGCCTCGTGTTACTTCTATTACACATTAGAATTATATAAAAAAAACACAATCATAAATAGCCTCATCATATTTCTATAACACATTAAAAGTGTATGAAAACCAATCGGTCGCTTACATTCCTCTCATAACTCTCTATACATGAAATACAAAGCGTTAAAGTAGCCGACGACTTCTAACGTGACTGACCACCCAACCAGAACACCACTAACTCATGCTGGCAGGCAGACCATGTTAACGTCTGTTGCCAATATTTCCACTTGCCCGAGTTGGCCCGGGAGGCGGGGACACCACGTGGTTCCAGTATGGTGTTTAGATAGTCGGGCGATGCTGCACTTTATCAGAATTGGATGTTTCAATTTCAGGCTTCATTAAACGACAGTACCGGGATCTGTTTCCATGTAAATAGTTTGTAAATATTGCCATGTCCTTGTTTTGCCCATTAAGCATGGCTTCATGGACAGGATATTTTATGTATGGTACTTCCATATATTGGTGTTTCCAAATAGAACGATTAAAATAGGTTTAACCAGGTTTCTTGGGAGGTTTTTGTTAGCAATTTTTATTAAGAGAATATTGTGTGTACAATCACCAAACTCGTCAACACAGCCGTTCCTCTACTCAGGCCCTAGCCCCCTACTCCTCATTCTAATGGCGGGTGTTAAGCCGAATGGTCAGTGGGTACCATTTTTGTGTAAGTCTTTGGTATGACCAACCAGGGTTTGAACCCACGACCTCCCATAGAGGCGAACACCCCTACCACTTAGCCACCGAGCTTGAGCATATCGGCGGGAATATATGTCCTTCGCCAAGGCGTCATTACTTTCATCAGAGCAAACAATTGTTGATAAAAGCTTGGGGAAGTATAATATCCAGTTATAACCTTTTACCTTTTTTACCTTATATTCTGATAGCCCCTAAAAGCACTCTTATCTATAACTTGTCTTATCTTCAACAACATGTTTCTACATAATCATATAATCGATCGACAAGTTTTTAAATAGATAATGAAAGACGCCACCATAAAGGATACGTCTAGTGCATTCCTATCGAATACACCTACGGGCATGAAGAATAGTCGAATGATTATATGTTTAAATTTATCCCTACACTTGAAGATTGATCCCTCACCGTTTAGATGATATTACATTGATGATACCAGAAGCTGTCCTATAAATGTTCTAATATTATAATAATAAACTTTCTGTAATATAAACATTCCAGTTGATAACTTAACACCTGAATAAAGTTGTAGACACCCACGGAAGAAGTATAACCTTTTTGTGTACTTATTTTGCATGTTTTTGGAGCTGCAGGTATACTGTATTCCTAATATGGATCTCACCTTTCTATCACTCTAGAAATACGTGGGAGTAAATGTAAATCTACTTGAAACTAGATTAGAATTTAACGTAAAGTCAAATCAGTGTCAGAGTACTCTTGGTAGACACAGTGAGTGGCAGAGGTAAACGTTTTTGAGGGTGGGAAAATGCCTGCATGTGCACCATATTCATTGACAAGGTTTTGATATCCTTGTCTGAACCAAAACTATACCAGCCTTAACAATTAATTAAGACCTGATCAAAGAATAACACATGTGGTTGTTATACAATTGTAAGTGCTATTAACTCGTTTAGGCCTGAAGATGCCTGGAGCGCCTGAAGATGCCTCCAGGGATTGCCATGTAGGGTCTGAAGATGCCCCCAGGAATTGTTTATGTGTTTTCTCAAATACGAAATAATGTAAATTTAGATAAGAAATAATTCATTCATCTTCATGATTTCTTCACTGTATATAGACAACTTTATTACTGTTTTAATTCACTCTGGGTTAGAATATTGTAATCAAAGACATCCTGAGTTCCATGGTCATATTTGTAGATTTTGTGACAAAAGTGCATTTCATAAATTCAGGACACTAGGAGGCCACTTCAACACTATGCATGGTGTGTATGTATTTAGACATATAGTTGAAAAAGAATTATCCCATAGCCCATAAAAACAAAGGATCATGGGTAGTTGCGTTCCCAGGTCACATGACCTTGTAACTGACACTGTGCAGGCGTACAGGACATGCTCTGCCCGCACGTGCACACATGTGCCGCTAGGATCGCTGTGAAGCCAGATACAGTGTATGACCTACTGTTAAGCACACATCACTCATAAGCCTCTAGTACAACAACACACACCTGCCTCAAAACATCAGGTATCCCCCCAGAAACCACTCAGTCTAATTCATCATCGTTAGTGTTGTCTTCAAACCACTGTCACTCGATCTACTTCTGAGAGTGTGTTATTTCCGTTACACCGTATCCAGAACTAGGTAGTGATCTAAAGTGGGCCTGGTGATGTATCGAGTGTGGTGCACCTGATCTTATCAAGATGCTGAGATAGTGGCCAGGAGAACTCGCCTACCTGGCACCCATATACCCTCACCTGACCGTGCCACGACTGGATCAATAGGGATCAATGTGGGAGTGGGTATCGCGGATGCCAGCTATCAACATATATATACAGGTACGTGGTGGCTGTGTGTACGTGGAATAAGATATAGCACGAGGCCTCACCTTTTCACGGATCGAAACGAGGATTTGGTGTCAGTGACACCTGCCGGGACGCCTGGGTACTCCAAGCGCTGCGTCTCTAAAGGCGATCATCCATTGCCCGGTGTGAACGCCGACTGCGTCTGCTGCCAGTCTCGCGAACTCTCGTCCGGGTGACCAGAGACCCGGACGTGACGTCACGGGGTTGTCAGGGACGTGCGCGGTGAGGAGATAAAAGGAGGCGGGACGGAGTGTGAGGTGGTGTTAGCAGGTGAAAGTCCTCAGGTGGTGAATAACGGCTGGGAGAGTGAGTGTTTCTCGCTGTGTGTCCTCCTGGAGTTTTTGGGTACTGGATCGGAGGTATTTTCCCACGGCGATGTGTTCATTGAGCTGTCTTATACACTCTCCCCCCGTCATCGCTCTCCCCCCGTTCTCACTCTCCCCCGGCCCTCACTCTCCCCCCGTACTCACTCTCCCCCACCCTTACTCTCCCCCCGTCTTCACTCTCCCCCACCCCTCACTCTCCCCCCACTCTCACTCTCCCCCATCCTCGCTCTCCCTCCGCTCCTCACTCTCCCCTAACCCTCACCCTTCTCTTGCTCTCACTCTCCCCCATCTCTCACTCTTCTCCTTCCCTCACTCCCCCTCACCGCTCTGCTCTGTACTCACTCTCCTTCCTCACCCTCCCTTAACCCTCACCCCATCGCTCCCCCCAATCCTCACTCATCCCACATCTTCTCTTTCTCTCCCTGCCCTCACTCTCCCTCCTACTCTACCCCTGCCATCCCTTCCTACCCACATTTACTCTCCCTCCTTGATCCCCGCATATTCTTTCCCTCATCACTCTTCCCCCACCATCACTCTCCTTTCACACTGTCCCCAAACCTTCAGTCTCCCCTGCCCTCATTTTCCCCACATCGTCACTCTCTCTCTGCCCTCACTCTCTCTCTCCTCACTCACCCTGCCCACAATCTCTCTCCTTCCTCAATCTCTGCCGTCATCTTTACTGTCATCTTCTACCTCCTCAGTCTCTGCCTGCCCTCACTCTCCTTCCTCACTCTCCTCCTGCCCTCACTCTCCCTCCTCACTCTCCTTCTGCCCTCACTCTCCCTCCTCACTCTCCTTCCAGGCTCAATCTCCCTCCTCACTCACCCCCAACACTCACTCTCCCCCACTTTCCCCTCCCCCTGTCCTCAATCTTCTGAAGTCCACATTCTCCCTCCTCACTCTCCCCCCGCCTTCATCCTCACTCTCCCCCCGCCTCCCTCCTCACTCTCCCCCCGCCTCCCCCCTCACTCTCCCCCCGCCCCCTACTCACTCACGGTATGTGTACGAGAAAGGCCCGCCGGCTTGTTTGTCAAACTAAGAATCCCGTCAGAACTGTACTGAACATCCAACCAAAAGACGAAGCTAACACCGAACCAAATACAAAAAAAAACACATTTCATCCGCTGACTGGGTGTCCCACAAAAGACCTACTGTCATCACTACGCCAGGTAGTCGTACTGACTAGACGGCCGCCCGACCACTGTATGCCTCCGAGATGAAAAAAAGAGCAAAGGTGGGCAGCAAGCATTGGTGCGTGTTCAAGTAGGGCTTCAGTCGACTGCAGCCTGGGGTGCTACAGGAGCTTTGTGGACTTAACTCCATTTCCCACCTAGCTGGATGTATTTATGGCGCATTGTGTGGTAATTTATTGTCGTTAATCATATTAAAAGGATTCACTTGTAGACCAGTGTGGTGGCTGTAAAGGTGAGGTTGATGCACTTTTAGGTGTCTTTAATTCTGTTATTGTTGTTGTCATAGGGACATGTCAAACTGAATTGTTCTCGATTATGATACTTATCTCTTCAGTTGTTGACTTAGACTATGATAGGCTGGGGAGATAAAACATTGAAGAGGCATTTCTGGGCCATGACAGTTTTTAACTGTTTTGATTCAAGGACCAGATAATGCTTTATTGTTAATTTTAGTTCGCCCACATAGTATACTTCTAATGATAATATGATAATATCCATGTACCCGTATGCAACTTTTTTCCCTATTCAACCATCAAGTAGGATTCGCTTATTGATTTTGTTTGTTTCATTTTACCTATGGTACAGCCCAATGCCCATCTACCGATTTCGGAACATCTATGTATCTTTGTCGGCGCCAAATGGGCGGTAATTTGTCTTAGCCAAGGCATCCTAACGGAGTCGGCCGTAGTCGGTAAATGTAGGACAGTTAGGCAAGGGTGAGCCTCTGATTAGTGAACCACCTCCTTCAGATGTCCTTTTGTCACTGACAATTTGTGGTTTCTATGTTCCAAAATCGGTGGCGAAAAGTTTATCAACACTTAATTGGTAGATGGGCATCAGGCTTAAACGATTATATGTCCTTTCCCCAAGGTTCAGGTTTTTCTCACTGCTTTGACACCATTATATTAATGGTGGTGTGGTGATCAAATCTTTGAGAGGAATTTTGGTAGAAACCTCACTCATACACACCAATGGTTATTCAACATCCCACACCCCAGAGAGAGTATGCTAGACTTGCTAAGGTCTTTGATTATGGACGCAATAAAGAAATAAAACTACTTTGCAACATTTGGACTTCCCCTTGCGTCTGACAGACCCAGGAATCAGGGCAAGAAAGAGGGGATTAGGTGAAATTTTAAGCACAGTTTTCTGTAACCACTTGCACCCAGTAACCTTGTCGTTTCTGCAACTGCCTATCTAGGATCCTTATATAGCAAGCACCATTGGGTCTTGAGGTATTTTGGTCTTGAGTGATTGGTCGTGGTCATATGGGCATGCCTCTGGGACCCTGAGACACTGGCACTCTGCTCCATCTTCAATACCACAGTGAACAGCCTGCAGAAAGTGAAGGGATAGTTTTAATGCAAAATCCTGAAAGTCTATATGGGACCACTCTAACCTCTAGGCACAGTATATAGCAGATACAAGCATGCTTTGAACACACTCAATGGGTAGAAAACTCACAAAGATTAGCCAATCCTATTACTTTCAAATAAAGCACACCGCCCCTTTAAGTGGACCACCATGTCCATCCCGGAAAACAGACCACTTCAGTGTGTCACGTCGGGTGGTCGGCTCAGGTGGAATTCACATTTTTATGGGTAAATGTCACCAACAATGGCCGGGGGAAAAACATGTCTCAGGGAAATCGAACCCTACAATTTAGACGAAGAACTAGTGTTCGAGTACATAATTTCAGCAAGATTTTCTCAGACATACATACTGTGAGATAAATGGGATTCACACGATGGGATTCGTGTACCTCACAGAGCTCAAAATCTCATGCAATTTTGTTTCTTTTTAGGGGGAAATATCTTAACAATTACAGGGAGGAAAATATATTTCAGGGAAATGAATCCCTATAACTTAGACGAAGAAAATGTGTTCGAGTACAGAATCCCAGCAGGATTTGTCTCAGACAAACACCCTGTGAGGTCCATGAATTCCATGGTGTGAATCGCACTAAAAATATAAACAGAATCTCATGAGATTTTGAACCCTGTGAGGTAAATGAATCACACCGTGTGAATTCCACTTAACAAGGAACAGAATCTCATGACATTTTGCACCCTGTGAGGTACATGAATCCCGCCGTGTGAATTCCACTTAGCAAGGAACAGAATCTCATGAGATTTTGACGCCTGTGAAGTACATGAATCCCACCCTGTGAATTCCACTTAACAAGGAACAGAATATCATGACATTTTTCACCCTGTGAGGTACATGAATCCCGCCGTGTGAATCCCACTTAACAAGGAACAGAATCTCATGACATTTTTCACCCTGTGAGGTACATGAATCCCGCCGTGTGAATCCCACTTAACAAGGAACAGAATCTCATGACATTTTTCACCCTGTGAGGTACATGAATCCCACCGTGTGAATCCCGCTCTAGTGAGGTGTTACTGTACGCTGGTGAGGCTGTAGTGTGACGGGGAGTACACAGCCAGCAGCAGAGCTGGGCACGCGTACGCTACAAGGCCGCGTATTGTTCCGCCCGCGCCCGGCACTTTGTATAATTCATAAACGGGAGAGGACTCGGCGAAATGACCTCCTGCCACGGCCGATTGTTCTGAGGGTACTGTACAAACAGCGGCCGACACGCCATTCAGACGCACGGACTGCTGACCCGGTCGGCCGCCTGCTGCCAACAGGTGTGGATGTGCGTAGAAACTAAAGCCCAATGCCCATCTACCGATTTCGGAACATTTTTTTATTTTATTTTTTCTTTATTTCAGAACGTCATTCATTCTGTCATAAGACAGATCTTCCATGAATGGTGATACACACTCAAGCACTGCCACTAAATAACAATAAACGGGTGATGATGAAAAAGATGAAAAGTTGTTGTACAAGACAATGATATTCAAAATACAGTAATACCGTTAGTACAGATGAAAAAGATGAAAAGTTGTTGTACAAAACAATGATATTCAAAATACAGCAATACCGTTAGTACAATTATTTGGAAGCAACGATACCATCAGCATTTATGTTCGTTTGTCGGCGACAAAGGGAGGGTAATTTGTCTTAAATGGGATTCACACGATGGGATTCATGTACCTTACAGGGCGTTTTTATGAGACAAATCCTGCTGAGATTCTGTACTCGAACGCAATTTCTTCGTCTAAATTATAGGGTTTCATTTCCCTGAGAGATGTTTCCCCCTCTGTATTTGTTGAAGACATTTCCTCCTAAAAAGGAATAGAATCGCATGAGATTTTGAACCGTGTCAGGTATATGAATCCCACCGTGTGAATTCCACTTCAGGCGAGGTATCCTAATGGAGTCGGTAGATGTAGGACAGCTAGGCAAGGCTACCCAGCGATTAGTGAACCATCTCCTTTAGACGTCCTTTTGTCACCGACAAGTTGTGGTTTTTGCCCTCCCCCAGCGATCAGTGGACCATACACCGATTTCATTAGTGTGGGTATATATTTCGGTAGATGTAGACTGATTTCCTTAGGACTAATACCCACCAGCCCCTCTCTTCGAGGGCCGCGGGTCGAGCGAGGGTTACGTAATTTGCCTGCGACAAGGTGACCAATTCCTATACGATTTGGGAACTAATCGTTCAACCCTAAATCGGTAGATAGGCATCCGGCTTAACATTATCCTACCCCTAATATAAAATCCCATAGGCTTGACATTGAGTTTCCATATGCCACGCTGACTGGCAAACATAGTTTTATATGTCACTAGTGGCATACAGAATTGTTATCATGTAATATTCCAAAATCGAGGAGATAGGGTAGGGTAAAATCAAAACCTGATTCGTTTTAATCTTGGCCATCGCATTCCACTCCTGAAGTTTTGGCTCCGGACTTCACTCGGCTTCGCCTCATGAAGTCACTTTGCCAAACTCCAGTCGTGGAATACGGCGGACAAGATTAAACCTCATCCAGTTTTACGATAATATTGTCTGGGGTCCGTTTAATAATCTAAGATCGTACATGTAGACCCATTTCTGTATGGCATAGAGACCCTGGGACGATGTGGGTCAACTTTATTCAACATTTATGGACGACCTTGTGGACGGCTAAGGCTGTCCTAGCAAACAGTCTTAAATATCATTAAACGATAACCCTCGTAAATAAAGAGTCACAGAAAAGGGGTTTATCTACGATCCAAGATTATTAAACGGGCCCCTGGTTTCAGATACAAGCGATCGTGTGATCCGAGGAGTTGAAGCGCAGTAATATCCGAGCGTATGTCAGGATATTGCGCAGAGGCAAGTCCGAGGAGCATACAACCGCTTTTACCTGTCCCACGTCGAGATACGACGAATTAAGAAAGTACACGTCGAGTTACGTTGAGGCCGTTAGGATGGTCGAGGAGATGGTGTAAACCTAAAATTAGCGAGTATATTGTGCAGAGTCAACTCCGAGGAGTATACAACTGCTTTTATCTTTAACCAGTCTATATCGTATTTAATATCCACCTTTTCTGGACAAGTGGCATATCAATATCAGTTCGTATTAGTTATGCACTATTTTACACATGCACTATTTTTCCGTATGCGCCACCCCGAGCCCGCAAAATATATCCGTATGCCCCGGATACACACTCCATATACACTCTCTACGTGTTTTGTACGGCCACTTTGTATTAGGTGGATAATAAAGTGGAATTCACACGGTGGGATTCATGTACCTCACAGGGTTCAAAATCTCATGAGATCTTGTTTCTTTTTTAGTGGAATTCATACAGTGGGATTCATGAATCTCATAGGATTCAAAATCTCATGAAATTCTGTTTCTTTTCAAGTGGAATTCACACGTTGGGATTCATGTGCCTCACAGGGTTCAAAATCTCATGAAATTCTGTTTCTGTCAAGTGGAATTCACATGGTGGGATTCATGTGCCTCACAGGGTTCAAAATCTCATGAAATTCTGTTTCTTTTCAAGTGGAATTCACACGGTGGAATTCATGTACTTCACAGGATTCAAAATCTCATGAAATTCTGTTTCTGTCAAGTGGAATTCACATGGTGGGATTCATGTACCTCACAGGGTTCAAAATCTCATGAAATTCTGTTTCTGTTTCTGGGTAAATGTCCATAAGAATTTACAGAGGAAATGGAAATGTCAGGGAAATGAAACCTTTCATTCTCAAAATATCAATATATCAATCGGTGGTATTTTATCGATATTTTGAACTACGGACGTCTAGCCCCGGGATTACCTTGTACGTGTACAGAAGCGGAGAAAAGAAACCTGATGCAAGTAGAAAGGCGTTGTTGATACCCGAATCAACATATACGGGTACACAAGCGTAAATTAGCCAGACGTAAACAGACGTAAACAGACGTAAACTGACGGTTTCCTCCTCTGATAGTATTGTCTACAACCAAGCAAAAGTAAAAATACTCCTTTGAGTTCTCTCTTATGAACTAGGTCGGTTTTCAAGTTTTCCACTTCAACAGGAGGCGAGGCATTGAGATGTTTAAAATCTTAGCTAGTGAAAAATACAGCCATCAGAAGAAAAACCATTAAACAACAAATTAGTGGACTTTTTCAAAGTCACTGATGTTTTAACTGAATGTTTACCGTAGTTTCCCTCATACAGAGCTTCTACTGAACAGAGGTCTGTTTATCAAGATCTAGATGAGCTCTGCAGGAAAAACAAGGCCTCTTTGCGCTGTCTTGTCCTGCCTAGATTTATTCGATGTGCCCATGTATTGTACAGTGTTATCGGGGTCAGTAGCAACAGGGTACAGAGGTACTGTTAGTTCTTTTATAAGCTGTTAGAGGACTCACTGGGAGTTCCAGTCTCCAAGCAGATCGTTGGTCTCCTTAGGAAGCGAAGTGATACCAAGACTAATTTATATTTATAGGGTTAGAGTAGGGTTATGCATTTTGATATATTTTGATCAACTTATTGTGTACGAAATATTAAGCAGTCTGTGGTGCCTGCTATCTTCTTATAGATAGAGTACACGTATTATCGTAAAACTGGGTTTTAATCTTGGCCACCGTATGCCATGACTGGAGTTTGGCATAGTGAGGCATGAGGCAAAGCCAAGTGAAGTCCGGAGCCAAAACTCCAGGAGTGGCATGCTGTGGCCAAGATTAAAGCGAATCAGGTTTTGATTTTATCCTACCCCATCTACTCGATTTTTGAATATTACGTGATAACAATTCTGTAAGCCACTAGTGGCATATAAAACTCCATGTGCCAGTCAGCGTGGCATACGGAAACTCAATGTTAAGCCTATGGAATTTTACATTAGGGGTAAGATAAACAGAACGTATAACATAGAGTGGAATGTGCATTTTATTTCTGATACATTTATAGAATGCATTTAGGGAGCTAAGAAAAGCATATTTCAGTTGTTGCCATTATTAGTCTCCATCTTCCGGAATATAGCTTAGCTAAGCAATCTTTATATAGACACAGTATTAGTTGATCTCTGCTCTAGACTCGCCTCATTCCGGACAAAGTGGAGCAGATAAAGTAATACTATTTAGTAGGAAAAGACATGGACCATATTAGGATTTATATCAAAACATAAAGTTCATGGTAACCGGAGGCTACAGTGTCCATAAAGGAAGAGATTGTTATCAGAGACTCAACAAAAATGAAACGATGAAAAGAGTTTCCGAGAAGCAGGCTAATCGGGATTTAATCTACATATATAAATCCCACCAGACACCTGCAGGATAAGGTAAAGGTGAGGAGAACATGTATAGAGCTCTAGATAAGGAATTGTACAGAGATACTATAGAGGAAACCCATGAAAGTTTAGGGTCTAAGCCCGTATCCCATCGAGTTTGAATCACCTAGTAATTCACAAGGCGAAGCCGCGTGAATTGCTATGTGATTCAAATGAGATGGGGTCGAGCTCTGACCCTAAACTTGAATGCGTTTCTGAATTTATCTCACCCTTAATATTGACTAATGGGCTAACATTTGTTACATGATCCCCCATTGGATATTTTTCCTAAATATCTAATGGGTGTTAGATACGAGTTTCCAATGTTAAGTCTATGTAGAAAACATATCTGGTGTGAGATAAAGAATTGTAAAGTCCTGGTGCTAGGTGCACCCCTCTCATAAGATATCACACTCTCTACGTCGTATTCTATACAAGGTTCTCACTGCGCTCTACGGGAGAAGAATTCTTAACGACCTAGGCTTAGAGCCTTGAGAATCAACTGGCAGACAGTATTCCCGCTAGGTGACATCATTGAGATTATAGGAGTCTTTGGGTTGCATTGATGTACGTCTTTAGCACGGGTGGCAGGCCAGTGGACGAGCATATTGTCGTTAGGACCCAAATTTTGAATGTTTCATCACGTGATATGATATGCTATTATCCAAATAAGTATTTCTATTGCTTAAAGATATCAAATACGGCGTTGTTCCTACATTTTGTGACTACTATATGTTTACTGATCCAATAGATAGTTTTGTGCATTTTGGGGAAATGATGCCTTGAGGTATCATTCGGCCTGGTCCGGTTGAAGCCTCAAGGAATCATTCGTCCTTAAAGCGTTAATTGGTTGCCCATGGCCTTTGGTACATTTTTTCTACCCACCCACCCTCACCTTTTTCTTCCTACTCATTTCACTCATAGGGCTATTTTTATTATTACATGCACTTCATACTTATGTAATAATCCATAATAACTTGACTTATTATGTCATAAACTATTCATAATTGACATCAAAATACATCTGTCAATTATACATTATTATTATTATTATTATTGATATTCATTGTATACCTACTTATTCATATCAATAAGACCTATAAAATTAAATAAAATGTTATTAGCCCACTCCGGCTTTCATCTTGTTTCATTCAGGGATATGGGGTAATGGATCATCGAACGTACCTCCCAAGACAAACACCCCTCATGACCTGACCACCACCGTATGACAGGTTTTATTGAACGACTTATTACAAAATTCATCTCACAGGTCGCCCTTCACTGGATATCGTCCGGCCTTGTTATCCTTCATTCATTATCAAACAGACCCCAGTATCGGCTGTATATATCTGGCCTATCTCCAGCTAGCCTTACGCTTGTTATTTTACAAAGCTGTAGGTTGTTCCTCCGAAAAGGGGAGTGTTCTTTCAAGGAGGTGAAATCTCCACCATAATCATCACAATCTCCAACGCAAGCAGTTTTGTATATATACAGTGGTGCCTGCTTGTATTGTCATGACCACTCCTTGTAGATAGTATAGCAGCAATGGAATCAATCCAAGAGAGTTCTTTTTTTAAATCCATCGTTTAAATTCCAAGTCTTCATTTTATCCAAATAAATGAAAATACAGTTATCTATTTGTCTGGGGATGCAATAAAATTTCATTTCTAAATGCCTCAGTGAGCAGTAATTGAAAAATACCATTTAAGGACAGGACAAAATGGCATGAAATGGTTGCAAGTCCATATTTCACGGCACCGCGGTTCAATTATCCACAGAAAAAAAGCGCGGGAATAAAAAGTGCAGGAAGCAGACGGTAATTCACCACTGATATATGGTTGCGGCGTTCTCCGCCAGGAGTCAGCAGTTCAGGTCGGGCGATAATAGGGAGTTTTGCCACGTGACGGAGACCATGAAGGCC
This sequence comes from Alentia gelatinosa, assembly GCA_950022655.1. Lineage (NCBI taxonomy): Eukaryota > Metazoa > Annelida > Polychaeta > Phyllodocida > Polynoidae > Alentia > Alentia gelatinosa. Next base: position 40,933,390 of record OX465591.1, read on the forward strand.
GGAACAAGCGAAGTCGTACGGGTGGAAAGACCGATTTCTATAATGTCCTTCCCAGCACAATGTAGCGGAAAGCAGGTATTATTAGGAAAGGTTTACTACGGATAAATAACGTGCAATGGAAGACTAAGCAGACGTTAAAATCCGAGGAAAGCGTGAAAAACTCTCTGAATATAGTGAGGATGTTTTGAACAAGTGTCTCTGTATGAATAGGTAACCTATCTATAATTACAGCCATAAAGGTTTACTGTGGATGTCGATGTACTGTGAATAGATACTAAAATTATCTAGGACTGATATTTGTGTCTTTGTGATAACCGTACACCCACCAGGATGCGACAGGATTTTGCCTCTAATATTTCAGCCTTCTTGTCCAAATAAATGCATTTGTGCTGCTCTTGGGGATCCGACCCTTAACATAAATATGTTCGTTCATATCAGGGGCAGATTAAAAAAAACAGGAAGTTTTAGTCAAAGTCATCGTTCTCTAAGATTTGTATATGGAGTAGTATGAATGAGGCGACAGCTGAGTGAATATCACGTAGCATTCAAATGAGTTTGAGAACAATGACTTTGACCAAAACGAGTTGCTTTCTAAATTTTTCTCACCCCTGTACACACTAAAAGAACGGATGATGCACAGGATATTAGACCATAGAGAACGGCCTGCAGTACTTGTAGGGTCATGGACAACGAGTTCCCAATGTTAAGCCTATGGGACAAATATACCAGGGATGAGATAAACCTATTTATATGTTCAAGCTTTCCAACATCCTATAAATATATTCAAGAGAGAGAGAGAGAGAGTAATATATACCATTGAACGAAACCCATAAAATTAGCTCTTGAAATAACAATCAATTTCTGTTTCAAATGCGTCCCTGTGTCCTCGTTATCCACTGACAATTCCTGCACATGCAGCATAAAATGTGACCTTGGCTTCCTCCCCTGGATACATCACCCATGATTAAAAATTCAAACTGCGTAGTTTTATTTCACCACCACAGCCCATCCCTACCATAGACTAGCCTCCGTCCCTGTGTCCTACTCCTACTGCTGCCTACCGCCACCGCACGCCCTCCTTAAGCACATGATCCACCAAATTGATGCTCAGAGACGGCCAGAGGCAGCCGGCCGGCTGGTTTTTACAGGGCTGGCCGGCCAGAGGCAACGACCGCACGCCTGTGGGCGAAAGGGTTTTCAATGGGCTGGTCTGGCCTATTTGCTGATCCACCAGGCAGATTGTCCCAGCCGATCTGAGCCGATGAGTGATTTAGCCGGCCAATGTTCACAATTCCTCCACATGGTCATCTTCCGGCCCTAACTCACTCTTAGTGGATCATGTGCTTAACCCCTCCACCTACTCTCCCCTTGGCCTGGCTGATCCTGAGCCAGTCAGAGGAACCTTACACATTGTAATTTATTGTATTCATTGAATTTATGTTCATAATCAAAGACTTGAGCAAGTCTAATCCTACCATTACACCCTTGACGTTGCGTTTTTACGGCGATGGATTCAGCACAATGGACCTCTATGTGGGCGTGATTCATGGTTACAATTGGATACACTATGTTTATGTTGCTCACATCAAGCTTTTGAGTTTAACAGCTGGTGGTGGTGGTGAGTGATCAGCTCAGAAGTGTCACTGTAGGGTGTGTATCTGTTCTGTGAGTTAGTGATGGGATGGGATGAGCAGCTCACTAAAATGTTATACAATATGACATCTGTATCAGTGAGAACTGTTGTATACATAGAAAATAACCATCGTTTGTTGTATTCATTATCCATATTTTAGAAAAAACATTAAACCCAGTAACTGCCATATAAAGGGATATAACAATAGGGACTATTTCTTTGCTCTAAAGCATAAAGGGACTTTTTTCCCCGTATACCATGGTTTTGAGGCCGTATACCATAGATGTGAATCCGTATACCACAGTTATGGTATATGACAGGTTTAATACAATGGGTCATGGTTTACTGAATCCCCATACATTTTCGATGGGGTCTTTGTATACGATGGATGATAAATTATACATTATCATTTTATATACATGTATGTTCATTCTTCTCTTATTTCGGATTTTACTGCCTAATTTTATCATGAATAAATCATGGATAAATAGGTATTTTTCTAGTATAAGAATTGTTTCAAATTGATATTATCATCATTATTATTACTATTATCATTATTATATACCTGTGGTCGAACATCTATAAAAGATTATCCTCTGCTATTGGGTTGCTGTGTTAAGTGGAGATTCCACCAACACACAACATATAGCTAAATTTGTCCGATTTGGTTGTCTTGCTAAATCGTGCTAGGTTTTGAATAATCGTGTGCATATTTGTCGCCATGTGTCTTCAGGTGTCGTGGTGGTGGCGCATCAAAATAGACACACAATATTGGGCGCTACGTATCGCGACAACGGAGGTACGACATATTGCGACAGTGTAAGATATAACAAGATATTATCGTAAAACTGGATACATTTTAATCTTGGCCACCTTAAGCCACAACTGGAGTTTGGCATAGTGATTTCACGAGGCGAAGCTGAGTGAAGTCCGGAGCCAAAACTCCAGGAGTGGCATACGGTAGCCAAGATTGAAACGAATCAAGTTTTGATTTTATCCTACCTGCTCTCCTCCATTTGGGAATATTACGTGATAACAATTCTGTATGCCACTAGCGGCATATAAAACTCTGTATACCAGTCAGCGTGGCATAAGGAAACTCAATGATAAGCCTATGGGATTTTATATTAGGGGGAGGATAAACCAAGATATACCACAGCAAATCCATTGGGTTGTTGGAACCAGCCCTTAAATAACGTTCTCGCCCAAAGGTCGTATACTATGGAGAAACCAAACAAGAGTTAGTCGTGTTGTTGTTCATCGCACGACGACAAGATCACGTATTACTGCGCTAGGCAAAGCCGAGAGCAGTAATACACGATCTTGCCAGAGTGTGATGAACAATAACATGACTAACTCGAGTTTGGTTTTAGAATTTATCCTACCCCACCCATCTAAATTACTTCTACATTAACAAATGACGTCATTTGTCAAGTGTATCCCACTAGAGCGATATTTTTCATTTTTCTGAACTCTAGACCGAATACAGTGACCCAATGTTAAGCCTATGGAGTTTTTTTTATTAGGGGTAGGATAAATAGTGAAAGACCACCAGCATGTATTCATTAAAATGACACGCCACTCTCAGGCTGTGCATAACACCATAAAGTGGCGTTGTTCTCTTTTATGATACAGGTATATAGGGCACATAGCCAGTGTGCTATGGATGCAGCCATCTTGCCCCCCGTCGCCATCTAAAACACCAGGTGGCGGGACCAATCATCAATGGATTTTATCAGAAATATTTTTTGGGGCTTGCCATGGTGGAATTATATCCTCGTCTCATTACTATGTGTCGAATATAACAATTGATAACAGAAGTTGCCCCCCGACTTCAGTGGCGTTATCTTACAATTTCCTGCCGGATGATGGCAGAACTAGCAATCACTTTGTGCCCTATAATGATAAAATAACGTCGTTACTGGTTCCGTAGTAATGGCCGTTCTTTGTCTTTCACCTATGTCTGTGGCATCAGGCTAAAGTTACGTGATAAAACACCACTATACGGGCCCAGTAACCACATTTCCTCACAATACTAGAGTGGATGCTCAGGATTGATAATTGGAGCAGGGCTGAACATGTCATATTTAACAATTAAGGGCATCTCACTTTCTTCTATTTTATTTCATTTTTGTGCCTGGCAGGCAACGATTGACACGCGAAAGGTGACATCTTCACCGACGACCACCCTGTCTGCACGCCACCCCCCCCCCCCCCCCCACCTCCCTGACGATACACACAGGCCGCCTGCAAAGAACCAGGGGGGCGTTACATAAATTTTGAAAGATCATCTTAAAGATCGTATAAGGGTTGTAGGGCTGATATCGTTACATAAATGGGTTTTGTCGTACACATACGACCTTTGTACGATACGATAAAATGAGAATGATAAATATTGTTACATAAACATTGACCTACATTGTGTAAATGTTTTTATATCGTCCAAAATGGTCCTAATGTGCGTGGGTGTGGATTTTTGTTTTCATTTCATTTATTCAGATCTAAAATTAAAGTAATGCTTTATCAACGTTAAAAAATCCTCGAAAAATTTGGGCCTGAGCTATTTCAGTATATTATAGTGATTTTTAAAAATAAAAGCTGTGTAAAATAAATGAAATAAATACAGTAATCGACACCAATGACACCCACGACGGGATGCTCTATATGTTAGGACGATTTTGGACGATATATAACCATTTGCATGATGTAGGTCAATACTTATATAAGAAGAGATCTGATAGGACAATTCCACATACAAGATCTCTTTGTCTACTAGATGGACCAATCATGCAGGAGAACTAGGTACATGTGACCACACTACACCAGTAAGGGGTAGGTTGACATCAGACATTAGCATATTTTCCTCAGTCCAAGGCTGGAAGCGGGAAAGGTCTAGTCACATACCAGCAGTCGCTTGAGCAAATCACACGTCAAACGATTCAATACTTATATAACGATATTTCCCATTATCATTTGATCGTATCGTACAATGGTCACACGTGTGTCGTTATCGTATCAGGGCCCTGTTTCATAAATTTTGAACGATACGACGATTGTACGATAAGATCTATCCAATGATGTACGACCTCATGGACGATGGTCGTCCAATTTGGTTACATAAAGCCGATCGTAGGGAAACACATGAATCGTTCGTCCAAATTATTGTATCTTTGACATACATCTTAAGGGATCATAGATCTACTATGTGGCAGCTATGCACCCCCCCCCCCCCTCTCATCCATACATAGTGCTTATGACCTATTGGGTTCCAGTCTTAACGATCAGTCTCCTGGTATTCAACCCACAGTACAAATTTGGGCCTTAGCTATTTCAGTCAATTATAGTCATTTTTCAAGGATTTTTTCAAGTTGTGTATCTTAACGTTAATAAAGCTTTATTTCAATTTTAGATCTGAGTGAATGAAATGAATACATGAATTGAGACCCACGACACCCTCTAGAGGTGTCGTACGTTAGGACGATTTGGGACGATATAAGACCATTTGCACGATGTAGGTCAATATTTATGTAACGATTTTTGCCATTCTCATTTCATCATATCGTACGAAGGTCTTACATGTACGAGAAAACCCAGATATGCAACGATATCCTCCCTACGACCATTGTACGATTTTTTTAGATGATCGTTCAAAATTTATGAAACAGGCCCCAGGTTCGTGGGTGTAAGACCAAAAAATCTTTGGTAACGAAGTCAGGCCTAGGACAATCATATGATGTTTTATATGATCTTTCAAAATTTAGGAAACCGCCCCCAGCTTCAGACGACAATAGGCGAGCAGACGACATTCCAGCCATGACGTCACCCGCACGGAAAAGAGGCTAATTCCATTAGCGCCAATTGTCCACTGTCACTGTGCAAAGGCCCAACTAAGATCCGCACCGCTAGGCGGCACTGAACGGGAAAACTACAATTGTCCACTATCACTTAACCGGAAGAAGGACATGCCGGTTCCAAGCAGCAACCTTTTCCCGCACTGTGACGTCACCATGACAACCGTACAGGAAAAGAAGACGACATTTCTCCATTGTCGTTCACACTCTCCTTACAGAGTTATCCGTTATAATACGTCTATCTGGGACATGATCCCAAACTAAACCTACGTTTGGAGAGTGTGTCCATGCTGCTTTGCGCATGTCTGTCTATTGAAGCGGGCGTTTTGGCGGATTTTGATAGTGAGGAGATGCTTCATGGGAGGCGATGAATACCCGATACAACGCCACGGGCCGTCTCACGTGACCTAACAAGTAGAAATGTGTACCGCGCAACCCAGCGGTATTCATCACAGTTTGTGAGTCACCGAAAGATGATTTTTTTTGAGAGAGAAAACGGCTGGCCTTGTATATGTGGGACATAGAGCATCGCATTTCCTCCATTTTCATTCATTAATGCCCCTTATTAATATTGACATACATTAAACAAACATATTAACATATTTTGGCGCTATTGAACTTAATTGTATACTAGAGGTCATTGAAAATTTCGATTTAGTATATCATAAATCGGGTCAAATTGGCTTGGAAACCAAATCCTATAAATGAAGCAGTTTTCTACCAAGAGCTGCAATTATTCTTCTGTATATCATGCTATTATCTTTCTCCATCATTATGCTATTAATCCATCCGTCAGTCATTGTTATTCCTTCATAATTGCACGCTCATATATTGAACATACCACTTGCTCCTAGTATTCCCCACTTTATTATTCCATCGTATACAAAGCCCCCATTGAAAATGTATGGGGACTCAGTAAACCACGACCAATTGTATAAAACATGTCAGATACCATAACTGTGGTATACGGATTCTAACCTGTGGTATACGACCTCAAAATGATGGTATACGGGAAAGATAGTCCCTTTTGCTATAGAGCCAAGAAATAGTCCCTATTGTTAAACTCTTTAAAAAGGCAATTACTTGGTTTGATTTATTCGAAAAGATGAATAATTAATGCAACAAACAATGATGTTGTGGACAGGCAGCTCTGTAAACCACTCGCGGTTGACCTCGTAATACACTCGCTAGCGTTCGTGTATTACTACTCGTTAACCTCTCATGGTTTACGGCCGCCTGCCCACAAAACGATCGATTATTGTCTATATCAACCATCCATACCTTCCCACACACCTTTATAAATCCAGGAACAAAATTTCTCCAATTATAAACCTCAATAACACCAATCCCCACTCCACAGATCTACTCAATAGAAGTTCGCATTTTGCGTCGTCTTTTCAGGAGAAGTCTTATACGAGTCTCATCAATCACTGCGCTCTGCGGCTGTTCCCATCAATAAGACTGCAGCGACTGACGGCCACTGGCACAGAGAGCCAGCATCGTCACGGAAGGCTGGCTATGCATTATCGTGTCAACGCCTGTAACAGACCTTAGATCTCAATTTAGTCTGCAGGGGTCGAGGTGCTTACCACCCAACGAGTTGCATTACGTGTCAACGGAGTGACAGCGCTTATCGCAGGGGAAGAGAGATACACAGATGGATTTGGTCTTCTTTTCTCAAATCTAGAATTTTTTTTTTTTTTTTTTTTGCTTTTGGAGATGTTTGGTAAGACATGGACACCAGCTCCAAACACATCCTGTCATTCGGATCATGGCGGTGCTATAGCCCGAAGCTTGAATTTGAAAAAAATGTTTTCCTCTGTTTTCTTTTGTGTTTTCATGTATTTGTAAAGTATTAAATTGCATTAGCGTCAGGACAAAAGATCACCCCTTGAGATCCGTCTTTTGTTTGAATTGTCTAAATGGACAAAAGATTTCCTTTTTAGTGCATAGCTATGACAAAAGATATTCAGATTCAATGTAGATTAATACATTCATAGGTTTGATATTGAAAGAACACAGATTTCCATTTTTGGAAGACATAATTTCAATATCCCTATTGATACAAGGACGTATATATACACACACCCATATATATCAATATATAAATTATTTCATAGAGCCACTCATCTCATTGTTTCTCCTCAGCACAATTATCTTAGAAGTAATATTGATTCAGCTTCACACACGAATCCTACGTTCACAAGAATTGTATAGTATAAGGGGCATACTGAAGATTCTATATATGCCAAATTCCATTGGCTGAATTCTAACCTTAAACTATTTATTAAAAAAGATGAACCGGGTTACGATAGCGTCTTTCGCATTTAATTACCTCGCCATCCGCTATTTGACCTTCAATGACCTCTAAAAAGCACCCAGACAGTTCCCAAGTTTCTCAGATATATCAACGGCATTCCGTTCATTGAGCAGGAAAATCGCTCAGATGCGCTTCCTAAGTTAACGCTAGCGCTCGTGTATTACAACGCGTCAACCTCTCGTGGTTTACGGCCGCCTATCCACATAACCATCGTTTTTTGTATTTATTATCCATCATTTCGAATAAATTAAACCCAGTAATTGCCATGTTAAAGGGTCTAGCAATAGGGACTATTTCCTTGCTCTATAGCACAAAGGGACTATTTTCCCCGTATACCATGGTTTTGAGGCCGTATACCACAGGTTTGAATCCGTATATCACAGTTATGGTATCTGGCAGGTTTTATACAATGGGTAGTGGTTTACTGACTCCCCATACATTTTCAATGGGGACTTTGTATACGATGGATGATAAAAAGTGAGACAGCAGATGGCAACGTCAAGTATTCTATGAGTGGTATTGCTCCGCTCATCCCCCAGGACGTAACCCTGACCTGGTTGAGGAGAGATGCGTATGTCTGCGACGTAAAGTATCTTCTGTAGCAGAGAGAATGTCTCACTTACTTCAACAACAATTAGCACCGTACATAAATAATGACATCTCAGGGATGGGTCTGTCAGAGCATTGCTCAACTTCAACTTGGAGCTTGTAGTTCATCTCGTTATAAGACGAGGGATTTCTCCACTTGAGGAGATAAAGTCTTCAGTTGGAATTAAACCTGGCACTATCTGAAACTTGTCACACGTGTTGTTTTATGAGAAATGTCGCAGTACCATCACTGACTCATACCTTACTCATCGCTACTGATTCACGAAAATGAATTAAGTTTTAACCGTTTAAGGATGCATAATGCCTGGAGGCATCACCGTATTAAGGTTAAGGCATCATTCCTCCAATATTGGCTACACAACGTACCACATAGAGATGGTATGAGAAGGACTGGTCATTGATGTAGCAGTAAGTCTAACACTGCTGGATATGAAGGATTCACGAAAATGAATTAAGTTTTAACCGTTTAGGGATGCATAATGCCTGGAGGCATTACCGCATTAAGGTAGCATGTTACCTTGAGGCATTATTTTTCTAATATTTACAAAATTGTTTTTGACAAGTAAATAATGAAAAACTGTTAATTGAATTTTCACAGAATATAGTACAACATTTGTCTCACCCCTGGTATTAGTATTCAACGCCCATGGAGTATTGTAAAAAAATACTCAATGGGTGATAATTTCATAGAGTGTTAGCGTTGGTCTTAGTGTTGGTCTTTGATGTAGCAGTAAATCTACCACTGCTTGGGAAGAAGGAGAAAGGTGGTTGCACACCACACCACAACGACATGGTATGAGAAGGACTTGTCTTTGATATAGCAGTAAATCTACCACTGCTTGGGAAGAAGGGGAAAGGCAGCTGCACACCACACCACAAAGATATGGTATGAGAAGGACTGGCCTTTGATATAGCAGTAAGTCTACCACTGCTTGGGAAGAAGGGGAAAGGCAACTGCACACCACACCACAAAGATATGGTATGAGAAGGACTGGCCTTTGATATAGCAGTAAGTCTACCACTGCTTGGGAAGAAGGAGAAAGGTGGCTATACATCACACCACGCAGACATGGTATGAGAAGGACTGGCGTTTGATGTAGCAGTAAGTGTACCACTGCTGGATATGAAGGCGAAAGGTAAACCACACTACATAGACATGGTATGGGAAAGACCAGTCTTTGATGTAGCAGTAAATCTACCACTACTCAATATGAAGGAGAAAGGTGGCACCATATAGACATGTGGACCGTTCCCAATCCTTCCATCAAACGGGGATCAAATCATGGTGAGAAAACATCCTCCTACTCACCAGCCCGCGGCAATTAGTTTCAGAAAGCAGCAACTTACCTGAAACAAGGAAAAGAGGAAAAGTTAATCAACAAGGTCATGATACAGGGATGCAAAAAGCATGGTTTTAGAAAATATTGAAGATCAAATCTGAAGGGGAAAATGACCGGACATTGTTGGGATTGGTTGTAAACCATGCCCTCAGATGTGGAGTCTGTGTGCATATACATGTATCAATATCAGCAAGATTCATTCGTTTCCAGGGTATTACACCACAGTTTCTACTCCACAGGGTAATTGGGAAATTATACAGAAAGCTTCACATTTACTGGGGTGAGAGTTATTTTACTTCCCCATCAGATACACATGTTATGAGAAGGACTGACCTTTGATATGGCTTTAAGTCTACCACTGCTGGGGATGAAGGAGGAAAGTGGCTGCGGTAATATGCATTCTTTCCATATCACATATCAATGGAAATTAGGAAATACCAAAAAAATGTATGGGTAGTGCCTTGGCATGGGTTTTTATTACAAGATTTGTAAAACATGGCTTTTTCTTTGAGGTACCACTGGACATATGACTCAATTGGTGTGCTTCATCTTCCAACTACGTTTGGTAACTATACATAGACTAGTTGAAACTTTGTTTCCAATCAGTCTAGACCAGTGGTCTCAACCTGAGAAATCGCAACCCCAGTTAATCAAAACGAAAAGAAAATTGCACTCTTTTCTGCAAGCGTTGTGAGGAAGTACCCTTGGAGAATATTTTCACAAAGCGAGTGTAAACCTCCTAAGAATAATATCGATTCTACAGGCATTTACTACAAGGGTTGGGATAGTATGGGTTAACTTCAGTCCATCCACAGTCAGTTGGATCTCCTCTTTCTTTGATCTAAAACTGGGTCTTGCATCTGTGACTACACAACAGAGCTAGGGTTGATGGTGAGAATAGTCGATCGTGTCTTTAGGTAGCCCATATTCACTAACACAACCTCTCTGTATACTATTGATACTTTTCTACTAAGTGTCAGTCTGAATTTATGTTCAAAGTCCACAGATAAATACAGCACCCATGACAACATAATAGCAGGCAGTGGCTTCTCAATGTGCATACAAAACCACTTACTTCAGTTGAAGGTTGTTTCCCATCACCTACCTCATGTGTCTAATCTTCAGTTTTTCCTCTACCTTTATAGATATTAATATATAGGTTATTAAATCCATTTCCTATAGTGTATATCTCTAATCAATCCGGAATTCTCCTTTTGTGACTTGTAATCTTCTTACTAAAATATTGAAGTGATACTTTGTCATCTCAGTCTGAACGAGATTGTTTGCTTTTTTAGATAGGAACTTTACTCCTTTTATTGCTATGTCATCTATTGTGATATTTTTTTTCTGTTAATTTTATAATTAATCGCCATAAAAAGGTATAGACTGCATTAGTCCTGACGTCATTTTGGTGCCAAACAAATCCAAACTCCGAGAAGCACTGCTTAAATGTAACATCATGGCACATTAGAGTTAAATATACTGTAGAATTAAAAAATTCGAGAGGTCTAGATGCCGACTGCTGCACTTATGAAGGGATATCCCCTGGGATATCCAATGTTTGGCACCAGAACGTAGGAAACCCCAGTCAAATGACGTCACACTAATGCGGTCTATGGGCCTCGTCTTACGATCATCTATAGATTATGACAACTGATAACAGTGGTTGTCCCCCGACTACAGTAGCGCTATCTTACAATTACCTGATGGATGATGGCGGAACTAGCAATCACTCTGTGCCCTATAGGTCTCTTTTCTGAGTTCTTTTGATAAATTTTTCTAAACACTCCCATGTTTATCAGTCACTCCTAGATGATATTTAACAAATGCTAAAATGGGTACTTAACTCAGGAATCAACCCATGGTGTTCAAATGTCACAAACACAGTCTCGATTCTACAGTTTAGGTTTTGGGACACATAAACCCCTGTTTTTCCCACCAGCGCCTTACTGCAGCGCCCCCCAGTGGTGACGGAGCAAGCGCGTTGACAGGGGGCGTGTGACCCCCGGCGTCTCCGCTAGGGGCGCCACCGTGCCCCCGGCCTATCACCAGGCGGGGTGCTGAGAGCAGGGCTGGTGACTGTGACCCCTCACTGTGACCCCTCACTATGACCCCCTGAGGTGACTTCATATCTTCATAGTCCTACAAGCTTTGAAGTCACACACACGCGTGCATCTGTGATGGTCGTGTTTCTCTGTGATGACAGTTTGCCTATTTTCCAAGGAAGTCCTTAGTTTTTTTGGTTGTTTTTTTTTTTTCCTAATTTTCTGTCTTTGTATAATAATATTGAATTGGATAAAGGGCAGTTCAAACCTCTCCCCCCCCCACCCCCCACACACACACATACCCCAGCCATGGCAGATTACAATGTGTTTTCCATGACTCTCTGAGGCAGTTGATTCCACATTTAAACTCTAGCAGAAAGCTAACGGCCTTCAAACCACCGTTTGGTGGTATTGATGATGCCCCATTCACACTGTGCGACTGGAGGTACCTGCGAGCGCCTAGCCCCACAATGCGCACAGTGTGAACTGCACTTCCTGCTAGTCTGAGACTGGGCGTACTAGGTACCTCCAGTCGCAACCATTTTGAATATCAAACACGTTTGATATTTGGTACCACGAGTCGCCGATGACAGTTTGCCTATTTTCAAAAGAAATCCTCAGGTTTTTTTTCAGTTCATAATTTTCTTGTGAGTGTAACTGATGTTTCCTGTTTATATTAGTATTCTCTATTTCTCCTTTTCCATCTATGCTATGTAGCCCTAGGTAATGTATTATCTTTAGAAATCTGTAGTACCGCAATTTTGTGAGCAACAAGTTTCACTTCAAGGTTATATAATGATCATATCCATTAACTCATCTTATAACTCACTGCCATCACTAAGATCTAGAGACCTTGCACTGTACTTGTAGTTATTATTTGTACACTATAATATGCAGACAGATTATATCACTCAAGAGGGCCAGAACGGAAGAAAGGTTCCAAGGCGAGTTTGGAGATTTGTATGCAAATTTAACCCTAATAAAATCCATTCAAATAGATAAGTTAATTTAAAACAAAATGAAAAACATTGAATTGCACCCAATTCAAGGCACCAATAGATAGTAGTTCAAACCTCCCCACACGCACCCCAGTAATGGCCAATCGCCATTTTTCCATTTTTTCTCAGTCTCTCGGAGGCAGTAAATTCCATATGAAGATTTTTTCCTCTCTGTTTTTCATAACCCCAACTGACATCTCTGAGGGCTCATTCATGGAAGAATGGTTATGTTGAATAAAGTCTAGATACAAAGATAAGTTTTCAATATATTCTACACACTTGGTAGAATTAACATCAACGGGCATGTGTGTGTGTGTGTGTGTGTGTAGGTGTGTGTGTGTGTAGGTGTGTGTATGTGTGTTTGGAATTTTAATTAGAGTTATTTTCTACAATATTTTTTCACTAGGATTAACATTGAGTGACTGTATTTAATGGGGCTCGGCATGAAATATTTTTTTACCTCACCCCTGGTATTTTTCCCCATATAAATTTAACATTGGAAAATTGTATCCAATGCCCATGAAGTATCCAAGACAAATATCCAATGGGAGATTATGACACAAGGATTAGCCCATTAGTCAATATAAAGGGTGAGAAATTCAGAAACCTATTTAAGTTTAGGGTCAGAGCTCGATCCCAGTCTGAGTCGCGGCATTACCATTCGCCTCTCCTAGGGAGATAATGGTGGGAATATCTTTATCTGTCCTGCATCATTCTTATCTCCTACATGGAGGTAACACAACCATTATTTACCATCAAGAAGCCAGCTTTCAAACCAAGCCATTAGTTTTGGCATCCTTCCCGTCACTAATCTCAACCACCATCCTCCATCATCTCTTCTTTCATAAAGAAGATGCTGTATTTTGTATTGGGTATGAATTAGACTTGCCTCAGTCCCTGTGTACTCCCTACCTCTCCCTGCCTGCCTACCGCCACTGCAGGCACTACCCATATAAGATCTCACACTCTCTAAGTGGTATCATTTACTCTCACTTTTTTTAAAACCAAAATCAAATTAGTACCCCATGCCCTCCTCCACCCTCGAGTTACCAAAATGCCATAAAGTTGAAGCAAGAATATCATAACGAGTAGTGACTTTATGAGTGGTGCCAATCTCTCATAAGATCTCACACTCTCTAAGTCGTATTCTGTATCTATAGGAGAATAATTCTTAACGAACTAGGCTTAGAGCCTTGAGAATCCACTGGCCTGCCTCCCGTACTAAAGACGTACATCAATGCAACCCAAAGATTCCTATAATCTCAATGATGCCATCTAGCGGGAATACTGTGTGCCAGTGGATTCTCTAGGCTCTAAGCCTAGTTCGTCAAGAATTCTTCTCCCAAAGAGCGTAGTGAGAACCTTGTACAGAATACCACTTAGAGAGTGTGAGATCTTATGAGAGGGGTGTCGCACGCCGTCCTTACCCATCCCCCTACACTTCCCTCTGCCTGGCTGATACATTCCTCACACATTGTAAGTATTTTAATCATTCAATGTATGTTTATAATCAATGACTCGAGCCAGTCTAGTTATGAATCAAAATCTATACCATATGAGAATAACAGTTGGACTGTGCATGTGGTTGTGATATCAAGTGATATGAGGAAATGGAGTTTGTTGTTTGTGTTACAATGTGACCCTGACATGTCCGACATGACACATTACACGTGACACACACGTCACACATACGTCACACACACGTCACACATGTCCCCTGCAGCGTCTCACACGTCACGTGACATACTGCCACCGATCATCTCCACCCGAGCTACAAACCCATCTTCTTATCTTTTTTTACCACTTTTATAGTTTGTGATAAGTGGCAAGGCTCAGTTCAAATGACGTTCACTACGAGATGGACAAATAATCTCTCGAGGGGAGCGTCATTTGTCAACGTGTCTCTGTGCTACATCGATTTGCCGTGATGTCTGCGTTTAAACAGGCATACCCTACAATGTACAGTGGTGCCTATGGTCATTTATAGATATTGACATATTTTTGTTAATTAAAAAAAGCATAATATACAACAAAAGTATTCGCAGAAATAGGCAGGATCGTATGATCTTTCAAGGTTGGTTTTATAATCTTATGATAAATAGTTTTCAAGTGAGATATTCCATATTTAATACAAAAAAAGAAAAAAAAAAAGAGAGAAGAGGTTGTATAATGTACCTGCTACATATATTATACAGCCTCTCCTTCATTTTCATTTGGAAGTGGTCTCCTTTCGGCATTGAATTTCTGTAGGCACATCATCCCATTATCATTTCCCTACATGGTGAAGTAGAGTGATGATGACGGCTCATCCAAATTAGTGGAGTATTGTTTATCTACGATTCGAGCACAGTTTTGTATTTATCTCAACCCTTTTACAGACATTGTGTTTTCTCCACGTTGGTAGAAGAATCCTAACTAGCGTACTAACATTCTTACCTGTAAAATGATATTTACAATAATACAATACTAGATCACTTAGTCATCAAATACAGTTCTATTTCTTCTTGTTAAAGTTCCCTCATCATCCCACATCATCTTCCTTAAATCATGACGTAGTATTGTCACTTCATGTTGGTGATCGTTGCGTATGACTTTTTGATGTTATTCCTATGGCTGGACTTGTTCCAGGGGTGAGATGAATAAATTTACTTTATTCCTAATATTAATTCCTCGATTCATCATTCTGTATGCCTTTGGAAATAATTAGCTTTGCTCATGGACAGCCATTAATAATACTAATTATGCCAATGTCTACGGATGTAACAAATTGATTTACTTTATCAATGGGATAACCAGAGCTAGGCTAGAGGTCATTGTATATTACTTCATAGTAACAAGCAGACATTGCAGCAGAGGTATAAAACATCCACATTACATGTCTTTGTTACATAGAGTCAAATAATGTTAGGTAGAACAATATCAGAAGCTTTCCAGAATCTTACAAAAGATGGAATTATATTCATATCAATATATTCATTGCATATCTATGATTGAATGGTATAAAGGCATATGGGACAATTCGACTAGAAAATTAAAAAGCTAGTGAGGAGGCAAGTACAACACAACTGCTGTCCACGTTCGGTTTGATTTAGGCTTTTTTTTTAACAATAGTTACAACGTGTCGGCGTCTGAGTGGCCTTTTTCAAGTAGAAAATTAAATGTTGAGTATGATGATCTTAAGATGCTGTAGAGCACATATCTAACTTTGATACTAGGGATCACGATGCTATTTTTTTTTTATTTAGAGATTGATAATATAAGTATATTAAACTAAAATATGTAGTAATATTAAAAGGACATTATATAGCAAATGCCTAGTATTATACACATGACTAACAAAAAAAAAAGCTATAGCTCTCCGGGTTTCATTGATTTCCTTATGTACGGGATGAACATCCATCTAATAAAACAATATTTCAAAAGAAGCGGACATTGGCGGAACTAGAGGGGAATACAAAGTTACCAGCAGGTGAAGCTAGATGTCGCCCTGCAGCTACTTTGTAGGCGCATGCGCTGACCGTGGCAGGAACTCACTTCCGGTGAACTCCTTTTGAAGGCGGATGTGTCTTTCCGTGCTTCTCCTTGTCCATCCGGAAGTTAATCATGGTTTCTACAGCATCTAACACACTCTACCTTTACCTGTTCACTATCTATACTTACCGTCTTATCCTGTCTTCTTTTCTATATGATGGTAATTATATAGCATACACTCCCTAACCTTTAACAACTGCACATCATCCACCGTGTAACAATACTACGGCAGGCAGCGCAGCAAATTGTGACGTTTGTATATCAAGCCTATGTGGTTATTTTTTGTTTAAATATGTAAAGCTACTAGTAATTCACGAATCTTAATATTAAGTTTCTGATAGTTTACAGACTTACTGGCTGCACCCGGGTAAATTGTTCATACAATATCTATAATCATGCGATGTTGGCATGCCACTTGTCTAGAAAAGATGGATAATGAAAACAATATAGACTGGTTTCAGATAAAATCGGCTGTATGCTCCTCGGAATTAACCTTGCGCAATATCCTCGGAGCATATATATATATATATATATATATATATATATATATATATATATATATATATATATATATATATATATATGACCGCTCGTATCTGAAACCAGTCACTATTGTGTTAAACATGCTCATATCCACATACACACTGTACTATAAGGTCATGAGGGTGGGGGCACAGCTCACGATGGGGGACATATCTTAAAAGGTTATCACTCGAGATCTGCAACTGGTGCTTGAAGACGGGCTAAGAACATTATCTATGCTATAATGGTCCCTGGACACCTTATCCTCATACTAATTGAGCTACGAGTGGTGGATGAGGGTATGGAGGTATGGTCTGTATGTAAAGTGATGGCACTCTGCACATACCACCAATGCTGAAGTATGTACAAAAGTGTTGGGTTTTTTGGGTTTTTTTTTTAAAGGATGATTGTTTTGTTGGGATATCGGTCATGTTGAATGATGTCGATAGCAGAGGCAAAATTTGATGCCAGTAACATAATTTTCTTCAATGTATTTTCAACAAATACCCATTTTCTATTTAATATGGGAAAAGTTCATGTTTAGGGTTTTGTCTTGCTTTTTTTAAATGCACTGAAATACATTTTTGACTGTACCTAGAGTGACCACAATATATGTGTTTTATCTACCTTTGTATATTCATGTAATACATCGTCGATTAAATGATATACGGAAACAGGGTTACTGTGGCTGTACGTGATAAATACGCGGTAAAATTGACGATGAAAAGAAATGGGTAGGAGCGGGTCGTGTGTGTAGGATATACTACCACAGGTATATAATGTTATGTGAATAACATGTATGTCAGATTGTATCTTTAATGCAATTTGTTCACCAAGCATATGATACAAAAGATCAACAACTCGGTTGTTCTGAGAAATGTTCATTCTCCTATTAATTTCACAGTAATGGCCATGTATCAATGTACACTGCCGTATAGATAAAATAAAAAAATTCAAGGTAATTGTAATTTAGACCAGAACGATAAACCGATCAAATATACTAAAAGAAACCGTGAATTCTATAGCGCTAAACTAAATTGCCTGTACACAATATTCAATGATTGAAAAATTCCTCATAAACAAACCCCAAACCACCTTGATAGATAGAAACCAATCCCGATACGCACATACCAAAACCCTATCACCGAAATGATCCCCAGAATCATGAAATATTCAGGAGTCCTGGTATTTCCTCTCTCGGAGCATCCTCGTTATTCTCCTGTCTGTAAAGCAGGCCTCTCAATCATGGCGGCTGCACGCGAGCCCGTTATTAATTAGTAATCACGTCAAATTACCGCCACTCACAGTGGGCAGGTCGGGCGAGTGTATTCGTGGGCGGGGTTTGATCGAGGACGGTCGTCATTTTTTGGGGTTTTTTTTATTTTTTTTTTTTTTTAGAATTGTTATCCGTGTGAGCGGTCACTGTCGGACGTCTAGACGCCTCACCTCTCTGCACCGGGCCCATGGAGTTGTCCCTATGCCTTCACTGCCATATAAGGAATATTGAAGGCATGGATTGACCCAGCAGCCAACACTGCATGAAAACCATCATTTTACATATTACATGTATGCGCCGGGCGTATATAAGTAAGTATTTTGCGTCTACAAGGTCGTCTTAATCCCTGTGTGTATACACCTCATCTGTGGGCGTATATAAGCGTCCAGTGAACAGGGCTTCACTGAGAGCGGGCGGGGGGAGGTGGCGGGGGGTGGGGGGGCGGGTTGGAGGTCTTCCTACTGAGGACACCTGTACGTCTACCAACACAAAGGGGCGGGAGGGGGCGGGGGCAGAGGGTATTTTCTCTCATATACGCCGGGTGTGAAATACAGCCAAGACGCGTCTGTCGTATATAAGGCCTGGGCGTATATATATGAAAACAAATCAACATTCAGCCAATACATGCACTTCCGTGATGGCATATATATGAATAAAACGGTGGTTATCATGCAGTGCAATGAGTGCATTCAGAGCAAACCACGACCTTCACCCTGACCTACTTACATAATGTTAACAGACTGGTCACCTCTCTGCACTAGTTGCACTCTCCCAGCAGATCTTCCGTATAGCTATAAGACCGTTTCCATTGGCTGACGATGAAGATTTTTTGTGTTCTCCTAATATCCTATTTACATTGGTCATATACCGATATACAGTCAGGAACCACCGACGGACCTTCAGCATTGCTGACGCGAAATGAAAATAATAAACATTTTCATTTCGTAACATGCGTAGTCTAAGATTATGTAAAAACAAACTTAAGCAAAATGTTCACTTTATGAAGCCTTTTCTGAGAATAAAAGAGCGATGCTCAAATAAATAAGGCTAGTCGGGGTTAGTGGTGAAGCCCTAGTGAAATGAACACATATTGTCCTAGGGCTGAATCATGTTCCTGACGCTATCGTTCCTATCGTTTGTGTGCTAATAGTAAACTAAACAAGTAACTCCAAGATTTTGAGCTGGGCGACTGGATATCTGTCTCCGGCAAAGGTGTCGCTATGGATGTTTTCAGCGATGTTTGCTGAGGGAGATGGTACCGGTTGTCTTAGGAGTTCTCCACCAGTGTTACTAGTATATGTGAGGATAGTTAACTACATGAGTGACTCCAAGGCTGTCGGGTGTCCTTGTCTGGCATAGGTGTCGCTATGGATATTTTCAGTGATGTTGCTAGCGTCCTTGAGAGAGATGGAACTGGATAGACTTGGGAATTCTCCACCAGTGTTACTACCGTGTGTATGGATAGTGAACTGAATGAGTGACTCCAAGACTTTGTCCCGTAACAAGCTTTATTGCTGGTGCTACTACAAATGGACTGGACTCAATTGCCAACTGAGCGGACTGTCCAGTGATACATCTAGATCAAGGTTATATGCTGGCTCCGTGTTTACCGCATGGGGGCGACCGTGTTGATCGTAACTAAGGGGTCGCCTCCTGTGTCCTATTACATTGAGCCAATATATTTCTAGATATGTTATCCTATGGTTGCTGAAGTTGATCCCTATTTGTTTTATTACAAATAGAGGAGCTATCTTGGTGATTAAACCACTATCAACAAAAACATGTGGGCTTGTTTACTGTCCGGCCCGTTCATCCTACCACTCGTATCGTAGTTGGACAGAGATGATACTGATACCGATATGATTGATTTAGAAGTGTAATTAGTTTTGTTGTTTCTCCTTTAAATTGATTACTTCATCATTGGTTGTGATGCCAAGAGCAAGAAGTTAGCGATGGTGATTTTACACCATATCAGGAACAGAATCTGTACTCACTATGTAAAAGATCAGAAACAATTGTGTAAAGCGTTAATACTCTAAGGCGACTGAATTCTCATAAGAATTATGTGCGATACCATAAGACTATGCGACAATAGCGATTGACACTGCGATGATGCAAATATGTGCGAACGTGATAAACACATTTGACAATTTCACATATGACAAGTTAAGGGGGGCGTCCACCAACCACGACAAGGCTACAACAATTGGTTCCCGACAAGGTCCACAACTGGCCTACGACTGGAGGCCTTGTCGTGGTTGGTGGATCCCAGTTCACGACAAGAGTCTACGACAAGGCCATGACAAGGCCACGATTGGAAGCTTGTTGGGGGCCTTCCGACAAGGCTACAACAACATTGGGCATGTTCAATTTTTCCCATGGCTGCACCCTTGTGGTGGAGTGTCATGGTGTGTCGGCGGAGCGTGTTGCAGAGGTCTACGATAGGAAATTTTCGTGGAGCGTGCACTTCCCAACATGCCCTGACAATGCTGTCGTAAAGCCCCCCTTCTTACGACAAGGCTGCGACAAGGTGCCGATTGGAACTTTCTTGTCAGCGCTTGTCGAAGCCTTGTCGTGGTGGTGGACACCACCCTTACAGACCTTGTGACTGCACATCACCTGATTATGTCGGATTATGCAATTTGGCATCACCTGATGACTTTTTGACATGCTTTGATGCCGGCGACCGTTTTAATCCAGCTGGAATTAGTTGACTAGACAGGTGGCGATTAATCACTGAGGTGCATTTCTAAAATAAGGCATCTAGTGTAAATGCTAGAGGAAATTCTTGGGCCGACGACTTTAATGGTAAAGATTCCAAAATCAAGCACCACCCTCATGACTACCGTCACTTTATTTTAAATATATCTAGTGTAAATGCTTGGTAAGATGTATATTGAGTGTAAATTCTAGAATTTCATTTTATGAATTGGAACCAGATTTCTGACAGTTCCTTCCTCCCAAACATACTCCAGCCGATACATCAGACCAGTAATAGTCACACCTCAATTCCCATCTATTATCCAAAAAAAATAGAAATAAAACCTACGTATATATGCACCCTTTCAACCTTGGACCACCTCCGGGGCGATACCCTCTTTAGGAACATTTATAAGTATGCAGGCTGCCGGGGAAGTAGAATTCACACCTGTGTTCGTGGGCAGTGAGGTGTGATTCGGGGTGTGTCTGTGGGTGTGAGAGAGCGTGACGGTACCAGGTGAGGTGTGAACAGGTGTGAACAGGTGTGACGCCCACCGGGACCCCCTACGATGCCCCTTGCCACAGGTGTACTGTAAGCACCCCGGGGGGTCGTTTACACCCCAGCCGTTGTACCTCAGGGGGTGGGTCATAGTGCCCTCACCTAAATGCCCTTTTGAAGGGCCTCCTCAGGGTTATCACCAGATTTAGGAGTTCTACCTCGCATGTACTGCCCCTCCTTTAGCGGTACACAACAGGCAACAAATACTGCCGTACCTTCTAATCAGTCTTCCCATCAAGGAAAACGGAAACTCCCACAAAAATACCCCCAGACGAGAGGCTTATCGGTGTAGGCATACACCATGATACCATTGAGTATTTCCAGCAAGCATGTGAGCGAAAGATATTTGAGAAATTTTGTTTTGAGAATTCGGAGGGTATTTTGAAAAGGTGTTTTCACTAATATTGGCAATGAGGCATTTGGTTGGTATGGTTCAGGGCAGGGGTTAATTTGGTATGTAAACAAGGGAGCATGTGAAGTGCCACTTTCACTCGTGTGGGGGCGCTGGGGTATGCGGGCAGGTGAGACCCAGAATGCATCTGGCTCGTCTGCATGCTACTTCTTCCCATGCCATCCTAGAAACAAACGTGCTGACATGTTCTGAGCTTTATCTCACACCTGGTATTTTTCTCCATAGACTCAACATTGGGAACTCGTTCTCCATGACCCGGCGAGTATTGCAGTCCGTTCTCCATGGTCTATATCCTGTGTGTCGTCCATTCTTTTAGTGTGTACAGGGGTGAGATAAATACAGAAAGCAACTCGTTCTGGTCAAAGTTCTTGTTCTCCAACTCGTTTGAAAGCTACATGATATTCACTCAGCTGTAACCTTGTTCATGCATGAACAGGACGACTTTGACCAAAACGTGTTGGTTTCTTCTTTAGACCTTGCCATCCGATTTCTACCAGGTCAGGAAAGCAGGGACAATATTGTGTGAAAGTAGGTCGCAAGACCAGGTTTTCAAAATATTGGATTTACACGTATATATGGTAGAGGGTAGTGTTACGACCAAGGCCCAAGATATTTTGATTCATTTGGTATAGAGTCCGAATTCTGAACAAATATATGATGTATTTTGTAAAAAAAAAAAAAGTCGTGCAATCATATCCTGAGAAATATCTATGTACATGGGTACAGGATAGATCTTACAACCAAGTCCAGTCTCCCGAAAACATTGAATATAGTCAAGCGAGGTTAATTTATGACGGAATGCAAATTCAGAAAGCATAGTTAACGAAATAAGAATAATACTCCGAGGACCTTGCTTTTTGATTTTACGAAAACAAACATATTTTGTAAACTTTTTTTAACATTGCCCAATTACTAAGTAGTTTCCTTTAGTTTCTTCCTTAAATTAAACACTATTGCTCAACACCACTCTATATTCTGTTTAACTGTTCAGAACAACCCTTAAGTAGACTCCATTTGCCACAAACTACCTTCAACGCCTCTCATCTACTCTGTATAATTTACACATTTCCACAGCGACTGCCTTGATCCTTAAACTGACTTAAGGGCAAGTATCCCATTCCTTCCAATCCCCCTCCAACTCTGCCTCCACTCCACTCCAACTATATCGTGGCACAAGCCTGTCTCTCGATAGGGAAATCTACATGTCGAAAATAGTCACATTTGTTTATGGATATCCAAATAAACATAAAGGGCATATAGTGATAGACAGTTAGGTCATCCTTTGTAAGGACATTATAAGATAGAGCTACTATAGTTTATCATATATAGTTACTCAAATGATAACCAATCAGGTTTTGGGAAGATTTCAAAACTGCTAATATTAGATGGGGATTTTCATGGACTGACAAATGGCAAATGACCTATGTGTAGAGATCGGAATAATCGGATATTGGCGTAAATACCTGTATCCACTGCAAAAAATAAAGTAACAGAAATACATCGATCAATATATTGAGTGATATATACGTGTTTACGCCGAAACTATAGTTTAGTGTAGAAGTGCTTAGTTATCCAAAATGGCAGGTTATGGATAGTGTATACTGATTTACAAATGTTATATATTTTGTGATGCATAAAATCTTTTTTTTCTGAATTTGTCTAAGGGTCTTTGTTATCATAGACATATCAATACTTACAGCAAAATAACAAAATTTGGATAATATAAAGTTCAGGATTAAGCTATCGTAAGGCCAGGCGTCCACCTACTACGATATGGCTCCGATATGGTATACGATGGACCTCCCAATAAAAAATCAAAATCGCGTCGGAAGGTCACCTAATATCGGGGCAGTTGACCACGTTTCTGCGATTAGACACCGATAAAAATCCTATACAATGTGTGGTGGATTGGCTTGTCTAGACATATGTCTACGATTTTGCACCTTCCCGATATGGCACCGATTTTGACATTTTGTATGGGTGCCATATCGAGAGGTCTACGATTCTATCGTAGTAGGTGGACGCCGGGCCTTATTGTGAAGCTAATGTTTCTACTTCAAAAAGATGGGACTGGACAGTATTGCTAGTGCCTGCATGTTTTTAATCTTCCGGATGCTCCATAGAAAGATTTAACTTTTGTAAATATAAAAACTGAACCGCTTAGAGAAAGTCGGTATAATAGGTATCTACAGCTGAGATAATGCTCTATTTGAAAAAGAATAAAAATTGTTTTATTGGTTATATGAACAATTTGTCAGTCTTGTTTTGTGTTTGTCTATAACTCTAAACTGTACATTTTGAGAAAATGGAGAAACTGAAAGATTCGTTCCGTGCCTGTTTATAACATCATGCTCTCGGCACAAGGCCCACCCATAACGTACACAGTGGCTGTGAGCTACAATTACGAGTTACGATTATTACCAGACATAATGTGCCCCCAGACGGCCACCAGACGGCGCCACTGAGCTGCTCATTAATTCATGGCCGTCACAGAGCAGTTCAGCATCGCGCCACCGACACTCTTAACCCTACCTGTTCACCCTACTTGTTCACCCTACTTGTTCACCCTACCTCTTAACCCTACCTCTTAACCCTACCTCTTAACCCTACCTTTTAACCCTACTTCTTAACCCTACCTGTTCACCCTACCTGTTCACCCTACCTCTTAACCCTACCTCTTAACCCTACTTCTTAACCCTACCTCTTAACTCTACCTCTTAACTCTACCTCTTAACCCTACCTCTTAACCCTACTTCTTAATCTACTTCTTAACCCTATTTCTTAACTCTACTTCTTAACCCTAACTATCCTATTGATGCATGTGGCACCTCTATGTCTTCAGGAATTCTCAGAAATGATATTGATTACTGAAAGAAATTGTTAACAGAATGAGACCAAAATATATGTTCCTAAGAAATATATCAGGGTCACATTCGGCCATATAAACCGAAATCGTGAAAGATGATGCTATAGAAAGACAAGATCTTGAATCGTTCTAGATGATAGATTGTCATTCTCGTGCAGTTGTGCGTCCAGTTTTGTGTGGTTTAAAAAAAATAGTTTTTGTGTAGGTGTGTGTGTGTGTGTTGTTTTCTTGTTTCTTTTCTTTTCGGGGGTTCTCATTAAAGGCGTTGCATCGAATCCTAAACTCGGCTTCTGGGGGCGATCGTCATTTGGAGCGTTTGTATTGTGCAAGGTGAGGGATTGAAAGGGTTAAACCACAGAGCAGCTCACTTCATTAGTGAGCCCTACACAACAGCCATCTACCGCGATGCACGCCAGCTATTGAAGCCAGCCGGCGATTAATTCCCTCGTGTATGAGCTTTGACTCAGGAACTTTCCTATCAAGGCCAAACATGTGACACATGACAGCGAAATGTGCATCGGATGCATAGAAACTGCTCAGAATTCATAAATTGGATATTAGGCTCAGATGAGATTCTGAATTTTGTTCCACCGTGCCGTAACCTAAGCCGGGAGTCTGGGCCTGGAGACTGATCCCTCATCTCAGCCGTGAACGTCTTCAATCCCGATAAGTAGGTTTAATCTGACTGGAGGATTAGCGACGGTAGCCTGCAGACTGTAAAGTACCTCTCACGTATCGTCCCCCGAAGTCTCGTTCGTTGAGCTGACGAGATGCTCAGGAGCGCTCCAGACACAGACCTCGCTAGACGTGCTCAGGTCTTTGATTATGAACATACATTGAGGGATTAAATGGGGTGTTCCACTGGACCGACGGTAGCCGATTCTGTAGCCAGACCATCGCCGATTATTATCGGATGCCCTAGAATTTCTCAAATCTTTGAAAATGGTCATTTATTAAACTATTATTATCAGAATTAAATTAATTACAATACGTGAGCTTCCTCTTAAGGGCCCAGGAACAATTGATCGGGTGAGAAATCGGCCTGGTGGATTTTGCCCTTAAGACAAATAGACCCTTTTCCACAGGCTGGTGTCGCACCTTATCTGGTTGGTCACGCAATGCCTGCAGCCAAACAACACCTGGGAACGTATTCTTTTATATTGGATCACTAGGTGTGTGAGGGTAATACATTCATGATACCCGAATATATCATTTCCATAGAAGTATCAGCGATTGGATCGTATTGTATGGTATTCCAGCTCCAATTTGATGTGTCATACATGCAAATCACCTCATTGCTACTTTAAATTTACCTTAGTTAACACAGGGACACCAAAACTGGATACACACTAATACATTGCCAAGCCTAGCTATAATATGCTTACCCTTTTCCAAATCAATACTAAGATAGTTATCAACTATGAAGGTTAGACAGCCAATACTCGTTGATACAATATGCTTGTTAGTTCCAGCAATTTAATCTGTCAACAAAAAAAACTCCTGCTATGACACCCACCGTTCACACTTGCGGTGTGATTGCTGTGTGTGTCTATAGGCATATGGCTGGACTCGGCCGTGTTTGTCCCAACGGAGGCCTAATTAACCAACATACCGTTAGGTGGCGTTGAATGGCAACACCTGTATTCTAATATTTAAGGTTCCTCTCACTGGCTCAGGAATTAAACAGTGTCAACCAGGCCAAGGGGAGTGTACGGGGAGAGGTAAGGGCCGTGTGCCGTGACAGAAGGCATGGAGGTAGAGGCGGGTAGCACACACTCACACAGGGACTGAAGCCAGACTATAACCTCTCCTCTAAGCCTCTCATACACATCCTTCCCTAGACTGTTACAGATCTGCCATAATGCATCCACTGCTATATTGCACATACATTCTATACTGGCAACAAATGGTCTGCTCATCATTTATGAATATGCGTGGGATTGTAAAACTAGAAACAAATGATATATGCATCATTGATGAATGAGCATAGAATTACAAACAGATTATAATTAAATTGGGTATTTTTCAGTATAGTAATAAAACGATGTTCCTGTAAACGTAAAAATTTCGATCCGAACTCGGGCCCTAGCACGTTTTCAACGAGGTGTATCTCGCCAAAATGGGGAGGTCTCATAAATAAAGGATATTTTTCTGTAACTCACTTGATACCCAGCCAAACTTCCATTTCTACCATTACCTTCATAGTGTTACTATTGGGTGTGAATGAACAACTCCAAGGCTTCGTCCCATTACAATCTTTATTGCTGGTGTTACTGCAATGTGCTACACTAGTCGGACTGATGAGAATACATTGAGATCACGATTATATGCTGGCTCCGTGTTTACCGCGTGGGGGCGACCCTGTTGATTGTAACCAACACGGTCGCCTCCGGCTACATAGAGCTAGCTCGGTCAGTTAGGCCAAGGGATAGAATCTGTATGTTTCACATACCGACATTTTGGAACGTAACAATAGGGATACTGACGCTCAGGCATGCTGACACGTATACAGTAAAACCCTGCATAAGCGGCACCCTCCGTTCTGAGCCAAAGTGTCCGCTTATGCGGGGTGTCTGCTTACTTGGGGTTTTCACGTTTCCCCGGGCCAATATACAACTGCTTTATACCGTTAAGTAGTGGAGACAAGGGGGGTGGGAGATGTAAAATCCATTTCTCAATACTTTAATTGGATCAGAAGTTATTAAACTTTGAATTATAACATTGTTTTCTAAGAGTATTATCAAACACACTCATAAAAAAACACAGATTGATCTATTTTTGGTAGGGTGTCCATTGGAGGTGTCCGCTTACACGGGGTGCTAGGCCTTTTCGTACTGAGATAACTGTCCGCTTACGCGGGGTGACCGCCTACGCGGGGTGTCCGTTTGGTGGGGTTCTACTGTATATGAGAAATTCCATGTTGTGTGCATCTCAAGCCGCATCAGATCATATTATTTTCCATTTTCCTGGTAGAATTAACTCCGTTAACACCGTTCTCTAAATCACTTTTCACTCTAATAACAAAGTGTCAGACTTTGTTCTGGATCAATATTGTTTCCGTTTTTTTCACAACTACGCTTCCGATGAGTTTTTGTCTTTAATGACCATGTTGTATTTGGTATCCGCAGACAATTAGAACGCTATATTTAGCCTGGAAACCGCTAGGCGTCATTTAAAATTGTTATGTGCAGAGCGAACAACGCGCATTTATTTCACCACAGCAAAATGTCTCCGTGCATCTTGATACTGCGATATTCATCTCAATATTAACCCTTTAGGGACGAGGCATTTACGGGCCAAGGGCATCATTTCTCAGAAATGTACAAATTCGTTTTTAACAAGGAAATAATGGAGCAATATTTATCAAATTTTCACAGAATGTAGGTCTCACACCGTCATTAGTATTTCTATTCAGAAAGAAATAGAATATTTAGGAATATATGTACCGTATCACATGATTGAAAACTGAAATTATGAGTTTGACAACTATGTGCTCATCCCCTAGCAATGTTGAAAAAATGTATTCCCTTGTTCTTATTGCCAAGGGACTCGGGGAAGAAAGCATTATTCAATTTATCAAAATACTAAATGCTACGATTTTGCCTGAGCTCCTGATGAAATCGTAAGGCCAATCGGCGTGTATCGGATCGCAGTGGGTGCACAGTCTCACTTTTATTGATGAGATAAATTCCAAAGACTGGGGGGACCTTCATTCCTCTGAAATCTGATAATCCTATACCATTTCTAGCAGGCTCCATAGACCCAACGAGTATGGAGTATACTCGTTAATATACCACACCAACGGATACCGGTCACAATGCAGGCAGATATTTACACAGAGAGCAATCTCGTATTGCCCGCCAAAATGGGTAGGTCTCATAAACCGTGCGATATCCGAGGGATGCAAGACAGGGGGCTGTCAACTGATAGGAATCTTGATTAGATTGTGATCGTCATGGTGGTTATGTAGGGGCAAGGGTGTATGTGTCAGGGGCGGATCATGTGTGTATGCACGGGTAGGGGTGTGGAATCACTCTCCTAGCACACTCTCCTAGCATAGATCTACTTCCTGCGGCAGCTTGTATCTATGCACTGGCCTCGCTGTCTCGGAGAAAATCTGTCCGATATGCCAGTTTTTATATGTCCCATATTTTCAGTGTTTTGGGGGGTATTTTTGTGTGTTCTACTTATAAATAGAGATGAACATATTTATATGGTAAATAATATACACTCATTTCTATTATTTGTTATTTCAAACCAGACATAGTCTTAGGGATTACCTCCTGCAGTGGAAATTTCCTCATGTGTTATTGGGTTTTGCCTTATTAACAAGACCCATGTGCTCTTTTAAAGGGGCAAGATAACCAATTGGGGATTCGTATCTTAAAGTAGTTTAAAGCTGAAAAGAAATACAGCTGGATTATCTGTGAAGCTCATTTAACAATTCCTATATCACACAACTCATAATATATCAGTTGTTTGAGTTTCATAACTTTTGACAGTTGCCTTGTTTTGAATCTGAAATATTAGCTGGTTTCCCCTAACTTTAGTAGCTGCCCGGGGAACCAGCATTGGGTTCAGGGAGAGATTAATGAGCGCTGGCGTGAAGGATCTGCTTGGAGAGTGGTGTAGAACAGGTGTGGGGTGTGCTGCAGGGTTGGGGTGTATATCACGGGGGGAGGTAAGAGTCAAACCGTGAAGGGATCTAATATCGAGTTTGGACTGATACACACCTATCGTGGGGCTTTCCCCCCTGAGGGCATCCTTGTGGTAACTTTATGACCCTGTCACCAATGCTCCTTGACTGTCAGAGTCACTACGTACCCCTGTATGTCTTCCCCATTCAATAGGCCTTTTTCCATAGGTCGGTGTCGCACGTTATCTACTTGGATACGCAATGCCTGCAGCCAAGCATACCCCTGGCAACGTATACTTTAGCATTAGAGCACTAAGTATATGCAAGTAATACGTTTATATTACCCGTGTATATTATTTCCAGAGACTTAATAATGATTGCATCGTATTCTATGGTATTCCAGCTCAAATCTGGTATGCCATACATGCATATTGCCTCAATAATACTTTAGATATAGTAGAGATAACATAGGATCACTGAAATTGAATACACCTTAATACATTGGCAGGCCTAGCTATCATATGCTTATCTTTCTCCAAGTTAAAACCAGAACAATTATCAACTATAAAGTTTAGACAGTTCAGACTCTTGATACAATACCCTAGTTTGCTCCAACAATTTAATCTGTCAAAAAACAACACTCCTGTAATCACACCCACCGTTCACACTTTAGGTGTGATTACTGTGTGGCTCTATGGGCATGTGGCTGGAGTCGGCCGTGTTTGTCCGAGCAGCCGCGTTACTACACAGCGGCCCGTTAGGCGGCGCTGAACGGCAACACCTGTATTCTCACACCCATCCTTACCTGCTACAGGGGCTGTCGGTGCACCCCTCTCATAAGATCTCACACACTCTTAGTCGCATTCTGTACTCTCACTACCCTCTATGGAGAAGAATTCTTAACGGATTAGGCTTAGAGCCTTGAGAATCCACTGCCCTGCCTCCCGTGCTTAAGACGTACATCAATGCAACCCAAATATTCCTATAATCTCAAAGATGCCACCTAGCGGGAATACTGTGTGTCAGTGGATTCTCAAGGCTTTAAGCTTAGTTCGTTAAAAAATTCTTCCCCCACAGACCACAGTGAGAACCTTGTACAGAATACCACTTAGAGAGTGTGAGATCTCATGAGAGTGGTGCACCATAAGTATCTTGACACTGAGGTAGTGGGTAGGGGATAATCCAAATGGCTACAAGTGTTGCAAACTGAAATTATCAATGGATAGATAAAATCTGCCGATCTTTTCACTGCACTACGT
This sequence comes from Alentia gelatinosa, assembly GCA_950022655.1. Taxonomy (NCBI): domain Eukaryota; kingdom Metazoa; phylum Annelida; class Polychaeta; order Phyllodocida; family Polynoidae; genus Alentia; species Alentia gelatinosa. Next base: position 40,963,947 of record OX465591.1, read on the forward strand.
TGCACGCAAGGGACTATTTTCCCGTATTCTCTGGTATATGTAGGCAGGAGGTTACGACCATTCATATTAGGTGGATGATAAAAGAGCTTCCTGCTGTTTTATACGTGTGGATAGGTAACCTGTTCACGGCGGGTGATGCCATATGGGATCTACTGTGCTGGGACGGGTGATGCCAAAAGGCAACAACCGTGCTGGGGCGAGTGATGCTAAAAGGCATCATATTCTTAAAATTGCAAATTTTCGTTTTTATTGAATAAAATAGGAAATATTGGTTAAATAATCATAAAATTTGCACAGAACATAAATACCACACATAGAAAATATCTTAGGTGAAACATTTGATAAGATTAATGATTACGTATTCTACCATGTCCTAAAGTTGTAGACTTATTACAATTAGCCTGGGACCTCCCGCCCCCTGGTGATATACATTAGCACTAGTACCCGCCCTTAACCACATATTATTGCCACTGGTCCCCGCCCTTAAAAGGTTAACAGTCTATTGCTGGCTTTGCAGTGTTTCAAAGTGATTTCCATATTCTACACATACTTACAAACTCGTTTCATAATTCTCTAAAGAGCTATTATATCCGTTTAACTATGGTCTAGCCTGTAATTTTAATGACTCAGCCTCTGAATAAGATTAGCCATTTTTGATCAGTGAATCTGGATAGCTTGGGATGTAGATTAGCAGTATGTTTTTATGGTATTTTAATGTGTAGCTTTTATTGACTACTTTGGGGAACTCTGGGTTCTTGATATCATTTCTCTGTATACATAATAGAATGATGAAGGTAGACAAATGTACTGATAAACACATCATGTAGTTTCATTGCAACATCATAAAAGGTCACAGTCTCATGAAATATATGATTCTACTTTTCCTGCTTCAGTGTTCCTTGGTTCGGTGCTCGAGGTATTTTTCCACCGAAATCCATCGAAGAGTATCTCTAAAAACAGAGGTGTTCACTTTCTCAAAGAGTAATATATTGGGCAAAATCCGGTAAAAATCCTGCCTTAAGGCAACGCATTGTTAATCAGTGATATATCCCCGACTTTTGCAAATTCGCAATAGGTCAAGGTCAGAGATGGTATTGATAAGTGGAAAATCCTTTTCACTGGAACTTCTATGACCACACAGGCCTACAGCCATACACAATGACTCTCCCCTTTCTCCCGTTACACATAAAAGTGGCCAGTCTCTTTCTATCTGTGTTGATGGTTTAGGATTAAAAAAGAAGCACCATTGTGAGGCCTGTGGTAAATAATGACTAGATATATGGTGGGTGTGCGTGGAGGGCAGACTCACAAATCAAAGTTGGCCTCTTGACTGTAGGAGCGGTTGGCAGTGACGCACGAATTACACCGAGTACAAGGAGTGTATACCCTTAGAACACAACCTGCCTCACACTTAGCAGCCTGACCTGTGCAAACCACAGGTTCACAGGTCGCAGGTTCGATCCCCGGGTGGCTATTAGACTATACAAAGTCGCCCACCGCAGTCCTGACCTTTGGCTGAGTCCCCAAACTCGGTACGTATGGCCCTTTAGGAGGGTGGTTGTGGCCCCTAAGATTTGAGGTCAACTCTCGACTGTATAGCCCTCCCAAGGCACTAGAAAATATCATGTAAGGAGGTCAGGGTGAAGGTCGGGGTTTGCTGCGAATGCAGTCATTGGCTACTCGGTCTACTCTATTCCTTATATGGCCTTAAGGTAATGGGACAACTCCATGCTGTTAGTGTACTAGAGGGGGACGTGGTTAGGGTGACTGAATGGTATCTGTTCCGCGTTGTTTCGTGCTGGAAATACTTACAAAGTTTAAAGAACGAAGTGGATATTATTATATACCGGTGCACGAATGGCGCAGATTTATGCCCCAGTAGTAATGATTTCATTCGTCCACACTGTGGCGTAATATATATAATACTACCCGCTGTACCACGTGACCACTCATTCTTCTATTTAATGAGTTGTAGAATGGTATTCTTAATGATTTCTAGGTATATAATAAAAAAAAGACATAGTGAGTGTGTCTGAATTCCATCTGTTCCTCAATATTTTGGCCAGAAATATCTCTGAACAGATTCCATTCCGACACACTAACCATGTCTTTCTATATTTCTGATCGAAACAGAAAGGAACAATTTCCATTCAGGCACATTAACCATGCCTCCATATCACACCCCTAATACAGAGTGCCCTGTATTCTATTTACGTGGCATACTATTGCTTCGTGATGTGACCAAATACATGTATAACATTAAATACATTTCCACATTCTGTGAAAGTCCCATGTTTATTGCTCCATTATTTGCTTATCGGAGCAAGAAATGGGGTTACCTACAAAATTGTTAATGCTTAGTAAAGCAACAATTTCAAATATTGGATTTTCATCCTACTCCTAGCATATCAAGTATACATGAAATAAAATAGATCTAGTTTGAATACCCACCTCATAAAACTGTACTGTCTACTTTTATAAGTATCATTTGGAAGATTACTAAGAAGTGATGATTCAAGGGAAATTAGTATTATTTCTTTGTAATATACATGTATAGGAAGGAGACAAGTATGAAAGTCAGACTAATCTGAGGTCCGATACTCTCTCCGTTTATTGATGTCTCTCAATGAAACTATGTCTAATGACCGTATACCTAATTTTTTTTTTGAATTTATAAGCTCGTTAGTATACCTAATTTTTATGTGTTCTATGCGGTTCCCTGAATGCTATACTCAGAGGGGACAATAATGTACTGAAGTAATAATAATCAGCTTGAGAGACATAAATAAAGAATGTTCTGAACAAATAAGAAAACAATGATAACATTAAACGTGTACAGATTATTTCTAAAATCCCTGATTTCGCCAGTTAATGTCTTGAAGCATGACCCAACCTTAAAGGGAGAATGCCTGCCAAGACCTAAAATACAGATATGATGCCTGTCCCTTAGACGTTAGTTTGGGATGTAGAAGTGGTAGTCAAGTGTTGTCTTCTTTTTCTAAAAATTCCGCCATACCGGTATGTGTCTCGATGAGATTGTTTACTGTCATGCAGCTTATGTACTTTGGACGTCTACCGAAAAACAGAGGTAAACAAAGTCTGATCCCATCCCCTTTTTAGTGCAAGATTTTTACATACAGATGTATATCTATATGTTATTAGTAAATAACGTAATGTCATTCAACCAGGACTCTGTTTTAAGTGTTGATTCCACCAGTACGATTTTTCTTTGCCAGACAGGGTCGGGCTGTGTCTTGCGGCATCTGGCTGCATCTTTCTGGATCGCACTAAATCTTGTAATATCATTATACCTGTGTGTGTGTGAAGCCCCTAGTATCCCTTCTTCCACCACTGCGATCTGGCTAGGCAGGCTCACACAATTCATACCGAACAAACCATTCAACTGGAGTGGGATGCAAATGGTGGGATTCATGTACCTCATAGGGTGTTTGAAGGGGTGTTCCACTGGACCGACGGTAGCCGATTCCGTAGCCAGACAATCGCCGATTATTATCGGATGCCCTAGAATTTCTCAAATCTTTGAAAATGGTCATTTATTAAACTATTATTATCAGAATTAAATGAAATACAATACGTGAGCTTCCTCTTAAGGGCCCAGGAACAATTGATCGGGTGAGAAATCGGTCTGGTGGATAGTGCCCTTGAGTGAGACAAATCCTGCTGAGATTCTTGTCTGTTACAGAATCCCCTCGTCTGAATTAGATGGTTCTATTTCCCTGAGACTAATATTTTCCTCCTGCAATTATTGGCAATAATTACCCCTAATGAGGTACAGAATCCCAACAGATTTTGATTTTAAACAATTTTAAAATCTATGTGTCATTTTGGTGTGACAAACGGACCCGCTGTTGAGCTTTAGACTTGGGGAAAGGTGTGAAGTACACCCGTCTCAGGTACATTAGTCTCTACGTGTGAATCCAGCTGTAGACTAAGGGAAAGGTGTGAAGTACACCCGTCTCAGGTACATTAGTGTCTATGTGTGAATCCAGCTTTAGACTAGGGGAAAGGTGTGAAGTACACCCGTCTCAGGTACATTAGTCTCTATGTGTGAATCCAGCTGTAGACTAAGGGAAAGGTGTGAAGTACACCCGTCTCAGGTACATTAGTGTCTATGTGTGAATCCAGCTTTAGACTAGAAGAAAGGTGTGAAGTACACCCGTCTCAGGTACATTAGTCTCTACGTGTGAATCCAGCTTTAGACTAGGGGAAAGGTGTGAAGTACACCCGTCTCAGGTACATTAGTCTTTACGTGTGAATCCAGCTGTAGACTAAGGGAAAGGTGTGAAGTACACCCGTCTCAGGTACATTAGTGTCTATGTGTGAATCCAGCTTTAGACTAGGGGATAGGTGTGAAGTACACCCGTCTCAGGTACATAAGTCTCTATGTGTGAATCCTGCTGTAGATCTTGTATCCTGGTGGGATCAACACTTGACTGTGAATATCTACATAAGTGAAAAGCTTACCACAGGCTTTGAAGCAGCGAGGTATCAGGATTTACTTACCTGAAAGATAAAACAGGAAACATGTATAAATATCATGTAGGGTTCAAATACGGTAATTGTCACGATATATCTGAAATTATTTTTTTCTAGTGAGTTCTCCATAAGGGATATTATAGGGATTTTCAAAGAATCGGGTACATTCACATAAACAGAACAACAGTGTATGCATGTATATCTATACAAATTATAGACAACTCGAAAATTATTCAGGATTTGAAATATATTGTATACAATGAAAAAGAAACATTCAATATAGTTGACACTGGCTGCAAAGTCAGCACTGCATCTTTGACTTGCGAATCAACGCATTCCTATTTGCCAAATCGTCTCTACTTAATAACAAGTGTAAATGAAAACCATAAAAGAAAAGTAGTATGAAAACAAAAGCATTCCCCTCCACACCTGGCATATTGCTAACAAGCCTCTGTACATCAAAAGTAGGTCCTTGTCGTGATTTCATCGCTGTCCAATAGTGATAATCATTTCCCAGTATTACGACAATATCCACACCTAGTTTGTCAACAGGCCACCTGCCCCTCTGGCTTTTAGAGCCGCGTACTCCACGCTCTGGTACTCAGGGGGCTGGGGGTGTATTCTTTTGTATCTTGTGTCATTTGGTGCTGAATGACATGACAAGGGTGCTGGTTGTTTAGGGTTAAGCCCAATGCCCATCTACCGATTTCGGAACATTCATGTACCTTTGTCGGCGACAAACGGACAGTAATTTGTCTCAGCCAAGGCATCCTAACGGAGTCGGCCGTAATCGGTAGATGTAGGACAGCTAGGCAAGGGTGAGCCACCGATTAGTTGACAGATTTGCTTAGGACTAATATCCACCAACCCTATCTCCTCAATGTCCGCAGATCGAGTGAAGGGTTACATAAGTTGCCTGCGACAATTTCACCGAGTCCTATGCGATTTGCAAACTAACCGCTCAACCCTGAATCGGTAGATGGGCATCAGGCTTATGTCAAACCTGGGAGATTTTCTCTTGAACTGCGTGAAATCATCTACACTGTATCTGGATACCAATATATACAAAATTGTCACCTCACTGGATGTTTCTTTAGTTTTAAAAAAAATAAATTTTGGTATTGTTTTTTGTGCATGTTTGTTTTACTTAAGTTTGTTGTTGTTGTTGTTGTTGTTGTTGCTGTTGTTCTTTTCTTGCAGCGTAAGTGTTAGGCCCCGCGTCCACCTACTACGATAGAATCGTAGACCTCCCGATATGGCACCGATACAAAATGTCAAAATCGGTGCCATATCGGTAAGGTGCAAAATCGTAGACATATGTCTAGACAAGCCAATCCACCACGCATTGTATGGGGGTTTTATCGGTGTCTAATCGCAGAAACGTGGTCAACTGCCCCGATATTAGGTGTCCTTCCGACGCGATTTTGATTTTGCATCGGAAGGTGCATCGTAGACCATATCGGTGCCATATCGTGGTAGGTGGACACCGGGCCTTACTCTAATTTGTGTTTCCATCATAAACCTTCACTCTGATTCTTTTTAATGCGTTCTTAATGCTCAACAAGGCTATGTTGCAGGAATTTTGATTCATCGCCATGTCGTAGCTATGACAGAGCATGTCGCAGGCAGTGGGTGCCCAGCTTCACACACTTCAACACAGAATCCTTCAACCTTCTGATACTGCAACGATTCAGGGGCCCGATGAATAATCTAAGATCGTACATGTACACCGTATTTCTGTATGCCAGGGAGACCCAGTGACGATAAGGGTTAACCTTATTGAACACTTACGGAAGATTTTATAGACGACCAAGACCTAATATTGTTAGACGCTAATCTCTGGTACAAGGTACAGAATTGGGCCTTCATATGCGAGCTTAGATTATTCAACAGGCCCCAGGAATTATGTGTATTAACCATTTCATAGCCGTGTGAGAATGTGTCACAAGCAGTGAGTGAGGGCCGTTAGTGCGGAAAGGTTAACCAGTGGACACTTTATGAACATAGTCTGTGAGATATCTGATCTCCGCAGTAAATGTCACTGATATTCTATATCCCCGACTGAGTAGGACATTATTCAGTGTGAGGCTGAAGTGCTGGTTGATGTATGGCTCTGTTATAGTCAGATATATGTGTCGGATAGATGACGACAGCAGGGAGAGGACCATGTGTAGCTCTCAGGTGTTTCTTACCTTGTAAAACATTGACGGATCTGTCTCTAGCCCTGACATCTTTATTTGCGTCTCAGGAAAACATGAGTCGTTCAAAAAGATCAAAGATTTGTTTATCTTATTTGTTCAACAACTCCTGGCCAGACTGTGTAAAACCATGTTCTGCCTGCTGCTGGTACATGATTGATTCCATTTGTCCAAACTATGCCCCGATTCTGTCCGGCACATATTTGGTCCCGATTCGGATCATTGCTAAAGCAGCATTATTTTAATCTTGATCTGACGGAGAACATCAAGATGGTACTACTAGGATGTCACATCGTGTTGTCATGTAATGTAAAACTGTCTTGTTAACTTGTTGTCATGTCGTGTGCCTTGCGTATAATTTTGATAAAAAAAGGAAGGAGAGAATATGAGATATCATAATCTTAATCTTTATGTAATCAAACAATTACAAAACAATAATAAAAATCACAAGAAAATAAGGATGCCCCTATGTGTATCAATCTGGACAGGAATAAACTTATTCTAAAACAACAAAACAAAAAGCAGCGCACCGATTATAGCCAGATTATTGATCGACACCAATCAATAAAACCCTCAGCCATGCACCTTGGCAATTGCGTCATCCCCAGGTGCTGGTATTAATTTTTAAGTGATCAGTTAGAACCTTGCACCTCTATGTATATCACTATACAATGGCATATGCTTTTGGCAAGTATTTTTAAGCTACTATTGATTAGAATTATAATACTATTTTCTGAATATCTTGAAATAAGTATTGAAGATATGTAAATTATTCATTTTCGAAATTAATCTTTTTCTTTAAATGCCCTATATATTGCCTGAAGGCAACTTCAGGATTTACAAGGGACTGCAAGCATTCTCAGGATTGACAAGATCTTAGGTAAAATGTCCCTAGACTTTAGTCTCTCCTCAGTGGAAGACCTATATCTAGGTTTGAACTGATGGAAGAATTTAAAAAAGAATTACCTGAAGCAAAAGAGGGAGATTTTGTAACACCAAAATAAAACACCAAATAGTTACAAAGAATGATGAAAGTCGGGACTTGGGAAAATGTCGGAAATGTGAAAAAAAGATAGAACAGCAAAACCAAAGCGGGTGCGTCCAAAATAGTTGGCTAAGGCCCGGCGTCCACCTACTACGATAGAATCGTAGACCTCCCGATATGGAACCGATACAAAATGTCAAAATCGGGGCCATATCGGGAAGGTGCAAAATCGTAGACATATGTCTAGACATGCCAATCCACCACGCATTGTATGGGGTTTTTATGGGTGTCTAATCGCAGAAACGTTGTCAACTTCCCCGATATTAGGTGACCTTCCGACGCGATTTTGATTTTGCATCGGGAGGTGCATCGTAGACCATATCGGTGCCATATCGTAGTAGGTGGACGCCGGGCCTAAGGATGGAAGTGGTCGGCAGATACCATTCCCAAGTTGCCAGAGGTTCCAGCAAGGCCGCCCGCTATCAGCCAATAATGGCCTTGGTTAGTGGCCTTCAACGGCCTTGGTTCAATAAAGTCTGCCATTGAGTAAGTATATAGAACGTCCTGACCACGCTGTACAATTCACAGAACGGGATGGTAATTTACGGTTTGTACGGACTGAGGCGTTTACTCCGAGTTTCGTACAAACGGTAAGTTATCATCAAGTTCTGTGACTTGTAAAAGCATGGTTAGACGTTATATATTTATTATATATCCGAATTTTAGAAAAAAATAATTTCATTTGGCTTAACAACCAACATCTTAATAAACGTGTATGGCAAGGTGGTCCGTATTTTAGTATTTTTACGTCATATGCCGAAACGGTGCGTATTTACAATATATAAATACAGCATGGGTATATAGTAAATATTGACGTTTTTCTTCAATTTTCATCAAGATACTGAAAAGTTGGATTTCCATCAATTGACAGAAGACTTGTATCCCTGACTAATACTGGAGGGGTAGAATTTTGTTCACAATTCAAACGACAAAGCCTTCTTTGAGGAAATGTTGACAGCATCTGATTAATGGGATTGTTGCTTCAGAAGATTACCTTTGGTATTAAAGGTATTTAAGATCCGACACTATCAATTAACCTGCCATTAAATTGCTAATTACTGTTGGTCGAAGGGGCAAGTGACTTCCCCATGTTATTTCATTGTGCAGGGATTCCAATATAGCTTTGAACAGAACAGAAGCCCTCTTGAATTCTATTCCCCTGTTCTAAAAACCCTCAAAGAGGATATTGTTGTCTGAAATCCTGATAAGATTTATATCTGGTGCTAAATGCTAAAACATGAGTCAATGTGCTTTATTTTTCCTTTTGTCTGTCCTACATATTGTTTGTTGCAGGATTTGCAGTCAATGCAGTATATCATATTGTAGCTGTTGCATGTGGTGCTCCATTTGGTTTTGTGGTCCTTCCCCGTTGTAGATGAGGTGATGTTTCTTTTTTTTTCAACTATGGAGTTTCTTGCAAACCCCAACGGAACGATAAAATTATCACATACATGTAGGATCCTAGATTATTAAACGGGCCCCTGGCAGGTACGCCTGGTTAAATTCCTAACATCGTGTTGTTGATTTTGTTTAAAAACAATCTGACCACGTCTGACAGCTCCACTTTCCAGTATCAGTATTTAGAACCTTCGCCTCTACTAAATTGATATGACTGTGTCAAAATAGTATGAAGACCTTGTTCTTGTAAGTCATCACCCAATCACACCCCCTCATTCATTATATTCTCAACAAATAACCACCTACATACCTCCCTGTCTTTTTGAATAAAAACAGACCTGCCATACGCTCAATAGTAAGGCTGTATATATAATTTGTTACTAGACTTGCTCAAGTCTTTCATTGTGATCATTCATTGAATAATCGAAATAAACCAGAATGATATGTGTTACAATGTGCAAGCTTTCCCAAGCATGAGTGCAGAGGGAGGGGTAAGGTCCGGCGTCCACCTACAACGATATGGCTCCGATATGGTCTATGATGCACCTCCCGATAGAAAATCAAAATCGCGTCGGAAGGTTACCTAATATCGGGGCAGTTGACCACGTTTCTGCGATTAGACACCAATGAAAACCCCATACAATGCGTGGTGGATTGGCTTGTCTAGACATATGTCTACGATTTGGCACCTTCCCGATATGGCACCGATTTTGACATTTTGTATCGGTGCCATATCGGGAGGTCTACGATTCTATCGTAGTAGGTGGACGCCGGGCCTAAGTTAAGCGGTGGCAGCACAGGCGGAGGGGTATGGTACAGGGACTGAGGCCAGTCTATTCGTTTTAGTATAGACCGCTTACCCAACGCTATCAATTATATCTGCCTTCCTCTTCCATAAAACACTATGGTCCTTGGTAATTGTCGACTAAATGATACTATTATATAAATAAGAGTCAGAGTCAAAACGCTGTGTAATAAACACCAGTAGAACGTGGAGCCTCTAGCACTGAGTGCACTGCTTATTTAGGCCTTTAAAAGAGTGTTCGAGTAGTTTGTCGCCATTACAAATGGACACCTTTACTGGAGGGTCTTTTCTTTAAAAGCATTGTTCTTTACGACTCTTTATGTAGCATGGGCAAGGGAGTCGACCAAGTAGCACCTTGACAAATACCTACCACAGAGTGGTTAGGGAAATGTATGGAGCGTTTAGCCACGGGCTGCTACCCCTAGCGGAGAAAGCCATCATTTCCCATAATGCGTCGCGGTGCCGGAAGGAAACGGTTTACGGCATCGTAACAGAGACAATCTCCAAGCGGTTCTTTGGAGGTTGTTCAGTTCCTACAAGTAGGTGTGTTTGGTTTAGGAAGGTTTAAAATGCATCTGTTTGGAGAATGGGAAAGGTGCCTTTAAAGGGAGATTTCGTAAGAATTTGTAGTCATGGATGATTAATTAACTCAGGGAGAAGCACTGGGGGACGACCTTGACCCTCACACGGATGGGCAAGTCACGTTGATAGAGCAATTCCTCATCCGGTGAAATGAAACAAATTCTGTCTGTCTAACTAAAGTACCTCAGAAATTAACATGAAACCAGTATTAGAATGAAACTGGTCACCGTTGAAAGAATATGAAAGTTAGGGAGATCTAGAGAGACTTTGCCCGAGTCAAGAACGCGAGTGATTTTGATATTCTTTCTCCCGGGACTTGTTTCCCTATTATTCAACATTAATAACCATGAGAAAAGCAAAAATGAGGGTTCCCCCATAAATTGGAATGTTACCATGGCAACAATTCTTCCAAGAATACAGAAAAGGGCATATTTCCATACTGTACACTTTTGGCCAAAGAATGATAAATTTTACTGACAGAAAAAATGCATTTATTCACCTTTTCTTATAAAAGTATGTATTATGTGTCAGTAAGTATCAAATTATGTTTTCCTTCTGTTACCACGGAAACGAGCATGATATTATACTTTTTGGAACAAACGAGCATCAGATTCAGATTCCTGAGGTCATGATTGACTAATATGGCAAGTTTCAGCCAGTAGACTTTACTCATTTTTAGGCCATTTGCTCCTCTACTATATACACCTTCAAGCAATGAAAGAGATGGCAATTTATTAACGTCCGATTGATATCAACGCTTATCTCACGCCAGTATTTTTCTCCAGCGTTAGAAACTCATACTCCATAGCATTGAAGGTGTTGTGTGCTCTATACTCAATGGATAATTGGGTGATTTATTCTATTATTCTATCAGTCAATAATGTTATGCGGGGTGAGATAAAATCAGAAATCAACTCGATGAAAATAACTTGGTCTGCACTTCACCTACTTTGACCACTATGTAATTCATTCAGCTTCACTTCGTGAATTACTCTACAGTCAAATTGGATGGAGTATAAGCTAAGTTATTGCTATCTCGTGAGTTTCCTTCTAATTATCAACGAGTATACTCGTTCCCCTTATCGAGTAACTTCAACTTCGATGTTTTCTTACACCTGATTGGTCTAGACGGTGTCACATGGTCAACCTTGGTATGTAAACGTTAGCCTAGGTACCAAACAACAGTATTGTGCAATTTTATCTCCAATTAGTGTTAAATCAATTAGCGGAAATCGCAGTAATAACACAACAGCAATATTAAGATATTGTCATGATTTGACAAGGACTATGGGGAATACCTACAATCGGAAGTGAAGGTTTAGTAAATTTTAATAACAAAAAAGATTCCATGAAGAACTAAAGAATCCAGGATATATAGATTCTATACTTTGACAAGCAGGTAAAATCAGATAAGAAGTTGATGCCAGTCTCCAGCTATCTAGTGTATATATAGCTATCTACCTAAAACACAAGCCACTATGTCCAACAATTTTAGAGTAAAGAATAAGGGCCATGTTGAATAATCTAGATCTTTACATTAAAACCCTTTTCTGTGCTCCAACAAGACCCAGGGCCGACATTGACCACCTTTATTCAACATGGCAGATAAGGACAACAAGGTAGGTATATTCTGATATGTATACTTATATAGAACGTCCTGACCATGCTGTACAAGTCACAGAACGAGATGCTAATTTACGGTTTGTACGGACCGAGGACGTTATATATTTACTATATACCCAAAATTTAAAACAAAATCAATAACATTTTTCTTAACAACCAAAATTTTGATAAATGTGTATGGCTAGGTAGTCTGTATTTTGGTGTACGGACCACTGGTCCGTACAGTATTTTTTACGTCATATGCCAAAACGATGCGTATTTACAGGTTATACGGCATGAGTATATAGTAAAATTTGAAATAAACTTACTACCTAAGATAACCTTAGACTTGTATCATGTACCCTCATTGGCATGATTTATTCAACAGGCCCCAGGACCACAAACAGGATCATCTTTGCAAGGGTTAAGTGCTGGTCCCACCAACACGATGGATTTGCTGTGGTATGTCTTGGTATATCTTGTTATATCTTACAGTATTGTCATGTGTCTTACCTCCTTTGCCACAAGATGTCACGCTTGGTGGTTTGTGTATCTTTTCGCGATGATTTATATCTTTTTGGTGCTCCACCACCATGACAACTCGCGATCTATTGCTAACCTATAACGGCGTATCGCGATATATTGTGGCAAGAGCACAATGAAGGTGCTCAACCAAACTGATGCATCGTGGGACAAATGCACACGATTACTTGAATCCTAGAAGGATTTTGCAAGACAAACAAATCATGACATATCTTGAGATATCTTGTGTGTTGATGGAACCAGAACTTTACAATAGGAACATGGGAACGGTCATTGGTGCCGGGGACACACCAATCAAAAAAAGTATTGATTCCCATATTTCACCTGATCAAATTGAATGTTGCTTCTGATACGCTAAATCATCGGTGGGAGATATCACTATGAAATACTATCTCACATACACGCCATTCTGTGTGGGCGATCCGCATATCTCTGCCTTGTCTCGCTAAGTGTGTCCCAGGCTTCGGCAGCGTGCCAATAATAGAAAATACCTTGGTCTGAGAAACAGCCAGCACGCAAATGACATGGAAGACATTGAAGTACGTAACAAAGGCACGTAACAATGCGTAATACGATTTTGTGACACGTAAGGGGCCCTGTATCTGCGTGGCCTTAGCGTGCCAGGAACGTGGTGAGACAAGGGACTGGGATAAAGACGCATATCCATGGTATTCGCTGTAGGCCATGATTATGAGGAAACGGTCCAACTTTTGAGGAAACAGGGACCCGTTTATAATGGTGCACCCCTCTCATAAGATCTCACACTCTCTAAGTCGTAATCTGTACATGGTTCTCACTGCGCTCTATGGCCGAAGAATTCTTAACGAACTAGGCTTAGAGCCTTGAGAATCCACTGGCCTGCCTCCCGTGGTAAGCACTGATGACTGGAATACGACCACTCACATCAAATTCATGTTCACAAACACACAGTATTCCCGCTAGGTGGCATCATTGAGATTTGAGATTATAGGGGTCTTTGGTTGCATTGATATGCGTCTGTAGCACGGGAAGCAGGCCAGTGGATTCTCAAGGCTCTAAGCTGAGTACAGAATACGACAGAATACTACTTAGAGAGTGTGAGATCTTATGAGAGGGTTGCACCATCTAGGCTCGTACATGAAGACCCTTTTCTGTAAATTGTTCTAGGGCTATCATTTAGATACACAATAATGACTGGTTTAGTGCACGAGTGGCCGTAATCTTGGAGTAGTTAATGCTTAGTGATACCCGAGCGATTAGCGAAGATATTAAGAAAGAAACTGATGAGTGTTTGGTCTGTGTCCTAATGTTAAGCCTATGGACGTTTATTCCAGGCTAAGATAATACGTCGTGCCACTGACTGCACGTCGGTATCAAATAATCAGTAATGATGCATTGGAAACCTGCTTTTCATTTTCACAGACCAATGGAATTGTCAGGCTGAAACCTTGAGCCTCATCGATGCAACCAAAAGATTTTGATTTCATCAGTCGTTGTCCCTGTCTTTCGATGGATAATTATTTGATTTATCTTCGCAAAATCGATCGGTGACAATTTCAAACAACAGGCTGTCTCCATTCAACTATGAGGCGTTAGTGTACCAGGCAAGCGATCGGTGGTTCCTCACTGCAGTTCGTCGACGAAAAATTGGCCAATACAAAAGAACCTTATTGGCATACCAGGGGTGTCAGAATATTCTGAAAGGTGGTTCACGAACAATAAAATTGGTGACCTTTTTCTTACATGGTATGAAGTCAGACTTTGACATTGGCCTGTTCCACTGGATTTATCATGAATCTGTGAAAAGGCTGCCAGAAGTCAGGACTTTGCCATTGCCACATACTAAAAGGTTAGACTTTGGCATTTCTTTTGTGGTGGAAAGTCAGGGCTTAGCCATTGTTACATGATAAAAAGTTAAACCTTGACATTTTTCTACAGTGAAAAGCCAAGGTTTAGCCATCGTTGCATGCTGAAAAGTGGGACTAAGACATTTTTCCATGCTTAAAAAGTCAAGACAGTTTTACCCTTGATTGAGTAAAATCTGAAGCTGCTAACCTTTTTGGGCCAGCAAAAAGTAAGGATCGATCTTAGGCCCGGCGTCCACCTAATACGATATGGCACCGATATGGTCTACGATGCACCTCCCGATAAAAAATCAAAATCGCGTCGGAAGGTTACCTGATATCGGGGCAGTTGACCACGTTTCTGCGATTAGCGACGATAAACACCCCATACAACGGGTGGTGGATTGCCATGTCTAGACATATGTCTATGATTTTGCACCTTCCCGATATGGCACCGATTTTGATATTTTGTATCGGTGCCATATCGGGAGGTCTACGATTCGATCGTAGTAGGTGGACGCCAGGCCTTACTCTCCCTATCCGGACGCCACTGCATACAAATCAGCAGCAGCAATTTCAACCCAATCCGCTAATGCGAAATCCCAGCCCCCATTATAACACCACGAAGCCAGTGCCGCTGTAACCAGCTGTTCATGTTTCCGAGGCAAGCCACACTGATGAAGGCCCCCACATGATCATGAAAACCATTCCCATTTTCCCATTGCCTTTTTCCTGTTTATCATTTATTTATTTTTCAGGTGTCTGCTGACAATGTTTCATTTCCACCCTAATGTTCCAAATCTGACACTAGGTGGCGGGGCTAATTTGGGGGCAGACAACATCCGGCGTGTGATGGTGCGAGGTGTGGTGTGGTTTGGTGTGGTGATTGCGGGTCGGCTGCTGTTTATCTGGGCCGTGGCTGGGCGTGGAGCATACTCAACCTACTCTGACACGTCTCTGACACTCACCATACTCCATATCTACCACTACTCAGCTAGGAAGAGTTATCCACATTAGATACTGCCCTTATAGGATATTTTCACCGAGAGCCAGATAATTCTCATCGCTGATGAACAGTTCTGATTATACCTATATGGCATCGAATACATGTAAATATATATATAATTCGGGCAATATTTCTTTTATATTGGTTATAGAATTTCCTGTATACATCAATCTGCATGGCAGTAAAAATAAAGGTCTTTATATATAATATAGTTTTCTTTGAAAAAAATAAAGGCTGAAGAGTTGAAATATAGGGTTTTTAGGTGTTATAGGTTTGACTAGGGGGCCTGTTTATATCCTATTTTAGATGTTAGATGTTGTTTGTATGTTTAAAACAATGCGGCAGACAACAGGGCAATACCTACTACTCAGCTAAGACGAGTTCTTTGATCATGACACCTCTTTAAATATTAAAGATAATATTTCTTTCTGATTAACATATATCTAGCTAAATTAGTGAGGTTCATAGCGTAATACAGTACATGGAACTTACTGAGTAACTCCGTAAATAAAGAATTGTTTATTTGTTTCCTTTGTTGTTGTTATCTGATTATGTCAGTTATTCTTTTGGTATCTCCAAATACTACACAATGTGGACTAATTTTTAGAATTACAATCATATACCCATATACATTCATAATCAAAATGTTTCTACACTGGTTCATCGAAGCTTCAATATCCAACTGATTGATATTGAACCGGATATTTCAGTTATAGTTAGGTTCATTATTTAGATAATTCAAGTTTGTTGGGGTGTGGTAGGGATTTTATAACCTAAACATTTTCAGAAAGCTTGGAACACTTAAATTTTATTAAGTTTTGTTTTCAAATGTTTACCCCACTTTTTTTGCGGCAATCTTGGATTTTCCAAAGATGGCCGACATTCTTAACCTGAATCAACCAAACAGACAACATTTTTTGTTAGATATTTACTAAAACCACACGAAATCAGAATGTATGACTGAAAACCATCGGAACTACTCAGTTATTAGCATTTCGTCAAATGTCGGCCATTTTGAATGTGTAACCAAATCTGCATGTTACAGAATCCCCATCAAACCCCATCAAATCAATCACTGACCCTGACTGTTAATATCTAATGAATTATAACCGTTTATAAACCAATAAAGAGCTAATTCAACATGGAGCAACAAAAAAGACAGATGGTAGACCAAACCTCTGCGTGGAGATTGATAACCCTGGTGGGTGCTTCACGATCTGCTTAATACGCATGACCAAACTTCACCTGCGTCCCGCCATGTGATCACGTGACAAATCACGTTCAGTCTCAAAGTCACGTGAGACATTTCCGTGTAGCGTTCTCCGAGCAGAGTCTTTGCCTGACAGAAATACACGACACACATTGCCAGTCAATCAAAACTCCGATTGGAGAATTCACGGAGCTGTAGCTTTTCAGTGCGAATCTTTCCGAAACTAAAAGATGGGAGGCAGAATAAAATAATGAGGAACAAAAAAAGAGAAGAAGGGATTCTTCGCTTGTGGAGCTCTTTCATCAGGAGGTAGAAAAGAGATAAAAGAAGCGATCAGTCTCATTACTCCAGCGTCTCACCTAGATGGCGCTCTCTAATCGGCGTCTCAGACCACGTGATACAGGAAAACCAGAGCGATGCTGGACCGGGTGCGCGCGACGCTCTGTATCGACTTCCGCTGGTCCACTAAGTGATTGATGAGCTCCAATCACAGTCTTAGTCCATCGTCTGCCGATCTGTCTTTTTAGGAAGTCTCCAGCGGAGTTCCTGACTCGTCATTGTCCATCCCAACAGCAGAAAAGCCTCCTAGTCCTACCACTCACCAGCTCTGGTCTGTAACTCTAGTTGACAGACATCAAGTAGGATATTGTGTTCGGGAATAGAAAGACAATGCCTTGCCTTAGAAAGTTGCAATCGGCCTGCAATTTACGGCATTGGTGATTATAACCGGAGTTTTCTGATCATATATAGAGTCAGTTGGATTATCAATTTTAGGGATCCCTGCAAGTTTCCTATATGGCTACTCGTAGTCATTCCTCTGGTTTTGGTTTTACTGGATCGGTCAGGAGGTAGATAAACATTAATTTAGGACTGAATTCGAATCAAACATCCCATAAGTCTACATGTGATCACTCCTTTCATTTTGAATAATATTGGCTTGCTTGGGAAGTGATAAGTAGATAATCCCCTGTGACAAAGTTTGCTGTTATTATAATAATAATATTTCACATTTAATACGTCAGCTATACGGATTTCATTCTGCACACTATGCACAAAATAATAGTTTTTGCATTGCATACCACGTACGTAATCATAAGGCGATATACCCATTGCCCCCCCCCCCCCTCCGCCTTTGATCTAGGATCCTATTGGATCGAATGAGAAGTGAGTAAAACCTCAACATCGACTTCAATATGATCACCAATACCGACATGATAGTGCGGTGGACTCGCAGTGATGCAAATATACAGTTCATATATTCATAGATTTCATCGCTCACCTGCTGTGAAATGAGTTGAGTGAAAGCACCAAAAAAGCTAATAGCAAACAATAGTTAAAGTTATGTGTAAGAGAACAGTATTCTGTATACTGAGTGATACTGAGTGATCAAAATGTAAAAATGTACCGTCGGTGCATTTACTATATACCCATTCCGGATTTACTATAATTACGTACTGTTTTGACATATAACGTAAAAAAACTGTACAGACCACTGGTCCGCACACTAAAATACGGACCACCTTGCCAAACATGTTTATTAACATATCGGTTGTTAAAAATTAAATTAATGATTTAAAACAGAAATTTGGGTATATAGTAAATATATAACGTCCAACCATGTTTGTACAAGTCACAGAACTCGATGATAATTTACGGTTTGTACGGAACTCGGCATAAATGCCTCGTTCTGTATAAACCGTAAATTACCATCTCGTTCTGTGACATGTACAGCATGGTCAGGACGTTCTATATAAGTACTGTAACATACAAAGAGAATCATCACATAATGATAATTAGTTTTTTGATTAAACATTAGTCGCAAGAAAGATAATTGTAGTAGAGTGACATTCATATATCTCTGCATATACTGTTTTTCAAACGTATTTGATTGTGCAAGAATAGGGACTGAATCTAACCAATCAACAACTTTCATACAGGCTTCGCTACGGTAGATCACAGATCCACATTTGTCATACCCTGCCATGACCTTGACCTCCATCTCATTCTTCTCGAGATGTCAAATGTCAGCCATTTTGACCTTCATCGTTGTTTATGATCAGCCACAATGCCCCTAGCGGTCAGAGGGTGAACTAACAAAGCTAGGTCAGTCATGGCTGCGCTGGTTCCTTATTGACGGCAGGAAGAGCATTGTGTATGCGGACGGTAACCAGCGACCTACCGGAAGTGGGATTTATGGGACGCTGTGAGCGGCTCCACTCAAGGTCAAACTTTTGCTGTCAGTTTGACCTCTGTTGGGATTATTGGGACAGGCCTTTATGGTCAGCTGATTTGATGGATCTCTGGCTGGAAGTAATATTAGGAAACGTCCTTACTGTGGACGAAACGGTTCTTGTTCGAGGTCATACTATTATTAGGAATAGTTAAGGGTCTCCATCGTATCGGGAAAATACAAATTGACAGGGGTGGTCTGGGAGTCATTACTAGGGCCAATATTAAAGAGAACATGATCATAGTAAAGCCAAAAACTGAGAAATTTCGTAAATCCTCAATATACCAGGGTTGCAAAATTTGGAACTCATTGGATAAAGAGACACAACTATCAGATTCTAAGGTCATTTTTAAAGGAGAAGTAATGAAGAAAATTAATGAATTATTGCTGAGTAATAAATAAAGGTCTTAAGTTGGGAATATAATATAAAGTTAGCATCTTTGTCAGTGGAAAAGTTTCTGATTGGAGTGAGGAAAAAGATGGTTATAATTAAGGAACATGATTGAATGTGAAGATCTGATAACCTGTCTAACGCTAAGATATAATGATATAGAATATGAAATGTAACCATTGTATGGAACCTATATAGTGCTATGGTCGTGTAACTTTATAATGGTGGTGGGTATGTAATCTGTTTATTGTGTAAAATGTTGGAGTTTTGTTAAAAGGATTGTGTGGAAGAACGATGCATGTATCATCGAACACAGTTTGGATCAATAAAAAAAAAATAATAAAAAAAAATACTGCCTGACGCCACAGGCAGAAGGCAGTATGAAATCGACGACTGACCAAGAACGAAAACCATTTCATCTACAGTAAGGATGTTTGCTTATTATTATATACCTTTGATTGGTGAAAAAAACGCCATTTTAATGATGTAGAAAGTCTCAGTCACAGCGGGCACGAACATTATTATTACTGCACCCCTAGCAGCGGGCAGTATTTGATAGACATTCGGACATAGGTATATAATAATAAATCAGATTCCCCGACACAGTCTCTGCACTGTCACAGGCCACTTTTCGCACACAGGGACATTTCTGCAGAGCGTTCCGTTTTCTTTTTGAGAGAGAGATTTTAGTGATGATTATTTCCTTTCGTCACGTCAAGATCCTCTTAGTGAGCTTTGTAATTGTTTGTCTTATAACCTAAAGGGGGTGTTCCACTGGACCGACGGTCGCTGATTTCGTAGCCAGACAATCGCCGATCATTATCAGATGCCCTAGAGTTTCTCAAATCTTTGAAAATGGTCATTTATTAAACTATCATTATCAGAATCAAATTAATTATAATATGTGAGCTTCCTCTTAAGGGTCCAGGGACAATTGATCGGGTGAGAAATCGGCCTGGTAGAGCACCCCCTTATGATGCATACCACATGTATCTGTTCCTATTCGTTTTTCTCTCGTTTTTCTTTTTTTTTATTATACATTAGACACTAGTGTCATAGTTGTAGTAGAGTAATACGACAGTCTTTTGGGACATACATCAATGAACTAGCAAATGAGAATGAACGACAATACGTTGAACATAAATATCATCATCTCCTTTGACGTCAGTTTGGGATTTCATGTAGCTTGACACAAGAGGTGGAAGGACATGTGTGGCAGAGAACGATAACCGTTTCGCCCACAGACAGGACGTTTGCTAATTATAATATCTCTTAAAATAATTCAAAACACTATTTTAAGTTGTGGTACGATGTTGAACTTATCCCCATGATCTTACCCCCAGTATTTTTTTCGGGAAATCGCCTCAACACCCATAAAGTATCGTAAACGAATACTCAATGGGGGACGGTGTCACAAATGATAGCCAATTAGTTAACGATAGGGGTAAGATAAAATCTGAACTGCACTCGAACCATAGCCACTGAAAACATGCCATAATTGGGGAGTAATTTCACGAAGCAAAGCCGAGTGAGATTACGGGGCATACCAAAGCAAATGGCATTTTTAGAGCGACTATGGATCTCGATGCAGTTTATTATTATCATTTTGACTAGGAACCAGGGTCCCGTTTAAAGATCAGGGATCGTATATATGATTGTTTGTTTGGGTAGTTTAACGGCCAATATGTTCTTTTAGACTTGATCGTATATGAAGACATATTCTGTACCTCCTACAAGGGTTATCGTTTAATAACATTAGAGTCTATTAGCTAAGACAGTCTAAGCCGTCCGTAATATTTACCGGAGACACACGAAGCGAGTGAGGGCAGCGATCTCTGGAATCGCCAACACAAATTGGCGTGTATATATGTGAGATATTATTTCATATGAAAATCTCCTGCCTATAATTTATCATCTTGGAAGCAGTTCTCATGTGAAATATAAAATAATAGCTATCATATAGGTCATTTTATGTTGGCGGTTACGGAACTCGCTGCGTTTTTCGCTTGGTGTGTCTCCGGCATTAGGTCGTTCATAAGTGTTGAATAAAGTTGATCCATGTGGTCTCTGGGTCTCATTGGCGTACAGAGAAGGGCCTACATGTATGGTCCTAGATTATTAAACGGGCCCCAGGCTACACAAATTACCTCACGCTGGTATCCGGCGATCACCGTACTCCTACTATCAGCGCGACCTGGCGACCAGTGAAAATCACCAGCTCCTACCTGAGACCTCCATGACCCTGCCCCGCCCTCACAATGTCAAGGTCACCTACAATATACACCTATGACCTTGGGTGTGCACATTGTCAGGTGACCTCTGACCCTGACCTTTGACCTAGGACTCCCCAGTAATCACTAGTAATGAGCCATTGATTATTCTGTTCTATGGAGGTCACTTAATAGGAAAATAGTTCAGGGAGTTAAGTTTTGAACAGACTATGAAATTCATAGAGAAAACTGAATACAAAAATCAGAAATAGTTTGAAAATAGTCCTCACCATCTATAGAATCTATAGGAGGTTTCCATGAAAATATTTGGGTAAGAAAGATAAAAGTTTTTCTATGAAAGGGACCATGATAAAATACGCCATTAAACTTAAACTAATGCCTGTTACAATGAAACATTGCTGATCAATCTTTATCTCACCCCTGGTATTTTTTCTCCATAGACGTAACATTGGGAATTCGTATCCAACGCCCATGAGATATCTAGGAACAATATCCAAAGGGGGATAATGTTAGCCGATTAGTCAATGTGATGGGTGAGATAAATTCAGAAAACCATTCATGTTTAAGGTCAGAGCTCGATCCCATTTTGTTTGAATTGCTTCGCCTTGTGAATTACTACGCGATTTAAACTTAATGGGATAGGATTTGTGTTTCTTTGGAAAGTTTAACGTCAAATTTGTTCAATTAGACTTAATGGGATAGGAGCTCTGACCTTAAACTTTCATAGGTTTCCACTAAATCAGTACATAAGCCTTTGCATATTCACTCAAACATATTCCTCCCTCCCCCAAAGATGACACTAATGAACATTTATATAAATGAATTCAGGAGCACAATCAAAATGCAACGAAGCAGCGGGAACTGAAGTAGAGACAGGATCGATTTGAGCAGACGACACTGAGGCCGCGTCTGGACCGTTTCCCGCCAAATCCCTGTGGAAAGACCGGAAGTGGGCCCAGAGGTCGCGCCCTCTAGTGGAGCGGGCGATAATGGGTAAACTGATCAGGGTGGCCTCGCCGCCATTAGAGTTCTCTGTGGAGGAGGCTGCAGTGTGGGTGGTTCGATTAAAAAGTGAGGAATGGTTCGGAGTTTGAGCGCAGACAGCTGGGAAATCGGAGTCCGGTGCATACGTACATTTATTATCCACCTAAGTGTCCATAGAAAACACATAGAGAGTGTGTATCACCATACCCGGAACATACAGATATATTCACCTAATACATAGACAATAATCGATGGTTTTGTGGACAGGCGGCCGTAAACCACGAGTGGTTTACAGAGCTGCCTGTCCACAAAATCATCGTTTGTTGTATTTATTATCCATATTTTCGAATAAATTAAACCCAGTTATTGCCATATTAAAAGGTATAACAATAGGGACTACTTCTTTGCTCTATAGCAAAAGGGACTATTTTTCTCGTATACCATGGTTTTGAGGCCGTATACCACAGGTTTGAATCCGTATACCACAGTTATGGTATCTGACAGGTTTTATATAATAGGTCGTGGTTTACTGAGTCCCCATACATTTTCAATGGGGGCTTTGTATTCGATGGATAATAAAAAGTGTCCATAGAAAACACATAGGGAGTTTGTATGGATATACCCGGAGCATACAGCATATGCTGTATGCTCCGGGTGGCGCATACGGAAAAATAGTGCCTACAAAAACATAGTGCTTAGTTAAAATGAACTGATTTCGACATGCCACTTGCCCAGAAAAGGTGGATAATAAATACAATATAGACTGGTTTCAGATAAAAGCGGTTGTATGCTCCTCGGAGTTGACTCCGCGCAATATCCTCGCATCCGCTTGGATATTACTACGCGTCAACTCCTCGGAGCATACGGCCGCTTGCATCTGAAACCAGTCAATATTGTGTATGTATACGCTAATGACTAATGCTTATCATTATTTATGCAACCCCTCAAATAAATCTCCATGGTGTGACTGTATGCCATGGTTATGCCATGAAATATTTGTATGCCACGCTTGACATATGAAGTTAAAAACATACGACGAGGTAGGATAGAATCTAAACGTCACTCAATTTTATATGATTGTATACATGGCATTTGTGGTCTTCTGTTACAGATATCATGCACCTCTGCTTCGTGATATCATTCCGCGAAGACAGCTCAGGCCATATAAACAACCGTTCACAATTTTGTAACACTTCTTGATATCATATACCTATAACCTTATTAATTGCGTATACTGGCCCCTACATCGGCATCTCGATACACCTGTTTGATAATACCTATTTTTGAGGTACACTGACAGTAATCCAGTTCCTGTATAGTACTGTGGGAAACATACTTTAGGTGATATAAGCTTTACTAACTCTGAGGCCCTAATGGAGTGTAGATGGGTCAGCAAAGGATCCCTGATAAGCCAAACTATGATCTGACCAAAATACATGTACTATGATAGGTAAACATGAATCAATGTTTTATCCTGCCCCTCATATAATCCTATAAACCTATAGACCTAACAGGGAATGACTGTATGCCAGTTATGCCAAATATTATCTATATGTCATGGGTGACATATGCAATTAAAAACACGTGTCGGAGTAGGATAAAATCTAAACGTCAATCAATTACATATAATTATTTACATGGTGTTCTTTGTCTTTTGCTACAAATATCACTCATCTCTGATTTATGATATCATTCCGCGGAACCAACTCTCGCCATATAAACAAATGTATGATATATTGTGACGTTTCTTGATAATCTAACCTTTCTGTTTATTATTCCGTTCTAAGAAGTAGGTACTCCAACTCAGAATGGTAATCAGGCACTGTTGGATAGTGGAATGGTATTTTATCTATGAATCCACACGGAACGAAACTTTGAGTTTACACATGTTTCCATCTTGGCGAAAATACGACTAAAGGCCAAGTTTTCTGATGTTTTCCTATAAATACGCCTATATTGTCTGCCCATGTATACGACGTAATGTCCGTATATCCAGTCTGGCGTATACTGTGCATCAACATAACAGATACCAAATTCATTTTTCAGAAACTGACGTATTTTGTTGGATGATATATACGCCTACTGTGCCGTATTTACACCAAAATTATACACAAGTAAACTCCAAGTTTAATCCTGTGTAAATGAAATATTGATTGATTGCTGTAAAAATCATTTCAAACCCAACCACCACAACAGACATCCTGACTAATTCACACCATGTGTTACGTATTCTGTGATCAAAGCCTAATCACCCTTCAGCATCAGACAACATAATCTGGAGAATGAGTCACCACAAAAAAACGAACCTTCATTACCAGCACCACCACAGAGATGGCTGTTACAACACACCGGCGGATCGCTGGTCATTAAAAGAGGGTGAAATTGAAGCCGTGGTTATCATGAGAAAAAAATTTCCACAGACCCCCCTGAAAGCAGTAGTTTGATATTGGTGAAGTCGGCGGTTTCTCGGTAATGATTTGTCTAATTGGCCATAAGTGTGGATTGTGTTCTCGAGCCTGCACCTGCCAGTGGTATTAGGCACCGCGATGGAGGGTTTTCCATTTCCTGCCTCCTTAATTAAAATTTATTCCACTTTTAATAGGTTGAAAATAATTGTATTCTACTGGTGGTATATGCAACATGACTTCTATAGCAACTTACACCGATCAGTTGAAAGACTGAAATGTGATTCTTATTAATCTTGAAATAAGCTTGAAACTCAAGGGAACGATTATTCTATGTTCTATGGATTTGAATTTGATTCCCCTTTGATTTTTCAAGAATTTTTTTTTCTGACACACAGGATAAAGGCCATGAAGAATGGACTGTAATACTCGTAGGGGCATGGAGAACGAGTTCCCAATGTTTATCTCACCCTTGATATTTTTTCTCCGTAGACTTAACATTGGGAACTTGTATCCAACACCCATGGAATATTTAGGAAAAATATCCAATGGGAGATTATGTTACAAAGGTTAGCCCATTAGTTAATGTAAATGGTGAGATAAACTCAGAAACCCTTTCAAGTTTAGGGTCAGAGCTCGATCACATCTCGTTTGAATTCCTACGTAATTTACGTGGCTTCACCTTGTGAATTACTAGATGGGATACAAGCTCTGACCCTAAACTTTCATAGGTTTCCTCTATAGTAAGCCACTATTCATTTTATCTAAAATTGTGCAGAAGGAGTAAAATAGATGCTTAATAATCCTCGAGGAGGATTTGGATTGTAGCAACTCGGTCGGTACTGCTACTGTATCTTTCATATCACAAAGATCACTACGCACACATGCCTTGGGCATAATTCCCGTTCATCACACTACATCACCTTTTAAAGGAATACCAGGTATCAGAATTTGTACTTTACAACTGATTAGAGGCTTCAGCGTGAGGAACCCATCAACCGGGAAACTGCTTAGGCTGGCTCATTCCTGTCTTTATTGCTGACTCAGCGATTTCTAACATGGGTAACAGAGTTACCTTCTGATCGTCGCCTCAGGGCTCGTCTGGTCCTCGCTCCTGATATCGTTTGTCAAACCTGATTATACTAAGTCAATGTTGGATTGGGTTGATGATCAAGCACACCGTACAAGGAGAAGCAGATAGGCAAGTTGTGAACCGTTCTATAGTGTTCTACAGTGTGTAGAAAGCGTTGCAACCCATTCACAAGTATTTTGATCCCTAATTCTGTTTTTAAAACCTGATTATACCAAATCAATATTGGACTGGGTTGATGATTAGGCACACAATACTATGAGATAGGCAAGTTGTGATCCGTTCTATAGTGTTGTTCAGTGCGTAGAGAGCGTTGTAACCCATTCACAAGTATTTTGATCCCCGATTCTGTTTTTAAGATCTGATTATGCTAAGTCAATATTGAAGGCAGCTTTTGATCATGGACATCATACCAGGAGAAGCAGATGGGCAAGCAGTGAGGAGTTCTATGATGTCCATATACAATGTAAGAAGGGTTGCAATCCATTGACAAGTATTTTGATCCAATATTCTGTTTGTAAAACCTGATTATATTAGGTCAATATTGGAGAGAGTTGTTGATCGGGCACATCACATCGGGAGAGTCAGATAGGATTACAGGGAGCAACTATCTAGTGTTCAGTGTGTAGGAAGTGTTGTGATTTATTATGTTACGCAGAGAATATGACATCTCCGGTTTTATTTTTAGATTGAAACTCTCTAAGTTTTCATTGTAAAATATCTATAGTAGGAAATCAAGATAAGGACGAATGGTAAAATAAATGATACTCCACTCGCTTGGATGTTTCTCTGGACACTTTGTATTAGGTGGATATATCTGTATGGTCTACGTATGGTAATAAACACTACCTATGTGTTTTCTATAGATACTATGTATTAGGTGGATATATCTATATGCTCCGGGTATGTCCATGCACACTCCCTATGTGTTTTCTATGGACACTTTGTATTAGGTTGGTATATCTGTATGCTCTGGGTATGTCCATACACACTCTCTATGTGTTTTCTATGGACACTTTGCATTAGGTGGATATATCTGTATGCTCCGGGTATGGTAATATACAATTCAAATGTGTTTTCTATGGACACTATGTATTTGGTGGATATATCTGTATGCTCCGGGTATGTCCATACACACTCCCTATGTGTTTTCTATGGACACTTTGTATTAGGTGGATATATCTGTATGCTCTACGTATGGTAATACACACTCCCTATGTGTTTTCTATGGACACTTTGCATTAGGTTTATATATCTGTATCGGGTATGGTGATGCACACTTTCTATGTGTTTTCTATGGACACTTTGTATTAGGTTTATATATCTGTAAGAGTCGGGTATGTAGATACACACTCTCTATGTGTTTTCTATGGACACTTTGTATTAGGTGGATATATCTGTATGCTCCAGGTATGGTGATACACACTTCCTATGTGTTTTCTATGGACACTTTCTATTTGGTGGATAATAAACAGGAATACGAGGTTCATTGGCTGGAGCTGCCTGCAGTTCAGCCCACGTTCAGTCACTGGCATGCCGGCATTTCCCGCCACTCCCAGCCGCCTAATCAGGCAGATGTCCAACACACGCTGCTGCCAACAAGGTCGCCCAGCCGTCCTGAACAGCCAAAGAAAGTACGGCCTATTCACCACTCCCGGCCAGTTGGTTCGCCAATAGGACTCCAGAGGGCGTACGTAATAACCGGCTTCTTAACATCAAGGGCACTTTGGAGGGCTATTATATATGCTGGTTCTCCTTAGAAGATGATGCAAAGCTCCCATCAGGTTCCATTTGGTATATGGCATATAGATCTTTGATTATACATGGATGAAAGTAAAAGAGGATTAATGGGCACCAATCTGCCCGTTCCCAGTTTATAGCGTTTATTTGCGTTGGTCTTAGGCACCAACCGACTATTACTAAAGTACATTTACCATATATACACTAGGGAAGCTTTTCACTGCTATTAGGGGTCATACATAAAGTATGTACGCTCAATTTGTGATAAATATGACTCCCTACTTTCACCCGTGTAGAGATCTCCAGCATGGAGTTGTCCCATTACACTAAGTCTATATAAGGAATAGAGTAGACCGAGTAGCCAATGACTGCATTCGCAGCAAACCCCGACCTTGAACCTGACCTCCTTACATGATATTTATAGCGCCTTGGGACAGTTCTACGGTCGAGAGTTGACCTCGAATCTTAGGGGCCACAACCACCCTCTAAAAGAATGGATGTACGCAAATTGTCCACTGTCTTTGCACTCCAACCACCCCTTCTCCACGAGTTTGCCATTTATGCTATATGCAAAGTGGTTTGGCACTTGAAAATGGAGCATGAACAAAGTTTGAAAGTATATCTGTTTAAAACTTCGCAAATCACCTGTGTAGCCCTTGCATATTGTTTTATGCAGAGCAGTACGGACTTGCAGATCCAAGTCCCTGAGCTCACCATTTGCATCCTATTTGAAGATGCTGCAGGCTGTGGTGTGGCACTAGATGCAACGCAACCATGGTGTATTTTGTTGCACATATATATTTCCATAAACAGTTGGTTTATGCTCCCTAAAATGAAACCCTGTTTTTGTATTTTCAGGGTAAGACTAGGCGTTTCGGTGCTACCCCTATCGCATTTACGACAACACTGCAGAGAAATTTCCTCCCAACGCAAACCTTTTTCGAGGTTAAACGAACGGAGAAAATTTATTCACCTGTTTTTGTATTTTGCTTGTGTTACATGATTCTAATATAATACCAAAAAAATAGGTAAACAAGGAAAAGATCTCAGAATTCAGCTACTGAAAATTCATTGTTAAACGGGGTGTAACAAATATCAAATTAACTAGAAGGAGATCTGCCATGATGCCTTGCGGCTCAACCGGTGGTAATATCCTCAGCGAGCTGTCCGGATATTGGCAGGCCGGGCAGTCGTGCAGATTACACAGAACACTGGTGTGGTGACTCTGACACGTCCAACACCCTCAACCACTGCCTGCTGGCGATCCACCACTCTCCCCCCAGATCTTTCGCGGCGCTAGCGCTGTGCTTAGTCTCTGCCCCAACCCAAAGCCTGTTCCCTGGATATCCACAAAGGACAGGTGAGACCAGCGAACATCTCAGATTCAAAACAAGGCAACTGTCA
The DNA here is from genome assembly GCA_950022655.1 of Alentia gelatinosa. Taxonomy (NCBI): domain Eukaryota; kingdom Metazoa; phylum Annelida; class Polychaeta; order Phyllodocida; family Polynoidae; genus Alentia; species Alentia gelatinosa. The sequence goes on from OX465591.1 coordinate 40,993,131, forward strand.
AAAGTTATACAAGTCAAACAACTCACATATCATTAGTTAGGAAATATAGGAATTGTTAAATTGGGTTAACAGACAATCCAACTGTTTCTTTTCCAACTCTAAACCACTTTATGATGTGAATCTACTGTTGATTAGACTGCCCCTTCGAGTGAGCACATGTGTTATGTTGACAAACAAAACCCTGTAACACATGAGGTGCCTTCCAATGAAGAAAGTAATCCCTAAGACTATGCCTGATTTGATACAACAAATAACAGAAATGAGTGTAAATCATTTACCATATAAATATATGCATATCTATTTACATGTAAACCACAAAATACTGCCCAAAGCGCTAAGAATTTAGGATATTTCAAAAACTGTCTTATGGGCCAAATTTGAGCCCAAACAGGCAGGTTGGGGCAGAGATATAAGCGGCCGCAGGAAGTAGAGCGCAAGATCTCTGCTGGGAGAGTGGCGATCCACTGGGACTGACTGCTAAGCCTGGGCCTGTGGAATCAGATCTCTCACTCTCAGAATAGCCTGCTCTGAAAAGTGGGAGAATATCAACCATTTATTAGGCCACTAAAAAAACAAACTTTTTTCTCATCACCAAGCCATGGAAAATCTGATGAGGGCGTTTCTTTTTTTTTTCCTTTTTTTTTTTGCTATATCAAAGATGGCAGACATACAGTAAAACCCCTCATAAGCGAACACCCTCTGATCCGGGCCAAAGTGGCTGCTTTAGCGGGGTGTCTGCTTACCCGGGGTGTCTGCTTACGCGGGGTTTCCAGATTTTTACTGGCTATACATTTAATGCATCCCTGACATCAGGAGCTTTAATTTGATACTGAATACACATATCTTTCATAATTTCTATCAAGGTTCATCTATTAAAAAATAAAAACAAAAAAAATCGTCTAAAATCGTTTTTTTTCTGATGCGCGTGGTGATGAGAAACAAGTTTGTTTTTTTGAGTGGCCTTATCATTAACCTGTGGCTGTATGAACTACGTATACTACCCGCTCCTACCCATGGCGTATTTATACCCGTACGCCACACTGTGACGCACGGGGTATATGATCACGTGACTAGGTAGATTTTTTGCCATTTTAGGTATATACTTATACGAAAAAAGGCTGACTCTCTTTGTACGTCGAAAAACTTGGTAAAACTATTGATCACATGTGTATACATCGAGGGTTCTGCCTCGTATTTTTGACGTACGAAGACAGTAAGTCAGTTTCCGTATAATACCCACACATCAATCACTGTGCACAGATATACAACGGCCGGCAGCTTAGACCTAATATGATGTTTGTATGGCAGGCCTTTGTGGTCAACCTTGTTAAAGATTAACAGATTTGATATCACCGGTAACTCATAAATCTTCTTTCGCACTTTTTGATATTTTACGGAGTTACCTGCAGCATGCAAATATCATAATTCTGTGGTCATTTTTTTTAATCTAGAAAGGAGCATTGTCTTGTCATGCCCACGGTCATGCCATATGACATTTTATCTCACCTCGGTATTTTTCTCCATAGGCTTAACATAGGAACTCGTACTCCACGGCCGTGAGGTTCGTGCACCCAATACTCAATGGCTAATTTGGTGATTCATTTCATCAATAAATAGTGTTATACGGGGTGAGATAAAATCAGAAACCCACTCGATGAAAATAACTTGGTCTGTAATCCACCTCGTTTGACCACAGAGTAATTCACTCAGCTTCGCTTCGTGAATTACTCTACAGTCAAACTCGGTGGAGTACGGACCAAGCTATTTCCATCTCGTGGGTTTCCTTCTAACTCCGGCCGTATCCAGCGAAGGCCTTTTGGCAGTGGCTGCCAGGAAAGGGTTAAACTCTTATTGTCAACTGATTACTGCGAACGGCCAATTTCCCTGATCAATACAGCATCACAGTGCAGGCAGTGCAGGCATTATCACAACTCCTACAACAGACACATTAAGGGCAGAGATAGCAATGTCACATATGCTCTTTTTACTTTGTCCAAGTTTTATGGCATTCAAAAGGTTTTTTATGTATCAAAATTGATACATAATCATTAATAATGCCTGAAGAAATAATGGTATATAATTATATGGAATTTCTGTGATGAAAGGGTCAATGTTGTTGTTTAATACCCCCACACTGAATGGATCGCTTTCATTCTGGAACTTCTTGATTGCATCTAGGTACTGGCCATTGCTCTCCATCAATTGCCCTTCTTCTTGAGCTCGATCACTCACCACTGACCACCCCCTGTTACCTCCTACCCCGCCACACCTGTATCACCGCACCCACATCCACCCCTATAGGCCCGTTTCCAACGGCCGACGAAAACGGTGTAGATTTTTTGTGTTCTCCAAATAGCCCATTTCTATTGGCCATCTCTTATATACAGTCAGGAACCAACAACAGACCTTTAGCACTGCTGACGCAAAATGAAAATAGGCTATTAGGAGAGAATCTACACCGTTTTCGTTTGCCAATGGAAACAGGCCTTATCCGTCACCCCAACCCCCTACAAGCTCATTGGCCGATTTCCAGTCACTGATCTGCAGTCAGGAACCACCAAAATCACTAAAAACGCAAAATCGGTAAATGGAGGCAACCCAGCTAGTAAAATGACCAAAATTGTTTGCCTAGATTATGTAATGTGGCACCATGAACAGATTTTAACAAACAGAATAAAAGCCATTTGATTTCGTCGGGGATCCTGAAGGTCCTAGACGAAAAAACAAGGTATATATATTGCACCCTCACATATATCTTTTTATAAGAACATGTAGTCTTTGAGTACAGAATCTCAGCGGGAATCGTCTCGGACAAACATCCTGTGAGGTCCATGAATCCCATCATGTGAATTCCACTTTAGACCGTCCACTCACCAACGCCGATTCAGCGGCCGACAGGCCATTGGCCAATGTAGAATTGACTTCATTCAGACAAACACTGGCGCCATACGCCTGAGTCAGTCCGTGATAACACAGCGCCTCTATGGGCGTGCAGGATGCCCTTTTCTAGTTGAATAGATCGGCATTAAACCAGTGCATTAATATTTGAGACTCATGTACCTTCAGCAGGCTTTGTCTTAAACAATTTTCCTGAGATTATTTGCTAGTACATAGTCTCCTAATGTGACACCCCCAGGTCTCAATTCCCTGAGACTGAGGGGGAGAAGGGAAAATTGCCGGCGTCAATTTACCCTCCAAATGTACAGAGGCAATTTTGATTTTAAACTTGTTTAAATCTCTTTGGGTTGAGACTGATGAAACTTGCGTACCTCCCACTGATAATGAGGGTCCCCTAGTCTCAGTGGTAAAGCTTGACTGAGACTATGTACCGGGTGTGTCCTTCCATGTGAATCAAATTCGCCATTTTCCATAGAGACCGTGAAAACTCAATTTTAGCATTCTGCTCGGAGATTATTGGACAGAGGTAAAAGTATCGGAGACTAGGAAAACCATATAAAGTACACCAATCTCAAGTACATGAGTCTCTCCATGTGAATCCCACTTTATAACCACTACCTATGACCTATCTGGCCATATAAACCGGCTGTGAGAGTGTCTAAGTTTCGTGTACCTTTGACATTGTCTGTACTTGAATAACTTGTCATTGTCTGACCGTCATGGCCTTGAATCCCCGGCCTCCCCTCAGCTGTGATTCCCATCTCCTGTGTTCTCAGAAACCGCACCTTATCTTTCCTGCGAGATATTGACTTTCTGATGGCTTCCCACGATCAAAGGGAAACCTATCAGCAGGGAGAAAGGAGCCCTAGCCATAACTGCCAATATCCCCTACGACACCCACCCCTCCTGCAGGGAGTTGTCCCTGTGCCTTCACTGCCATATAAGGAATATGGAAGGCATGGATTGACTCAGCCAATGACTACATTCAGAGCGAACCATGAGCTTTACCCTGACCTCCTTACATAGTGTTAATAGTGCGTTGGGACCTTCCTACAGTCTATAGTTGACCTGAATTTCGTGGGCCAAAACCACCCTCCCGTGGATAGCTCAGTTACCGAAAAGTTGCTATGAGTTTTGGTTGCAAAGTTCTCATGAAATCAATTTTTCTAAGTTGAGGGTTGAACCTTTTTACTGGTTCTCTCTTATGTTGCTGTATCATAAAAATCTACCTAAAATCTGTACATGATGAGACCAATAAAGAATCTGAAAAAAAAAAAAAAAAATGAGGCGTAATGCCGAATGAGAATGAGATTCCGTAGCAAACAAAAATTAATCATATATTTTCAGCGGCTAAGGATTGAAGGGGATTCATATTGTATCCCACACCTATCACTGTCTTATTGCCCACAATTTACTACGCGTCAACTCCTCGTGGTTTACGGCCGCCTGTCCAGATAACAATCGTTTTTTGTCTATTTACACCATGTGCAACACCCTAACATCATAGGGGTGATACTAAGATAACTGTGACTCTGTCTTACTTTATGAAGTCCAATTTCCACATGTAACATAGTCGTCCGACTGTTACTTTGAAAAAATAGCCTAACAGATCTCATAGATCCATCTCATAGATTTAATTAGACCATGATATAACCTTGGCTGTTGTCACAGCATAAAACACCATCAAGCACCACGCCCCAGCATCAGAGAGCGGCCTAGTTTGACAACCAACCCCTTCTACGATATAGGGCGGAAATATATAATGAGCTCTGGTTGCCAGTGTAAGAGCGGCCCATATCGTTCAGCTCGTAGTATGCTGGCATGCGGATTGCAGAATATGGGTTTTTCAGGCTCAGCCATGCCAACGTGTTTCCTACTTTTATCTCACTCCTGGTACAAGTTTATCTATAAGAATCAAGTTTAAAAAAATACTCAACGAATACCCAGGTGAAGTGGAAATGTTATCTCACCCTTGATATTTTTGTCCCATAAGCTTAACATTGGGAACTCATTCTCCATGCCCCTACAAGTATTGCAGTCCGTTCTCCATGGTCTACATCCTGCGTGTTGTCCATTCTCTTATTAGTGTGTACAGGGGTGAGATAAATACAGAAAGCAACTCGTTTTGGTCAAAAAAGTCATTCTCCAACTCGTTTGAATGCTATGTGATATTCACTAGGCTGTCGCCTCGTTTCTTCTTTACTACCTCATGGTCATAGTGGAGGGTATTTTAGATGACGGCATCGGCGGTTGAACAATCAGCGGCCATGACTTCAGAAAAAAGACAAGACATCAGCATGGTGATTTAGTCCTTCCTAACTGGATTTGGGAAGTGATTTGAATCATTCTGATATTGCAATGCTATTCTATTGTCAGCGAAAGAGGTGAGATTAATCCAGAACCACACTCGAATAGATAAAATGAACAATTCTGCACTTGTTTAGATGTACCGTATTTGTCACTCGGCTTCGCCTTAATGATGATTCCGAAGCATCCAAACTCACGGAGTATTATCTATTTATATGATTCTTGATGTAGTTCTATATGAGTCTGTCATTCTCATTTCATAGATTCAATTACACCATGATATGATCCTGGCTGTTGCTACGCATAAACCACCATCAACCAGCACACCCCAGCATCTAGACTGGCTTCAGTCCCTGTGTGAGTGTGTGCTACCTTCCCCAGCATCTAGACTGGCTTCAGTCCCTGTGTGAGTGTGTGCTACCTACCCCAGCATCTAGACTGGCTTCAGTCCCTGTGTGAATGTGTGCTACCTTCCCCAGCATCTAGACTGGCTTCAGTCCCTGTGTGAATGTGTGCTACCTTCCCCAGCATCTAGACTGGCTTCAGTCCCTGTGTGAATGTGTGCTACCTTCCCCAGCATCTAGACTGGCTTCAGTCCCTGTGTGAGTGTGTATTACCTTCACCAGCATCTAGACTGGCTTCAGTCCCTGTGTGAGTGTGTGCTACCTTCCCCAGCATCTAGACTGACTTCAGTCCCTGTGTGAGTGTGGGCTACCTTCCCCAGCATCTAGACTGACTTCAGTCCCTGTGTGAGTGTGGGCTACCTTCCCCAGCATCTAGACTGGCTTCAGTCCCTGTGTGAGTGTGTGCTACCTTCCCCAGCATCTAGACTGACTTCAGTCCCTGTGTGAGTGTCTGCTAAATACCTCCACCTCCCTGCCTGCTGCCACCGCACACTACCCTTACCCCTCCCCTTACACTCGCCAGTGAGAGGAACTTTACACATTTTAATTTGTTTTAATCGATAAAAGTAGTTTGGCACAAGTACAGCTCAACAGCTTCCCAAATTTGGTTTAGATCGGTGGTTTACTAGTATGTAATTAATTGATAATCAATGTTAAATCTGGTCAAACAAAAGTGTATCTGTATATAAATTATGTAGTGAACCACTGGTCGCTGAAAGTGTGTGACCACTTTCCGTGAAGAGGCAGTCAACCAGTGGCTGAGACAATAGTCGCTACCCCGTTCTAACGCCTCAGCACGGGTGGGTTCAGATCAAGTCCTTAGAAAGGTAGGGAGATGCGGGATCTACAACCAACGCTTAGCTATGAACACAAGCCGAGACTCTGGAATATTTCGATACAAACACTTGATTGTATCACAATGTTACAATCTGTTGGTGCTGCTGGGCACCAACTAGCGCGGGAAGAGATTTGGGTCTTTTTCACGTTGAAAGATCCCAACCTTACCAACTTTGAGGCTTCAGGCATTCACTCGACTGAGAGGCTCCACAAGAAGACCTGTTGACCTGCTACGGACTCCTAATATACTGACTGAGTTACGTAATGCGGGCGACCCATAGTATTTGCATACATGTGTCCGCTGGCCTTACCGCACAGTGGGGATCGGCACTCGTGCCATCTAGCGTAAAGTGAAAACAACGCTGCTCGACTACCCTGACCCCTACAATTAATATTATCATTATTATTATTATAGAACAGGAACCACATTAAGACCATGATCCACCAACTGTGATACTGTATACTAACCTGTTTTGGATTTATATGCTTATTTATGCACTTCAGTAATCAAAATAAGAACAATATCACTTGAAAAATGTTACTCTTGCTGAAATGCTGTGTGCGACTGTTCATACTAATAAACCACCCATCAAAACCAAATACTACCTACTTTTAATCACCCAACATATATGTTCATAATGAAAGACTTGAGCAAGTCTACCCAGCATCAGGCCTCTACCCAGGAGGACATCTCCCTGCCCTCCCTCCACGCTCTGCGCACCACAATGGCTGTCTCCAGGGTGCTATGCAGCGCCTTCCATCATGTTCTCTGGTCTGGAGAGCAGAGATAATACTGTTTTCTATCCTGGTTATTGCCGTACGGGGCCCCATTCACATAGCCGTGAGCTGTGCAATAGTCTGGGAATTAATGTATTGCCTCCCAATGGCTGGGGAGTGTATTGAGAACGAGTATAAACTGTGGGATAACTGCAATGCTCTTTGAATACATTTGTATAGATTCTAGATACTTTTGTATATAGGGCACAGAGTGATTGCTAGTTCTGCCATGATCCGCCAGGAAATTGTAAGATAGCGCCACTGTAGTCGGGGGGCAACCACTGTTATCTGTTATTACAATCTATAGATTATATTGAGACGAGGCTAAAATTCCTCCAAGGCAAGGCCCAAAAAGTACTTTGGATTTATAATTGATCCCGACACCTGGTGTTCTCTGTGGCGTCGGGGGGCAAGATGGCCGCTTCCATAGCACAATGGCTATGTGCCCTATACAGTGAGATCAGAATCATTACTTCAGAGAATGTGCAGAAATTTGATACTATTAAGAGGTCTATATATATATATTTTTAAAGTTTGGTCAAGAGTATCATGTTGTGAGCGGTTGCGTGTTTTTTTGTGCCTTAAAAGCTCAGTGGAAGTAGTTTTCAACATTGCTGAGACATTGGAATATGCACGTGCAACCCAAACGGGTCTCCAGATGAAAGGAATTCCGAGTGCATGTTCGGGGAAAACCTCCGCAGAGCGCCTGTCAGTTGGTCTTTGCTTTGAAGGTCCTTCAATAGGGGAACAAGGTCTGCTAAAAGCGCGCGAAAAGGGGCGTTAAAAGTCGTCTGCTTCTGTCTGTGGAGTGCGCGCCTATCGGCAGAAAGGTCAGAGTGGGCAGTTTGCACTGGTCACTGTCAATGTTGACTGTCCACTCCCCAACCCTACTGACCACTACTTAACCCTTTAACTGCAGCATGATGGCTCCAGACATTCCCTGGTTACTGCAGCATGATGCCTCTAGATATTCCCTGCCTGTTGGCAGCATGATGCCTCTAGATATTCCCTGGCTATGGCAGCATGATGCCTCTAGATATTCCCTGGCTATGGCAGCATGATGCTTCTAGATATTCCCTAGATATGGCAGCATGATGCCTCTAGATATTCCCTGGCTATGGCAGCATGATGCCTCTAGATATTCCCTGGCTATGGCAGCATGATGCCTCTAGTTATTCCCTGGCTATGGCAGCATGATGCCTCTAGATATTCCCTGGCTATGGCAGCGTGATGCGTCTAGATATTCCCTGGCTATGGCAGCATGATGCCTCCAGACATGCCCTGGCTATGGCAGAATGATGCCTCCAGGCATCCTCCTGGCTATGGCAGAATGATGCCCTCAGACATTCCCTGGCTATGGCAGCATGATGCCTCTAGATTTTCCCTGGGTATTGCAGAATGATGCCTCCAGGCATTCTCCTGGCTACGGCAGGAAGATCCCTCGAGGCATCATTGATACTTTAATACATACAAATTCAATAAATAAAAAAATGATTCGGTATAACAAAATATCATTAGTTAACTCAATTACTCAAATCACATAACACATCATGTGATCAATATTGCTAATTCCCAAGAAAGGTTCCTGCTGTACGAGGGCTGTTTCAGCAGGCAATGTCTGCCGTGTAATGCTGAGCAGGGTAACTGGGTGCTGCAGGGAAAGGGTTTTAAACACTTAGTCCTGACTTTATTTTTCACATAAATCAATTTTACAAGGATATTTCTAGAATATCAGGATTGGAGTAGGGTCTATGATATCCACAGAGGGTTTTTTACCTTGACGTTGTGTGGTATCTTCTGGCAATGCGTGAAGGTGGCAGAGATTTGAAGGTCACGTAATTCCCCCTCCACCCGCCTCAGGGTTAAAGACAGAGGACGCAGACTTGAAGGTCATCCAAGGTCGTCCTACTCCAGGTTTAGATGGGCTTTTAGTACGAGATGCACCGACAGATGGCGCATTCCCATAATGCAACACTCTTTGTACAAGAGCCAAGGCCGGGTAACGGGCCTTGTGTGGCTCCTACGCATTAAGGGCTGATTGGACCCTAATCATGGTTGTCAATGTTTTGGGCAATTCATTTGTGTCTGCTGCAAGTATTTGGCTAAATTCCTATTTGTATAATTCATGAGAACATGTCTTAGTAGATACTGTTAGATACACGCTACTTTGGGGACTGAAACCAGAGAAACTGAAGAAATTCAATGTGTTTATAATTATTTTATTTTCAATTCATTATTATTGTTTTTTGCGAAATTTATATAAATCATATTGACCCATTCCCTATGCAGTTTCATATTTGGTTCCCATAACATAAATTCGGTAGTTTATGATTTGTGCTCATTAAAGGAGAGTAAATGTGTCAGGTTCTCTTCTGTTGTTATCATTAATAATTCGATATATCTACATTATTTGTATGTCCCTACCCATGGTGTGTTAGACCTGAAGGGAGTTAGCATGTACTTGCCATGACATTATCTGACATTCAATACGATAAGATAACGTCCTATTATCGCATCATGATGATCATTCGACCATCATTGTACCGTGGGCCAGATAGGGTACAGGGATCGTTGACAAGCCACCTGTAACTCCCCATCTTTTTAAGTCCCAGATTGATTACCGTGAGTAACACATATCAGCCTAGATTACCTGATTCTAAATACTGGCAGATGAATTTAAGCCAATGAAAATGTACAATAGTAGCATGACCACTACGTCACCAAGCTTATGTTTATCTGTTTGTCTATCAAAATGAATCCACATAGTTCTATGATAAAAGAATTGTATATATTGTACATCGCAGAACTTGATATAATGATTATCTTATCGATAAATATAATCTTCATGTATTTTACAGACAAAATAACAACTAGAGTTCTGGATGTTTGGAAGTGTGCACTGAGGTGTTGAGGCGTAGTAATACACGAGCAAAGTGTAGCAAGGATATTGAGCCATCAGCACTGAGGGGTATGCGACCATCCAAATACAACTGTGGTGTTTATTCTACATAATTTCCCACGTTCAGTTCAGCTCTGCTGAGTGCTAGTTCAAATACTTTGCAATTGGTTTGGTTTAGTTTGGTTAGGTAGTCTAACGTCCAATTTGTTCAATTAGACTTACTTTGGGTTTGATCGAATCTATGAGATGAATGTAGGTAGAAATCACACCCCTACACATTTACCGAGGAGAGAGTTCTTTTACTTCCCACACCACATAGACATGCAATTGGTTAAAAAGATATGCAGACACAGGTAGCAATCGATGATTGCATATGAGTTACTTTTGACTCTGATTTGCCACTGGATAGTAACTGATAAGAACTGATACCTTGTGACATAAAGTGACGCTCGGTGGATTACGGTATCGTCAGATCCCAGGCTTGTCTAATCATCACCACCAGATCATTGAATAATCCTACCTTATGTTAAGCTGATTTGCTAATACCAACATATATCTCACGCAGATAGGACCCACATAGTCACTCCCGCCATGCGCAAATGGCTGCCACATAGTAGAGGCACGGTAACATAAGCATAGAAAAATATAGAATTGTATATTACAATATTAATAGACATGATATGTTTATAAATTAATGAGAAGTTAGACGTGGCTGCTACCCCGACTATTGAGCAAGTTCTTTTCTTGAATAAAGGAATACAAATTTTTAAGTTCATACCAAAATACCTGCGATATTGAGGAAATGCACACCAAGAAGAAAATACAAACTATACATGAATCAATGTCGTATTACATTTGTTATGTTTTTCACTCCGCTTCTCATGTTTGTCACATGTTTTGTTTTTCGCTCCGGTTACTGTGCTACAGATGCAGCGCTTCTGGTTACAAGTGTCTCACCTAACGGTCATTCTGCTATTTATCCTCGACCACAGGCGCAGGTTTTAGTCTAACAAGAAAATACAAAAGTTCCTTTTGTATCTTCATGTAGATCTCTTTAAGGTCTATCATCGTCAATGGAAATATTATGGAGAAACCAAACAAGAGTTAGTCATGTTGTTGTTTATCGCACAACGGCAAGATCGCGTATTACTGCGCGAGGTGAAGCCGAGAGCAGTAATACGCGATCTTGCTGGAGTGCGATGAACAATGACACAACTAACTCGAGTTTGGTTTAGAATTTATCCTACCCCGCCCGTCTAAATTACTTCTACATTAACAAATGATGTCATTTGTCAAGTGTATCCCACTAGAGCGATATTTTTCATTTTTCTGAACTCCAGACCGAATACAGTGACTCAATGTTAAGCCTATGGAGTTTTTATTAGGGGTGGGATAAATTATTATACTTATCGAAATCCCCACGTTTCTTAAGAATGCTAGGAATTTATATTTTAAACATTTACACTGGATTGCTACCCAAGTAAGTTTGATGATTAGCTTTTTCGAGGCACCCTGGAATTCATGAATCTCATGAACCTCACATGGTTCAAAATATCATGAGATTCTGTTCCTTTTTAGGGGTAAATGTCCCCAACAATTGCTAGGCAAAAAACATATCTCTGGGAAATGGAACTCTACAACTTAGTTGACGAAATTGAGTTCAAGTACAGACTCAGCAGGATTTGTCTCAGACAAACACCATGTGAGGTACAAGAATCACTACGTGTGAATATCGCTTTAGGAACCTTTGCACATCAGGGAGCTGTTTCAAAACGTGGGTTAAGTCTATGGTTTTGAAACAGCTCCCAGGTGGCAAGCTGCAGAGAGGCTTATGTTATTCCTGTGTTACCATGCGGAACATCAAGGCTATTGTGGCCTACGTATAGACTTAGCATGTCATATTCAGACCGATAATACATACGGTCTAAGCTAGAGTTTATCACAATAGCAATCGTTTATCTATTCTACAGGCTCATCTGTCACTCATGAGTTTCGTCATATTACAAGGAGTTTATCCTAGTTCCATAACGATAAGATTAACTATGTCCATTCTGTTGGTTGGTTGGTTGATTTAACGTCCAGTTAACCGGTCGTTTCTCAAGCTTCTTTGACACCACCAGAGTGGTGATTGAATCCATGTGATGAATTCAGGTAGAAGCCTCACTTGTACACATGAGGTGAGAGTTCTGCATGAGAAGGATCGGCCTTTGATGTAGCAGTAGGTCTACTACAGCTGGGTTGGAACAAAAAGGTGGCTACAGTGGGACTCGAGCTACATCTATGCCCAACAGGCAAATTTCAGATCTTTCCGAATCAAACCGCATCAAAATAATGAGTTTCAATTTGTTCAGATTTATGTTCTCTTTTTATTAGGAACGGTGTCCCTATGTTCATATATACGTTGCCTCGTCTGCTACCACGCTTTAACCCTATGCTCACTCTGCAATCATTCTGTGAATAGTGTCTCTGCTGGAAAAACCTGTGATGACAGTGCATAAGCCGGATGCCCATCTACCGATTTAGGGTTGAACGATTAGTTCCCAAATCGCATAGGAGTCGGTCACCTTGTCGCAGGCAAATTACGTAACCCCTCGCTCGACCCACACACTGATAAAATCTGTCTATGGTCCACTAATCGCTGGGGGAGGGCAAAAACCAAAGAAACTGAGTGTTCACTAATCGCTGGGTAGCCTTGCCTAGCTGTCCTACATCTACCGACTACGTTAGGATGGCTTTGCTGAGACAAATTATCCTCCGTTTGCCGCCGACAAACGTACATAAATGTTCCGAAATCGGTAGATGGGTATTGGGCTATAGCTGACCATGATCAGTCACTACAGGCCTAAAGTACTTCATTGACCCACTGGTGCTTGACATATTTGGAGTCTAGATAGTCGAGTTTAGGACTGGCTATTTGGCTTAGTGCCAAGTAGGTTACAGCAAAGAATAAACCGACCGAATGAAACCAGACATCTTTGATTATTCACTTTTGGAATTTCATGCTGATTCATCAAATCAAAGATAAACATATCATTTGTTCCTAGCAAGGGTGATTGTTCACATATATACCAATTACATAACACGCTACCGTCAAATCTGATATAGTTACCACTAGCGACTTGATCGAGTGGTGAAAGTTCTCTGCACTACAGGTTTCAGTGAAGCTTAGCTGATTGCCCATAATGGATCGCACTCTAGTCACAATCTAGAGACCAGCCGACCTTGCACCATTGTACAATGGCAGAAGCTAGAAGAGGCTCATCTTAGGGTAAGGAGATAGGGACTTCAACATTAAATCTGGTTTTCAACATGGCTAGAAATAAACCACAAGAGGAAAATACATCTAAGTATAGACCTACAACGTTGAACAGTAGATTTGAGTTGTTTTTGTACACGTGAATCTCACTCTCGTAGCATTTCAGTCTCCAATGACAGGTCTGGTTCTGTTTGTCTCTATGTGAGGTAGCAACTCCAAGCAATTCCTGTTGAAATGGTGCCTTTTCATGTATGGTAGGTAACCAGTTTACTGAATTTACGGTGATAAGATATCATGACAAGTAATGCTTTCATTGTACGATATTGACGATGCACTCAGTACCGACATTGATGCAATTACGCTCAGATATCTACTGACTCCTGTTTCTATTACATTGGAAAAGAAGGAATGAAAAAAAAAGACAAGTGTTATAGATAAAAAGTAATCGATGGTTTTGTAAACAGGCGGCGGTAAACCACGAGAGGTTGACGCGTAGTAATACACGAGCGTTAGCGATGTTATTTCAACCTCTAGTCGATTACAGATCCGCCTGTCCAAATAACAATCGTTTGTTGCATTTATCATCCCTCTTTTCGAATAAATCAAACCCACTAATTGCCATATTGAAGGGTATAACAATAGGGACTATTTCTTTGCTCTATGGCGCAAAGGGATTATTTTCCCCGAATACCATGGTTTAGAGGTTGTATACCACAGGTTGGAATCCGTATACCACAGTTATGGTATCTGACAGGTTTGATATGATGGGTCGTGGCTTACTGAGTCCCAATACACAGATTTAAATCCGTGTACCACAGTTATGGTATCTGACAGGTTTTATATGACGAGTCGTGGTTTACTGAATCCCCATACATTTTCAACGGAGATTTTTGTATACGATGGAGAATAGGAGGCGGTACAAGATGAAACCTGAACATGGCGTACATGGATTGATACACGCATCGCCATTTCCAGTCTGCAGAAAAACAAGCCTATCAGCTCTATGCCTAACGTCATTTCATAAAGCCAATTTGCCTGTCACTCTCCAAGCAGGATGTGCCTCAGCCATTGTCCCTTCCCTAGAGAAGTCACACTGGAGTCCGGTTTCAACCCGCCCCTCCCACCCCCTCTAATTCACTCCACTCTCCTCCCCCCCCCCCCCCACATCCCCCTCTCGATCTCCCATGGTTCCCGCCCAACACATTAAATCGACAGGAAAACGACCGCAACGCCACCACACAGTGGCACTTGCAATTAATATCCCGCAGTGGGAGTTTTCGTCACGAGATTATTGACCGGTATGTTATCTCGATGCTGATTGGTCTAGACAGTTGTGGAGACGCCGTAGAGAGAAGGGCGCACATGCGCAATGAACAGGGACTGGGGTGATGATGAGGGAACTGGCTCTGCATGATGGGATGGAGGTTGTTGTTTCCGTTGGTGTTTGGGAAGTTTAACGCACAATATGTTCTATAAGGCCTGGCGTCCACCTACTACGATATGGCTCCGATACGATCTACGATACACCTCCCGATAAAAAGTCAAAATCGCGTCGGAGGGTCACCTAATATCAGGGCAGTTGACCACATTTCTGCGATTAGACACAGATAAAAATCCCATACGATGCGTGGTGGATTGGCATGTCTAGACATATGTCTACGATTTTGAACCCTCACGATATGTCTCCGATATTTGCTTTTTGTTTCGGTGCCATATCGGGAGGTCTAAATTTCTATCGTAGTAGGTGGACGCCAGGCCTTAGACTGACTTTGGGTTTGATGGTGATCGAATCTATGAGATGAAGTCACTAGCGCTCGTGTATTACTACGCATCAACCTCTCATGGTTAATGGCCACCTGTCCACAAGCCATCGATTATTGTCTATGTTTTGTTTTTATATGCATGTCTCTCATCATCATCTCGATTATTCTTTTGTTTGTTTGTTTGTTTAGGTAGTTATATATTCTATTTAGTTAGAAATCTCACCACTGCACATTTACCAAAGGGAGAGTTCATTTACTTCCCACACCACATGGACATGGTATGAGACGGATTGGTCTTTGATATAGCAGTAAATCTACCACTGCTGGGGGTGAAGGATAAAAGTTGCTACAGTGGAACTCGAACTGCCAAAGTCCTACAATCTTGGAAGTACAAGTCAAGTGACTCAACTACAATACATTGACAATATCAACTGGTTTCAGTAACAAAAAGCAGTACGATATAATGATAGTTGACGTTTATCTGCGAGAATAGAAGAATATTGTCAACTTCGAGAAGCATGCCACTGTTTTTATCTAAAACTAAGTAAAAACATAGTCTCTAAAAAACATTTATATTTGGAATGCTGATAATTTAGACTTGGAATGCTGGAACGATAATTACGAAATTTATAAACTGGTTTCAGTCGTAATCTCTTCGGGCTAGACTCTACGTAATATTCTCGCATTCGTTTGGATATTACTACGCCTCCTACGCCTCTAGTCCACGGATATTAGGGCAGCTTGTACCTGAAACCATTTGATATTGTATATTTATTTAACATATTTACATAAAAGATAAAAAATGACAACATTGTCCAGTAACAAGAAAAATCTAATATTTCATATCATTGTATAATTTCTTCCCTTAAGTCTATTATTTCTAGATTCTATAAAGTTATGGGTGTATATGGACAACTGACATGCCGTGTTGAAATATAACTTAGCATGGTAAACAAACGTATAGAAACGAGGTAGTGCTACTTACGAAAAGTAGCATTGTCTCAGGCACAACTAACAAATCTACTGGGGAAAAAAACACCTCGCGTTTAGAATTACATTCGCTGTGTTTCCTCAGGTGCAAACATTGAAACACAAAAAGCTCCCCACTACATCACCGCCATAAAAGCGGGCGACGGGACGGACTATAGAAGGACCATGTGCGTCAAGCGTCCTAACAGATTGTCAGCGTGAAGGGGAAGAAAATCCCAGTCCTGAAAGAACCGGAAACGCCTACAAGGTGGATGGAGGGGCTGAATAGACCGAGCTATTCTAGTGGTTGTCAGACGTAGGCCATGACTATTGTTACAGCGTCTCTGATTGGTTTTTATCCCGCGTCTATTGTTACAACGTCTGTGATTGGCTTTTATCGTCTGCGCACTCGTCTACTGCGCACGGACAAAACGCAGACGACATTTTTAACTCAATAACAGACGAGCAATATGGCCGCGGCGGGAAAATTGATGCGTTTTCTCTTTTTATCTACATTTGACATGGATTTCTTTTCGCTAGGAGGGATGGCCGTCAGGCAATTGACTCGTGTGGAGAGGGAAGTAGGTAGACTGAGTTTTTTATTTTATTTTTATTTCTTTACCTTTATATGTTTATCTCCTAGTGGGTATAGAGGAATGATCCAAAGAACAACGATCCGTATAACACATACAGTAAAATTCCGTTTCCGGGACACCCCGCTTGAGGATCCCCCTGCTTAAGCGGACAATTTATCGGGATGTGCATTGTAGACGATATCGGAGCCATATCGTAGTAGGTGGACGCCGACCCTAACCCTTTCCCTTAACGTTTTCAAATCCTCTGGTTGATTTGCCTAAAAGCTAACTAGTCAGATCTTTCCATCTATATGAAAACATCTTCAGTCGATTTCTCCAAAACGGGTCGAGTTCTCCTGACATCTACGGGTCGAGTTCGTTTGGGGTCGAGTTCTCCAGTAAGGGGTCCCTCCCACCTACTACGACGGGCTACGACACGGGTACCCCATCGTAGTAGATGGGAGGCATTATTGCGGCGATTAACCTTCCGACGAGCTACGACGGGCTACGACGGGCTACGACGGGCTACGAAATTCAAACATGTTTGTATTTCGTAGACCCTCTACGATTAACGTTTCTTTGTTGTAGCGCGTCGTAGCCCGTCGTCGCGCAGCGAGTTCGTCGGCGACAAAACCTAACTCATTGACCAAAGGGTTAATCGTAGACTTAATCGTAGTAGGTGGGAGGGACCCCTAACCGGAGAAATAGACCACCTAGAAACCAGGGAATGCGTGTGGGAGAGAACAAAAGGGGTAGGAAACATAAACAAGGGGAGTGGGGGATGAGGCAGGGGTCAGTATGGTGGACTCGGGTATCGTGGGAAGAGTGGAGAGGGGACTCAGGGGCTAATAATTGACTCAGAAAAAGGCATCATTAGCCCAGCAAAGAACCTCACCCGGAGGGGGAGCTATCTCCTTTCAGTTTCTCATCAGCTTTCAGAGACTCAATATCGAACAGGAGAATGACAAAATCATTTCTCCTGATTTGTTTTTTCTGGCTGTATGTCACCACCAAACCAACGACTGGTGTGGTCCAGTGGAGCTTAATACATAAGAAAGACTCTTATTTTCACTCAATCTGGAATTGTTTGCGTCATTAGAAAGGGTCAATTCCATGCCTGGTTAGGTGATTGCGTAATGTGATCTTAAAAGGTATCAGTCGCAAATGAATAGTCTTTCCTTAACAATTGGCACTTACTTTTCACCACAGAGAGAAGGTTATCTGGTGTTATATTGAGAAACACGCTGGGTCATTTGTTGTTACCTTGAGACCCAATAATAATATTGGTGAATTGAATAATCGGTAACTTTAAGTATCCCTTTGTGATGAACTGCTTTTCACAGTCACTTTAACATAACACGGAGAAGTAGAAAGCGCCATACGCAGTCAGACGCGACAAAAAGATGCGCTAATTTCACCAGTAATAGATGCAATAAAAATATCCTAAGGGTTTTTTACAAGTCTATCGGACTGTTACGCAATGCATCATCATATCTATTACTAGGACTGGCTTGTCCACCTGCGCGTAGTCAATTCTCAACGCAGGTGGTAGGGCTAAAGAGTGTGCAATTTACTTCATGCATTAACCCTTTCCAGACGAGTGGGTTGGTGGGTAGCAGTAGCAAAAGAGATAAGGGTACCCCGAGGCTGTGTGTCCCTGGAGGGTGAAAATGCACCGAAGCATTCACCTAAGTTACCCTTGTTTGAAGACCTGAATAACCTCATAATACATTGATTTCTACACACATATTTTTTATATATTTTACACAACCTCTATTTTTCCCCCTGTATCTATTGAAAAATGCTTGATTTGTTTGTCTGTTTGTTTGTTTGGGTAGTTTAACGTCCAATATGTTCTATTTGACTTACTTTGGGTTTGACCGAATCTACGAGGTGAATTTAAGTAGAAATCTCTTCCCTTCACATTTACTAAAGTGAAAGTTCTTATACTTACCACCCCACATAGAATGGTATGAGGAGGATTGGGCTTTGATATAGCAGTAAATCTGCCACTGATACGCATATATACGGCCTGCACCACGAGGAGGTGAGGCGACCAAGAGGGTGAACAGATTTATCATTGCTCTTCAACCCAGCAACCAAAATATGCTTGAATTTATCATAAATGCCTGTAGGCAATTTCATGCCTCACATAGATAATGCCTGTAGGCACCAAGACCTTGAAAGGGTTGATTAATTTTGGTAACATCAAGTTAGACATTTTCTTGTCAAACGTCCCCCTATTTTTATCCCTCCAGCCTCTCCTTGAGCTACGTGATAATGTCAGAGGGTTCTCACGTTCAGTGTGGTCTACATATATATCTGCATTTTTATTTAATCATTTTCTTTTTTCGGTGTTGTTGGAGGGAAAGTCTCAATTAAATACCTACGTGTTGGCAATGATACCAGAGTTGGACGCTGGGGGGCGTCGTATCAAACTGCGCGCGCACTTAATGCCTTCCCGCCAAAAAACCCTCAGACACAAGGTTTTCCTGTGTTTAACAAATGTCGTCTGCTTGAATGTCGACCGTTAAAAGTTTGAGGAGGTGTTAAAGGCACATCCTACAATACACAGTGGTGCATCTAGTGATTCTCAAATAATGAGAATTATCACTTAAAACCAGTACCTTTGACTTATTCTAATACCAAATGGGTGTTTTAGATTTTATCCTATCCTGTCACATGTTTTTAACTTCATATGTTACCAGTGGCATATAAATATTTTATGGCATAACCGTGGCATACAGTCACACCATGTTAAGTCTATGGAGATTTATACGCGGGGTAGGATAAAACATGTTATCAAATTTGACCTAACCCCATAGGTGAATTAGGCTAATTTACATTTGCTTGATTTACATAGTTTATGTACTGAAAAATATGGTTTTCTTCAATTCATTCAAAAGCAAGGATGGTGGTCAAGGGTCGGGATTCTTTTTCTTTTTTTTATCATGTATACGCCCGGCGTAAATATATCGCGCAGAGTATATTTCCTCTGTATACATCAGGTGTGAAATACAGCCAAGACGCATCCGTATACCAAAGGAAACGGTTTTGTATACACCTCATACGCTGGTGCGAATTAGAGGCCTATACAAATGAAAACAAGTCGATTTCCAGCCGATACGTGCGCTGCCGCGATGGCTACATATGAATAAAATGATTAGTTTCGTGCAGTGATACATATACTATATTCTCTGTAAGTTATAAGAAATTGACATAGGTTTTACTATGTGAAAATAAACGTAAATTATATAATTATCATAATATTCATCTCTATATCAAAATCTAGCACGGTGACCCCCCAATTTTTAAGTTAGATATTTCTTCCATAATGCTCTGAGATCATCGTATTTGAAAAATTTTCAGGAAAGGCACATAGGTTTTGATTTTCAAGCCAAATTATCCGATATGCCTTTAAAGACACATCAGCGATTCATATGATAGAGTCCGTTATTGAAAAACGCCACCGAATTTCCCCTGCGTAAAACAGCCATGGCGTTTTAGTGTTCAATCAAAAAGAGAACGTTGTATTTACATTATTATCTTAAAAAGGCTTTTCAGAATGGAGAGTTGTGTATATGTGGTGAGGGTATGGACCTTTGAAGTGGTATATCTGGAGTATATCCGAGGCGACTGGAGATGATTTTATTAAGATAAATCAAGGATCAGCCACCTAACTGTCTGTGTATGTATGGTGCGGGGAATCCCCATTATTATTCATCCATTTCTATCAATGAGTATTGACTTACTAGTCTTGATTTATTTGGACGATTTGCTTTCACACGTACATATGATAAATCCTGCCCCAACCGAACTACAAGCAAGGTTTCGCAAGACTCGCAAAAGAAACAAATCGCTACATCTAGAATATATGATATTCACTAATTTTCGAACACTCTAGATGGTGTTTCAGAAAGATTCTCAGTTCTGTGATTTAATTATCTCAATCACCCAGAGATTCCCGAATCTCTATGTAATATGTAGCAGACTGCCCTTGTCCTAATCGTAGTTTCTCCCCCTATTTATCTTTCAACTTATACAAACCGTCCATTTTTTAAGGCAATTTTCTATTATGAAATATTGTGTGCACAACCACCGAACTCAGCGATACAGCCATTCCTCCATAGGGGCCCTAGCCCTCTACTCCTCATTCTAATGGTAGGGGTTCGGCCTAATGGGCAGTGGGTACCATTTTGTGAATGTCTTTGGTATGACCCGACCAGGACTTGCACCCATGACCTCCCATGCTCGAGGTGAATACCCCTACCACTTAGCAACCTATGGGAATTATGTATGGATATAACTGGAGCATATGGCTAAGGTGTATGTTCCATGTTGCCATAAATGGGTGAAGGTCGTGGTTTCCTCTGAAGGCAGTAAATACATGCCTTCTACATTCCATGGCAGTGAAATTCCATGCAAAAGATATCTGAAACTGGTCAATATTGTGTATCTATCATCCACATAATACATAGACAATAAACGATTGTTTTGTTGACAGGCGGCCGTAAACTACGAGAGGTTGATGCATAGTAATACACGAGCGCTAGCCAGTGCATTACTATGTCAACCTCTAGTGGTTTATAGAGCTGCCTGTCCACATAACCATAGTTTGTTGCATTTATTATCCATCTTTTTGAAAGAATTAAACACAGTAAATGCCTTATAAAAGGATAATACAATATGGACTATTACTTTGCTCTATAGCACAAAGGGACTTTTGTTCCCGTATACCATGGTTTGAGGCCGTATACCACAGATTCGAATCCGTATACCACAGTTATGGTATCTGACAGTTTTTAAACAATGGTTAGTGGTTTACTTAGTCCCAATACATGTTCAATGGGATATTTGTATACGATGTCCTGATAATACAGGCTCTACATAGCAGGGATATCAGTTGGGATCATGAAAAAAAGAGGAGAAATATTTTTCATATGGAATTTACAACCTCAGAGAGACTGAGAAAACATGGAAAATACATCGTTATTGGCCATGGAATGGGTCTTGCGCGAATGGGGAGGTCTGAACCAATGACCATTAGTGTGAATGATGCTCAATTCATTCTGTCATTGTTTTTACACATGGAAAAAAATTAAAAACAAGGATTTCCTTGGAAAATAGGAAAACTGCTATCTCTGACATAGTAAACCTATAGGACAATCCCCATGTCCGTCTGCTAGTTTTTTTTTGTTTTTTTTCCATGATTTCTTTATTGACGGCAAGTTACAATTTTGTTCCATTAGGTCTTCCAATACAGAGTTTCGTCAAATCGGAGGGCTTGTGACAGCAGCTATGTAACAGTATAGCTGGTTTTCATTGTCTAGCCCGATCACCCAGTTTACCAACATAATCCACAGTCATGGTAAATCATAATTTGAGTATCAATATTACTGTCATTACAACACTAAACCCACTACGATACATGGTGAGTTATATGTTTTATCTCACCCCAGATATTTTTTCTCCAAAGACTTAACATTGGGAACTCGTATCTAACGCCTATTAGATATTTATGAAAAATATCCAATGGGGGATTATGTCACAAATGTTAGCCCATTAGTCAATATTAAGGGTGAGATAAATTCAGAAACCCATTCAAGTTTAGGGTCAGAGCTCGATCCCATCTCATTTGAATCACGTAGTAATTCACTCGGCTTCGCCTTGTGAATTACTACGTGATTCAAACTCGATGGGATACGGTCAGTATATAGGTTCACGTAAACAGGGGCAGATCTACGTGAATGTCGTCTGCTATCTACAGCAATGTCGTCTGCTTTCCCATCAACAACAGCACTCCCGCGAGAGCCGACGACGGCGGCCACAGGCTCGACAAATTAATGCGCTTTTTAGCGTTAATTTCATTGAGTGTTGCCTTCCCATGGACCTAATGGATTCTGCTTACAAAATATGGTCCGGATCAGGCGTTTTTTCAGACGGTTTTCAATGCAATACACCTTGAAACTCGCCCATATTTGATGCGGCTGAACTACGAAAGGTATTAACGTTAGCGGAGCCACCCTCTATGACTCTGTCTTGTGAGGCTATTTGTACTGAGCATACCTAGATATGTTATTTTTAAGTAGACAATACGGTTTTGTAGTGCTAATACTAGATTATAATGTATTGTGTCCTACTATATTCATTACAATCTCGAAGAATAACCATGTATTGATTTGCATATTTAAGTTCCATTGTGAATGTTAAATCTTTTTTTGCTTGTATATTGGAGAATGATATACATGATATATACAGAATGTGATATTTCCGATACCTTATTCATGTCAGATATTCATCATATTGTGATAAATCTAGTAGATATGTATCACTGGATGTAGCATGAGAAAGGCGAATTTGATTGTACTATGGTCAATACAAGGAGAGTATCATCTCCTTAAAACATATGGAAAATTACTCTTTTTATGCATCAACGATTTTCAGTTTATATGAATATCGCCTGAAGAAATGCCAATCCATTCAATCATACTAAGATATAATTTGATGCTAAACTGAATGATATAAAAAGGTTTACCATTGATCATATTTAGCAGGTTGTTATCAGAATTTGGCCATAAGCAAATTCAGATTTATTAAGAACAAATTTGATAAAAACCTGAATGATATACAAAACTTTTAATGCATTATCTCCATCTCATGACCAGGAGTACTTGTTATCAGGATTCAGTCATATGCAAATTAACCTCGGAGTTTTACTAGCCTTATCCATGAGGTGCTAAGACAAATACAAACAAAATCTTTGGAAAAATACTTGCAAAATCACTGACATCAGTTTCGATAATAAGTAACTGAATGTACACTGTACAAAATTTCTCATTCGCTATCTTGATCTTGTCGTCAGAATCGTGCCATATGCAAAATAACCTGAGACTTTCACTAGCGCCATCTGTGAGGTGCTACTAAAAATACCAACCCAAATTACTAAAAGTATATCAAGAAAAAATTTCGATAATTTTTTTTTACAAAACCTCCATTAACTCCATTTTGTGGTCAGAATTTAACCATATATGCAAATGAACCTGCGACTTTCACTAGCGCCATCTGTGAGGTGCTACGAGAAGCGTGGCCTATTGTCCCTCATTGTGTCACTGTTCTGAAAGGCGCTATAATAACATGAAGGAGGGTGTCCGGTGCTTGGAGAGTGGAAGGAGGTCCATCTTTACCCCGTGAACTCCTGACCCTGCACGGGAGTGGTCTTTATTAGTCTCCAGCCCCCACCGCCTGAGGGGGAAGCCCCCCCTTCCTCCCCCTCTCCGTTGGTCATCACCTGCCTATTATCCCGAGTAATATCGTATTTCCGCCAGAAGTTTTCACAACGAAAAAAGGGCTCCAATGGTCACTGTGTTCGGGTAGGCTCATCCGTGCATTAATCATTGCCTTTTTTATGGGTGTATTATGGGCAAGTATGGACCTCCTGGATTGATTTGTTTACTGGGGTGTTATCAAACTGCTCGGGCTTGGACACAGTCACTGCGCCGCTAGGGAATCAATTACATCCGGGTTCTTCAAAGACGGACGCCGGCGTGCACTGCCATCTAGCGGTGGGTCTTTGTGAGGGAACCCGTTACCACGATGCGTTTACTGCCCACTGGGCGTCAGTGGGAGGGGTTTTAGTGGCTGTGTGGGTTGTTAGGGGCTGGGTTGTCAGTGTGTTGGTGCTGAGAGGGAAAGTGGGGATGAAGGATGTGTAAATGGGAGTGGGGGGAGACAAAGGAGAGTACAGTAAGGTTTGTGGGTGTGGTGGGGTTATGAAGATGATATGAGAACATGGAAGGTAACAGAAAGGGAAATAGATAGTATATATCTTTAAACAATCTCGATGTTACCCACTGAATGTTACTTTTGTTTCCATGGATTTATTACTAAAATAAGTAAGCTATATCATCAACCATTTCATCTCATTATTCCACTCACTATTCATCAAGGGATACCTGACATTTGATGTATTAGCTTACCAAAGCAGTATTGGAATTACTATGTACCAGAAAGTCCCGATTGAGAGGGCCTGAATGGAAGAACGGCAGATCTGTCGAATTCAGTGTTTGTATAATACAATTCCCTAATAAAATTGTTAACAAAAAAAATAATAAGAAGAAGGACTTCATGGATCATAGAGATGAAAATAGGAATCGGAATCAGACAGAAAAAGGGGAAGGGAAAAAATGTATACAAGTGGGCTTTATCGCCGAGGATTAGACGCGTAGTAGTATCCGTGCGAATGCGAGGATATTACGTAGAGTATGATATAGTCCGAGGAGATTACGAGATTGTCGTTGGCCAATGTAAACAGGCTTTACGGGGAACTAAAAAAAAAATGCTGCCATTTTAATCGACCAATGGAAATGGACTTTACAGGGAACTCATTGAATCGCTGCTGTTGTCGTCAGCCAATGGAAACAGGCTTTAAGGGGAACTAAAAAAAATAGCTACCTTTGTGGTTGGCCAATGGAAACGGGCTTTAAGGAGAACTAAAAAAGTCGCTGCCATATCGTCGGCCAATGGAAACGGGCTTTAAGGGGAACTAAAAAAAACTGCCTTTGTGGTTGGCCAATGGAAACGGGCTTTAAGGGGAACTAAAAGATCGCTGCCATATCATCGGCCACTGGAAATGGGCTTTACGGGAGGCAGCAGGTGTGAGGGCTGCTCACTCAGGCGTGAAGTGTCTCGGTGAGAGGAGCCCACCTGGTGCCCCGCCCACTCCACCACGAGGAGCCCGCCTGGTCCCCCGCCCACTCCACCACACTACGCCTCCCCCCACAATCTGAATCTATTACAGTACTGTACAACTAGCAGGCGGTCTGACTCCTGTGTATAAACGACAGTAGTGTCTCTGTTTGTCTCACCCCTGGTATTCTATTCCCATATACTTGACATTGGCAACTCACACTCAACGCCCATGGAGTATTGTAAAAAAATACTGAATGGGTGATAATATCACAAACGTTAGCCAATTAGACAGTGATAGGGGTGAGATGAATTCAGAAACCTATCGACGTTTACATTTAAAGCTCATCCCATCTCGTTTGAATCGTTTTTTTTGCTGGTTTTTTTCATGGTTTTATTTGGTCAATTTTACAATAAATTTTGTCACCCGGTCCTTCTGATGTACAAATCAATATCAAGTTGGTATAAAACAGGAGGAGTGGGTATAACGAGAGTAAGTTGTCAAATACTGATTAAATGAGCTGAGATTAAACGTGACATTGACGCGACTTCGCCCTGTGAATTACTACGTGATTAAAACTCGATGGGATACGAGCTCTGATCCTAAACTTTCATAGCTTTCCTTTACAGTATCTAATTACTGCCGGAAAACATAACAAAAACATAGCTTAAACCATGCAGATGATAGAGTCAATAAATCCTTTGGCTGTATTGGTATATTTCTATTATGAATGAATCCTATTCTGACTCCGTGTAGCGGCATTATCAGTAACTGGCATATACGGCACATAAATCTTCTGATATGAGCGCAGCCATTTGCCCCCATGCAATGTATGTGGCACCCTCATGGTTTGGCTCTGTCTATAGGCCCGTTTCCATTGGCCGATTTCCCGTCACCGATCTACAGTCAGGAACCACCGACAGACTTTTGGCACTGTGGACTCAATATCGATCAATGGAAACAACGAAGGTCGTGTAATACCGCACATCTTTTTCTGCTTGGATTATGCAATGTGGCACCACCCACCACTGAGTGAAAGCTTGGTCACTGATTGAGATCTACTATCCTCAGCGATTTTTCTATACCGACGCACAGTCAGTGGCACCACCGACAGACTTTCTGTGTAACTCAAAAAGTCTAAGCAATCTTCGTCGGCCAATGGAAACGGGCCTTATGAGTGCGTGTGAGACTGTAGCATGGAAGCCTGGCCAATGTGCACCCAAATATAAGGCCAGGTAAATACCACCATTTTCCGGTGCATTGCGGGATTGCATTCAGCTGGTACCTGACAGATACATGTTGGATTTTATGTTGCTTCCCTGCTAGAGGGTATGGCGATATATGTTATATTTAAAGACACATTTTAATATCTTATCTTTTATCATTTATAAGGTTGTTATTACTTTATTTTGTATCATGATTCATTATCAACAAGGATAAGTATATTATTTGGGAACCTCCTAAAGGAGAGAGGTTGTGCTGGTTCTCCTTCTCACTACAAATCAGCGGGGAACCAGCAAAAGTTCAAGGTCGATCTAACGTTGCTCTCGCTGGGTGTTACCTGTCCCATTGTTCATTGGGGAAGGAAACAAGTGTAAATGTTTTTTCAAACGCTGATACCCACGCGGGAGAGCGAATGGAAATAGTTTGAACACAAAACAAGTGTAGTCAGACTGCAGTTCACTGGGGGCATCTGTCTATTATAACACAATGTGACCAGGAGACGGTCTTACCTGCCTACAGTGATGTCAGAAAACATATGAAACCATAGCTTAAACTAAACAGTTGATAGACTTGCAGGAAACACCTTGCGTTAATGAAGGAATAGTACCACACACCATATACAAATCGTGAATAAATGGATGACACTTTAATTGAAACTTTCAATAGAATTTGTTTCCGTTTTTTAAGTGGTATGTGATTAACTCGATCAACCAACTAGCTAGGGTCCACTGTAGTGACCTTCATCAGGGTTTAGAGTGTTGTTGTATTAACAGGCCTCCCAGTACCCCACTTCCTCAATATATTTATTTTTATAAATCAAAATATAGGTTTTACAGGTTTTCAAAGCAAAAAACATAGGCTTTTCTAGGTTTTTATGGTTACCATATTCGGCATGATGGAGTCAAAATACAGTGAATCGCTAATTTTCAGTACTTAATTTCTATAAAAAAAAAAGAGTACCTAGTACTGAATTGCAGGACGTTACAATGTCTGGCTCATCTGGTTATATCCAGCAGGCACAAGTGGGTCTTAGTTTCCAAGAGGCAAGCCAGACTGACAAGAAGTCACGCAAACTTTTGATTCTTAGATACTTTTAAGATCTATTGAATATACCGATGTGGATTTCTTGTCATTTGAAGATCTGATTTGTGTCCAGATCACTTTCCTGTACACATCAATCTGCATGGCAGTGAAAGATATAGATTTTTATAGGTTATATAAGATACTTTAAAAGATAAAAGCTCAAGAATTAGAAAGGTTTTTTTATAGGTTTTATCGGTTTTAAAGGTTTCAATGGGAGGCCTGTACTGAATAACGAATTGAATTGCCTGCCAATTGCGGTATAATCGGTAGCTGGCATATATGGTACATAGCCCTTCTTATATGAGTGGCGCCATTTGTCTCCAACACAAAGCATATGACATATGGCTCTTAATTATCAATGACTGGAATATAACAGAGGTCTACTCCCAACTGCTGGTGCCATCTCATGAGTGCCATTGGAGCTCACTTGCAGTATCTGCTCAAATGAATATCTTACCTTTAGTCTTTTATAGAAGCAGCAATCAAGGTTTACTTACCTGAAAGATAAAAGAAAGAAAATTTGTGTAATTACAAATTAGTATTCAGGAATTAGGAAATATTAATAATATTCAGTTGTTTGAAGATCACAACAAAACCAGACATAGTAGATTTGTTTGAAGTTGGTTATTATTTTAACCAATTGGTACATGTGGTGATGAATGAGGTGGATCGATTTCTGTCACAACGTTTTGCTAATATCCAACTAGCGTCAACAATACTTTCAATATGAAGTTTGAGTTAGTGAGTTTAACACAAACCGAACGAAACACCAACGTGGCTTTTATTGATGATTTTATACTAGTAGGGTATTATGGAGAAAACCTATTCTCGTTTACGGTCAGAGCTCGTATCTCATCGAGTTTGAATCAAGTAGTAATTCACAAGGCAAAGCCGCGTGAATTACGTAGCGATTCAAACGAGATGGAATCGAGCTTCGACTCTAAACCTGAATAGGTTTCTGGATTTATCTCACCCCTCACATTGACTAATGGGCTAACATTTATGACATAATCCCCCATTGGATATTTTTCCCGAATAACTCATGAGCGTTGGATACGAGTTCCTAATATGAAGTCTATGGAGAATACCAGGGGTGAGATAGAACCAACGTTTCTGTTATTAGACCTCCTTCAGTATCATATATTATCTACACACTAAATCAAAATTAAACTGATATGACATACAACAAAGAGACATAGTAAAGAGTAAAAACTGCCTTAAACGAGAACAATATTTTGGTCTCAGAATCATACATACACAGAGAAACCGGATGACTGACATTTCCCTTCTAGTTGCAGCAATCACCACACAATAACAATACCATACTATACACCTCCAATTGGGAAGGGACAGAGCGGGTAACAGGAGTCTACTTCTCCTGATCAAAGTAGAATACCACAGCACGTCCCTAGATCACTGGGAACACGACTGGGGCTGGGTTAGGCGGGAGAAGCATATGTCATGCGAGGGTGTTTACTGCCAATGTAACGATACAATCAGACAAAACATGGCATATTACATGTAGACCCTGCCAATGCTTACGTGCGGATCTTCATTCTCCTTACCCCTGAGACTATGAGACTGCATGGAATCGGAGCTTGTATCTTTATACTTG
Organism: Alentia gelatinosa; assembly: GCA_950022655.1. Classification (NCBI taxonomy): domain Eukaryota; kingdom Metazoa; phylum Annelida; class Polychaeta; order Phyllodocida; family Polynoidae; genus Alentia; species Alentia gelatinosa. The sequence continues at coordinate 41,022,424 of OX465591.1, forward strand.
GTGTTTTTTACTTATCATGTTTACTATGTTAAATATAAGGTTTTTCTAATTGTTAATATTATTATCCGTGTAAATGCGTATCCTTTCATGTTTTATCTCTGTCTATAGATATCTATAAGGAGGATTCTCTTCGATGTGATTACTTTTGTCGTTAAATGTTGCATAGTAATGAATTAATAACTAAATAAAAAAACGATATTTTAATAGTTTGTTTATCTTTTTCATCCATTTCACAACGATGAGATATAAAAAAGAAACCAACAGGTTTTGGTCAAAGTCGTGTGAATATTACATAGCATTCAAACTAGTTCTAGAACAATGGCTTTGATCAAAATGAGTTGCTTTCTGTATCTATCTCACCCCTGTACAAACTAAAAGACTGGACAACACATAGGATATAGACCATGGAGAAGGGACTTCAATACTCGTAGGGGCATGGAGAACGAGTTCCCAATGTCTATCTCATGATATGAATTTTAGAACGATACTTTCAAAAGCTGACTTTATCATTTGACCATTGTAAAAGTGATATGATTTATCATCCTCTAAAACCTGGATTATAGACAGCTTCTGATACAGAATCTCACATCTGAGCGGTGTAGAATTAATTATCCCCGTCCACTGATAACAATAGACTGATAAGGTTCTGTTATCAATATCCCATTTAGGAGATTACTAATTGAAGTGATAACGCCAGGATTCTGAACAAATCCAGCGTCACACAGGAGCCAGTCGAGACTTGGAGTAGTGGTGATTTCATGTCGGTAACGGTTACTGGAGCACTCGTACTTATTAATTTTAGTTTTAGATTTAGGGAAATTTTTTTCTGTTTGAAAAATAAGTCCAGTTATTGTTAAGGTTAGGGTTAGAGTTAGGGATAGGGCTAAGGGTAGGGTTTTCTGTTTGTTTTCTTCCCGAGAGAAAATTTAATTTGAGGCCAGGTTAACATACTCACTGCTAAATATAGCATTTATCCACAGTTGTAATAAGATACTTAAGTTGGGAAGATACAAAACGGATTGAATTCATTACGGGTCGAGTTCTTCTAATGGGTCAAGCTTATTATGGGTCAGGTTTTTTTATTGGTCGATTTCGCATCGGGTCGAGTTCTCCAGTATTCATTCGTAACAAAGATGGCAGTTAGCTATCCCTTCATGGAAGTCGCCATTGGCCCCGACTTGTGGCTCCTAACTAAGTGCAAAGTTCAGGTCTTTGTCTCACCCCTGTTACAAGTTTAGCCATAGGAATAAGGTTAGAAAAAATACTCAACGATCACCCCAGTAAAGCGACAATACTATGCCACAGTCGTGGTGGAATGAATGTAAGATGGCGTCATACACTATACGCCCTATTGAGGTATCCCATAATTCAGTCTATTTACAAGTTCCGGTGTTCACTGGTTGCCGACGTTGTATGGTGTAGACCCTTGAACCGTGACCCACAATTATTGCAGTTTAACGCAGTTTTATAAATCTTCAAATTGGAAATCCAATAGCAAAAATGGAAATTTCAGTTATTTCTACATGTAAATCCAAAATTATATTCAGTTTCTCCAAATATAAATCAGAAAACTGTGTTTCATGTGGACGTGGTGTGGCCAGCCACTCGCGAGCGGAACTTGTATTTACCCTGGGCGATAATAGGGAGTTTAGTAACCTCTGAAGGGTCTATTGTGAACTAAGTTTGCAAAGTAAGCTTCCAATCGTGGCCTTGTCATGGCCTTGTCGTAGACTCTTGTCGGGAACTGGGGTCCACCAACCACGACAAGGCCTCCAATCGTAGGCCAATCATGGACCTTGTCGGGAACCTATTGTCGTAGCCTTGTCATGGTTGGTGGACGCCCCCTTTACACAATGCCTATCATGTGGTGAAAGGAGCAAGGAGCCAATGTCGCAGGGTCTTGGAGGCATGCCCAACTGACCATGACCAATCCCTCAAGACTGAAATAGCTTATTGACCCACTGGTCATTGATACGTTTGGATCCTAGTCAGTTTCAGAAAGGGCAAGTTGACTTGGTGCAAGTGGGCTAAGGAAAAACTATCCATAGACTGAATATAACACAAACCTTTACTTATTTTTTATTTGTAATTGCACACTCATTCATCAATGCTCCTAGTATCCTAGGCCATGAGAATATTGACACTCTCACTGTCATATGACCCTGGCTGTTGCTACGGCCTAAAACACCACCAACTAACAATTACACTCTCCATGCCACAACATCTACACTCTCCATACACAGGACAGTAGCGACCGGAAGCGTAGCACTAAATTTCCGATTCACTGGCCACGAGGCAGAGTGTATGATGATCAGTAATGGCACCACCAGAAGCGACTGGTCGCTAGTGGTTGGGATCATGCTAGCAGAGTCATCTGTGATCATCAAGTATGCAATATACATTTAGTCTGTCTATTACATGACCACACATGGCAGAAATCCAAGTTGGCAGCAGAGTACCAAGCCTGAGGTCAGTTTACAAAGGTCATTGGTGAAGGTGATTACACTGGTACTCATGTTTAAGTCCCATGTTAAGCTTTCAGTGTGTGTTTGTTTTCTTTCTTTTTAATATAGGGGATGTTGAATTTATTCCTAAAGTTTGATTTACACGGTGGGATTCATGTACCTCAGAGGGTGTTCGTCTGAGAAATCCTGCTGAGATCCTGTACTCGAACATAATTTCTTCGCCTTAGGCCCGATGCCACCTACTACAGAAGAATCGTAGACCTCCCGATATGACACCGATACAAAATATCAAAATCGGTGCCGATTTTGATATTTTGTATCGGTGTCATATCGGGAAGGTGCAAAATTGTAGACATATGTCTAGACAAGCCAATCCACCAAAAATTGTATGGGGTTTTTATCGGTGTCTAATCGCAGAAACGTGGTCAACTGCTCCGATATTAGGTGACCTTCCGACGCGATTTTGATTTTTTATCGGGAGGTGCATCGTAGACAATATCGGAGCCATATCGTAGTAGGTGGACGCCGGACCTAAATTGTAGTGTTGCATTTCCCTGAGACATGTTTGTTCCCCTGCAATTGTTGGCAACATCTACCCATAAAAAGGAACAGAATCTCATGAGATTTTGAACTCTGTGAGGTATTTACATGAATCCCACCGTATGAATTCCACTTAATGCACATTGTTCCACGGGATTTTCTGATCCCTTTGCAATATGTGGATTCTGCAAGTATGGCATTGCCAAGAAAATCTCCTTTTTTTTAAATTGAGCCAATTGCCCCTTTGTTTGAGTCAAAATAGCTGATGTTTTAAGCTATCGGACGAATGTTTTGTGATATTGGACTCAATGAAGAAATGATCATCAGAAACTAGCAGAAAACGATTTGGGCGCATTTCTACCGCCAGCTTCACCTACACAGGACGTTGCAACGGGTTACAGTGTGTAGGTAAAGTAATGCCCTGAGTCAGAGGAGGTGTGAAGCTAGCGCCCCCTCACGTTTTGGTATGGTCTCAAATGACAGCTGAATGCGGATTCCTATACTAAAATAGGCTAACTAGTAACAGCTACCACATACAAACTGTTAGAGCTCTATCAAAAATCTCTTTAGATATTGATAGAGTGATATCTAATGTACTCTAAACCACAATAGAGTTCAATAGAGCTCCACGTTTTATGGCTGTTTGGTGTTGTTTAATACAACGTTATTTCCCATAGGCTATGGCTTACAAGCCTCACACAGTCCATTCTCAAGAGCTCCTTCCCCTCTGCTGGCAGGTTTGAAAGTGGCGCCTTGAACCCTGCCGCGATCGCATATATAGTTGGGTCCCTATAGTGGGCGCTGCGCTTCACACCTCCTGTGGCCCTGAGTGGGCGCATCTCCATGTAGACTGGTTCCCTGCCCCAATGAAATATGGGACAGGTAACGCCAAGCATGAGCAACGTGCGATCGATCTTTAACTTGAAATCGCTGGTTCCCCCTGATTTGCAGTGGCAATGAGAGCCAGCACAACCTCTCTCCTTTACAAGATTCCAGCGATGAATTCATTGGATTGTGATAGTTCCATTCTCGTGTAAAATCAGGATAAATACAATCTTTCCTGACATATTGCTGCAAAAGCAACCTCCTCACTGTAACACAGCTGGATATTTTCTTCAGAATTTCTTAAGTTATAACACGGCAAAACGTATTTATTGAGCCTGTAGTGATAAACATTCGGGTTTTTTTATTCTTGAAACATGACTTAAGGCCATAGACGATTGGCTGTATTTTATTGATGAAAGACTGAGAACGTGATTACTACTACTCAGTTTCTGCGATTCTATATTATTATGTAACTGAAAATCATCAAAAATCCGCCAATTTGATTAATTACATGCTAGCGGTCATTGACTACCACCCTAGGGCGTGAACATTATCATTATATACACATATGGCCGAACGGCTCTGAAATACTACCTGCTGCTAGGGGTGCAGTATAAATGATGTTCAGGCGCACTGTGACGTATTAAATGATCCCATCATGAAGTACTTCACAGGTACATACAATCGCATTTTTAGCTTCATCTAGGTATAAGCATGACAAGAAAACGTAGTGACTGAGCCTATAGGGATGTCATTCTTGGCCTTTATCCCATAACATATGTACCTCCACCTCTGGCATTTGGACGTATTTCATAGAACAATAGACCTCAAACAATCATCCCTTCGGACTCAGTTACACACTATTTCTCTAAATACTGCAGCACTAGAAGTAGGTGGCTTTTCATAAAGTTCGATAGATATATAACAATGAGTAAAATACGTAAAAAACTTAAATTTAAAAACCTTTATAAAGACTATGTAATCGTCGAAGGGTCAGTTATGTAATAAATGCTACAAAAGATTAACTTGACTATCTCAGTGTTTGTACTATTATCTCCACCTTATTTAAGATCTATAAAGATATGATTAAATCACAAATATCTCACCTTCAAACAAATCAGTCGGTATTAGCTCCATGCTGGCAGGTCCAATATTCCAGGTGAGCTTACTCTGATATCCCTTGATGCCCTCCTCGGTATTTCCCTGAGACTATCCCATGACCACTGGGAGCGCTAGGACTCTCATCCCTCCCACACACAATGCTGCCAGTGGTTGGCCACTAACTATATATATATACGTGTCTCTATTCAAGTGCAGGGGAGTTCTGCTGAAAAACTGCCATGGCGAGGGCGGAACTGTAGCCTCTACCTCCTGACTGATGGCGATGGTGGTGAGGGGGAGGGCGGATGGGGTTAGGGAATAAAAAGAAAGGAGATTGGGAGGGGGATCTACAGGCACATAGGTCAGAGGATTGGATATGGTTTTGAATTTCAAATAAAGTTAGAAATGTTCATTGTTTTCTTCTGTTAGCTTTCCGAAAAATCACAGGCAGTTAAAAGGTAGCTGGTTGGTTACAGCAAAGTGGGTTACAGCAAATGATCCATTAACTGGATAAAACCTAAAACTTGTTTTTTTCTTTTTTAATATAATTCTACGCTGTCTCATCAATGATGAGCATCCCATGTGGTCCTACTATATAGGCTACCATTGATTCGCTGGTAGGAATATGGGAGAGACTTTTATTATCCATCGTATACAAAGACCACCCTGACAATGTATGGGGACTCCTCACGACCCATTGTATACAAACCTGACAATAACTGTGGTATACGGATTCAAATCTGTGGTATACGGCCTCAAAACCATTGTATACGGGAAAAATAGTCTCTTTGTGCCATATAGAAAATAAATAGTCCCTATAGTCGTACTCCTTAATATGGCGATTCATAGGTGTAATTATTCGAATATGAGATTTTGAACCCTGGGAGGAACATAAATCCCACCATGTGAATTCCACTCTAGATTATCAAATGGGCCTCTTGTTAGTAGAGCCATTCTATCTTGAAAAAAGGTATTGTGCTCACACTGACCGTCTGCACTCTATGGGGCCATCCATGAAGTATTTATCCTACCTCTTCTATGCTTTTGTATTACTAAAAGATAAATATTGAGAACATTTTTTCATAGTAGCTGACATCCTGCTCTCTGATTGGTCAATATCATTATTACTCTAGTGGCATAAAAAACACTTTATGTCACGGCCTGCCACATAAAATTTCCCTATGTTAAGTCTAAGGCGGTTTTTATCAGGGGTAGGATAAATATACAGAATTTCTGAAATTTTGTAAACCCCCCCCCCCCCCCCCCCGTCCTCGCAATAGAACATAGAAGGAGCATACGCAAAACCTCCAATTTTAATTGTTAGATTGACCAGTGTTTGACCGAGCGCAAGTGAGTATTAAAGCAACGCACCGCTAGGCGATGCTGAATGGTAACTCATGTATTATATTGGAGAGCACGGGATGGTTGTGGTGAGGGTAGGAGATTCACGGTGGCAGATTTATCACTCTGACAACAGAGTTATGGTTGGAACATAGTTCTTAGAAGACTGAGTGTCTGCCACCACAGGCATGTCGTCACGGTTCACTGCTCTCAGTGCCGCGAGCAACATTAGACTGAAATATGGGACAGGTAACGCCTAGCTAGTGAACGACCTTGAACTATTTGCCCGCAGTGCAGCCAACATTCACCAGACGGCATATATTATTCACAGCTCAAGTGGTCATAATAGAGACTAGTGGTCTGCCAAGGTGACGGAATCCCACAATGCACCAGAAAATGGTGGGCGTTACCTGGCCTATTATGTGAGTGAGCACATAGGCCACCTGGAACACCCTATGTGGAACATGCGTCACCCTAACTGTCAGTTGGTGGTGGCCAACGACTGTACGTCGGGATCTAAAAAATGGTGAGGTTTAGCGTCTCCTTTATTTCTGCCTTAGGTATCTGTTTGGCAGGTGCATACTGACGGAATAGTCCTCCAAACCCAATGACAATCACTGGTGGTTACCTTATTGCATACTGAATACCACCATTTTATTCATTTATATATACGCCATCGCGGAAGTGCATGTAACGGCTGAATATTGACTTGTTTTCACATATATACGCCCGTATTTCACGCCAGCGTATGAGGCGTATACAAGACTTTTAAATATGGACGCGTCTTGGCTGTATTTCACACCAGGCCTATACGAGAGGAAATATCCTCTGCGCAACATGTATACGCCGGTGGTATACATGCTATATACGCCGGGCGTAAATACAACAGAATCAGGCGTATATGACGTTTATATGACCGCTTATATATATACGCCTACAGCTGAGGCGTATACACAAGGAGAACCCTTGTATATACGCAAAAGCATACCTATGTACGCCAGGCGCATATATAGGCCTATTATCGTAAAACCGGATGAGTTTTAATCTTGGCTCCCGTATGCCACGACTGGCGTTTGGCATAGTGATATCACGAGGTGGTATCCGGAACCAAACGCCAGGAGTGGCATACGGGAGCCAAGATTAAAACGAATCAGGTTTTAATTTTATCCTACCCCTCTCTACAATATTTTAATATCAAAATCATGAATGAAAATCATCAAAATTCCGTATGCCTCTAGTAGCATACAAACGTCCGTATGCCAGTCAGCGTGGCTCTCAATGTTCTCAATACGGAATCTCAATGTTAATCTCAATGCTCTCAATACGGAATCTCAATGTTAAGCCTATGGGATTTTATATTAGGGGTAGGATAAATATGTAAAATGGTGGTCCTCGTGCAGTGATATGCACAATTAATCAGTGACCACTCCTCTGCATGTCTGTTTCCATCCACCGATTTGGCATCGGTGTGTCCTGATCGCAGATCGGTGGCGCATTGTGAGACCGTGAAAAATGGCTTCATAGCTGAATCGATGTAAATTCTGCGATCCCTCCCATAGAAACAACCCGCTCCCGCTTCGATCCACCTAAATACACTCCCCATACAGACTCTTCACATCCCTACAGTCCACAATAACGTAAAACCTGACCTCTGCAGTGAGAGTGTTCAGTCACAAGTGAAACCCGCTACTAGTAGTATAAGAGTTGTCAGTGATCGCCATTATTAAGATGGAGCTAGGTGAAATCACAACTGGACATGGGTTATCATGTAACTGTGTGGATAGTATAGAGGAAACCTATGAAAGTTGTATTTGTCATCCTACCCGTCTATATATTTGTGTATATAGTACTCTACTCAGAATCAGTTGCTCACCAATGAAAGGTAACTGACAGATACCAGGAAATGTATGCGTCATGATTCCATTCACCTTACTAGAGGATGTGGAGCGGAAACAAAAACGAACTTTCAATGGCTATTTTTTTTTTTTTTTTTTTTAATTGTGGAGAATATTTTATTTTTAACTATTCACGAAAATCAGGTTTCAATGTGACTTGTAACTTCAGAATGAGATATGAATTGTACAGGATATATACACACAACTATTCTAGCAGCCATACAGAAACAGATACATTTCTAAATGATATAGGATTGTCATGCACTGGTAAATTAATCTACCCTGTTTCTATAGATTTTCGAAATACATGTGTCACATCTCACCCGTGGAATATTATTTCTTCTCCCCATCTTTTTTTTATAATTTTAATACAGGACAAAACACAACAAGACAATATGACAGACACATCAAAACAGTATTTGCAGTTAGTAATGCCTTTTTAAAAGTTTTCTTATCCCTGGCTGTAAGAAATAGGTCAACGCCGTGGCTGATGCTAAAGACGTTGTCGGGAGCATAGCACCCCTCTTTCTTCAGTCCCTAGCCACCAATGTGACAAGATTATGATTTGATTTTCTTTGAAACGTATTTTGTAATTTCTGGTGACAAATCTCACATATTCTGGTACTGAAATTAAGTGGCATGTCTCTGACATTCATTGACTGATTTTCTATAGAAAGTGTCATAAAATCGGCCGATGGCTAGCAATAGATCTACCGGTACCAAGAGTCTGCCAATAGAAACACCACTGTATAGGGCACATAGCTATTGTGCTATGGAAGCGGCCATCTCGCCCCCGACAGAATCCAGAACACCAGGTGGCGGGACCGATTTTCGATGGATTTTATCAGAAATATCTATTGGGGCTTGCCATGGAGGTAGTCTCAAAATTAAGTAGAGATTATAAGAACTGATGACAGCGGTTGCCGCCCCCCCCCCCCGCCCCCCCCCCCCCCCCCACCCGATGATGGCGGATGATGGCAGAACTTGCAACCACTCTGTGTCCTGTAGTCAGAACACCTTAAAATGCTCTCCAGTGAGGGGTGCACTTAACTCATACAACAGAAACTCGGGTGAATGGCTTCTGAATCAGACAGCAAACACACCGCTAACCACAGCCGTACAAACAGTCACATGATCAGCCCCGGTCACGTGCCACAATGTGGCATCACGGCGGGCAGAGAGTGCGTAGTGAGACCTGAAAAGGCGTAATTCACTGACAGTACTATGCCGGACCAACAGTCGACAGGCTACTTTATACGGAGAAATTAGCGTGATGTCTGGATGGTGATGTAAATATAGGGGTATAAAGATATGTATACATGTTATATAGCAATACAGATATGGATATACAGAGGGAGAGGGAGAGAGAGAAAGCGAGTGGGGGAGATAGAGAGGGAGAGTGGGAGAGAGGGAGGGAGAGAGAGTGGGAGAGAGAGAGGGGGGGAGAAGGAAAGAGAGGGAGAGAGGAAGAGTGAGAGGGAGGGGGGGAGAGAGAGGGAGTGGGAGAGAGAGGGGGGAAAGAGAGGGAGAGAGGGAGGTAGAGAGGGAGGGGGAGAGAGGGAGAGGGAGATGGAGGGAGGGAGAGAGAGAGGGAGTGGGAGAGAGAGAGGGGGAGAGAGGGAGAGAGGGAGAGTGAGGGAGAGAGGGATGGAGAGAGAGAGGGAGAGAGGGAGAGTGAGAGGGAGGGAGAGAGAGAGGGAAAGAGAGAGAGAGGGGGAGAGAGAGGGGGAAGGGGAGAGAGGGAGGAAGAGAGAGAGGGAGAGTGAGAGGGAGGGAGGGAGGGAGGGAGAGAGAGGGAGAGTGAGAGGGAGGGAGAGAGAGGGAAAGAGAGAGAGAGAGAGGGGGATAGAGGGAGAGAGACAGAGACAGAGACACACAGTGACACACACAGGTGCATACAGATGCTTTCACCTGAAACCAGCTACAGTCTATATTGTATTAATCAGGGATGTCAGTTGAGGTCATGAAAGAAAAAGGAAATATTTATGTGGAGCTTACTGCCTCAGAAAGCCTAAGAAAATGTGGAAACCACATCGTTATTGGCCATGTAATGGGGCTGGGGTTAATGGAGAGGTTTGAACCATTCTTTATCGGTGTGAATGAGTCTTTGGTTTAAACAAAATAATCAAATCATATAAACTGAAAATAAAATCAAGGATTTCTTTGGAAAATAGAAAAAAGTACCATCTTGATTAATCAACCACCTTTTCCCAACAAGTTTGTATTCCGATATTAGTAAGTTATGCATTATTTTTCCGTATGGGGCTACAAAGGTATAAGGGAAGAGAAAGATGGAGCTCAAACCGGGGGAGAAGGAGAGAGGAAGAGAGTGGAACATATATGCATCAGTATAGAGGACGAAAGAAACATACCTTTCACTCTAATGTTGGTCCAAATATGCTAACCACTACTTCACTGGAGCTTCATAAGTCGTCCACGTCATACATGAGGCACGTTCACAAATATTTGATTTCTTCCACGGACACCAATGTTCACACTCTATTTAAAACATGTTGCCCCATCCACATGGTAATGTAACCTGGTAACTTTCAAAAAAATAAACCTGAAGGATTGGCAGTTTCCATAGTAAAATGTAAAATGATATTATTTATTATTCACCTGTGCACATACTTCAACTCATGTTCATAATAGTATACTGCACATGGTGCAGTACTTGGAGGGAAACCCAGGAGGTGAGAATAGTTTGGTCCGCACTCCACCGAGTTTGACTGCAGAGTAATTTACGAAGCGAAGCTGAGTGAATTACTCTGTGGTCAAACGAGGTGGAGTCTGGACCAAGTTATTTTCATCTCGTGGGTTTCTGATTTTATCTCAACCCATATGACATGATTTATTGATAAAATGAATCACCCAATTAGCCATTGAGTATTGGGTACACAAACTTCATGGCCGTAGAGTATGAGTCTCTAATGTTAAGCCTATGGAGAAAAATACCGGGGTAGGATAAAGCAGTTTACTATATACCCATGCCGTATACTGTAAATACGCTACGTTCCGCAATATAATATAAAAATACTGTACGGACCACTGGTCCTTACACTAAAATACGGACCACCTTGCCATACACGTTTTTCAAGATATTGGTTGGTAAGCCAAATGAAATTAATGATTTTTTTTTAAATTTCGGGTATATAGTAAATACATAACGTCCAACCATGCTGCACAATTCGCAGAACTCGATGGTGATTTACAGTTTGTACGGAACTCGGCGTAAACGCCTCGGTCCATCCAAACTATAGAATACCATCTCGTTCTGTGAATTGTACAGCATGGTCAGGACGTTTTATATAAGTTCTGCAGGACTTGTAGAATGGCACCACTGACCCTGCAGACAGGTCGCTAATCGCAGCTCCGGAGATTTAGTTCTGGTGGCCTCCTACTGTGGTCAAAATTCATGACCTCCCAAAGCACTACAATGCAGAGTGTCAAAAAGCATGGACAATCAGGAACCTCTTTATCGTGCACAAACATCTCGACTAGGAACATCGGCGTGCATCCTAATCGGCTTTTAGGTCCACAGTAAGGCAGATCTAGACAAATTGGAGCTCAGTCGATGCCGTGCCTTAACGTTAGCATTATACAAAGTATGAGCCTGGAGACCAGAAGTGGAACTGATCAAACTAGCAAAACATCTGTTGTGAGATTGAATAGTAAACATCAGTTTGAATGCCAACAAGCCATGAACATATCTGAGTTTATCCTACCCCTAATACAAAATTCCATATGCTTTACATTGACTTTCCGTATGCGCCCGTATGTCGCATACGGATAAAAAAGTCGCTGTTAGGAGCGTACAAAAAATGGACCAATCAGAAATCAGCAGCTGAAAGTAGTTCCAAGCGCCTTCAGAGCAGCAAGGAGAGCTATATGGAAGACTTCAGAAAGTCTTTATCGTGTTTTTTGTTACTATCCTCACCTAATAATATCGTTCACAGGGGGTAGGATCTTTCATAGTACTGCACAGCCTGGATTGAAGGATTTATACTTTAGAGAGCTTCTATGTCTATCTACGGTAAAATATTTATAGATGCATCATCACAATGATGTGGAATTATATTTCCCTAAATTTGATCATTTTATATAACTTTGAAACAAACTATTTTTGTCAGAATAATCACTTTACCTGTATTAAAAGTACCCCTTGTCATACTGAGCTTGAGGGCAATTATGATATTTGTGGTAATTCCACTGTTGATACTCAAAATGAAGTAAATCGCATACAATTTATCATGATAAGGTTTTGATATATCTATGTTTATGAGATGCAGATGTTTAAGTTTCATTTCATCTCTTCATTTTATATCTTATTGCTGGAAACTTCTCCTGAATCATGCTTTACCTAAGAGATACTTGTTGTACTTAGTAAAATCCCCGCCGTTTTATATTCGTAATATACATAAATACCTAAAATTAAATTAATTAATCTGACCTAATAATCTTATATACACACCGCTAATGCGTATGGCATCCATGCTCCTTATGTAGCTAGACCATCACTTGTAAAAAGGTGAATTGTATGCCTTTACTCTCAAGAAACTATAGAAAACACTTAAGTGAAAATCAAGACGAATAAGTAAATGAGACTAGAAAAGACTTAAGTGAAAATCAAGACGAATAAGTAAATAAGACTCCGAAAAACATTTTTGATTCATGTGATCTAGACTGAAGATACAAAGTCTCCTCAGTAGGTTTGAATAACACAATTCTGTCTAGTTTCCTGTTTGTCCGTTAGATGGCAGGACGTAAGACGTCGGGGCGATGTCGGGGAGGGGGGGGGGGGGTTGTAGGGGGGTCTGTATGAGATGTAGAGGTAGGGGTTCAGAGGTCACTCTATCTAACATAGATCTGAACCTTATGGTAACAACTTTCCTCCAACCTAGTCACAATGTCAACAAAAGATATTTACAAAAAACAGATTCCTCGGGAGATAAATCAGAGACCACAGAATTGCTGTGATCCCGCCCCCGGGGAAACTATGTCAATGTCAGCTTTACTGTAGCACCAACGTTCAGGTTAAAAAGAAAATAATTCACTTTTAAAAGAAAGTATGTGACATAGTATTGCAGGGAGTCATGAACCTTCCTTAGAACCACATTTTAGCAATACAGAACTCCTGAGTAAAGCCAAATGCCCATCTACCGATTTCGGAACATTCATGTACCTTTGTCGGCGACAAACGGACAGTAATTTGTCTCAGCCAAGGCATCCTAACGGAGTCAGCCGTAGTCGGTAGATTTAGGACAGCTAGGCAAGGGTGAGCCACCGATTAGTAGACAGATTTGCTTAGGACTAATATCCAACACCCCATCTCCTCAATGTCCGCAGATCGAGCGAAGAGTTACGTAATTTGCCTACGACAAGTTCACCGACTCCTATACAATTTGCAAACTAATCGCTCAACCCTGAATCGGTAGATGGGCATCAGGCTTAAGGTTCAATGAGTTGAAATATTGTTGGTGTTTTTTTTTAAATCTAGCTCCTTAGAGTTAACCACGATTTACTAAATTATGTGTATGTGAATGTTATCATGTTAATCATATTTATCATGTATATACTTACTGACTCTTCTGTACAAAGCGTTTACTTGAAGTTAGATACAAATTAGACTCTTAACTCACTCCTGGTATTTCTTTCCCATAGACTTAGCATTTTGGGTCCTTGTACTCAACGTTCATGGAATATTGTTAACAAACTTTGAATGGGGGATTAATTTTGGTTTTCTAGATAATCTCACTCGGCTTTGCCTTATGAGATTACTCCACGACCAAAAATCATGGCATATATTATCGAGAAACCAAACAAGAGTTAGTCATGTTGTTGTTTATCGCACAATGGCAAGATCGTGTATTACTGCCCGCGGCGAAGCCGAGAGCAGAAATACGCGATCTTGCCGGAGTGCGATGAACAATAACATGACTAACTCAAGTTTAGTTTAGAATTTATCCTACCCCGCCCATCTAAATTACTTCTACATTAACTAATGACGTCATTTGTCAAGTGTATCCCACTAGAGCGATATCTTTCATTTTTCTGAACTCCAGACCGAATACAGTGGCCCAATGTTAAGCCTATGGAGTTTTTTTATTAGGGGTAGGATAATCTGTGGATCTCGCTGCAGATCCTTTTTAATATCTTCAAGCATAAGGCAACATTCCCAGCACTATTCACTGATGGAGGCATCACTCTCATTGCCTCTCGCTGATTCTCACCTTCTTTGCTATATATGGCTTAAAGCCTGTGAGAAAGCACATACTGGTGGTTAATTGCACACCAGCAGCTCACTCCTTTACCCAATTGATGCGTTTTTCCTCTTACTGCTATGATACGGGTGAGAACTCTACGCCTCAGTATAAACTGACCAAGTTAAACATTCTAGGTGCCTGTTTGGTGGATGAATAAGTTGAATGTGCGATCAGAGCCTCTGTAAATTCAAGCGGCATCAGAAGCAAATATTATATAGAGTTTTGGAAAATGTTTCATTTAACGACGCATTGCTCATTTACAAAGAAGATATTTTTCAGCATACAAGTCAATGTAGGAAATTAATAGAACAACAGTATCAACAGCATCATACTATCAAGAAACTTCACGAAATACCATATAATCGTTTGTATGGTCTTTACAAAATGATATCATGAAGCAGAGCCAAGTGATTTCTGTAGCAGAAGACAACGAACGGTATGTAAACAATTATATGAAATTGAGTGACGTTTAGATTTTATCCTACCACGTCACATGTTTTAAATGCATATAGATGTCCCCTGTAGCATATAAAAAAAAATTTCCACACAAAAAACCGGCCAACACGCAAGTTGCGCGCATAACCGGTTTGGAAAAGGTTTAGAAAGAAAAAAAACTATATATATATATTTTATGCCATCACCATGGCATACAGTTAGACCATATAAAATCTATGGAGATTTATATAAGGGGTACGATGATAATATATCCGTATACTACTAACACAGTTTATCCAGCCATATTGGTCTCTCTATTGGTATATAGCAGTCAATTCTGAATGCATATATAATGTTTATATACAGTGGAGGGTGGTATAGGTGAAAGTGAGTTGCACTTTGAATGACTTGTGTTTGGTAAAAATCTCACTGACCTGTCATACCCTCTTTTCCTTCTACATCACCCTCCCGCGTAGCTTACCCAGGTGTGGGGTGCACTGAGTGACCCCAGCCTCCAGTGATCCACCCTGCCGGCTCACCCCGTGTGGCCTCCCCAGTTAGCAGCAGACAGGGTGGGAATAGCTGCGTTTACACTGTATGCTTTTAGCATGCCTCAGGCTCCCTGCTATAGAAGCAAGGTGCAGCGATATGTGTAGTAACACTTCTAAAGTGGGATTTCCAGTAGCCCACCTTTGTACTGATAAATATACATTAGTAGCCATCGACCAATTTATCGCACTTTCAACAAAATGTCTGTAAATGGAAACCAGTATAGCACACATGCCAACTGATTACAATATCTTTAAATCTTCCCGTAACCACTGCCTCATAAGAGGCATGGTAATGGATTTCCGTGCCGATAAATTTATCGGTTATCACCAACCAATGCCATTACATTTTTTACAGAATATTGCTCAATGAAAAATAGTAAAGGTCACACTGTACCTGTAAATATGACATTAGGCACAATTAACCAACAAGTAGCACTCTTGATAAATCCAAACTGTCAACTCCAGAGTTAGAAGGAGACAGGAGATGGGAATAGCTGCGTTTACACTGTATGCTTTTAGCATGCCTCAGGCTCAGTGCTATTGAAGCAAGGTGCAGGGATATGTGTAGTAACACTTCTAAAGTGGGATTTCCAGGAGCCCACCTTTGTACTGATAAATATATACATCATTAACCACTCACCAATTTATCACACTATCTACAAAGTATTGGTAAATGGAAACCAATAAAGTGGAGACATGCCAACTGATTACCATACCTTTAAATTTTTCGGTAACCACTATAGAAGCAAGATGCAGGGATATCTGTGTTGTAACACTTGTAAAGTGGGATATCCAGTAGCCCACCTTTGTTCTGATAAATATACATAAGTAGCCATCGACCAATTTATCGCACTTTCAACAAAATGTCTGTAAATGGAAACCAGTAAAGCACACATGCCAACTGATTACAATATCTTTAAATCTGTCGGTAACCACTGCCTTATTAGAGGCATGAAAAAGGCTTTCAGTACCGATAAATTCATCGGTTATCACAAACCAATGTCAATACATTTTTTTACAGGATATTGTTTGATAAAAAACAGTGAAGCAGAGGTATGCCAATGAATTTCAGTACTGATATATTATTTTTGTAACCAACGACCGATGTCATCACCCTTTTTATAGAATATTGCTCAATGCAAAATAGTAAAGATCAGCCATGCCAATCAATTTCAGTGCCAGTAAATATGACATTAGGCATAATTGACCAACAAGTAACACTCTTGATAAATTCAACTCCCCAGTTAGCAGCAGACAGGAGATGGGAATAGCTGCGTTTACACTGTATGCTTTTAGCATGCCTCAGGCTCCGTGCTATAGAAGCAAGGTGTAGGGATATTTGCAGTAACACTTCTGATAAATATACATCAGTAGCCATCAACCGATTCAGTGCACTTTCTAAAAGAAATCTGTAATTGGAAACCAGTAAAGAAGAGTCATGCCAACTGATTGCAATACCTTTAAATGTTTTGGTAACCACTGCCTGATCGTATCACACTTTTTAAAGAATATCAGTCAATGGCAACAAGTGAAGCAGAGGCATGGCAATGGATTTCCCCTGTCTGCTGCTAACTGGGATATTTGTTGGTCAGTGATGCCAAAGTTCATATTTACAGGTACTGAAATCCATTGTCATGTCTTTGCTATACTGTTTCTTCATTGAGTAATATTCTGTAAAAAGTGTGATGACATTGGTTGTTGGTTACAGATAAATTTATCAGTGCTGGAATCCATTGGCACACCTCTGCTTCACTGTTTTTCATCAAGTGATATTCTGTAAAAAAGTACAATGATATTTTTCAGTGGTTACGGATAAATCTATCGGTACTGAAATCCATAGAGGGATTTCCATTGGCCCACCTTTGTACCAATAAATATACATCAGTAAACACCGACCGATGCATTTTACTTTCTATACACAATATCTGTAAATGGAAATTAGAGAAACCACAGAATCAGATGCTCTCGGGAAAGGGTTAAGCATCAGCTAGAGCCTACACGGTGTTTAAACATGATGTTAGGTCTCACCAGCCTGATTTTACATACCAGCATGGTATGTTCTGAGCGGTGGTCGCTGGAGAGACAGGTGGGACAAGGAGAGGTGGAGTGGGGAAGACCGGGGTGGTTCCTAAAGCTGATCTTAAGGATTTGCTCTCCCCAGTCTCAGACTAGACTTTATGCACATCTTTTCTTTACTTTCATAGCGTGTAGATTAGAGATTGCTCCAACTAATAATACCCATATCAGATTGTCCAATTCCAGTATGTGACTCTGCCACTGACTATCATTCATATTCATTGTCCACCTAATACAGAGTCTCCATGGTACACCTATACTGCATATAGCCTATGAGCAATGGGGGCGGCCATGACGCCCCCCGAGTAGGTGTTCTTCACTAATGGAGGTGAAAAAGTAGGTGTTCTTCACTATTGGAGGTGCAAAAGAAGTGAGTGATAATTGCGAAGTGTCACAACTCTAGCCTTGCTCACATATGTATATAAAGTGTTCCATGTGAAAAACATCATGTCCTGGGTTTAATCATTATGTCATCCTGTTCTGGGATGGGTGTAGCGGCTCAAGGGAACCATGGTAAAACATTGAAAGGCATATATATAAATTCTAAAAAGTTACTTTTCAGATAGTAAAACCCATGCAATGTTCCACACACTTTCAGGGAATATAGTAGATGTATAGTACCACATATTCAAGTTTTAAAAACATAGGTCACCGTCCTTGTTTTTGAGAGAATTGAAGAAAACCATATTTTTTCAGTATATTTCGTAGAAAAATCGCCAGGTGTAAATTGGCCTATTTTACCTCACACAATTAACTGGGCAAAACTTCTAATTTACTCATTTTGAATTAGAATAAATCAGAAAGAACCAATTTTGACTGATAATTGAAAATATTCAAAAATCACCAGCTGGCACCACTGTGAATTGTATGATGTGCCTTTAAAAAAACTAGAAAAGATGATTATTTTCCATCAAGATTTTATACATATTTATTTTAGGAGCTGGTACCTAGTGCGTAGATGTCTGAGCAGTATGTTAATACCGCGACCAGGGGTTAGGTTACTGTTGAACAATTCCTACATAGAAATTCCACTCATGTCTATTGGGATCTGGTATGCAAATCTGAGAGCTCTTTTTCAGCTAACATTCCGATGCGAGAAGTGATTCTGAAGCTATTTCGTCTCACATAACATGAATATATCATCCTATTACCCTCACTTTCCCTTAGTGGGAGATATCCTGGAGATCAACAACTTTTTTTTTAATAGCGATTCACAATTGCTTTAAACTATTTTGATTTATAAATTATTCAGGTGTTTGTTTTCTTCCAATAGATCACATAACTAAGTTTTTCTCCACTGAGGAAAACAAATATAATACCTTCATGAAAATAGTTCTTGCTAATACAGTATAATATCAGTAGAAAAATAGTTCTGGTATTACAGCAAGCAGTGGTATTTGTGACTAAGAATCCTAAGCTAGACTCCCGCCCTTTAGAACTACACTCTCCTAGCTGAGACATTGGCAGAATTACTGCTCCAACCTGACTCTTTCGGAACAAATCTGTCTCATCCGCCAACTATTTCAGATATCCTAATTTCCTAGTACTCTAAAAAGTCATTTTGTTCTATTCATAAAAGTCAGACATATTTATCATATCGTAAACATTACACAAGTATTCTTGTCGTTTGTGGTGCTAAAACTTGCACTCTGCGACAACGCCCTAATATTTTGCTGGGTTCTGTTTTGTTAAAACACCGTCCAAAAAGCGTCGATTGTTGAATTCCTTATCCATGGTCAATAATGATAATTCCTATCCCTAGAGATTTGATAATGGGATTGGAAAAGACGTAAACCATGGGTGTTGTTTCCTGTGGCCCCATACATTTTCAAAGGGGACTTCGTAACCCATGGGTCAGAAACTAATGCTAGTCACTCCCATCCTATATTTTCCTTTCTATTTTGCACCTACATCTTTTGGCTGTCCGAACTCAGGGCTTCCCAATCCTCTTTCGGTATATCACGTGGCTAGACACTTTCAGAGATTCTGCCAATGGCTCAAGATCTCCGCTGGGAGAGTGTGAGAAGCGGGCATGATCTAGAGCGGAAGTAAAGCGGGGAAGGTTATATCTGGCAGAAGGCAATGCTATGTAAGAGTTCCTGCTGGAACCCCTGCTGGTCTTTATAAAAAGATAACAAACCCCGGACCATGGAGTCAGCTCTGGGTGCAGGGAGGTGGAAGCGGGTTTGGGGGAACATCTGTGCCGGATCATACGCTACAATAACACGGTGAGGCAGGGAAAGGTTGGCGGGGGCTGGGTGGGGGGAGAGGGGGGAGAAACTGTGATCACACCAGCAGCTAGTCCACCATGGGTCCCTCACCACACCGCCTCACTCTACATCTCTACCCCAATGTGCAACCCCAGGAAGATCTGAAATTCTACCAGGTTTTTAGCTCAACAATTGACTTCTAATGCCCCAGTCACACTGGCGTAAATTTCGGCGTTTCTTCTACGTATTTGAATTGGTGGGGACCACGTATTAGCTACGGATTTGGAACGTATTTGTTTGCTTTGCTTAATGTTTCAGTACGCTTCTTAATGTTCATCAAAGCTTATTTACGCTTCTGTACGTATTGTGGCGTTTTTTTACTTTCCTTTACGTATCTCCGCGTTTTGCGGCGTATTTTGAGATTTCAAAATGCGTTGAAGAACGTAGACGTGCGTACACAGAAAAACGCCGTTTTTTTACGCCAGTGGGACCGGGGCATGACTGGGGCATAATTAGGCTGTTATGTAACCCCAGAAGATTTTACTCTCATCCTACTATATTTTTGTTTTTAAGGATTTATTTACCCTTGAGTATGGCTCAGAGCTCAGATATAGCCCTATCTTCCAGCCCCTCCCCCCCCCCCCCCCCCAGCGGAACCGATTTAGCATGCCATTTATGTCTAAGAGATAGGCTTACAGTTGTCTGGGTGTTCATTTATCAACAACAATCTAGTGTTTTAGCTAATACAAAAGGTCTCCTATGTACCCTTGCTATACAATAATCGTCAATACCCAAATGGGGATATCATAGACAGGATGTTCGTCATTACCTAAAAGGGAATGTGATAGGTAAGGAGGGGGTGCGTATCGCCAATACCTAAATGAGGATGTGATAGGTAGTAGGAAATATCGTCATTACCTAAAAGGGTATTCGACACAGAAACAGAAATCATTTATCAATTCAAGAAATATACCATTACCATCGCCACAAAACACTCTCCTAACTTCCCCCCTATTACTAAATCATTTTCCTTAATGAGTCTAAGCAGTCTCTTAAGTGGAATTCACATGATGGAATTCATGTACCTCACAGGGTTCAAAACCTCATGAGATTCTGTTCTTTTTAGGGGTAAATGTCGCCAACAATTACAGGGGGAAAACAAGTCTCGGGAAAATAGAACCCTACAATTTAGACGAAGAACTTGTGTTCGAGTACATGAATCTCAGCAGGATTTGTCTCAGGCAAACACCCTGTGATGTACATGAATCCCTTAAAATTTAGACGAAGATATTGTGTTTGAGTACAGAATCCCAGCAGGATTTGTCTCAGACAAACACCATGTGATGTACATGAATCCCTTAAAATTTAGCCGAAGATATTGTGTTGGAGTACAGAATCTCAGCAGGATTTGTCTCAGACAAACACCCTGTGATGTACATGAACCCCGCTTGAGGAATAAAACTTCTACCCATCTTTTCAATCCCCACGGAAACCCCCACCTTACCCTGCTCCCGACCCCCTACACTCACCCCTCACCCACCCCATATACACGTGATTCCCCCATCCTTTTCACATCACCCTCTCCCGCCACTAAAATCTGTACCACTAAGCAGAAAACCCAGGAGACTAAATACTTTCAGGGTGTGGCTCTTTTTCCTCGTCCCCACCTCTATCGTGGTATTGTTGGGTAAACCCCGGACCAATTAACCTCGTGTTAGTATGTTCCTGGTTAGCCAGCTCTAGTGCTTGTTCACTGTATTTATTTAGATGGTGATCTACACATAAACAATGTGTAAGGTGTGCAGAGCGCTGCAGTGTGGGGCTCAGTGCTTTATGGGAGTCACTGCGCTCCCGGGTGAGTTGATGAGGACCACGTGATCACTGATGGGAACTAGACTCTAGTACAGTCTGTTGTCGCCAGGGCCATGGCGCACAGGCTCAAACTAAGACTGTTAGGGGCTGCCATTTTGAGACAGGAATTCCTGCCTCCGCTGATACTGAGCTGCCCTAATGGATTTGCCTGTAACCAGTGTGTTACTCTTCAAACAGAGGTCCTAGAGTAGCTTTTAATGGGCATGTACCAAATAAATCAGCTTGGAGAGTTATAATGATTCCCAGAATAGTGCCAGAATCGTGGTATTCTCAGGCCTGGGTTTGTACTAAAATTAGAACAGCCAATCAAGAAATTCCTTTCTCCAATCAGTGCTATAGGGACCTGTGCCGTTAGACCCTTACAGACCGTAAGCCTTAGGCGGCACGGTCTGTACACAGACTATGAGGGGAACCCGAACTGCAGTCTGCCTGTGAATGATGCAAGCATTTAAGGCATATCCCACAATTTACAGTGGCTCCACCTGGTGATTCTTTAGATCTTATCAATTATCAGTCAAAACTGGTTTCTTGGGATTCATTCTAATACTAAATTTAACGTTTTGTCCATTTTATCTAATTTTAAAAGGTATAATTTGCTAATCTACACCAACTTGATTTGCATAGGAAATGTACTGAAAAGTATGGTTTTCTTCAGGGTTTTTTCAAAAACAAGAACGGTGACCTATGAATTTCAAAACTTCAATATGTAGTACTATACATCTACTAAATTCTATGAAAGCTTGAGGAAAATCCCAGGGGTTTTACTATGTGTAAAGAACCTATTTAGAATTTCCATATATTCTATTATAAAATTGTCATAATATTGATCTCTAAATCAAACACTAACATGATGACCCCTACTTTTTAAATGAGATATGTGTTTTAAAACACCTAGAGATCATCACATTAAAATTTCAGGAAAATGATATGGGTTTTGATTTTCAAGCCAAATTATGACACTTCTGCTGCCTTTCCTATAAGATATATTGTTATGTCATTCACTCAGTCATTGATGGTGATACTTATAAACTTATATTCATTCCTGAGACTATGCTTATGATTGTAGCCATTACTACTAATACCCTTTGTCTATATAATACCTAGGATTCAATGGAACACTTGATTTTTACCTCATCCATTTCATTATTACGATTTTTTCACACCCCCTCTGTGAACAGCCGTTACTTAGTAATGATTTAACATGTATGCATATTTCAATAATGTACGTCGATGTTAGGATAGGTGGGCCCTAACGTCCCGATGAGTGGGCCCTAACGTCCCGACCTTCGGGAGGTGGGCCTAAGGGCCGATTCCACCAACATGATGGATTTGCCGTGGTATATCTTGGTATGTCTTGTAGTGTCTTAAGGGTGTGCTCCACCAGGCCGATCAATTGTTCCTGGGCCCTTAAGAGGAAGCTCACGTATTGTAATTTATTCAACTCTGATAATAATATTTTAATAAATGACCATTTTCAAAGATTTGAGAAATTCTAGGGCATCCGATAATGATCGGCGATTGTTTGGCTACAGAATCGGCTAACGTCGGTCCAGTGGAACATCCCCTTTACAGTGTCGCAATGAGTGGTACCTCATTTGTCTCAAAACTTAGGCCTAGTGGTGTCGGATGAATATTTTGGTGCTCCACCACCGCGACACCTCATGACACATCGCGACAAATAGTCACGTCTACATACTGAATCACGGACCGATTTGGTCATCCGAGTCCGTGCACGGGGTGGAACATACTGGTAGAGTCATGCCCCAACTAGTGGACAACCCAATCCCAAGTTAGCACCAACCCGACCCCTTACGTAAAGAGAGGTGTGTTTTCTTAACCTTTTATTTCCTAATATACCTACATTTCAACCAACATGAAGAGATTAGAATGATTTAATAACGATAGTGATTCTTGGCAATTCATTGAATTACAGTAGCTATAAAGAAAACAAGTCCCCTGCAGCAGTTTCATATTCAGATATAGCGGAGTGGATGTTACGTGTTTTTGACCTGGGTCATTTAACTGTGACACCTCGTGATTTTCTTAACTCCTATTTGCTAATATATCTACATTTCACCCAATATGAAGAGACTAGAATGATTTAATAACGATAGTGATTCTTGGCAATTTGTTGAATTACAGTAGCTATAAAGTAAACAAGTCCCTTGCGGTTTGTGCTAAGTGTAAGGTAACCATCGATATTTCTAGGTTACTAGAGTTGTTTGGCCAAAAATATCAAATGTACCTATCAAGATCATTTGTCCACTGCATGGACACTAAAACCAGTCTTCATTGACTGAAGTTGATGTAGTATAAAGATTGAAATAAACAACAACAAAAATTTATAAAAAAAAAAGTTTCTTAGTCAGATATAGCGCAGGGGATGTTCCTTGTTTTTTACCTGGGTCGTTTAACTGTGACACCTCGTGATTTTCATAACTCCTATTTGCTAATATACCTACATTTCACCTAATATGAAGAGACTAGAATGATTTCATGATGATAGTGATTCTTGGCAATTCGTTGATTTACAGTAGCTATAAAGTAAACAAGTCCCCTGCAGTTAGTGCTAAGTGTAAGGTAACCATCGATAGTTCTAGGTTACTAGGGTTGTTTGACCAAAAATATCAAATGTACCTATCAAGATGATTTGTTCACTGCATGGACACTAAAACCAGTCTTCATTGACTGAAGTTCATGTAGTATAAAGATTGAAATAAATAACAACAACAATTTAAAAAAAAAAGTTTCTTAGTCAGATATAGCGCAGTGGATGTTCCTTGTTTTTTACCTGGGTCGTTTAAATGTGACACCTCGTGATTTTCTTAACTCCTGTTTCCTAATACACCTACATTACACCCAACATGAAGAGATTAGAATGATTTCATAACGATAGTGATTCTTGCCAATTCGTTGATTTACAGTAGCTATAAAGAAAACAAGTCCCCTGCGGCAGTTTCATAGTCAGATATAGCGGAGTGGATGTTCCTTGTTTTTGACCTGGGTCATGTAATCATGACACCTCGTGATTTTCATAACTCCTATTTGCTAATATACCTACATTTCACCTAATATGAAGAAACTAGAATGATTTAATAACGATAGTGATTCTTGGCAATTTGTTGATTTACAGTAGCTATAAAGAAAACAAGTCCCCTGCAGCAGTTTCATATTCAGATATAGCGGAGTGGATGTTCCTTGTTTTTGACCTGGGTCATGTAATCATGACACCTCGTGAATTTCATAACTCCTATTTGCTAATATACCTACATTTCACCTTATATGAAGAAACTAGAATGATTTCATAACGATAGTGATTCTGGGCAATTCGTTGATTTACAGTAGCTATAAAGAAAACAAGTCCCCTGCAGCAGTTTCATATTCAGATATAGCGGAGTGGATTTTACGTGTTTTTGACCTGGGTCGTTCAACCGTGACACCTCGTGATTTTCATAACTCCTATATGCTAATATACCTACATTTCACCTAATATGAAGAGATTAGAATGATTTCATAACGATAGTGATTCTTGGCAATTCGTTGAATTACAGTAGCTATAAAGAAAACAAGTCCCCTGCGGTTTGTGCTAAGTGTAAGGTAACATCGATATTTCTAGGTTACTAGAGTTGTTTGACCAAAAATATCAAATGTACCTATCAAGATCATTTGTCCACTGCATGGACACTAAAACCAGTCTTCATTGACTGAAGTTGATGTAGTATAAAGATTGAAATAAACAACAACAAAAATTTATAAAAAAAAAAGTTTCTTAGTCAGATATAGCGCAGGGGATGTTCCTTGTTTTTGACCTGGGTCGTTTAATTGTGACACCTCGTGATTTTCTTAACTCCTATTTGCTAATATACCTACATTTCACCTAATATGAAGAGACTAGAATGATTTCATGACGATAGTGATTCTTGGCAATTTGTTGATTTACAGTAGCTATAAAGAAAACAAGTCCCCTGCAGCGGTTTCATATTCAGATATAGCGGAGTGGGTGTTCCTTGTTTTTGACCTGGGTCATGTAATCATGACACCTCGTGATTTTCATAACTCCTATTTGCTAATATACCTACATTTCACCTTATATGAAGAAACTAGAATGATTTCATAACGATAGTGATTCTTGCCAATTCGTTGATTTACAGTAGCTATAAAGAAAACAAGTCCCCTGCAGACGTTTCATATTCAGATATAGCGGAGTGGATGTTACGTGTTTTTGACCTGGGTCGTTCAACCGTGACACCTCGTGAGAGTCTCCGGCCCAGTTCTTAACCCCAGGTGAGGTTTGCTATAAAGAGGTGCAGTGGCAACATTGGGCCAAGTTCCTGGTGTGATTACAGTTCAAGTTTTCACAACGTCCAGGACCTCAGCCCCTGCCAGGAGGCTTAGCGGATTGAGCACGTGTTGGTGTGCTTATATTAATACACAGTGAAATGCGTGTGATATTCTCAAGGTGACGCTTCAGTGGAGAGGTACTGACTCTTGTAGGAGCGCCAGGAGGTGGGTTGACGCTTGAAAGGACCCGTGGACACACCGTAGTTGGGAGACTCCTGACTGGCGCTTGTAGGATACATGACGCCTATAGAGACTCAATATATATAGCCCTGGCCTTACAGTACTACGTCTTGGTCAACAGTCGCTGTCAACTGTCGCTCCGTCAACTGTCGCACACAGGTGTCGCACACAAGTGTCGCACTCTCAAGCGCTATCCTCAAGGGTCTCAATCTGAGGTGTCATTGCGCCACCTCGGGTGTCCCTTTGAGTGTCACATTCGCAGTTGTCAGAATCCAGTGACACTGAAGAAACACGGAGCTAAGTGCAAAAAGGTCAGTCCCTCCAGACAGAAAGGATACACCCTGTAAGGGGGTAATCTAAACCCATCCTTTAATCCGTTATTAATATACCCTAAACACCAGCCATGGCGAAGGGTGACGGAGCGATTGATCCCAAGGTGTCTGTGAAGCAACATGTGCCCCAAACAAACTTCTGGTGTCGATGGATTGTGAAGCGCCCTGGACTTTTCTTTGGTAAGTTTGTTTACTTATTAAGGAAACTCACGAGATGAGACTACCTTGGTCCATACTTCATCGAGTTTGACTGGGGAGAAATCTACCAAGCGAAGCTGAGTGAATAACGTAGCAGACAAACAAGGTGGAGTTCGGGCCAAGTTATTTTATCGATTGGGTTTCTGATTTTATCTCACCCCGTATGATATTATTTATTGATGAAATAACTCACCAAATCAACCATTGAGTATTGGGTAAAATACCTTCACGGCCGTGGAGTACGGGTTCCTAACGTTACGCATATGGAGTAAAATACCGGGGTGAGATAATATAGAGGAAACCTATGAAAGGTCATGGTCAAAGCTTGTATCCCATCGAGTTTGAATAGCGTAGTGATTCACAAGGCGAAGCCGCGTGATTTATGTAATGATTCAAACGAGATTGTATCGAGCTTTGACTGTAAACTTGATTTGGTTCCTTAATTCATCTCACCCCTCACGTTGACTAACATGTGTCACCACCGACAGACTTTTAGTAGAACTCGAATAATTGGTGCCGTTTTTTTCCCCAATGGTAGATGGTTTCATCACGATAAGGTATTCACATAGAAATACCTGACCATGCTGTACAGGCTACAAAACGAGATGGGGAATGTGTGTTTTTTTACGGAACGAGGCCCTGGGTGAGTACCGTAAAACCTACCAATTCCCATCGAATTTTGTAGCATGTACAAGCACGGTGGGTCGTTATATATTTATTATATACCCAAAATTAATAACATCTTACAATATATTGGCATAGAAGACATGTCAACGTGAAAGTCCACACACACTGATGTTTCAACGTGGTCAGTATCAGGAAGAGACGTCTCGAGATTGAGTCAGAGTTTATTTATGTCACGGATTAATTTTACGAGTCGAAGACGAGTGAGATTACGGAGCCAACACAATGAGTGATATAAATAAACTCAAACTCAAACGAGTGGCGTCTAGATTTTATCCTATCCTGTTTCCACATTTTTTCAGTATTAGAAAGTAGTGACATAAACAGCACTTTATGTCACACCCGTGACATAAACAAATCCCATGTTAAGCTTATGGAGGTTTTTTTTATTAGGGGTAGGATAAAACAGTGTACTGCACAGGGTTAAGTACATAATCTATACTGCAGTAGGTAATTATCAAATGTACTGCATGGGTATAAAATAAACTTGAATCTAACCTGTCATATATATATATATATATATATATATATATATATATATATATATATATATATATATATACAGGGATGTCAGTTGGGGTCAGAAAAAAACAAGGAAATAATTTTCTTGGCAATACATTGATAGACATTTAATAGAATTATATATACACCAAAAAGACCTGAAATATAGTAGATACAATTAACATTATCCCTACGGAACATGGGTCTGGAGGCAGATTGATTGGAGAATCTATGAGTATTTTTTAGTTGTTATGTTCATTTTACACAAGAAAAAATGGTTTCTTAATCCAAAAAATGGAAACAAGGAATTCCGCTGAAAGAAGGAAAACTGACATCCCTGTATATATATATATATATATATATATATATATATATATATATATATATATATATATATATACATATATATATATATATATATATACATATACATATACATATACATATATGTGTGTATATGTATATGTATGGTGAGTTATATGAATGTTCTGATCACATGGCAGCATGAAGTGCAAAACAATCTCCTTAAACGTGGGCTCGATCTTAGAAGAGGTCGTTGAAGCACGGGATCACGAACTTTATTACACAAGCTGTATAATTACTATACACCTATGGCCGAACGTCTATGAAATACCACCCAGTGCTGGGGGTGCAGTATGAATAATGTTCGGGCGCGTTGTGAATGTTCGGGCGCACTGTGCCCGTATCCTACTTTGTAAGTCCATAAAAAGGCATTTTTTATATTCAGGTTTATGAAAACGTAGTAACAGAGCCATAGGGATGCCAGTCTCGGCCTTTTGCCCCATAAGATATGTCCCTCCACCTACAGCATCGTAACGTATTTAATGGGACAAATCACTTCAAACGACCATTTACGGTCTCAGTAACAACGTTTTCTCTTATTACTGCCCACAATTCACCACGGATTCAGTTACATGTTCTTCATACAATCATCAAATTGTTTTGTAAGAACTAAGCTTACATAAAAACCTGTCATTAGATCGTTTTCCTCATGAATCGATATGGAATATCTATTCAATATTACACATTAAATATTATTATATAGATTGTTGGTTATAATTGTAACATTATACAAGTATATAGTGTAAGTATAAAACTAATTGTGTAACCAGCCCAGACAAAATCTATGCTCATCAGTGTCTTTCGAGGGGTGACTGAGCTTTAGAAACTTTAGACTGGTTCCCTGCCCAAATGAAATAAGGGACTGGTAACTACTTCTTACGTAATACTAAAGAAAGACTTTGAACTGACAGTCACGCCACCTCTCTTGACTCAACATAGACTTACACAAGTCTTTTTTTTTCTTTTATTCTTTCTATACTAGCAATTAACTACCTTCAGTGCTTTATTCTGAAGAAATACTGCTGCTCAATGTTTAACAGCAATCCTGTTGTACTGACTGTAAGGAAAATAGACCTGCAGGCCTAATACAAGTCCGGATAAAATAAATGAAATAAAAAGAAAAGGACACAGGGACTGAGGACAGTCTAGGCTCTACAGTCTCTGTCTGCCGATGTGACACTCTCCAAGCAGATGTTCTGTGGAAGGAGAGTATAGAATCTCTGCTAGGAGGCGCTACCCATAATGCACCAAAAAAAATGGAACCCGTTACCTGGCCTATAATGTGACTAGGCCAGGCTTCCAGGCTATAGAAACTTGACAATGGGGCACCTGACACAGCAGACCTTTAAGGTCCGGAGCACACATTCTCCACTGGTCGTGTTCCGAACTGGTAACAATACGTGGATTACCGTTCAGCGATCCTAGCGGTGCTTTGTTTAGTTAACCGGTGAGAGGCTATATCGACTGCTGAAAAATTTCCCCTTTTTAAGAGGGTATACAGAATACGATGTCGATGATGCTAACCATCTCAAACATCAGCTGGAATTATTTTTAGTACGAAAAGGATTAGGTGACAAGCAATGACGAATAAAAAAAGATACAAACAGTAATATCCACTTTGGTATTTCAATGAATATCATAGTAATTAAATAATCAATTTATATGTTAAATTTGAGTATTAAAACAAGATGGCTTCAGGTTGGGCATACTGATAAAAATAATGAAGAAACCAATAAGTTTTTGCTCATACTTGACGGTCTTCATGATGCAGAGTGATATGAACGAGGCGACAGTCGAGTGAATATAATGTAGCGTTAAAACGAACCGAAATGATTGTGACCAAAACTAGTTGTTTTCTGTATTTATCTCACCCCTGTACACACTAAAAGAATGGACACAGATATAGACCATGGAGAACGGACCGTAATACTCATAAGTGCATGGATAAAGAGTTCCCAATGTTAAGCCTATGGAAGGAAAATACCAGGGGTGAGATAAAACAAAATTCCCGATGGCTTTGTGGAAGTAACGAGACTTATTTACGGGCTCGTTACATATTCATGGCTGCCATGAATTGAGTCCTGTCATCAGTATGCCCAACCTTAGAATATCTTGTTTTTATCATATACCCTAGAATACAAATATCTTATTGCAAATAGACGTAGAAGACCATTAAAGTGCTAGCGTCACCATTCTAAGACGTGCAGTACACTGTCATACGCTCACCACTTGTTGACATTTATTTCTGCCCAAGCTGTGCAGTACACATTAATTACTGCACATGGGTACACTAGAAAATCCACACTCTATGTCCCAGAACCTGGAGTGACTGGTAAAAGTATGTGCAATATGACGTAATGTAATATGTAATAATAAACATGGTTAATAATAAACATGGTAAGTGTGCCTGAATGAAATCTGTTCAGAGGAAATATATCTGTTCGGAAATATCTAGGAACAGATGTACTCCATACACACTCACTATGTCTCCTTATTATTACTACATACCTAGCAATCATTAAAAACGCCATTTTACAGTGGTCACGTGGTACGGAGGGATGTATGAATATTATTTCGTCACACTGTGACGAACAGAATCCGTACTCCTGGTTACAAAAAGTTAGACATTCGCCCATAGGTATGCAATTATATAGAACGTCCTGGTAAACGCCGAGTTGCGTACAAACCGTAAATTATCAATATTTTAATAAACGTGTATGGGAAGGTAGTCCGTATTTTCCTGTACGGACCACTGGTCCGTACAGTATTTTTACGTTATATGGTGAAAAGGTGTGTATTTACAGTATATACGGCATGGGTATATAGTAATAATAAATATGAACCCGTCATTTTTAGTATGTTTATTCATTTCAGGTATTTTCCTGTCGCTGCATATCGGTGCTGTGCTGGTAACGGCCATCCTCCTTTTTCGTGGCTACAACATTCTCCCGCTGGTCTTTGATGGACTTCCACTGGCCATGAACGATGAGAAGATGTATCTACGTGCGCAGGTATTTACTGGCGTTTTTTTAGCGCTGCCCAAAAGCTCATATACCCTGCTTAAAGGTTAGAGTAGTCCCATTGACTGGTACTTTCACGAACATGAGACTATAGGCTTCAACGGGGGTTGATCTAAACGCTTAATAAAGCGAAAGATTCCGTTCCCTATTAGATATCCTTAAGATTAATACCTGAGATAAAGTAGTACTGTAGCACCTATGATTATACTGTATTTTGTCGAGTGAAGGATATAAGTGTCCATAAAAAATATGCAGCAATGGTTTCATCATGGTATTACTCTGGAATGTGGTAGGTGTTATTAACTGTTCTTCCTTTTGCATCTTGCTAAAATGTTATCTTGACATCTCATCATACTTGGGTCTTGGGTAGTAATTTTTCCAAGCCTTACCATGTAACTTTGATTTCTCTCACCAGAAAATAGCTTCCCTCTATTTCATAAGTCAGACAGATAGATAGAGTTTGTATTCTATTTGCCTGTAAAAATTACATATATCGATATACTGTATATATATAGGCCTACATGTATGTCATTGTGAGTGTGTCATACCTTAACTAATGTTCCACAAATTCTATTGAATATTCCCTTTGACTTCGGTTACTGCAAATTATAGAGCCATGACTATATTTCTATAATATAACACTATATAACGAATGATACCCATTAAATATACCTGCATCGATGGAAGTACATAAAGGTGTTCATATGGATGTTTGCCTTATACAACTTATTGGTCAGGGTCCAAGAAAAGCAGGTAAAATGGATGCTTAAATAGGCTCTGATATCTGGACATGTTCCAAAGAAAAGTATGCAGTGCAAATTATATTGCCGGCTTCGGTGTACAAAATCAGATTACAAAGAAATTGAATGCTCTTTTCATGGATATAGAGTCTAATCATGTATACCTGTGCCACAAGGTCATATAGGGCTACTTTTATTATTTCTGGTGAACCCCACATGAAATCTCGCAGATTTTCTTTAAGCATGAAGTGTTTATTCATTTCATTTCATCCCAAACCCTAATCCGAACCAATAAAATCAACACGTATTCCATTCCACTATGCATAGCAGTCCCAGTATCAATGTGATCAGTTTCGTTTTTGCTCCTCTTTGCTATATAAACTAACTAAAACTAGGTTATCTAATAGTATCATTGCTGACTTACCTAAAATTCAAGCCTTCTTTTACCATCCTCTGTTGCCTGGACACTTCGATAAAGTCTACCATTTATTTCCTAATCGCACAAATATCTATAATTAGATTGATTCTATAGTATTGGGATATCAGTTGGGGTAGGAGAGACAAAGGGAATATTTGGAATGAACTGCCTTTTAGAGGGAGACACCGAGACAGTGGAAAACATGTTGGTGTTGGCAAATGTAAAAGCAAAATCTCTAGACCTGCAGAGTAAGAACACTCCTGGCCCTTGATCCACCGCAGTCCAATAACCTGGGATTGAAATTACAATTAAAACATTTTATTTCACAGGGTGAAATTTGAGAATTGATCAATGTTGTTGGATTATACATTTGGGAACTCCGTGAGATGGCGAATGTATACACCTCAAGTTGAATATGAAAAAGGAATCCAACATAGAACTTCCAATTAGTGCTCACTTGTAAATCCAATTACAATAGACACACAGAGGGTAAATCCTCTCACCCCTCACCTCTAGAAACCCCCTGCCCTCTCGCCAACCTCATCCCACTCTCCCCCTCCTGCCCCTGCCTACCCAACCCTCCCCTCCCCACCCCGCCCAGCCCTCCCTGTACCCCCGCCACTCCTACCCCCTCACAGCCCCTCCCTTCCCCTCCCTACCTCTTCCTGCCCCTGCCTGTCCCTTCCAAGCCCTCCCTCCCCCTCCCTGCCCCTCCCCACCTCTTCCCACCCCTACCCACCCATCCCTGACCCTCCCCACCCCTTCCCCACCCCTCCCTGTTGCTAACTGTCTCTGCCCGCCCCTTCTCACCCCTCACTGCCCCTCCCTGCCCCTCCCATCCCTCCCTGCCCCTCCCTCCTGCTCATTCCTGTCCATACTTGCCCCTCCCTGTCCCTCCCTCCTGTCCCTCCCACCCCTTCTCACCCTCACTGCCCCTCCCTGTCCCTCCCTCCTGTCCCTCCCACCCCTTCTCACCCCTCACTGCCCCTCCCTGCCCCTCCCATCCCTCCCTGCCCCTCCCTTCTGCTCATCCCTGTCCATACTTGCCCCTCCCTGTCCCTCCCACCTCTCCCTATCCCTCCCCACCCCTCCATGCCCCTGCCTGTCCCTGCCTTTCCTTGCCTGTCCCTCCCTACTGCCCTCCCTCACCCTTACTGCCTCGACTCCGTCCTGCCCCTCCCTGTCCCTCTCCTCCTCCCTGCCCCTACCCGCCTCTCCCTTTCCCCCCACCACTCCCTGCCCCACCCTGCCCCACCCTGCCTCTCCCTGTCCTCCCCACACCTCCCCAACTCTCCCCGCCCCGCCCTACCCTTCCCTGCCCCTCCCCACCCCTCCCTGCCCCTCCCTGTCCTCCCTTTCCCCTCTCTGTCACTCCCCATCCCTCCTTGCCCCTCCCTCCCCCTCCCTCCCCCTCCCTCCCCCTCCCTCCACCCCCTGCCTCTAAAGGTCTCATAGATCCTCCTCATCTGCCTTTTCAATAACAGATCAGGGCTTTGGTTGTTGAGTCGTGACGAGGCTTCACTGCCTTTATTTGAGCACGGTCTGCTGGCCCTGTCAGTCTACACACGTCGTGTGTTTGCTGTGATCTGCTCCGAGCTGCTCAGAGCTGCTCCGAGCTGCTCAGAGCTGCTCAGAGCTGCTCAGAGCCCTGACTCACCCTCAGCCGCTCTGTGATTCCACCTCTAAGCCGCTCAGCGCTGTGTCAAGGTCACGACGAACGGGGTCATGGTCAGAGGTCACAGGACAAGGTCAAAGGGAGTCGATGCTGTCTGGGCATTTTGAGTTGCTCGGCAGAGGTCTGTTACTGTGTCCATTCTCGGGAAAATAAACTCAAAATATCCCATTATCTATCCGATACTGTTATGGTGGGAAATGGGGAATGATGTCACAAATCTTTAGCAAATTAGTCAATGATGAATGCGGGATAAAATAAACCGCACTCGATCCATAGCAACTGAAAATATGCCATTGATTTTAAAGTTTGCTACCTACGAGACTTTGCCTCGTGAGGTTACCCCGCAATCAAATCCCATGGCATGTTTTCAGTGGCTACGGATCTACATGCAGTTCCTGCTAAATCCTCCCCATCCCCTTCCCCCCCCCCCTGTTCCCCTCCCCCCCCTATCCTCCCCTCCCTCACCTGCCCTCCTCTTCCCCATCCCTTACCTTTTTCCCTCCCCATCTCCCTTCCCTTTCCCTTCCCACTCCCCCTCTCCCTCCCCCATGCCCCTTCCCTTCCCCTTCCCCTTCCCCTTCCCCTCCCCTCCTCCTCCCCCCTTCCCTTTCCCCTCTCCTTTCCCTCCCCCTTCCCCTCCCCCTCATCCTCCCCCTAATCCTCCCCCTTCCCCTCTCCCTTCCCCCCTCCCCCTCCCCTTTTCCCTCTCCTTTCTCTTCCCTCCCCCCTTCCCCTCCACCTTTCCCAGCTCTCCTCCTCCCCCTTCATCCCCTCCCCCTCGCTCTCCCCCTCACCTCCCCCGTCCCCCTCCCCCTCATCCTCCCCCTTCCCTCATCCTCCCCCTTACCCTCTCCCTTCCCCCACTCCCCCTCCCCTCTGCTCTCCCCCTTCCCTTCTCCCTCTCCTTTCCCTTCCCTTCCCCCTCGCATTCCCCTTACACTCCCCTCCTCCTCCCCGTTCCCTTTCCCCTCCCCTCCCCTCCCCCCTGCCCGTCCCCCCTCCTCCCTCCACTGTATGCACAGGACAGGGAGCCCGTTCCCAGCAGCTCAGATTGGAGTTTGGCGATAAACATCTCCCAGCGCACACGACCAATAGAGAACGGAGATTGCCCGCGGCTAGACCTCTAATGACTTCCTCAATACGACCACAGCGCTCCCCCGTCTGAAGTTTTTATCGTTTTCTATTGCTTTTCATTTCCTGGTGCCATCTGTTCTCTGAGGTATTCCTCCATTCAGTTCCGTATATATGAACCAAGGAGGAAAGTCAGGACTGAAGAAAAACAATAGGAAATTTAAAACACTCATAAAAAAAGATTCATTTGTAACATTATTTTCGGGATGGAATGGCTACATATCGATATGCTCTAACACTGCTAGTTTTGGCAATGTATATATGAAATATCGGAATCCGTCATTTGTCGAAAAACTTGCATCCATGATATCAAACGGTAGACAGTTATTTATTCTATTATTATTTAGAAAATCGCGACAGATAAATACTTTTACTGAGAAGAAGTGGATAGGTAAAGATGCACCGTTGTGGCATTATGATTTTCTTAAATAAAACATATTGAATTGGATTTGGATAGAAATATTCCCCTCTCTATACGAGCTCGTGATATACATTTAGAAGGAAACCCACGAGATGAAAATAGCTTGGTCCGTACTCCACCGAGTTTGACTGCAGAATAATTCACTAAGCGAAGTTGAGTGAATTACTCTGTGGTCAAACGAGGTGGAGTGCGGACCAAGTTATTTTCATCCAGTGGGTTTAAGAATTTATCTCACCCTGTAAAACAGTATTTTTTTTTATAAAACGAATCAGCCAATTAGCTATTGAGTATTGGGTACACGTACTTCACGGCCGTGGAGAAAAAGCCTTAAGCCTATGGAGAAAAATACCAGGGTGTTTTTTTTTTAGGTTTAATATTTATTCTGGAGGTCGTGTAGGCTCAAGTAGCGCCTATTTCCACAGTGCTCCAGGCTAGAAATTTACATGCAATACTCTTTTGCCTATATTTTGCACACAGTACAAAATATAGTGTATCACACGGCTCAAACATGAGAATTAGGTCCTTTACAACGATGGTGGGTGGTATCACCGTTACCAAGGACAGTGGCAGAAACAAACTACCGGTTGTGTCACCGATTTAGCTGCGATACCCTTTCAGCTACAACTGTAACAAAATCATTTAACCCTTTAAGGATGCATGATGCCTGGAGGCATCACCACACTAAAGACGCATGATGCTTTGAGGCATCATTGTTCCAATATCAACAAAAATGTTTTTAAAAAGAAATAATAGAGCACTATTCATGAAATCTTCAGAACGTGTAGATATAACATCATTTATAGTATTTCTATTCAAAAGAAATAAAATATTTATGATTATGTATAATATTTCATGATTACAAACTTGAATTGTTAGTTTTAACCAACATGTGCCCGTCCTCCAGCCAGACAAACTGCCGCCAGTATCCATCCTTATGGGAGTAGCTGGGCCCCTGGCAGCCATCCTTAAAGGGTTAATCATCTGATGATATCCAGTGAGATAATTATCCAAACAAATGTG
Organism: Alentia gelatinosa; assembly: GCA_950022655.1. Taxonomy (NCBI): domain Eukaryota; kingdom Metazoa; phylum Annelida; class Polychaeta; order Phyllodocida; family Polynoidae; genus Alentia; species Alentia gelatinosa. Next base: position 41,059,022 of record OX465591.1, read on the forward strand.
CTACGAGATGCCGTCCCAAGAAGATACACCTGTTTCACTAAAATTTCATTTCCTTTCATTTACAGGCCTGGCGTCACCGTAATCAAGACCTACAACTGGAGGAATCAAGTCGGAGGAAGAGAAGTTTAGATTTCTCCAACCTGGTCCCTGCCATGGAGAACACCCTCCAGCAGTTCCAAGATGGCCGCCATATCAAGCTCAACCTCCAGGATGACCTTGAACGACAGTTGTGGGGCCACGATTCCTCCTTCGCTGCTGGGAAACTTCTCAGCGCTAGCCTGCTCGGTGGAGAGGACAAGGAAGACGTACCAAAGTTCCTCACAGATACCTGGAGTGAATATTTGCAGACAGAGAAACCATTTCTGGGAAGTGTGGATAAATGTTGTGCTAATGACCCTCAAGCGATGCCCTTGACGAAGCGTGTCCAATGCTGGTGCGACCCCCATAAGCCAGACCCAGATTCACACACAGATTATCCTGATGATTCTGAGAGTGGAGATGATGTTCATCATCATCACCATCGTACAAAAAGAGATACCACTGAGGAGGTGGACCACCTTGATGAACGGAGGAAAACACTCACATCTATCACCCTCATCTATGAAGACCCCAATGGGAATGTTTTCACGAAGGAGAACCTCCAGAAGATTGCTAAATTCGAGTATGCAATCTACCAGGCCGAGGATTTCAAGACGAAATACTGTAAGACCTTCAAGATGTTCAATTCACTTCATTGCCAGGCATTCACCTCAATTCTGAGATTTTTTGACGGATCGTATGCCTCTGAAGATGAGAAGTTTTTTGACCCAAGTTTCATAGATATCCCTGGTGTTCTCAATACAGCTAATGATAAATCCTCCATGACAGATACCCTCAGGTATTTCCTTGCTAATGATGCACAACTGAACAGCACCCTCAATATTGCCATTTCAAGAAGAACTAGATCCAGGATATCATACGGATACCCATATAAAAGTTACCTCAACAAAACAGAGCGAATATACAAAAGGGAACAGGAATTCATCTGGCGGGCCTATGCGAAAAAAGACCTCCAGCCTATGCTTAATGAATATTTCAAACATGGGTTCTTAGGACTTGATTTTTACTATGTAAGTGAAAGTCTTTACTGGAGTGAAGCCATATCTAGCGTTACAGGGGATTTAATGTGGCTTTTTGCAGGATTTGCCTTCATTTACCTCTTCATGCTCTTCCAGACTGGCTCCTTCTGGATCACCTCCTTTGGAATGGGTTCAATCCTCTCCACATTCTTTGCTGCTAATCTCTTGTATAACATAGTCATTGGGTACAAATACTTCGGTATATTCAACGTCCTTGCCTTGTTCATCGTTCTTGGCATAGGAGCTGATGATATCTTCATCTTCTCTGACACATGGAAGCTGTATGCCTCCTGCAAGTTTGACACCCTGGAAGAACGTCTCTCAGTGGTCTTCAAGCGAGCTGCTGCAGCTATGTTTGTCACATCTCTGACCACAATGGTGGCCTTCTTTGTGAGCTCCTTCTCGCCAATCCTCCCCATAAGTGCGTTCGGGACCTACGCTGGACTCTGCATCTTCATCAACTACATCTCAGTGATCTCCTTCTTCCCCTGTGTCATCGTCTTGTACCACAACCACTTCGAGAAGTTCAAGTGCTGCTGCTGTGGTCAGAGAGGGAGCACCCAGGATACCACACCCCCTCCGGTGTCTGAGGACTCCAGGCCTTCGTCCAGGTCCTCCATGGCGAGTGTGGAAACCCTGGAGAAGTCCACCGCAGATCTGCATGGTACTGCAGCGCTGCCACCCAGTGATAGGATCAACGCAGCCGTCGTTCGCTTCTTCTCGGAGAAGTTCTTCCGATTTATCACTAATAAGTACGTGCGGGTTGTGGTTCTCGGGCTGTTCCTCGTCTTCATGTCGCTCTGTATGTACAGCGCACTGGAGGTGCAGATGGACAACAGTAATGTAAGTAATCCCTTTATCCTACCCCTAATAAAAAACTCCATAGGCTTAACATTGGGTCGCTGTATTCGGTCTGGAGTTCAGAAAAATGAAAAATATCGCTCTGGTGGGATACAATTGACGAATGATGTCATTTGTTAATGTAGAAGTAATTTAGACGGGCGGGGGAGGATAAATTCTAAACCAAACTTGAGTTGTGTTATTGTTCATCACACTCCAGCAAGATCGTGTATTACTGCTCTCGGCTTCGCCTCGCGCAGTAATACATGATCTTGCCATCCTGCAATAAACAACAACACAACTAACTCTTGTTTGGTTTCTCCATATTATTATCCAGCATATTTTTCCAGTGGATAGGGATTTCTATATTTTTCAAAGTCATTGAAAGGGGTGAGATAGATCCAGAACCGCACATGAACTGAATAAATACACAATACTCCTCTCATTTAAATGCATCATAACTATCAATCAGCTTCGCCTCGATGACGATTGCAGCAAGAACATTGTCTATCTATATGATTTGCGATGCAGTGTATATAAGTATTTGTATATATAGTGCATTTGTGATGTCCACTTGGAAGATTGCAATAAGGTGAATAGTCATCTGGGACCTGTTTCACTAGTTTGAGACATGTCTAGATGGCGTCTAGATGGTGCGTCCGGTTTCATAAGAACTAGACATTAGACTTCGTTTTGTCCGTTCTTGTTTGCACTGTTGATGCCACTTTTCATGTCTGTCTAACACTTTTGTCACGAAACTAGTGAAACAGGTCCATGATGTGTAGATTTGTCTAATTCTTATGTTTGGGGTCTGTCTTTACCTAATGGCAGCTACTTGTGTTGTCACGAAACTAGACAACCCCAATGTCTGTATGGTGTCACAGACATGTCACGAAACTAGTGAAACAGGTCCATGATGTGTAGATTTGTCTAATTCTTATGTTTGGGGTGTGTCTTTTCCTAAGGACAGCTACTTGTGTTGTCACAAAACTAGACGACCCCAATGTCTGTATGGTGTCACAGACATGTCACGAAACTAGTGAAACAGGTCCCAGGTGAACGTGTGCAATGTCATGAAACTTATAACAAAAAAAAACAAAAAAAACTCATCAGAAAATACTGTGGCTCGTATCTGAAACTTTGTTTTTATTATTTTTTTTTTTTTTTATCTGATCCCGTGCATATTGTGTATCTCTCTGTAGCTGAGGGTGTTTGACCGTTTTGTGTATCTCTCTGTAGCTGAGGGTGTTTGACCGTTTTGTGTATCTCTCTGTAGCTGAGGGTGTTTGACCGTTCCTCCATGGAGGAGGTATCGGCGACCAAGGACAGGTACGACTTTAAGACGACGCTCAGCGAGCCCACCATGGACGTGATGGTGGTGTGGGGGATGGGCCCCCAGGACCGCTCCTCCTGTAAACCCCTGGAGTACGACTCGGCCGACCCCTGTTACGGCACCACCTCCTGGGTGGAGGAGTTCAGCCTCAACGACCAGGCATCCCAGAACGCTCTCCTGGTCAGTACCGTTAAACCCCGCTTATATTTGTCGGAAACTTGTTTCTCATCACGGCGCGCATCAGAAAAAACGACTTTAGAAGATTTTTTTTTTTTTTTTTTTAAATAGGTGAACCTTGATAAAAATTATGAAAGGTATGTGTATTTAGTATCAAAATAAAGCTCCTGATGTCAGGGATGCATTTATGTAGAGCCAGTAAAAATCTGGAAACCCTGCGTAAGTAGACACCCCGCGTAAGCAGCCACTTTGGCCTGGATCGGAGGGTGGCCGCTTATGCGGGGTTTTACTGTATGTCTGCCCTCCTTGATATAACAAAATAGAAAACAAAAACAAAAAAAAACGCCCTCGTCATATTTTTTATGGCTTGGTGATGAGAAACAAGATTTTTTTTATCGGCCTTAACCCTTTCCCTGCAACACCCTGTTCTCCTACTTAGCATTACACCTCAGGCATTGCCTGCCCAAACGACCTTTTTTTTTTGGAAATAGTAATGTCACATGATGTGTCATGTGATTAAAGTAATTTATCTTGGTGACTGATCATATTTTGTTATACCAAATCAAAGGGCAATATGGCTTTTAGACATTGTAAAAATTTCTTTTGAATCGAACAATTATCTTTTTATTTATTGAATTTTGTATATAAGTATCAATGATGCCTCTAAGATGCCTGGAGGCATCTTACTGCCGTAGCCAGGGGAATGCCTGGAAGCATCATGCTGCCGTAGCTAGGGGAATGCCTGGAGGCATCTTCCTGCTGTTAGAGGGTTAAAGTCGGGGTCACCTTATAACCGGACTTTTAAAAAAATGATTTAAAAAAAACAACCAAATCAGTACAAATCTATAATAAAGTAACAAACAAGACATTCAAATGTGAAACATTTAATGGTTGTCATATATAGGTACAAAAGTTCATTGAAACGTTCACATTCTATACGGAAAATTCTAAAAAAAGTTGGGAGTGGAGGAGAGGAATGGGAGGATGGGGGTGTCAGGACCCCAAAGTGGGAGGTCGGCTTATAACCGGAATTTTCCTGAAGTAGAGATGCCCCAAGAATTGGCTTATAGCATTTTCTCCCATCTTTTTATTATTTTTATTCATATATAGTTAGAAACGTATCGTTCGTTCAGTCTTACTACATTATTTGTGTCTCTTGTCAGGCGTGGTGTCAGAAGCTGCGGTACGCCATGAACGGCACAGAGCGGGACGTCCTCAGGATCTCCTACGACTCCACCACCAAGGGGAACGACATCAGGTGTTTCATCGAGGAGATGGCCACCTTCTTTGAGGTACTTATAGCAGGGATGCTAGTTGGGGTCAGAAAAAATTCCTACATGGGGACTGAGGCCAGTTTATGTATCACCTAAAACGCACATGGTGTATGGGGAATCCCCATCACTCTCCTAGCAGATTCTTGGGCATATATTTTAAGCCAATCCGAAGTCAGTATTCAAGTTTGCCCTTATCCGTAGGAGCATTTCCTACAGGAATCCTACCATCCTACAGTTCTAGGTTGGAGCACTGGGATCCATAGGGCCTCTAACTGAGTGTACTCGGGGTAGCTTAATTCGGAATTTTGAAAGATTACAGAACAAGTTTATCTAAGATTTAGATTTCAGGGAACCTGGAGTCTTATTTTGTTCTCAAAACATACAATTTCTTGAACTTTTCATCACTTTGAGACTAAAATGAAAATCCTACATGTAGGCAAAATCCTACCAACTGGCATCCCTGTTATAGGAGTTAAAGTCCAATGCCCATCTACCGATTTCGGAACATTCATGTACCTTTGTCGGTGACAAACGGACGGTAATTTGTCTCAGGCGAGGCATCCTAACAGAGTCGGCCGTAGTCGGTAGATGTAGGATAGCTAGGCAAGGGTGAGCCACCGATTAGTAGACTGATTTGCTTAGGACTAATATCCACCACCCCATCTCCTCAATGTCCGCAGATCGAGCAAAGGGTTACGTAATTTGCCTGCGACAAGTTCACCCACTCCTATACGATTTGCAAACTAATCGCTCAACCCTTAATCGGTAGATTGGCATCCGGCTTTAAGGTCAATGCCCATCTACCGATTTCGGAACATTTATGTACGTTTGTTGGCGACAAACAGAGGGTAATTTGCCTCAGCCATGCCATCCTAATGGAGTGGGTAGATGTAGGACAGCTAGGCAAGGTTACCCAATGATTAGTCGGTAGGTGTAGACTGATTTCCTTAGGACTAATACCCACCAGCCCCTCTCCTCGAGGGCCGAGGGTCGAGTGAGGGGTTACGTAATGTGCCTGCGACAAGGTGACCGACTCCTATACGATATGGGAACTAATCGTTCAACCCTAAATCGGTAGATGGGTATCTGGCTTTACAGTAAAACTTCATCATAACGAGCTCGGTTATAGTAAACACTCGGTTACCACAAACAACATTTTCCCATAAGGCTGGATTCGCACCATATATACTTGTGTAAACAATGCCTGCAGCCAAACGAACACAGGTTTTTTTAGCATTAGGTGAGGTAGACGAGCGAAAAAAAAACAACTGCGTAACAATTCACAATCTTCCACACCCCACAAGGAATGTGAAGACTGACCGGGGCGCAAAAAATGTTCTGATCATTATTTTGTTTAGCATTAGATGACTGTTTGCGTAATACGTTTATAGTACCCGAGTATATTGATTCCAGAGAAAGTGCAGCGATTGCATTGTATTCTATTGTATTCCCGCTCCAATTTGGTGTGTCATACAGGCATGCCACTTTAATGGTACTTTAGACATACCTTAGATAATACAGGAATACAAAACTGGATACACAGTAATACATTGGCAGGCCTAACTATCATATACCTATCTTTTTCCAATTATCAACTCGAAACATGTAGACAGTCCAGACTTGTTAATACAATACCCTAGCTTATTCCAGCAGTTTAAAAACAACACTCCTGCAATCAGAATAGTTTTGTGGACAGGCACCTATAAACCACGAGAGGTTGATGCTTAGTAATTCACAGCGTTAGCGAGTGGATTACGCAGTCAACCTCGGGTGGTTTATGAAGCCGCCTGTACACAAAACAGTCCTTACTATCCATCTTCTCGAATGAATTTGATCAAGCAATTGCCATGTTAAAAGATATGTAAAGAGTCTATTTTGCTCTCCGACGTAAAGGGATTATCTTTCCGTAATCAATGACTTTGTGCCTTTATTCAATGGATTTCAATTCCTAAATCAATAATTATGGTTTTTGACATAGAAACAATGAGTATAGTGGTGTACTGTGGCCCCATTCATCTTCAATTGGAACTCTGCAATCGGTAGATGATAAAAGAACATCCTAAGATCAAAGTAGATGAGGGAAATCCTGCACATCGCGACCAATTTACCATGAAAGTACATCTAGTGGCTTCTAATAAAAGGAAAATTATACCCTTAATGAATGCAATTAGATTAAATACCTCCCTTCTTACCATTAAATCACATCCAATGACCGGACATAGAATCCGCTTGCAAGAAAAAGCCTTACGACCCTGATACAGAACTGATGAACCAAAAAATATCACAAAACACGAAAAACCAAACGCATCACTAATTAGTGCTTGTTTTTGATTCTGTAAAGTGTTAGCATAGAAAGACCAGTGACCTGACCGACCCAATTACTGACTAAATGAAAGCTCGCGTGATTAAGTCATGCTGAATGAGGATGAAAGATGCACCCAGAGAATAAATAGATTTGGCCACGAAAAGCTAGCTTTGCCCTCCGTGAACCCACATAAGTGGGAGGTCAGTGCAGCCTCACATTAGGGTCTGGGATAAAGTAGAAATCATGAATGTGGGTTTCCGATGTGGGACATGTGAAAAATGGCGTCTATCTGGTGAGCACTGGGAGCACAGCTCACACACGCAAACCACCCATTATTGCCTGGGATGTTGATACAAGAATTGGCAGGCCGTCTGAACTAAAGTGATGTATCTTTGTATTAAACCCTCATGCACATAAATCTCAGCTTCTTTATATTGTATCATGTGTGATCATATCTGATGTACTTTTGTTGCTTTTATATTTTTAGATATATGTTTTAGACGTATTATTTATCACGTTAACACTGACCAAGTTTCATTATAGTACTCGTTTTTTTGTGTATGATTTCCTTTTATTGAATCTACAGGTTTACAAATCAATGTTACAGTTGATACCATATATGATACTTGATTCAACATAGGTGGCATATAGCCTCAGTTGTTGTACAGCTGGTTTTCATGGCTATGCCATTGGAGTTACAGATCCCATTTCTAAGTCACAATTTTAATACTAACATATATACATAAAACACGTTGAGGTATACTTATACTATAGCATACTTAATATTTGATATGACAGTATCCTAATGAAATTTTCTGCAGTAGCTGAAGGTATCCTTACTTAAAAAGTATATTTGTCTGCTCAAAGTGTGCAAGGATTTCCTTATCTGTGTTACTCTTATCTAGGATAGACTGGAGGTATTTTCTCAGCCCCCATCTTATGGGTGTTGCACTAGCTTTAGCAAACTCAGAAGATATGAATGCTTTTGTATCTTAAAAGAAAAAGAAAAATCACAATTATGATAAAATATTGCAATATTCCATCTGAATAGGTTAATGTATGTATTGGTAGCAAGTCAAGTCAATCTATGCCATACTATTTTCTCATATATGCACTATTTTCTCTATACTTCGGGTTGTGCAGCCCGGAGCATACAACATATCTGTATGCTCAAGGTATGGTGATACACACTCCTTATGTGTCTTCTATGCACACTTTGTATTGAGTGGATATATCAGTATGCTCCGGGTATGGTGATACACACCCCCTATATGTCTTCTATGGACACTTTGTATGTGATGGATATATCTGCATGCTCTGGGTATGGTGATACACACTCCCTTTGTAGATATATCTGTATGCCCCAGGTATGGTGATACACACTCTCTCCTTTTTCTATGGACACTTTGTATTAGGTGGATATATCTGTATGCTCCAGGTATGATGATACACACTCCCTATGTGTTTTCTATGGACACTTTGTAAATATATCTGTATGCCCCAGGTATGGTAATACACCCTCTCTCTCCTTTTGCTATGAACACTTTGTATTAGGCGGATAATAAAACCTGATCTTGTAAGATACATCATGACCTCACCCTGTTGTAAAAGGGGTCAGGGTCTCACACACCTGCTCACGAGTGGATGGTGCTATTTTTAGACGGAGCATCTCCAGTCGCAGTACCCTGTGGGCGTGTCGCTCAGCCTGCCAATCACAGAGGAGAAGATGAGGACCATCATGACCTACAATCCCACCGTCTACAACCCCGCCACCATCAGCAGCATGGACAGGCCCTTCGAGGTGAGCAGCTACCTCTTAACTCAGCCAAACAAACTAATATTTTATTATCTAACCCCTGGTATTGTTATCCCATAGGCTTAGTATTGGGAATGTTTTCTTCACGTCCCTATGAGTATTGCAGTCCGTTCTCCATGGTCTATATCCTGTGTGTTGTCCATTCTTCTAGTGTGTACAGGGCAGGAATGCCAGTTGAGGTATGGAAAAATTCCTACATGGGGACTGAGGCCAGTCTATGTATCACCTAAAACACACATGCTGTATGGGGAATCCCTATCACTCTCCTAGCAGATCCTTGGGCCTGGACGGCCAGTATAGGATGTCTTAATATCTGCTATGAGAGTGAGCATATATGTAGTTCTGCACTAAATGGGGTGCTCTTCAAAGAAAATCATTTAAGAAAGATTACCACACACTACCAGTTCTATATTCTGCAGAATTACAAGTTCATTAGGCATTCCTCTGATATTATTTTTATACTTAGTGAGGCTTCAATAATTCTATTCCCACATGACATATTTTAAGCCAATCAGATGTCAGTAGTCAAGTTTGCCCTTATCTGTAGGAGCATTTCCTACCGGAATCCTACCATCCTACAGCTCTAGGTTGGAGCACTGGGATTCACAGGGCCTCTAACTGAGTGTGCTGGTTGTAGCTGAATTGAGAATTTTTTAAATATTACAGAACAAGTTTATCTAAGATTTAGATTTTAGGGAACCTGGAGTCTATATTGTTCTCAAAACATACAATTTCTTGAAATTTTCATCTCTTTGAGACTGAAATTAAAATCCTACATGTAGGCAAAATCCTACAAACTGGCATCCCTGACAGGGGTGACATAAATACAGAGAGCAAATCGTTTTGGTCAAAGTCATTGTTCTTAAACTCCTTGAATGCAACGAGATATTCACTTGGCTGCTGCCTTGTTCATATCACTCCGCGTCAAACTCATAGAGAAGGATGACTTTAACCAAGACGTGTTTGTTTCTTCTTTAATATGTGACCAAAGCTTATCAGACACGTTATTCCCATACTCAATTTTAAAACTGAATACTGGGAATCATTATTTACAAATGAATTAATGGGATTATGAAATGTTAGAAATATCTCAGCTTGCTTCCCAGCTTTATTTTTTATAAAACAGTTCTGCCTACCTATGTCCCAAACAGCCGCTCTAAAAAATGTAAACTCCTGACAGTATGCTATATACCACAATATAATGTTTATTCAAATTTAGTGATGAGATTCAAATTGCGATAACAATTACCAATCTGAGATTAATTAACTATTAATTTCCCTTTTGCGAGGAGTATAAGAGAAAAAACTATTTTTCCACCCTTTTCCTTCTTCATCTTTTTATATCTTCTTTTCTTCACAAGTACTTTTAATGTCATAGTTGGCGTTTGGTATTGTTCCCCTATTCAACGAACCGTACTATAAAGAAATAGTTCAGTGTAGAATCGGATGAGCATGCCACTATCAGTCTCTCAACATTCTTTTTAAATTTCCAATAAATGCAGCATCTAAATACCAATACAGTATCATTTACTATTCAATAATACAGTTTTCTCTCAGAAAACCTATATTCCTATATATACCCATTAGCGAACTAACTAGAGTTACATACCGCTGCTGGGGGGTGTATTAAATATAAATTATGTGTCGAGGTTGACAGTTTCGTCCCACTCTCATGTTTTCGTCCCACTCTGACGAGGAGCAGGACGAAACAATAGCTGTTGTGGTTACTCGATAAGGGTCGCCATTTTCTTCGGAAGTGTTTCAGGTAAAGAATTAAGCATTTTTATCGATATATGAAGGTATATAGGAATAGGGAAACCAAGTATCGGTAAGCAAAAGTCAAAATGACTGCCCGCGGCTGACGCCTTGGGCAGTAATTTTCCCGATCCTCACCTCGTAACTTTGAACTTTTGCTAACCGGAACATAGTTTCCCTCTATAGTTGAAAAATCAGGGTACAGAGAAGTTTGGTTTTGCAGATGGCCCTCAATTACTGGTTGACTGACCGGTATACCAACGAGTCCATCCCCGACAACCGAGCCAGTTATAAGAGCTTCCTCGGACTCAGGAAACTCAAGACGACCAACTTTGGTGCTATCAGTGAAGGTATGTTGAAGTTCTGTATGTTCTCTATGCATTACTGATACTGTCACATCTCATGTACCCTATTCCTCTATACCCATTTCCGAAACCTCTATAGTTACATACCGCTGCTGGGGGTGCAGTAATTATAAGTTATGTAGCGAGGCTGACGTTTTCGTCCCAGGCTGACGTTTTCGTCCCGGCCTGACCATGTGACATAAGAGCAGCGGGACGGAAACTTAGCTATTGCAGTTACTCGATAAGGGTGGGCATTTTTCTGGGGCTATCGCAGGAAAAGAAATAATCATTTTTATCGATATTTAAAGGTATATAGGAATAGGGAAACCATGTACCAGTAAGCAAAAGTCAAAGTTACTCGGTAAGGCTCGGAAAAATTACTGCCCGCGGCCAAGGCCTTGGGCAGTAATTTTTCCAAGCCTTACCTCGTAACTTTGAACTTTTGCTCACCGGTACATAGTTTCCCTCTATTCCCATATATCTATAGCCAAACACGCTATGGTTACACCACGCTATAGGGGTGGAATAACATACGTTTACTACCCAAGGTTGACATTTAGAACAATCAGATTATCTCTTACAAAATTCATATAAAAGCATAGAGTGTCAAGTTACTCAATAAGGTTAGATCTGGCTTCGTGTTTGATAGTGGGCAAGCGATTTATCATTTTTAAACTATATTTGAAGGTATGAAGGAATATAGTTTCCAGAGAGAGAAAGTGAAAGTTACCTGGTAAGGCTCAGCAAAATTACTGCCTTACCGAATGCATTTGACTTTCTCTCACCGGAACATAGTGTCCCTCTATTTCACACTGAATTACCATTGCACATTATGAGCATGAGCTACATGCACAGCATTATCATTATTTTTATCGGCATGGTCGTAGCTGATGCTTAGTAATATCCGAGTAAATTTGGGGATATTGCATAGTGTCGACTTCAAGGAAAATACGACCATGCAGAACAAAATCATGGTAATGTTGTATTTATAATTTTGGGGATAGGTGTGAAGTACACCCGTCTCAGATACATTAGTCTCTATGTGTGAATCCCACTTTAGACTAGGGGAAAGGTGTGAAGGACACCCATCTCAGGTACATTAGTCTCTACGTGTGAATCCAGCTTTAGACTAGGGGAAAGGTGTGAAGTACACCCGTCTCAGGTACATTAGTCTCTACGTGTGAATCCAGCTTTAGACTAGAGGAAAGGTGTGAAGTACATCCGTCTCATGTATATTAGTCTCTACGTTAATCTCACTTTAGATCATGCGTCCTGGTGTGATCAACGCTTTATCCTTACCCTAATAAAAAACTCCATAGGCTTAACATTGGGTCACTGTATTCGGTCTGGAGTTAAGAAAAATTAAAAATATCGCTCTAGTGGGATACACTTGACAAATGACGTCATATGTTTATGTAGAAGTAATTAAGACGGGCGGGGTAGGATAAATTCTAAACCAAACTCGAGTCAGTTGTGTTATTGTTCATCGCACTCTGGCAAGATCGTGTATTACTTGTCTCGGCTTCACCTCGCGCAGTAATATGCGATCTTGCCGTCGTGCGATAAACAACAACACGACTAACTCTTTTTTGGTTTCTCCATATGACTGTGAATATCTACATAATTGAAAAGCTTACCACAGGCTTTGAAGCAGCGAGGTATCAGGATTTACTTACCTGAAAGATAAAACAGAAAACATGTATAAGTATCATGGAGGGTGAACCCCCTACACCCCCCCCCCCTCCTCTACTGCTTAGTGCAGCTGGCTAGGTCCAGTTGAGGACGGTAGGGAGTGCGGGAGAGGTTTAGGACTATTATGGCTTTACTGGGTTTCACCGTACTTTCAGCTTTACGTTGGCTACCGAGCTGGAAGTAAGGGTGTAGAACTGGCTGGTTGGCTTGGTGCAAAGTGTAGACGAATGTAACACATATTTGTAGTCTTTGTTTTCTTTTTTTTTAATCTATCAAACACACATCTCATAATTTAACCGAATTTTTCAGATGCAGCTAAAGGCTCACTTGCTTACATTCGTCAACATCCTTTACCATCGAGATAAAAAGATTTAAACAGCCATGCGGCTGGAAAATAACAGAGTGAATAGATACAGAATAATGAGTTATGAATAGAGGAGTACACAATGTTCTGCTATAGTGTAGAAATATTCATTTTTACATGAACTTCTCGATCGCTTTTGTATTTATCTTCATCTATAGAGTGTTGTTATATGTAAGTCGCTATCCTTATAACCTTAGATACAACCTGTATTAAATTGTTTTATTATCATGTTGATTTTGAAATGTTTTCCCATTCATTCATACAGAAACAAGGATTAGAGATGGTAAGATGCCTGTTTATTACATTTGAAATCACTATCAGCAATAACTACATTAGTGTTGGAAATATAATTAAATCACAACTTTAGCTTAGCCTATCAAACCTATCGTAAGGAATCGTGTATATATATATATATATATATATGTGTGTGTGTGTGTGTGTGTGTGTGTGTGTGTGTGTGTGTGTGTGTGTGTGTGTGTGTGTGTGTGTGTGTGTGTGTGTGTGTGTGAGAGAGATGTTGGTTAATATGTAAAAATATTGTTTTATATCTCAATTGGGATGCTACATCTTGAATCTCCCGATACCTGTGAATCATTAAGTTTTATAATTCTATGTGTTGAAAATTACAGATTATTAATATATGATGTGTGTTGAAGTTATAGATTATTAATATACAATGGTTGTTTAATTTATAGATTATCAAATACAATTTAGGTAGACAGAAATCTATGTAGCATAGAAAATAAAGGTTCTAGGTGTCATATCAATAGACAAATTCCTAGACTTTAGTCATATATTTGATTCATAAAATAGTATAATGGCACATGCTAAACCATTTTTAAGGACGAAGACGCAACATAACAGGTATGTGGGGAGTTTCTTTATGCCAGTCTTAAAACGAAATTTAAAGACTGAATTTTTTTTTTTTTTTATTCATAAAACATCAGTTCTAACCGAGGTTAAATCTTCCACTTGCTTCATGTACAAGTAATTAAGAAGGGACGGGTTGATCGCTAAATAAAATGCTATGGTGCATATTCTAATGCTTCGCTATTGTCACTCAGTTAATATCTTTGTTTTGATCTAGTGACACTATGCCCAAAGCAGCAGGCCCGGGCTGCTAGTTAACAAGTGTTAGGCCCGGCGTCCACCTACTACGATATTGATCCGATATGGTCTACGATGCACCTCCCGATAGAAAATCAAAATCGCGTCGGAAGGTCACCTAATGTAGAGGCAGTTGACCACGTTTCTGCAGTTAGGCACCGAAAAAACCCTTATAATGCGTTGTAGATTGGCATGTCTAGACATATGTCTACGATTTGGCACCTTCGCAATATGTCTCCGATATTTGCTTTTTGTATTAGTGCCATATCGGGATGTCTAAATTTCTATCGTAGTAGGTGGACGCCAGGCTTAAATGGGTTGGTGCGAGGAGAAAGCATTAATATTATATACCGGTGCACGAATGTCTCATGTTTATGCCCCAGTAGTAATGATTTCATTCGTCCACACTGTGGCATAATATATATAATACTACCCGCTGTACCACGTGACCACTCATTCTCCTATTTAGTGAGTTGTAGAATGGTATTCTTAATGATTTCTAGGTATATGATAATAAAAAGACATAGTGAGTGTGTCTGAATTCCATCTGTTCCTTGATATTTTGGTCAGAAATACTCACCTCATTCCTCGAATTTGGTGAGTATTTCTGACAAAAATATCTCCGAACAGATTCTATTCAGACACACTAACCATGTCTTTCTATAATATTCGATATATATACAAAATAAGGAGTCTCAAAGAAGTAAATTCGACACCATCTACTTTTTTGTATTTGTCTACTTTTGTTTGTCCAAATTACTTGGGTTTGACGAAATCTAGCAAAAATGTGGACAATATCCTAGTTGATTGTATCTTTATTTCCCATTCTCATTCGTTCACTTTCACCCTGTATATGTTCACCTTCACAAACAAGCTGAGAACTTTGTTTATCTCAAAGCTCATAATGTTGTCAAAAAGAATTGGCTTGACAATCTGATATGTAGAGGTCAATCACTTTGTACCCCTTTGCTATATACCCATGCCGTATTTACTGTAAATACGTACCGTTTTGACATATAACGTAAAAATATTGTACGGACCACTGGTCCGTACACTAAAATACGGACCACCTTGCCATATACATTTATTAGATATTGGTTGTTAAGGCAAACGGAATTAATGATTTTTTTTTAAATTTCGGGTAAATAGTAAATATATATATATATACTATATAATATACTCGATGATAATTTACGGTTTGTACGGAACTCGGCGTAAACGCCTTTTCCGTACAAACCGTAAATTGTCATCTCGTTCTGTGATTTGTACAGCATGGTTAGTACGTTCTATATAATTACAGTGCACATGAAAATAAAATGTCTCATTGATGTGATACAGAAAACACGATCTACCAGTCGCAGCTGATGTACGCGGGCATCGAGATCCCGACGACCGTGCCTTCAGAGCGCATCGGGATGAACGAGGCACTCGACCTACTCTCTACCTGGGAGGACTTCATCAACACTGAGGTAGGCCTGCTCTCCATGCTCAACTTCAGCTCACTAAAGGCCAATGCCAATCTACCGATTTCGGAACATTTATGTACGTTTGTCGGCGACAAACGGCGGGTAATTTGTCTTAGGAGAGGTATCCTAATGGAGTCGGTAGATGTAGGACAGCTAGGCAAGGCTACCCAGCGATTAGTGAACCACCTCCTTCAGACATCCTTTTGTCACTGATAAGTTGTGGTTGTTGGCCTCCCCCAGCAATTAGTGGACCATACACTGATTTTATTAGTGTGGGTATATATTTCGGTAGGTGTAGACTGATTTCTTTAGGACTAATACCCACCAGCCCCTCTCCTCAAGGGCCGCGGGTCGAGCGAGGGTTACATGATTTGCCTGCGACAAGGTGACCGACTCCTATACGATTTAGGAACTAATCGTTCAACCCTCAATCGGTAGATGGGCATCCAGCTTTAAGCCCAATGGCCTTCTACCGATTTTGGAACATTCATGTACCCTTGTCGGTGACAAACTGAGGGTAATTTGTCTCAGCCAAGGCATCCTAATGGAGTCTGCCGTAGTCGGTAGATGAAGTCCAGCTAGGCAAGGGTGAGCCACCGATTAGTGAACCACTTCCTTCAGATGACCTTTTGTCACTGACAAGTTGAGGTTCCCATGTTCCAAAATCGGTGGCGAAAAGTTTATCAACATGTTGAGAAATCTAGTCGCTGGGGTGCATAGTCATATATCTGTTGGCAAGTGTAGATTTGCTTAGGACTAATACTCACCACCCCCTCTCCTGATGTCCGCTGGTCGAGCGAAGGGTTACATAATTCCCCTGCGACAAGTTCACCAACTCCTATACGATTTGCAAACTAATCGTTCAACCCTTAATCGGTAGATGGGCATCAGGCTTTAAACTTGTAAGTCCAATGCACATCTACCGATTAAGGGTTGAACAATTAGGTCCCAAATCGTATACAAGTCAAGTCGGTGAACTTGTCGCAGGCAAATTACGTAACCGAACGGCCTGTGTCGGCCACCCGAACAGGAGGCATTTCTGATGTTTGCCAACTGGGTTTATCAACATGTTGATAAACTTAGGTGAGCGATTTCGGAACATCAACTGACAACTCGTCTGCAACAAAAGAACATCTCCAGGGGGGATTCACTAACTGTTGGCTGACCCTTGCTGAGCTGCCCCACATCTACTGACTAGGGCCAACTCCATTAGGATGCCTCGCCTGAGACAAAGTACCATTCCTTTGTCGCCGACAAAGGTACATCAATATTCCGAAATCGGTAGATGTGCAATGGACTTTAGCACTACCCTATGATGTCCCGTTTCGTAAAAACAAGATTGTTAGATGCCCATGCCGTGATGAAACATAAAGATGAAATGTTTTGAAACGATTTATTGTACCAAGGTTCACTTGAATGGAAATCTATAGACGCTGATATCCGCATATATACCGGCGTACCGATCAAGAATCCTAGAAATACCTGGAATAGTAGAATTATTTCTTTAAGGTTATCAGTCCATGTCCTCTCGAAATCACATTCCCAATTAGAGTCGAAGCATATTTGTAATTTTTAGTGGGTCCATCATGATTTCACACTCAGTTGTATGGTTCACATAGTACGAAAAATAGTAGTACAAATTTATGTGTTGCACAATTCTTATCAATTTAGATGGTTCAACAAGTACAACATAACAACTCCTCAAATTGGTTGTGTTGATATGGCTTTTATTAGAACAATATTTGCACTGTTTCGGCAGTCCGTTTTTTATTAATTCAAAGGTAGACCTTCTTTATCAATACCTTGGTCAAAAACTTAAATTCATAATAACTTGACTCATTGAATATCAGTTTCTAGCTTTGGAGTACCAGCAATGAGTTTATAACTCATGGTTGCCGAATAGGTATTCCTGGTTTATCAAGTATTATAAGTATGACAGGGGTCTATGATTTAAGGTAATGGGAATAGGAATAGTATGGGGATCCTATAACACAAAATGGCTCCCAGTAGCCCACCCCTCTCATCACTTATAACCTTCAGGTATACGTGAGTAGGTTTAGAAATCTCTCATAGGAAATATGGTAAATAGAGATGGTGAGGACCAGGGGAGCTCTATCCCGCTCTATTAAGGATGAAAAGTGAGGTCAACGTGAAGGTCACACCCCAAGGTCACACCCCAAAGGTGCAGGAATGACCCCAAGGTCAGAAGTGCCGGGGGCCGGTCTCCAGGGTGGCCTCATGGTGTTTAGATAGGACCGCCTCGCTACCCTTTTACCCTTCTTCCTCTGATAGGTTCTACTATGGGAAAATCCTCCTGGGTTCTGGGACAGGTTTGTCTAGTCGCTGGCCATGTTTGGAGTAAAAATAACCCATGATCTCTGGACAGTATTGCGGTTATTGTAGGAGGCCATTGGTGTTTCGATGCATTATGTATTTTTCCTATGATTTCTGTTTGTTATTGCTTGTTTTTGTAGTTGAATGTTCGGTAAGTTCAATTAGATTGACTTTGGTTGGATGGTGATCGAATCTATGAGATGGATTTACGTGGAAATCTCACCCCTACACATTTACCAACGTACGAGTTATTTTGGTCCCTACACTACATAGACATGATATAGGATCGACTGGCCTTTGATATAGCAGTAGATCTACCACTGCAGGGGATGAAGGAGAAAGGTGGCTACACACCACACCACGTAGACATGGTATGAGAAGGACTGGCCTTTGATATAGCAGTAAGTCTACCACTGCTGGGAATGAAGGAGAAAGGTGGGCACACACACCACTTAGACAAGGTATGAGAAGGACTGGTCTTTGATATAGCAGTAAGTCTACCACTGCTGGGGGTAAAGGAGAAAGGTAGCTGTACACCACACCACATAGACATGGTATGAGAAGGACTGGTCTTTGATATAGCAGTAAGTCTACCACTGCTGGGGATGAAGGACAAAGGTGGCCACACACACCACTAAGACATGGTATGAGAAGGACTGGCCATCGATATAGCAGTAAGTCTACCACTGCTGGGGATGGAGAATAAAGGTTACTGTGGTGGGACTCATACCAACAGTCCCACAGCCCTGGGATTACAATTCCCGTACCTTAACCACCGATCTAACTCTCTACCCCATTTTTATTTCCAATGTTGCTATATATTCCTCGTAGTACTATTATGGCTGGATCTCCGTATATTGCATGGAGATAACTCTCTCTCTAGCAATGGACCCGAGCCATACTAAAACAAAAGTTTTCAATATACTACATCAACCTTATATGGTCTTTCCATTAAGCCAGAGCAATAAATCTGAGGGGACCCTACCAGCTGTGCCGTCCACAAAGTCATAACATGAAATTGGTCTCAAGATTAAGAAAATAAGCAATTTCGGCACAGCCTCCCAGGTTCCTGTGTTTGTAGGAATGGCATTCCGACTTATACTGGGTGGTCAGTCTAGGATTGCGTGGTAATGTGTAAGCAATTATTCCCATAAAGAAGTATAAAAAGAAACTTGCTGCCTGTACAGGACAAAGCACTTAAGTCAGCCTCCGGCAAAGTGAGATATTGATCAATTTATCATCGGGAGCGAAGCCACATCTGTTTCCAGCTGAGAAAAAAAAACCAGCCTTGAACCCGACATGTTCTCCTGTGAGATACTTATAAATCAGCGAACACCTAGAGGCATAAACAACTTTAACATGTTACTGGAATGCAAGAATGCTTTTTTTTTTATAGATTTATTTGATTTTCATCGATGTTTTAAAGGGTTTTTTTGTTTTTTTTAGTGGATGTTAACTTGGTCTATGTTTTCTGCAGTATATGTCAGAGAGTCTAAGAGTTAAAAGATTTAAAGAGCAACTCATCCTTTAAAATCTGTTTGCGATCTCACCTTTCATGACACCTCAGTGTAAAATGTTATTTCTCAGAGCGTAGCTAGCTGAAAGTCATATTTACGATATTGACTCATCCCTTTAAACCCACTCATTTTTGCCCGTATATTTACATTCCTATTGACAGTCTCTGTATCTCATTTACTAGAGTAAAGATAGTGGGTATCAATCTTACAAAAATAAATTAGACATCGCCCGAATCAGAAGAGCAACCAACTGTTATCTTACCCCGGTATCTTTTTTCTATAAGCTCAATGTTAGGAACCCATACTCCATGGCCGTGAAAGGAGTAAACCCAATAATCAATGGCTAATTGGGAGATTTATTTCATCAATCAATTACGTCACACTGGGTGAGATAAAATCAGAAACCCACGCGTTGAAAATATCTTGGTCTGCACTCCACCTCTTTTAAACGTTATGTTATTCACGAAGCAATTACTCCACGGTCAAACTCGATGGAGTAAGGACCAAGTTATTTTCATCTCATAGATTCCCTTCTAATGATGTTGAATCGTGACCAATAATGTATAATAAAAGGTCGGTTTCGGTTAATTTTCACTGATTCTAAAGGTCTGAGGAAGATATGGAGTTACTACCAAAATGGTCAATATTATCATCTACCTGTGAGCGAATATCTAACGGTTACTGTTCAGCTGTACGGATTTCATTCTGCACACTGTGCACGAACTAATAGTTTGTGCACTCCGTATCACGTGACTTGTTTCAAAATGGCGTTTTTAATTATTCTCCGGTATATGATGATAAAGAGACATAGTGAGTGTGTCTGAATTACATCTCTACCTTATTGTGTTGGTCGGAAATTCACCTCGTTCTACAAACTCGACCAAAACAACTCGGAACAGATTTTATTCAGGCACACAAACTATATTTCCGTGTATCATGACACTCTAGTTCATGTTCCGTGTTTCAGATGGAGAAGATGCCGCCCACCCTTCAGCATGGATTCCAGCAGGATAGTCTCTGGGTCTGGATTAATATTCTAAAGGTAAAATAAGCTTGATTGATAGAGCCTTATCAGTGTTTATAATGTTTCTTATATCTGTGTACTACCGCAGGTCGATTGCTGCCCAGAATTGAAACTCATGGTAGTAGAGACATAAGCTCTCTTCCTATGTTCCGATTTTTTTTGTCAATTTCCCAATGCAATGCCCGGTAGATGTTTGTTAAATAAACAATAACTGAGGTTTTTTGAACAGGTTCCCGTAAACCACAAGAGGTTGACACGTAGAAATACACTCGCTAACGCTCTTGTATTAAGTCAACATGGAGTAGTTTACAGAGTCGCCTGTCCCAAAAAAACCAATGTTTGCTGTATTCATAATCCAACTTCTTAAATAAACTAAATCCATATGTAAAGGTGTATCATTAGGGACTATTTCCTTTCTGTACAGCCATAGACATACCAGTGCATATATAAAGAATAGACTTGATATCTGAAGGGTAAATCATAATTGTATACGATGGAATTGAAATCTGTATACAATGATTTTAGTACCTGACAGTGTTTAAATGATAGGTAGCGCTATACTGAGTCCCCATATATTTTCAATGAGATACATAGATAATAATCGATGGTTTTGTGGACAGGCGGCCGTAAACCACGAGAGGTTGAAGTGTAGTAATACACGAGGTCAACCGCGAGTGGTTAACAGAGCCGCCTGTCCACAAAATCATCGTTTATTGCATTTATTTCCCATCTTTTCGAATAAATTAAACCCAGTAATTGTCCTAACAATTGGTATAACAATAGGAACTATTTCTTTGCTCTATAGCAATACCATGTTTTTGAGGCCGTATACCACAGGTTTGAATCCGTATACCACAGTTATAGTATCTGACAGGTTTTATACAATGGGTCGTGGTTTACTGAGTCCCCATACATTTTCAATGGGGGCTCTGTATACGATGGATAATAAATCCGGAGTAACTCGCGCTGTGTGCCTCATATACACACATTTTCGATGGGTAATTTGGATGATGGAAAGTGACAGTCCAGTATTACTCTAATTTGCAGAACCTGTCGACGCAGAGCTTCTCGGCGTTCGGCATCGGGCTGGGCCTGGCCTTCATCGTCATCTTCCTGGGCACTCAGAACATCATCACGGGCTTCGTGGCCACCTTGATGCTCGCCTGTGTCACGTGTGCAGTCATCGCCGTCATCCCCGTCGCCGGCTGGAAGTTCGGGGTACGAGGTGTTTGGTTTTTCCGTTTTTTTTCTTTGTTTTAAAGCAATTTTTATTTAGGGAATATTGTGTGTAAAATCACTGAATCGGGCAATATAGTCGTTTGAAGTTTGGGGTTCATCACCAATTAGATTCTTTTTTTTTTTTTTTTTTTTCAAGCAAATTTTATTGAGGGAATGTTGTGTGTACAATCACTGAATCTGGCAATATAGTCGTTTGAATTATGTTGGAAGAAATTTCTCCAGTCGAAAAAAAAATCGGGCCCCGATTTTCGCCGATTTTCCCGATTTTCCCCGATTTAAAAATGAAATAGTCGTTTAAAGGTTGGGGTTCGTCACCAGCTAGTTTGTTTTTTGTTGTTTTTTCGGTTGTTTTTTTCTTTCTTCAAGCAAATTCTATTGAGGGAATATTGTGTGTACAATCACTGAATCTGGCAATATAGTCGTTTGAATTATGTTGGAAAAAACTTTTCCAGCCGAAAAAATCGGCCCCCGGATTTTTGCCGATTTCACCCGATTTTTTTTTTAAATAGTCGTTTAAAGTTTGGGGTACGTCCCCAGCTTGTTTGGAGTTGTTTGTTGTTTTTTTTTGGGGGGGGGGGGTAGCAGCTTTTATTAAGGGAATATTGTGTGTACAATCACCAAATTTGGTGATACCGCTGTTCTTCCACTCACACACTAGCCTCCTACTCCTCATTATAATGGCGTGGGTTAAGCCGAATTAGCAGTGGGTACAATTTTTGTGTAAGTCTTTAGTATGACCAGACCGGGGTTTGAACCCACAACCTCCCATGGTTGAGACAAACACCCTTACCACTTAGAGCTTGGTAAGCTGTCATATGCCCTCAGAGGTTAACGCGTGGTAACATCCAAGTGCATGTATGAGCATTGCACAGAAGCAACTCAAGAGGAGCATACATCCGCTTTTATCTGACACCAGCCTTCATTATCTTTGCCATTTATCCACTGGCCAACGAAAACAGCACCGATCTATTGAGTTCGTGTCTAAGAATCGGTGATGATGCTGTGTATACCATGTTTCTGTCACATTTAACAGGTCCATACTGACAGAACTGTCCTCTAAACACAGTGACCATAGCGGCCTTATTGCATAATTTAAGCATTATCAATCAGTGAACACTTCTCTGCATGTCTGTTTCCATTCACCGATCTGGCGTCAGTGGTTCCCGACTGCAGATCGGTGGCGAATAGTCGGCCATACTAAGCCTATGAAGCCCACAGATCTCTTCTGAGTAGTATACAGAAGGCCATATTCTCCTAGGAGAATATCGCTTTTTGGCCACCCGACGGGCATTATAGGAATCATTTTCTATAAACAATGCACAGCATTTGCATCGACTTTTCAGTTATTAACAAGATTTTTTCCTAGTGATTAGTAATAGAGTAATAGATAAGACATCATGATTTTGATCTATGTGCCCGTATTCTCCTTGTAGTTGACACTACGCAATACTATGCTTCAACTACGCCGAGAAGGTGCACCCCTCTCATAAGATCTCACACTCTCTAAGTGGTGTTCTGTGCAAGGTTCTCACTACGCTCTATGGTAGAAGAATTCTTAACGAACTAGGCTTAGAGCCTTGAGAATCCACTGGCCTGCCTCCCGTGGTAAACACTGATGACTGGAATATGACCACTCAGATCAAATTCATGGTATTATTATTTCGGTTTGACCTGTAGGTCAAGACCGAAATATATTAGGGGAGACGGGGAACGGTTTTTGCGGCTTATATTATAATACATTACAGTAATATATTCAGGAATCCTGAATAATTAGACCCTCGATACTCTGTGGTGAACTTGTCAGATGTGGTCCGCACCCGGCGACATTAGTGTATCTTTCTATATTGCGCAGGCACCCGTTACGGTTCAATGAATACCTACTAGCGGGTGGGGCCCGCACAGGTCAGATGCGTCCGCACCCGGCGACAGTAGTGTATTTTTATATATTGCAACAGGCTTCCACCTCTCTCCCTCCCTCCCTCCCTCCCTCCCTCCTTCCCTCCCTCCCTCCCTCCCTATTGCAAGACTATTGTAAGACTGTTGCAACTTTCTTAAAACATATATACATTATTTGTTGAAACCGAAATCATGGCAATGCCATGCCTACTTTTAATCCTTGTTGTTCATCTATATGATAACCCGACATTACCTCCGTCTCTCCTACGTCTCTCCCACAGCTCCTGGAGGGACTCAACTTCTGCCTGATCGTGGGCCTGGCCGTGGACTACATTGTGCACCTGGCGGAGGGATACCACATGGCGTCGTACACGGGCCGCCTGGACCGGATTCAGGACACGCTGCAGCGCGTAGGAATC
The DNA here is from genome assembly GCA_950022655.1 of Alentia gelatinosa. Taxonomy (NCBI): domain Eukaryota; kingdom Metazoa; phylum Annelida; class Polychaeta; order Phyllodocida; family Polynoidae; genus Alentia; species Alentia gelatinosa. The sequence continues at coordinate 41,083,042 of OX465591.1, forward strand.
TCCATCCTCTCCGGGGGAATCACCACACTGGGCGCGTCCTTCTTCATGCTCTTCGCGCGTATTCTCTTCTTCAAACAGTTCGGTATTTTCATGTTCTGCACGATTGGCTGCTCCATGGTGTTTTCCTTGTTCGTCATGTTGGCTGCGTACAGTATCATAGGCCCCGAGGGGTACTTCGGCTCGTTTGTGCCGCTCTGTAGGGATCGGTCTAAGTATAAGCAGCATAAAGGGGAATTGTCGGCTGAGGCGGCAAAGGAGACAAAGTCTACGCCTATGTAGTTGTATACTAACCTCATCCTGAGACTTTAAGACAGTACTATAAGAGAAACCAACAGGTTTTGTTCAAAGTCGTCGTTCTCCATGAGTTTGATGTGGAGTGATATCAACGAGGCGACAGCCAAGTGAATATCACGTAACGCTCAAACGAGTTGGAGAATGACTTCTTTGACCGAGTTGCTTTCTGTATTTATCTCACCCCTGTACACACTAAGGAAATGGGCGATACACACGATATAGACCATGGAGAACGGATTGCAGTACTCTTAGGGGAATGGAGAACGAGTCTCCCTTTTTAAGGCCTCTTTGAGAGAAATGCCAGGGGTGAGATAAAATCCCGTTTTAAAACAGTCTATTTTATTGAATTTATTTCTTATAGTATTTGCTATTTAATGTATTGTAGAATGCGAATTTGACATAATAACTTGAGGCACTTTGGTCCTGAATGGAATCTTTTTCTTTCCTTTTTTTAAAATTTCATTTCATTAAAGGCTTGATTATATTCGGCCGATCTTTGTCGCAATCACCACTTAGGTCCTAATCGGGGGCAGCTTTAGCCCTGATCTAAATGAGACTGAACATGGCCCGAACAGGATCAGGACATGATTCAGGTACATAGTATCATGCCTGGAACTTGACACCTCCGAATAGAACTTCGCAGGGTTCTTCTGTACTTTGTTGATAATTGACAATCAGACAAAAAACATCATATGGTAGAAATCAGTGATGATATTAGAACCATGTTGTCAATGCCAAGCATGCAAAACTGCAAACCCACTTTTATCCTACACCTAAAAAAACACCGTCGGGTTAACATTAAGTGACTGCATTCAATGGGTGTGGCATAAAATGTTTTTTTATGTAGCTATTCATTTGATCTAAAATGGTGGAGACGGGCCCGGTAAGATAGATATCAAATGACCCTCGGTGAGATTCAATTTTAATTTAAACAACTCTCCACATACGATTACTATGTGCACTGGCCTTGGTGCATAGTTCCAAATTGACTTCCACCTTGGGCTGTTTCTACTTAGTATGTGATAAATTTGAGATTTTAGCCATTTCTTGCCGTATGCTGCTGACTTCACACGAGATAGCCAGTGAGTCATTATACATTTAGATGTTGTCCATTTTGTCCCGTTCTTGCTAGGATTGTGTATGTTAATGATATTATACTTTGTGTTCCTATTCCTTACCTTGAAATATATGTACATCTCACTCATATATATATATAATATATATATATATATATATATATATACACACACACACACACACACACACACACACACACACACATATATATATATATATATATATATATATATATATATATATATATATATACATATATATATATAATGTAAGAACAGTGGGCTGATTTCATATTAAATGCACTTCGATGTAGACCATGATATATGAAATATAATCAGGATTTGTATTGTCAGGGCGACGATAGATGATACTAGATGTAGAGTCACTGAGGCATGAGTTAATAGTGCTTAACGGGGCAGTTTCCACTTAAGGGGGTGTTCCATTGGGCTGCATGACCACAAAAGAGCATCGGGCGGCGCAAGCAAGGTGGCCACATGGCGGTCATTTATCAGGCGGTTATAGCAATCGGGGTCGTGGAGGAGGCAACAGGCTCTATGACGGTGGTCGATCAATGGCGTAATGGATGACGGCCCATGAAATTTGATAAATTAGTTTTTTTTCAGATGCCTACAAATGTAGCCCACATGATGACTGTGCGGTGTCAGCCTATGAACTTACCTGTGGGTTTGTACACTAGAACAGCATGGAGTTGTCCCATTACCTTAAGTCCATATACGGAATAGAGTAGACCGAGTAGCCAATGACTGCATTCGCAGCAAACCCCGACCTTCACCCTGACCTCCTTACATGATATTTTCTAGCGCCTTGGGAGGGCTATACAGTCGAGAGTTGACCTTGAATCTTAGGGGCCACAACCACCCTCAGAAGCATGTTTCGCAGAAACCCGATTGTGTCAGATTCACTGTCAGCCCAATGGAACACCCACTTTAAGCAATGTGCTACTTCTGGTATGTGATGTAAACTGACATAAAAATATCATCAATGTTTTGCACAGTAGATTGAGCACTAGAAATGTGAAAAGTACTACACTTCATGTTCAAGTGACTGTAGCACAAAATGAACTTCACTTACCAGAAACAGTTTGAAATGGCATGATTTTCCATAGTGGGAATTGAGCCATTGCACTTACACATGAGAATGTATACCAAGAATAGGTTTATAAGTTAAAGTGGTGCTTTACTCTGTGAGGATAGAGCCTGACAACCATTAAATATAATCCATTCGAGGGGGATAATGCCTTGAGGCATTTCCCAGCATAGACTGATGCCTTGAGGTAGGCACGATATTTATAAAATTTACGATATTATTGTTTTTATCAAGAAATAAGGAGTCAATAAACTTGAAACTTGCAGAGAGTATGTACGCATAATAACGTATTTACACTATTAGGAAAAACAAATGATGAAAATTAGGATGACGTGTCATATCACATGATCAAATAATTGAATGTAGGTTCAGTCGAAGATAGGCCAGTTCTCTAGCGTTATATCTGTCCCTAGTGCCCTTCCCCTAGCATTATCTCTGTCCCTAGTTCCCTTTCCCTAGCGTTATCTGTCCCTAGTGCCCTTCCCCTAGCATTATCTCTGTCCCTAGTTCCCTTTCCCTAGCGTTATCTGTCCCTAGTGCCCTTCCCCTAGCATTATCTCTGTCCCTAGTTCCCTTTCCCTAGCGTTATCTGTCCCTAGTGCCCTTCCCCTAGCACTATCTCTGTCCTTAGTTCCCTTTCCCTAGCGTTATTCCTGTCCCTAGTGCCTATCCAAACCAATGGGGCTCTACCACAGACCTCCGTCTAGAAAGTGTTAAATCTCCATGTTCTGTCTGTGAGATTCAGAACTGAAATGAAACAAGGACTGCAGGGAATATCCCAGTCTGCGCCATGATTCTCTTTAGATATCATGACGCTTGTTAATTGCATTTAAATGTTGCAATATTTACAACTGCTGAATTTGATTTTAATCTAGTGAAAATACTCATAAAAACAACAGAAAATAGAGAAAACAAGCAACTCAATGAATTCGTCTCAGACATTCTGTTCCAACCACATATACAGCGTGCCGCAACCCATGACATTTGAGTGATGTACATGTATCAGTCATGGATTCGTTCAATGATTTTGATTCTATGAAGAATTTTGTAAGGTGTATCATGATATATATCTAGAGTTAAAGTGTGTCCTGCACCGGTTGTTACAGATAAAGAAGCAGGGACCCTAGACAGGTTTTGTCTATGTTGATATTCGTGAGTGCACAGAGACAAGAGAGTCAAATCAGATCGCATTTAATTATATCAGTGTGTCTCATTCCGTTCTGGATATGTTTTCTACACCTATTTTACTTATTGAATTTTATATTGAAACCTAAAGAATTATATATATCATATAAGCTGTGTTGAGATGAATTCTGTAACGACCTGGGATGATTTTCCCTAAATGATAAATTGATAGATCATATCATAGTTAGCATTGGACGACTGGCTAGAAATCGACTTGGATCATATCTCAACAGAATTAGGTGTGATCTCAACTATAAAGAGTGATTTTAAACGGTTTGATCTACAATCCCGACATGATGTGTATATTGCCTTTCTTTACATGAGCTTTGCTCTTTTATTTCCATAAATTTACATTTTCTCAATGTATCATCATGCATTTGGCATTTCCTCCTTAATGTATCTTACATGTGTCTATATAGTTCCTTCTTCAATGACATATACATTTTATATTTCTATCTTTTGTTATTTAGATAAATATGTATACCATACAAATGTCCCCCAATAAATTAGTATGTATAAAATGATTATATTATACTACCGAAGACCAGAGTAAAAAAACCTAGGGGATATATCAGTGGTTCATAATATAATTCTCATGTAAACCAAACTTATGGGCACAACAGAACTACATGATAGCTTTCAAAACTTCTGTGTAATTTGTAACACCACATCATAATCTTAGATATCTCCTGCTCCTCTTGGGAACTTGCTGGGCAACCCGTTAAAGACAGGAGAATTCCTTTAAGCATTCCGGTGGTTAAAATGTACCTTATCAGAGGGTTTTAATAAAAGTGTTTTATCATAATAAATACTTTCATGGATCCTTGTGATTTGTTTAATGGTTAAAGTAGGGGTTATATCATTTTGAGAAACTTCCTATTTTTGATCGAATATTGTCATATTCACGTTGATATGCAACCGTAAATGAATGTCAAAATACTATGGTACTTCAGTTTCACATGTGCTACATACTTAACATTGCCCATCGCCCACACATTTGTTAGTAGCTTTCTAGATGACCCAGAGGAACACCTACACCATCATTAAGGATATCTGAGAAAACAACAATGGATGAGTGTACGACGTAGTGAATTTGGACAGGAGTACGAACAATAGGAATGGCCATGTTGCACTTGGTAGCATGCCAGACCTATTTGGCAATAATTTAAGTTCTTTCTTTAATCACTCCGTAAACTTCCCTAGTAGGGTTATGAACAAGTTGTACTAGACCAGGATTATGATTAAATCATAATCTATGTGTTTTATCTGATGTTTTATCGTACCTTATGTAAGGTGTGTGTTAATAGTGTATAACGGTGTGAAATTTAGTAACAGCATTTAGTGAGTTTCGACAATGCCCAGGGGCAGGTTACACCTCGGCTGTAAAGTTGACAGGTGAAACACTTTACAAGGATGGGTCGGCGACCGCTGTCAGTCCAACAGGACTCCAGCCTTCTCCTGGGGCAGTCAATGGTGTACTCTAGACGATAACAATGTAATAAGACACTCTGAATATGGTATGTAGCCATAAGGAGTGCATTTGTTCAATTGCTTATTTGTTATGATTCAAAAACATCACTATTGTGCACTCTTACATATTGTGACCAATTTAGGTTCAATACATCTTTGGTGTTCTGCACATTCACAGATAGATGGATACAAACAGTGGGATTCAAAGGGAATCCTTGTGATTAAACACTTGGCTGAATTAACTGATGTAATGGACTACATGCAAATGTAAATATAAGGAAATAAGACGATTTCTAAATAATATATATTGCAATATTAGAATTATGTAGATCAGGTGCAGTTGAGCTGTCATTATTAATAAAGCCGAAAACATTTATATAATTGCTTCTGTTTTACTTCAATTTTCTAAGTTTTATTCATACCACATCTTTTGTAATAACCGGAACTTGGAGCCAGCAACAATCATTTATGTGTATTTTCTCATTTTATTTAGATTTTAAAATATCTTTTCTTTCTTTCTTTTTCGTCTGTTTTTGCTCTGTATTGTTTGCTAACTTTTATATGCTGCAACATAATGCATGTATCCGTTCCAATAGTTTTTAGGTGATTTTTCCTTATTCAATATAATTGACGTCTTCCGTGTGTTTACTCTTTCTAGTGATGATTGAATACCACAAGCAGAACACCTGTGTCGTGACATAACATTAGCTCCTTTGTTACCTTCCTACCCTCAGCACACACTTGTGCGTGTCGCCCTGAAGGTGTTATCTGTTCGTCTGTGTCTCAAACATCTCTGCCTCTAACGTGTATTACCATCTTCTCTTTCATTAGTGTTGCTGTCAATCCGCCACCTTTGACCCTTCACATGAATTCACAATGCCCAGTCACGACTCGTAAACTGTGTCTTCCACCAGCTTTCTGTCAGTCATTGTTAGCATCACGTTACAGGATAGATTATCCTGAAAAATACTATTTACGATGAAATTTCAGTATAGTGCCTACCAATTACCGCTCAGTAGGCCAGCAATGATGGTGAAAATATGTGGCGTTGGCTGTCGCGATTACTGAGCAAGTGACCGGGTTTTCGAATCGGCGCCGCGTCGCCGGCCGCGGACCCGCGAAAATACCTTACAAAACCTTTCTGATTGGTTCGTCAGTAAACAAAATCAGTGTCCTTCCTCCTAATTGGTCTTGGACACGTCTCATTATGTATGAGGGCGTCCGGTAAAAAAAATAAATGAATAAATATCTCAATGACACGCACGAAAGTGCTAGAGAGATATATATTTTTTATATAAAATTTAAAAAAAAAAAAAATTAAAAGAATGCCAGCAATGAGCTGTATGAGGCCTGTTACCTTTGGGTGATGCAAATCACTCTGATTAGAGTTCCCCAAAAAGTCAGTCAGTGAGAAATCCGGGAGGTGTTATTTAGAGCTAAGAATGATAATGACACTAAGACTAAGATTAGGACCTACCAGAGCGATACCAACAAGGATATATTCATGTCAGTCCGTATTTCAAACGTTGTCGGCAGAAATCAAAATCATCTTTCGAAGTTTTAATATTTCTATTTCTCCTTTTTGCATGGAAGGACATCTTGTTATGTACGATAAATTTCACACAGCAACAGATCAATTAAAGATAAAAGTTATCGCCTTCTCAACAAGTGAAATTTACGATTCTTGTAAGACTGTACTCCGTAAAGACTGATCACTTTAAGGCCAATGCCCATCTACCGATTTCGGAACATTTATGTACGTTTGTCGGCGACAAACGGAGGGTAATTTGTCTCGGGCAAGGTATCCTAACTGAGTCGGTAGATGTAGGACAGCTAGGCAAGGCTACTCAGCGATTAGTGAACCACCTCCCTCAGAGGTCCTTTTGTCCCCGACAAGTTGTGGTTTTTCCCCTCCCCCAGCGATCAGTGGACCATACACCGATTTTATCAGTGTGCGTATATATGTCTGTAGGTGTAGACTGATTTCCTTAGGACTAATACCCTTTCAGCCCCTCTCCTCGAGGGCAGCGGGTCGAGCGAGGGGTTACGTAATTTGCCTACGACAAGGTGACCGATTCCTATACGATTTGGGAACTAATCGTTCAACCCTAAATCGGTAGATGGGCATCCGGCTTTAGGTATCATTCTTTCTTTTAAAAGCACCTCTCTGGACGCTACATCGATACGTTTTTTCGTGGGGTAAATAATGGACACTACACTACATCGTAGGCCTAAAGGGTTGGTTCCACCAACACATGGATTTTCTGTGGTATATATCTTGTTATATTTTCCAGTGTCACAATATACCTCCGTTGTCACGATACGTAACATGCATTGTCGTGTGTATATTTTGATGCTCCACCACCGCGACACCTCAAGACACATCGCGGCAAATATGCACGCTATTATTAAAAACCTAGCAAGATTTAGCAAGATAATTAAATCATGACTAATGTCACTTTATCCTATCCCGCATATAAATCTCCATAGACTTAACATGGTGGGCCTGTATGCCACGGTAATGCCATAAATTATTTATATGCCACTGGTGACATATGAAGTTAAAAACATATGACAAGGTAGGATAAAATCTAAACATCACTCATTTTCATATAATTGTTTACATGCCATTCATTGTCTTCTGCTACAGATATCACTCAGCTCCGCTTCGTGATATCATTCCGCGAAGACAACTCATGCCATATAAACAATCATATGATATTTTGTGATGTTTCATAATAATATCTTGTGTGTTGGTGGAAACAGCACTTAAAGGGGTTAAACCACCCTCGTTCCCCTCCCCTCACCACCACCCACCACCTCACCACCACCCACCACCTCACCCTCCACCCCTCCTGCCCACCTCTCCCCGTCCACACACCTGAATGGCCACTTGCGCGTGCGACGAAGCCACAAATATTGCATGACTAAAAAGCCGGCGGTCGGGATATGTAAAAGGTCAGTGAGAATCAGGCCAGGCAAATATAGCGGCCGGCTCGCCGACCCACAGTCCTGACTGGGGGAAGGCTGGATAGAGAGAGGATGGAGGGATGTGATCTGGGGCCCGTTTAATAATCTAGGATCGTACATTTAGACCCTTATCTCTAAAAAGGTTTATTGTTTAGTAATATTTAGGTCTGTTCGCTAAGATAATATCAGCCGTCCATAGGACTGTCCATAAGTAATGAATAAAGTTGATCCACATCGATCGTCCATGGGTCTCTATGGTGTATAGAAAAGGGTCTACATGTAAGATCCTAGGTTATTAAACGGGCCCCTGGTTTGTGGGGGTGATTGGTAGAGCACAGAAGGCCAGGTGCAAGGAGCCAGTGTAGCCAGTAATCTTTTCCCCGTTTAAAACTATAGCTCAACCTAACTAGGAACAAAGCTATAGTTGATTTCGAAGTTCTTTCTCATATAGTATTTATATAGAACTGGATTGGGAATCGTATAAGTATAAACAATACTTTTGATGCATAGTCATTGTCATTTTTACAGACATTAGATAGCATCACAGTATCAGAATAGTCCAAATTGCTTATGCAAATACACACAGATCTCCATGTTGATGTCTTGCCTACTCTCTCTAATCCTAAACACTGATTGGGCGGTCATTTGACGTCATCTCGCAACGGCGTAGCATTGTTACTTTATATGGGTGATGGTTGTATATGATTTTTCAATGTTATTCCTATGGTTAAACCTCTAACTCCAGGGTTGAGATAATGGATACCAAGGGCAAATTATAGGGAATTGAAGCTTGATATGTTGCATGCCTTCAATGTTGTGGATATATTTGGGTATTGGACAGAGTGGATGGGATTCAATAGTGAGGAACTCAGCATTATGCTCTGACTTGGGTATAATGCATGTATGGAAATAGGCAAAGTTATCCTGTAAAAATACATGTTTATTGAGGTAGAGCCAATACCCTACGTTTAATTTGCAATAATGTTGCATTATGAAAATGCATTATTGATATCCCATTTACCTTGACTGTGCATTACATTTATCATTTTGCTTTATTCTGAGATATACAGTATACTCATAGGTTTAATATAAAGTTTGTCTCAGTAAAAAAGAACTAGGAGCAAAAAGCATGTCCATCATAGATGAATGAGCATGCAATTATGAATTAATAACAATTAAAAGGTTTGAGATAAATTTAGCCTATGGATAGTTTTCTGTAACTCACTTGCACCCAGTCAACTTGCCATTTCTGTTACTGCCTGAGTCTAGGATCAAAACTAGACTCAGCAACAGTGGAACATGAGGTATTTCGGTCTTGAGTGTTTCATCATGGTCAGCTGGGCATGCCTCTAAGACCCTCAGACACTGGCTCCCTGCTCTGTTCTCACTATCGCAGTGAACAGCATGCAGATAGTAAAGGGATAGTTTTCTAGAAGCACACTGGAAGTTCAATGTGACCACTCTAACCTCTAGATGATGTATTTAGCGCGTGCAAGAGTAAATGAATAATACCAGTATCATAACCTCTTGCCCTTTGAGGTTAACCCTATGCCCCGGGGCTGAGACGTGTCCTCGGTATTTGATTAACCCTTTAATGACCTGTGCGTGTCATTGTCCATATCCTCCCCTCTTCCACTTTCCAGCTGACCTCCCACGATTAGACACATACAAAACAGCGCGAGACAAACCCTAGGGGCAGATGATGGGGCATTATCCTGGGGATAGAAGAGGGATCATTGAGATAGAAATTACCTCATCTGTTACACAAGGCTTTACACAATGAGTATTGATATCACCAGGAAAATCTCAAGTCATTTGAAATATTTGCTAGATATTTTGATTTATACTGAAGAAAGAAATTCACAAAATTAACAACTATATTCTTTTCAATTGTTTTGCAGCTGTCGTATTTTAGAATCTCAAAGGGAAAAGGTATTGAAAAGATTTAATTTTTATATGTAAATTATTAAATACTTCTAATGCATAACCTGGGAATACAGAATGAAAACCCGACATTCGCCATGTATCGTAATGACTGTTATTGAGGAGGTTTTGCTTCCACAACCATCAAGTGACATCATATGAGGTGAAAACACAATCAAGAATTTATTCTTCTCCACCTCAGCCTGAAAACTAAGGCCCGGCGTCCACCTACTACGATAGAATCGTAGACCTCCCGATATGGCACCGATACAAAATGTCAAAATCGGTGCCATATCGGGAAGGTGCAAAATCGTAGACATATGTCTAGACAAGCCAATCCACCACGCATTGTATGGGGTTTTTATCGGTGTCTAATCGCAGAAACGTGGTCAACTGCCCCGATATTAGGTGACCTTCTGACGCGATTTTGATTTTTGTTCGGGAGGTGCATCGTAGACCATATCGGAGCCATATCGTAGTAGGTGGACGCCGGACCTAAGTCCGTGGACTAATTTGACAGTCATATTTGTACCCCAACACAAGGAATCTGCTTACAAAGTAAGCTCTAATAACATAGATGAAATAAATGCTGCTATATCTATTATCAAAATGAATATATCATCCAAGTTATATTTGTATTTCTTGTTGAGCAGGAAAAAACGCCCTATATAGATTATATAAAGGTTAGAGTGCCCACTTTGACTGCCAGCTTGGTGCAAAAAAGAAACAACTATCCCTTCACTACCTGCTGTGATATCTGGAAATGTGCCAGTGTCTCAGGGTCTTAGAGGGTGCCCCTCAGAAAATGATCCATAGACTGAATATACCCAAAACCTTTAAATTGTTATTTACATATATAATTGCACGCTCATTCATCAATGATGAACATACCATTTGCTCCTAGATTTGTGCTAGTCATTGTGGTCTAAAGCACATCTTCAACTTCTATAATCCACACACTAAGAAGAATCACTATGGATTTTCTATCTGAACAATAGCCCTTCACATTATATCATATATTCACTAAATAAACGTCTAAAATACCCTTCATGACTCGATCGCGTGTCCATTGAAACGTTACACTGGCCTCCAATCTATGGCCTAGTCATGGAATGCTCTATATTACGTGCAGCCAATAACTACGTTGAATAATTGACACTTTTTGTTTTTACCACCCATTAAACTAATAACAGTGTAGGAATAGTTCACGGTGTCATGTAGAATGTGTCACTGGGTCTGGTCTATTGTGTGACACCTGGCGAGTGTGGACTTAACCACAACGTGTGTCATATAGGGCACAGAGTGGTTGCTAGTTCCAACATCATCCGCCAGGAAATTGGAAGAAAAGGCAACTGAAGTCGGGGGAGAACCATTCTTTTCTGTTGTTATAACCTATAGATAATCGTGAGATGAGGCTATAACTTTTTTTATGGCGAACCCCCAAGATTATTTGTTAAGAAATCCTGGACCCGCCACCCAGGGTTGGATCAAATCTCAACATCACTCAATTGCTAATAATTATTTACATGGCGTACGTTGTCTTCCGCTACAGTCATCACTCAGCTCTACTTTGTAATATCTATACGCGAGATAGCTCTCGTTATATCAACAATTATATGAAATCGTTTGACCTTTCTGGAGAATATCTGACCCAACTATGTTTGTGGCGTATCAACCATGGCAGTCAGAAAAAAACCATACTCAACATCCCTAGCTATTTATAGTAACTCCCCACCTTGAATTTGTAACAGGAAGTATATTTCTGAATCCCAAAAATGGCACTCAACCAAAGTTAAACCAATCAGGTATCATCACCTGAAGACGTGCTTTAGAACAGCACGAAACGTCGCCCCCTCTCCCTCCCACTGATACTGTATTTTCTTTTAGCAATTTTATCAAGGAATAACATTTGTACACAATCACCGAATTTGGCTATGCAGTCGTTCTTCCACTCGGGTCCTAGCCCCCTACTCCTCATTCTAATGGTGGGTGTTAAGCCAAATGGGCAGTGGGTACCATTTCTGTGTTTTTATGACCCGAACAGGGTTTGAACCCCTGATCTCCCATGCTTGAGGTGAACACCCCTACCACATAGCCACCAAGCTTGGCATACCACACCACAATAATGTCATTTTGGTTGCAATCCAAAAAATCTGAAGAAAATTCACTGTATATGTCTTTTTTTTAAATGTTTTCCATAACTTAAATTTTTATTATATGAGTTAATATAAAGATATGGTCAGTGGCTTCTCACAAATTTATCAGTACCAAAAGTCGGTAGGTGGAAAATGGTCTATACCCTGAACTCTTGCCCATCTGAAAGCTGGATGTCCTTATTTTGATTATTTTAAGTGTGACGTACGGACTGGTACTGCACCACACGCGATCTGATCATGAGACCCCTCCCATTACACGCAATACACGGTAATATTTGAGAATATTAATGTAGCAGCGACACGAATTCATGCTCGGACAGTGCAGTTTTTGTAAGGCTGACGTTGATATTGACCTATAGTGGCACCCAGCTGATTTTTTATTTCTTAATTGAACCTGTTGTTTGAATTTCCTCAGGCAAGAGCATTAGGTTTGATTTGCTATGGTAAAATTTGATTTGGCTTTTTAGTGCATATATGTTGGAACTGGATGTATATTAGTTATGATTTAGGTTTTATCTAAATAGATATGAGATCTGAAGTTAATAATCAAATACGAAACACTTTGTCTATATAGAAAATAAGGAACAAGATAAGGGAGTTTGATATAGGAACAAATGCAAAGGTGTCTAGATATTCTATCTATCATACTTGGTCCTGAATGTATTTCACGAAAATCAATATTCAATATTTGTTTATTTAGAATTAAAATCAATGTGAGGACTGCCAATACTCACCGATACAGTCCTCTTGACATTATCTTCAGAGTTCATTTTAAAGGTTTAGATGGAGAAACTCATTGGAGAATGACCAAATACGAAAATACTAGTTCCGAAGCAAAGAATGAATACACTATACTAAAATGGAGCCTGTTGAATAGTTTAAGCTCTACATGAAGACATTTTTCTGTGCACCAAAAAAACGCAGGGCCGATGTAGGAGTATCCTCTGCGTAGTTAACGCATAGTAATATCCGAACGAGAGCGAGGATATTGCGTATAGTTAGCTACGAGCAGGATACGAACAGTAGTATCAGAAACATGTTAATATTGTACTTATTATTCAGCAATACAAATTTAATCTATGAAAGGAAAGAAAAAATGGCAGACGATCTTCTCACGCACTACTTTGCACGGGAGAGAATGTTTCAGGGACTTTTTTCCTGTATCCTCCTAGGAGGATACACTTACATTGTATCCTCCATAGATACCGATACACACTCCCTATGTGTTTTCAATTGCCACTTCAAATCAGGTAGATAAGAAAAGGCATGGGAAATAAAATGTATTTAGTCTCATTCTACATTAGATCATGTCACTGGATTACTTCGCAATACCCCTTTAGTTAAGGGAATCGGTGCTCTTTTTATTAATGGTATAGAAATCTTTCTTTACTTCCTTAAACGTGCAGGTAAAAAGGACAAAGGCTCAGGGATTTCATGCCATTACACACACATAAAACCAGGGTCGAGCAACCAGCACAATGATTTCATTATGACCAACAACTTCGCCGAAAATTTCATTGCAGTTTATTTCTCCCTCTGACTTTTTCCTATGTTTGCAGCTAAAGAAAAGAAGTAGAAAGACCATCCCTCCACCGCACATATTGTTCATCCCCCTCAATAAATAAAAACCGTTCTGGCTTTGTAAAGGGTCAGGGCGCGGATGTCGTGGGGTCCGTTTCCGTTGACCGATTATTTGGCACCGATTTACAGTCGATAATTAGTCGGCAGGATCAGTGATTGGAAATGATACAGTAGAAAATGGCAACTCATTATTTGCGTTTTGAAATGCAAGGTCAGCGTATGGAAAGGGGATATACTAGAAAATGACTATTGTAATTGATTGCATTTTTTTATTTTTTTTTTATTTCAATCTTTATACTACATGAACATCAGTCAAGGTAGACTGGTTTTAGTGTCCATGCAGTGTTTGTTTATTTAGTTTAATGTCCAATATGTTCTAGTAGACTTGAACTTCGATGGTGATCGAATCTCTGAAATGAAATTAGGGAGAAGTCTCACCCCTACACATTTACCGAGGTGAAAGTTCTTTTAGTTCCCACACCTCATAGACATGGCATGAGAACGATATTCCTTGCATTCCTTGCAATAAGAACACCACCGACTAATTTCTTCTCTGGCAGACAGAATTAAACTGTTTTAATTTCTTCACGGTTTTAGAAGGATGACGCATCATTTTGTACCCATAACATGCAGAAAGAACGAGGCATATGCATCATTCTCACCAATTATTTGATACCAACATTCAGGGAAATTCAAATGTTTGATGCCACTTTCTTCGACCAACCTTTTCTGTCTCTATGTTGAGTTGATCAGTGGCGGTGACCAGAACTCGGTCGTGGACCGACTCCATTTTCTCATAGTCAATTATTCCTCTCATAACCTTATTCATAACTTGAATAGATTTCCGAATCAATCTCACCCATCACATTGACTAATGGGCTAAACCTTTGTGACACAATCCCCAAGTAACTATTTTTGTCTAAATACTCAATGGGCGTTGGATACGAGTTCCCAATGTTAAGTCCATGGGAAAAAAACACCAGGGGTGAGATAATCAAGGCGAACCACCCACCGTAGAGGGTGTTTATAATCGGTGCCGTTTTTGTCGGCAGGTGGAAACGGCGCAGATGGAAACAGGCCTGTAGTGGAGCGGACAGGTCCGGGCATGTTGTGAGCATCGAGGAGACAGGCAGCAGCAGGGAGGGGAGAAAAACAGGCGGTCTAAACACACTAACAGACACCCTATTGTCGGTACGTCTATGAGACTGGTCCTCCTTGTCTTGTACTACTCCGTTATCCCACTTCAAACTGATGTGAATTAAGAAAGGAGTATTCCTCATCACCAATACCATACTTCACTACATTAATAAAATATTGTTGTTATGTAATAAAACTTTCTTTGTATATATCTTATAGTTTTTAGGTATTTTTGGCTGTACTATGCAGTGAATTATAAGTGTATACTGATCCATATTTTTCTAATATTGACACCTTGTACTAAATGTTATCTCTTTTATTTGATATAACACAAACTTCAATACCGAAAATGAAACATGGCCCTGGAGCCTACTGAAAATAGGATGACCTTACATCCTAGTAATTTACTAGTTTACTCCAGAAAAAACAATAACCTAAAAATAAGGTTCAGATTAATGATAGTTAGGCTTGAGTGTATAATTATTGGGTCCACTAAGCCTGTGTTTGTATTTGTGGGGTTTCTTTTGTGTGTAGGCTACTTTTCGCTTGGAAGGGGAGGTTAGACTTTATACATTTTACAATGTTCACTTTATTTCAGTAGTGAGTGTAAAATCTAAATCCCCAACGATGAATATCTTAAAATTCAGTTTGGATTGGGTGTATAATTATTGGTTCCACTAAGGTGTAGCTTCTTTTCTCTGTGTGTTTGTTTGTGGGGTTTTTTTTGGTATAGGCTACTTTTTCTGGGGTCTTTTTCCAGCCTTTATATCCGTTTATTAATGTTCACATAAGTCCAAAGGTGAGTGCAATATCTAGATCCCGAATAGTGCTATCTTGAAATAAGAATCTCAAATGGTACATTCTCAGAACCGTGCAGACATTGGACAATGTGAACATATTCAGAAAATTGTGTATGTTTATTCAATAAAAAGGTGACAAGGTAAGCAATTGACCTCAACGTGTTTCTTGTGTAACAAGTTTTTCGCTTTCGTTTAATCTTATATTTTTACGAATATGCGTCTATGATCTTCTATCTAACAGTAATTGATGTGCATTTTCATTTCTTATCATATTATTCTACTTGCTTCATTTCACTTGATATATGACTCTTTTCATGTAACGTATATGTTTTTGATGGTCGTTGTAAGCTAACAATGATAAATACAGACGTTTTCACCTTTTTATATTTGATTTATTCCCTAAAATCTTGTAGCTCAACTTTATGCTTTATTGCTGAATGTATTTTCATTTTGCTACGTAAATATGAGAGACCGAAGCAGACCTACAAGCAGACCCAGACAAGGAGAAAGTCATTTCTTTTCGAGTTTTTCAGACTTACAAGCGCCGTTATATAGATGTTTTTCTCCGTCAAGAGAAGCTGAATGAAAATCCAAATTCAAATCCATTGCCACGGGCAGCGGAAGAAAGTTGTCTCGAGAAAGCTGGATTTATTTATGGAAATATTTTCATGTAAACGTGTTCAGGGAATGGAAATAACAACGATGGATAATGTGCTTAATGGGGTATGATACCAAAATATAGTGCAGGTTAATGGATGTGGCGTGGGAAAAGATGTGAGGAACAGAATATATTATCCACCAATTACAGAGTCTCAATACTGACCCTGCGTTTACATTAGACGACTACATATGTGGCGACTGTAGATCGTCAAGTCAGCAGTCGTCAGGTGGTGGTAATGTCCACTGCAAAAGTCGTCAACCTCAGAATGTACTCAGGCATTTACACTGATGACTAGGTTTTCACAGAATCGCCGCCTGTCTTGATGACCAATTCAAGCTGGCTAGAAATAGTCGCAGGCATCAGAGCATGTCCAATAGTCGTCAGGTGGTACTGAATTGAATAATTAGACATAGTCAGACGATCTGCAGTAGCCACACATTTTGTGTTTACGTTAGACAATTTTTATCATTTTACTGTTGAAAGGTGTTAGGAAGTGCAAAATGCCAGATGCGCCGGCCAGAATCGTCAAGTGTAAAATCCGGGTGAAGCTGTTGGGACTCTGTAATTCACCAGGGACCTGTTTCACTAGTTTCGTGACATGTCTGTGACACAATACAGACATTGAGATTGTCTACTTACGTGACAACACAAGTAGCTGCCCTTAGGTAAAGACAGACCCCAAACATAAGAATTAGACAAATTTACACATCATGGACCTGTTTCACTAGTTTCGTAATAAAAGTGTTAGACAGACATGAAAAGCGGCACCAACAGTGCAAGCAAGAAGGGACAAAACGAAGTCTAATGTCTAGTTCTTATGAAACCGGCCACACCATCTAGAAGATCTAGACATGTCACGAAACTAGTGAAACAGGTCCCAGGTGGAGATTACTGACCCTCATACTCCTCGCCTTGCACAGAGCGGAGATTACAGAAAAAGCCTCTTGTGCACAAAATACTGTGTGCGAAGATTGGCTACAATTTTGATTTTTCTTTGACAACTGAATGATAAATACAATATAAACTGGTTTCAGATAAAAGTGATCGAAATCTCCGCGGACTACAATCGTGATATCCTCGCATTCGCTCAGATATTACTACGCGTCCGGTCGGAGATTACGGGCCAGTTAATATTGTATATAAATTTTCGTTTCCAGTTATCACTTTAAAGCAACTGCCAAAAACACCTGAAAATAAGTCCCAAAAGATATCAAATGAACTAAGAGTTGTATGAGAGGAAGATATGTGAAGAACGCATCGATTTAACCGTGCTCTGCATAAGGGACGAAGGTTGGGAACATTGTCAGCGTTGTCATAAATGGTCTTTTCTGATGATTTATTAGCTACCAAAACCTCCCCAGACTACAAGATCTCCAACACCTACCCATCTGACTCTCTGAAAACACGCCCTTTTGTGTTTATTACCCTCGAGTCTGGCTGGGACGAGAGGATAGAATGTGGAAAGTCCTGCGGTTTGAATAGAAATGAGGCAAATCTAGATATAAATCATGATGTTTCTCCCCACAATTATATCTCAGAACTCATCGTGGAGGATTCAGTATACAGAGGTTGTTATTTCCACTCTCTCTCTGATTTCTCAAAGTTACCTGCTGTTTTTGTTGTCTGCAAGCAATGTAGTTAATATGTTTTATGAACCATGTTGTCGTCTATATTATTTTATACCGGTGCATGAATGTCTCAGGTTTATGCCCCAGTAGTAATGATTTCATTCGTCCACACTGTGGCGTAATATATATATAATACTACCCGCTGTACCACGTGACCACTCATTCTCCTATTTAGTGAGTTGTAGAATGGTATTCTTAATGATTTCTAGGTATATAATAATAAAAAAAAAACATTCTATACAATTACCATCCCGCAACACACCTCCATGGGGAAGGGGCGGTTGATGTGTATGGAAAAGGATTTTTTCATCATATAATAATAAAAAAGACATAGTGAGTGTGTCTGAATTCCATCTGCTCCTCGATATTTTGGTCAGAAATACTCACCTCATTCTTCGAATTTGGTGAGTATTTCTGACCAAAATATATCTGAACAGATTCCATTCAGACACACTAACCATGTCTTTCTACATTGTTCATATGTTGATGGGGTATAAGACAGTATATAAGATGTGTGGCACTAAATTCGGACACTTTGAATGTTCAACTTTACCTCCAAATTATCGCCACCAATTAGGTTGATAATATCAGGAAACGTCCTTACTGTGGACGAAACGGTTCATGTTCGAGGTCAAGACTGACCGAGAACGAGAATCATTTCGTCCACAGCAAGGATGTTTGGTTATTATTACATACCTCAAATCGATGAAAAAACTCCGAATTTATGACTTATTAAGTTACAGTCAAAGTGGGCACGAACATTATTATTACTGCACCCCTAGCAGCGGGCAGTATTTGATAGACATTCGCACACAGGTATATAATGGATATAAGGAATTCATGATAGCTGGGCTATGGTATTCAGAGATGCTGTATCGTCTATGATTTGGTTGGTCTCTTGCGGCAGTACTGACTTCTTACGTGTGCGTGCAAACTTTTAAAAAAAATATACAAGAGTAAAGATCGAAAATGAAATACAAAGAAGTCATTGGCAAAAACTCAATGGTTTAAAGGTGAGCTAGTGAGGGTTACACGCAGAAGCTTGTCTGGGGTGCATTTCGTTTCAGGTAGAATGTACCTATAAGGAGTAGGTAAAGTATTCACCCCACATCTCCATTAAGGGGTGAACAGCTGCTCTATGTTGAAGTGTCTCACCTGGACTTCACTTCTGAGTTAGTACTACACAATTACAAAGTATTATTGTATCATATAATATCATTTATCTCACCCTGAGTTAGTACTACACAATTACAAAGTAATATTGTATCATATAATATCATTTATCTCACCCTGAGTTAGTACTACACAATTACAAAGTAATATTGTATCATATAATATCATTTATCTCACCCTGGTATCTTTCCCCATAGATTTAACAATGGGAACTCGCATCCAATGCCAATGGAGTATATAGAAAATATACTCACGACACCCCACGACAAGGCTCCAAAATCGAACATGTTCGATATTGTCGTAACCTTGTCGGAAGACCTCTGACAGGCCCCCGACAAGCTTCATGTCGCTGCCCGTCGTGGCCTTGTCGTAGCCTCTTGTCGGGAACTAGGGTCCACCAACCACAACAAGGCTACGACAACCCTCCCAATCATGGACCTGTCGTGGACCTTATCGGAAAGCCATTGTCGTAGCCTTGTCGTGGTTGGTGGACGCCCCCCTTTACCGTGGATAATTGTAAATTGCCTTATTTGAATAAAAAATAAAAATACGACCAATTTCACCCTGCATGACGTTGGCTATGTCATACATCGATAAGAATGGTAAATGATACTACTGCTCATTCATCAATATTGAACATACCAGTTGCTCCTAGTTCTTTGGAGCGGGGGAGGGGGTGATGTTCCCTGAGGGCATTTAAGGACCTGACTCCTAACCTTCCGGGGCTGACGCTCGCCGGGAGGCAGCAAGAAGACTCGCCGAGTAAAAGCTGTCTCCCACTATTGCAATTTAACTTGGTCGAACCCGGTGTAACGGTGGAGGCGTCCGCCTGGGGCGTGCGTGTGATTTATGGGTTGGGTTTTTCAGGCGCTACTTTGTTCGGCGCTGTGGTTGCACGTCGTTTGTTAGCTCGGTGGTGACAGCTGGTTTAATTTGTGTCAGGAGACATCATCAGGCCCGTACCTGTCTATAACATACACCTGTATGGTGGAGTACTCCAGGGATCTAAGATGTCAGTATTCATTTTTATATACACCACCTAAAGTATTGCCGTTATGTAAGTCGCCTTTTCAAGTGTATAAGGCCTTGCGTCCACCTACTACGATAAAAATTGTTAAACTGTAATTCAATGTGGAAGAATCGGGCCTAGCAAAAGTGTGATTTCTTTTCCAACCACAAAGTTTCGGGTAAACCTCAACGGAAAGAAAATATTAAAGATATATGAACATAATTATATCCACCTAACACATATTCACCTTTATAATTGGTGTTATTATCATTATCCACCTGAGATAGCAAAGGAAGCCAATCTGTGGAGTAATCCCTCTGAACTGCTATTGCAACGTATTTGAGCGTATGACTGCGCTCAGTGAACAAACTACTGCCAGCTGGGATTAGCCCTGTTTCCATTTGGCAATGAAAACGATGTGGATTTTTTAATTCTCCTAAAAGCCTATTTATATTTTGCCTCAGCAGTGCTAAAAGTCCGTCAGTGGTCCCTGACTGTATGTCGGTGATGGCCGATGGAAATGGGCTTTTACGAGAACTAAAAGAAAACCACACTGTTTTCGTAGGCCAATGGAAACGGGTCTATAGCATGAGGAATAGATTGAACGTAAAGCCTGCTGATGGGCGATGGATAGGTTTTGTGTCAGACAAGATTGGACTTCAATAATTAAACCTGATTAGGTCAGGCCCTCAGGGTAGGTATCATTAAAACACTAATTACTGTTTGCGTCTGTCTGCATGGGCGTGGGTATGCAATATGGGATAACTGTCACGATAATAGGCAAGTATGGTCTCATGAATTTGGTCAGGAAAATAGGAGTCATAAAGTACTGGGTTCTGATATTCTTAACAGGCCAGGGGTTAGGGGTGATCATTCACTACATACAGTAAAACCCCGCGTAAGCGGTCACCCTCCGTTCCGGGCCAAAGTGTCCGCTGACGCGGGGTGCCTTCTTACGCGGGGTTTTCAAGTTTCCGCCGGTCCAACAAGCAAGTCTTACATATCAATATTTAGGGGAAATAGAAGCGATGATAGATTTTAAATCATTTTTTCAATATCTTAATTGGGTCCGAAGTTATTAAACTTTGAATTACAAGATTCATTTTCTAAGAATATATTCATAAAAAACAATAAATAATCTATTTTTGTTAGGATGTCCGTCAGAGGTGTCCGCTTACACGGGGTTTTAGGCCTTTTCGTACCGAAATAACTGGCCGTTTACGCGGGGTGTCCGCTAACGCTGGGTGGCTGCTTACGCGGGGTTAAATTAAACATCTAATAGAGGGAAAAAATTCCGTTCCGAGCAAAGTTGTTCGCTTACGCGGGGTGTCTGTTAGGCAGGGTTCTACCGTATATACATATATTAATACAATTGGATGGCGTTTCAATGTTGAGCAGCAAAGGTACATATTGGACAATGACAGAAATCAAGGTCAGGGAACAGAATGTGGATGATGTATACGGATTATATTACTAACCACATTTACATGGGATATCACACACTCGAGCACATATTGTATGTGCTGTAGCATGCCACCCAGGCAGACAGCAGAGTATAATATATTCCTGGTACAGATTCCGACCAGAATATACAATGTGCAGATGGTTTGACAGTGGTAGGGTGGTCTAGTTATTCTACATGTTCGTGTGAAGGGACGCACCTATTGACCTAATGACCCTACGGCGGGACATGAGATGCCCCCTCCCACCCAGCCACCCACCAAAACCCCCACCCTCCCACCCGAACACACCTCCCTCCCACCCATATACACCTCCCTCCGCTGACGTACCAGACATCGCACAGGAGATGGTGGTGGAGGAGGGGGGGGGGGATAGGCCCCCCTCCCTCATTCATGTACCCTTTCCTTTTATTCCAAACTATGGTCGACGGGATTGGATCCTCAAGTAGGGATAGAGGGGTAGAGGGATACAAATTTGGAATAAACTTGACTCTGATACGCAAAGGCTGGAAAGCATTTCATGTTTTAAAAATGTAATACATGAATAAGTGTCTAGAACAGAAGAATAATGGGTATCTGATTCTTATGTAGCTATGCACTCCAAGCACCCTTTTTCCTTTATGTTATAACTAATTATTATTGTTATCTGTACATTTCAACAACCCTTGTATGCCACCATTGGAAGAACTGGCCCAAAAGCCAGAAATGGTCTCTTGTTCTGTTTCATTCTGTATGAATAAAAAAAAATTAAAAAGTGGATTCACATGGTGGGAATCATGTACCCCAAAGAGTGTTTTTTCTGAGACTAATCCTCCTACTTACGATTTTCTGATGAAACACAATCTCTTCATCTAAATTGTATGGTTCCATCTCCCTGAGACATGTTTTTCCCCTGCAATTGTTGGCGACATTTAGCCCGAACAAGGAACAGAATTTCAAGAGATTTTGAACCCTATGAGGTATATGAATCCCAACGTGTGAATTCCACTTTAAGCCGGGGCCACACCAAGCGAGAAATGCAGCGATTTTTGGAAACGCCAACAAAAATGGCATGTATGTCAGCTATTATTTCATATTTTCCCTGCTCATTATTATCCTTTCTTTCCTTGTTTAAACTCATCAGTAACATTTCTCCTTCTCCCTCTTTCTCTTTATCGTACCCCTAATGTAAAATCCCATAGGCTTAACATTCAATTCCCGTATGCGCCCGTATGTCGCATACGGATAAAAAATCGCTCCTAGGAGCGTACAAAAAATGGACCAATCAGAGATCAGCAGCAGAAAGTAGTTCCAAGCGCCTTCAGAGCAGCAAGGAGAGCTATATGGAGGACTTCAGAAAGTTTTTATCATGTTTTTTGTTACTATCCTCACATAAAAATATCGTTCACAGGGGGTAGGATAAAATCAAAACCTTATTCGTTTTAATCTGGGCTCGCGTATGCGACTCCTGGAGTTTTGGCTCCGGATATCACTCTGCTCCGCCTCGTGATATCACTACGCCAAACTCCAGTCGTCGCATATGGGGCCCAGATTAAAACTCATCCGGTTTTACGATAGTATTATACAACTTCATGTACATTGACATTTTAAAAAAATTTTTTTTGGTTGCTTTTATTTCATTCTGTCATATGACATTGTCCCACACCTTCCATGATCTGAACCTCTGTTTGGTTCTGATGGGGGTTCTCCCACTGGTTCATTAAAACCTGCATTAGACTATTGAAGTACCAGTATACTCTCCAAACTACACCTGTAGACTCGACCAATGTCTGAGCGAGACGAGCTAATATTGCCATAATTCCATTTAATTTATGTGAAAATATTGCCATATTTCCATTTAATATATCAGCAAATATTGCCATATTTCTACTTAATTTATCTGAAAATATTGCCATATTTCCAATTAATTTATCTAAAAATATTGCCATATTTCCATTTAATATATCAGTAAATATTGCCATATTTCTACTTAATTCATCTGAAAAAATTGCCATATTTCACTTAATTTATCAGCAAATATTGCCATATTTTCCCACTTATCTTGTCCTTCTCCCATTTGAATGTGTATTTTGATATAACCAAACAAAACTCGATATTAAAAACGTTCACACTCTAGATACAAGTATTCACTCATCTATATTCGTATCCAAGTTTTTTTCCTCCTTTATTACCAATGCAGTATTGGGCCATATTATTGGATGAACTTTACAACTCAATTTGACAAGACAAACTATATATATATATACATATACCGAATCGAACCTCACCAAAAATTAATTTGGAGGGATTTTATTTCAAAATGATAAGTTGCCATGGAGTGAAAATTCAAGAAACAAATGAGCAGTGCTACACCTAATATAACCCCATAATTTGGAACTTCAATATAGTATTTGACGTATCTAGCTAGACTGAGTTATGATATAAATAATAAAATAGAGTATGGGCATGAACTACAATACTATACACCATACTACTGGCCTGCAGTGGGCCAAGTCCATGTCTGTGCCTTCATACTCACCCCCAACCCCCACCCCCAGCAGTCACCGGTTAGCAGAGAACCCTCTTGACATGTTGGTAAACCATGTCAATGGTCAGAGTCCTCACCAGAGGGCAGGCGTAATGCGTACAGGGACGGCCAGACGGCGCTGGTGGTATGGTGGGGGCGGGAGGGGGGCATATAACGGGGTGATAGGGTAAGGGGAAGGGCGAGGGGTGAGAGAGGAGGGAAGATGGTACAGGACTGATATCAGTAGGTAGTGTGTAGGGTGGGGTGTAGGGTGGGGTGTAGGATGGGGTGTAGGGTGGGGGTGTAGGGTGGGGTGTAGGGTGGGGTGTAGGGTGGGGTGTAGGGTGGGGTGTAGGGTGGGGTGTAGGGTGGGGTGTAGGGTGGGGTGTAGGGTGAGGTGTAGGATGGGATGTAGGGTGGCGAGTAGGGTGGGGTATAGGGTGGGGTATAGGGTGAGATGTAGGGTTGGGTGTAGGGTGAGGTGTAGTGTGAGGTGCAGGGTTGGGTGTTGGGTGGGGTGTAGGGTGGGGTGTAGGGTGGGGTGTAGGGTGGGGTTTAGGGGTGGGGTGTAGGGCAGGGGGTAGGTTGGGGTGTAGGGTGGGGTTGTAGGGTGGGGGTGTAGGGTGGGGTGTAGGGTAGGGTGTAGGGTAGGGTGTAGGGTGGGGTGTAGGGTGGGGGTGTAGGGTAGGGTGTAGGGTTGGGTGTAGGGTGGGGTGTAGGGTAGGGGTGTAGGTTGTAGGTTGTAGGGTGGCGCTATAGGGAATGGGTTGTAGGGCGTTGATGCGGATGGTGGCAGGTAAAAGGGGTCGAGTGTCTGCGATGATCAGACACAAAGAATAAAGGCTGGAGAAAACAAGATGTAATGGAGTGGCAGAAGAGACATGAGAGGGAGGATCCAGAGCTGATTGGGTGCCAGAGGGGTGACAGCAGACGAGAGGCTGGGGGAGGGGGTGAGGAGGGGGTGAGGAGGGGTGAGGAGGGGTGAGGAGGGGTGAGGAGGGGGGAGGAGGGGGGATGTACATTCATCTCCTGTTGTCGCTCTGTCTAGACGAGCTATTCGAGTAGACGGTCCATTTTATACAGGACACCAGGGTGATGACATGCAGACTCTATATTATATGAGAGAGACGCCACCTACCACAGGGTATAAGAGTGAGTTCACATAACACAGACTATGAGAGAGACTTCACATAACACAGAGTATAAGGGAGACTTCACATAACACAGAGTATGAGAGAGAGTTCACATAACACACAGAGTGCGAGAAGGACTTCACGTTACACTAAGTGTAAAGTGGGATTCACACGATGGGATTCATGTACCTCACAGGGTGTTTTTCTGAGACAAATCCTGCTGAGATTCTGTACTCGAACACAATTTCCTCGTCTAAATTACAGGATTTCATTTCCCTGAAACATGTTTTCCCCCCTGTAATTGCTAAATACATTTCCCCTTAAAAAGAAACAAAATCGCATGAGATTTTGAGCCCTGTTAGGTACATGAATCCCATCGTGTGAATCCCATTTTAGGGAGATTTGGGAGAATGATACTTCAGATACCACAGAGTGTTAGACTTCACATACCACAGAGTATGAGGGGGAATTCACATAACACAGAGTGTGAGAGGGACTTCACATTACACAGAGTATGATGAAGACTTCACATAACACAGAGTGTGAGAGGGACTTCACATACCACAGAGTATGAAAGAGACTTCACATACCACAGAGTATGAAAGAGGCTTCACATAACACCGAGTATAAAAGATTCTTCACATACCACAGAGTGTCAGAGAATCTTCACCTAACACAGAGTATGAGGGAGCAATAACTAGAGGCTCCCTCGATGACTACAGATTTGTAACAAAACCAGCCTGATAATTTGTTCCCCCTCAATTCATCTGCCAACACCGCAGGGAACGCTCGCAGTGAGTCCTTTTGAAAATTTGCTATTTAACCCACCCTCCTCCATGTACTAAATGGGCGCTCCGCATAGCGCTATACTTGGGTGGAGCTGGCTGTACACGCCTATATAACATTAGATACGTCCACAAGACACAACTATACTCATAGATGCCTCATCATCTTTTAGTGTTCAAGTTTTTTCTTTGTACCTGTATTTCCGTTGACGTTTCTCCCCATATTTTTACCATAAATGCTTATCTGCATTGTTGAAATGTTGCTTATAACCAAACCAGAAAGTGTCTGTTGGGTTATTTCTATGATTTTCCCTTAAATCACCAGGTTTAGCTACCATTATCAAAATGTCCATGGTTTGATAAGTCTCTCTAACGTTGGGGGGAAATATTGAATAATATATATATTTTGCAGTTGACTTTAGCTCTCTTTAATATTCCAATAGAATACACGCATTACCCCTTGGTTGGTTTTAACTTATCATTCTCTGTCCCTTGATACCTGTTGATAAGATGAATCATTGTCACATTCAATAGTTTAATTTATTTGGGCAGTATGTGAATACCATTCTTTGTGATGGGATCATTTGAAATTCTCGTTTCACTCAGAATCATCAGAAGCGATCATATAAGAACTAATATCTGCACCATTCATAGAATACAATTGTTCTAAAGCTAAGGAGAAGGAGCTGCTCTTTATCCTACCCCTAATAAAAAACTCCATAGGCTTAACATTGGGTCACTGTATTCGGTCTGGAGTTCAGAAAAATGAAAAATATCGCTCTAGTGGGATACACTTGACAAATGACGTCATCTGTTAATGTAGAAGTAATTTAGATGGGTAGGGTAGGATAAATTCTAAACCAAACTCGAATTAGTCATGTTATTGTTCATCACACTCCGGCAAGATCGCGTATTACTGCTCTCAGCTTCGCCTCGCGCAGTAATACGCGATCTTGCCGTCATGCGATAAACAACAACACGACTAACTCTTGTTTGGTTTCTTCATATTATTACCCACATATTACGAAGTGCCCATAGGAAATGTATAGAGCACCTGAAATCTCCTTGTAGTTCACGATGTAATATCCTCGCTGTTGCTCGGATATTACTACGCGTCAGCTACTCGGAGATTACGGCCACGCGTTCACAAAGTTAGTCATTATTGTGTATTTCTTTTCCTTGAGTATAGTTGATCGGTTTTTTAATTCAGCCATGTATATCCCAAGCCGGCCTCAACACGATGCCCCCCCTTGGTGGAGGCGAGATGGATGGTTAAAGTAAGATGGAGACTGGACAGTCTGCGGTGAATTAACGATTCTGGTCCTCGTCTGACTTAATAAACACAGACCTATAAACCTACAGCTGGAGGTCGAACCTGCTTGTGGCTGTACTTCATGTACGCGTGACTGATTGGGGATTATGATCACGGTTGGGATGGAGGCACGAACTGGGCATTGATGTGTACAAAAGGAAGGTAAGATCTATTCAGTTATGAACTAGTTACTTCCTTAGGCCCGGCGTCCACCTACTACGATATGGCACCGATATAGTCTACGATGCACCTCCCAATAAAAACATCAAAATCGTGTCTGAAGGTCACCTAATATCGGGGCAGTTGACCACGTTTCTACGATTAGGCACCGAAAAAAAACCCATTAAGATGCATGGTGGATTGGCATGTCTAGACATCTATCTACGATTTTGTGCCTTCCCGATATGGCACCGATTTTGACATTTTGTATCTGTGCCATATCGGGAGGTCTGCGATTCTATCGTAGTAGGTGGACGCCGGGCCTTATAGTGTATACCTGTGCACAAATGTCTCATACTAAGGCCAGGCGTCCACCTACTACGATAGGAATTTAGACCTACCGATATGACACTGATACAAATGGTCAATATTGGAGACATATCGGGATGGTGCAAAATCGTAGACATATGTCTAGACATGCCAATCCACCATGGATTGCATGGGGCTTTTATCGGTGTCTAATCGCAGAAACTTGGTCAGCTGCCCCGATATTCGGTAACCTTCCGACGCGATTTTGATTTTGTATCGGGAGGTGCATCGTAGACCATATCGGAGCCATATCGTAGTAGGTGGACGCCGGGCCTTACTGGCCAGCATTATGGATTCTTTACTAGACACTGTGAAGGAAGTGATGGTTTGTGCACTCCGTACCATGTGACATGTTTGAAAATGGCGTTTTGAATTATTTCCATGTACAGTAGAACCCCGCATAAGCGGACACCCTCCGTTCATGGCCGAAGTGTCCGCTTATGCGGGTTGACCGCTTACACGGGGTTAAAATAGACATCTAATAGAGGGATCCGTTCCGAGCAAAGGTGTCCGTGAACGCGGGATCCCTGTTCACGCAGGGGTCCGTTTGGTGGGGTTACCAATATTTGGTTCTACTGTATATGATAATAAGGGAACATAGTGAGTGTGTCTGAATTACGTCTCTTCCTTGTTTTGTGTCAGAAATATTTACCGAGTTCGACATTCAACACGAAACAGATTACATCCAGGCACTCTAACTATATCTACCTGTAATACTTCTTCTGAATTAATTTTCTGAATTAATAATTTTGAAATCTTATCAGAAAGGTTACGTGCCTAGAACGTTGAATCATTCTTTGTTAAGTAATCAATTCTTATTGAATCTTTTCGCCAGGCAGCCCTTATAGGAGGATTCATTTCATGTTTGCATGTCCCATTTGTCCACAAACTGCCGAATCCTATAAAAATCGTCTTGATGGGAAAATCTTCTTTCCCATCGATTGAGTTACATGTTTAAATGAATTAATGAAAATATCAGCTATCAGTTATTAAATGATTACTTAGGGGATCTTTCGAATTTACAACTCATTAATACAGAAATATTTTAGATACTTTTTTTGTAATTTCTGGGACACTGGATCAAGCAAAGCTAAGTAGTATATAATTCAGTGGTTCTCCGTGAAAGCTACATAGAATTTTTTTTTTTTTTAAGAGCAGTATATTTTCATTCACATTCATTGACTACAATCATAGATAGGCGTAATACTTAAGAATGCCCAGTCCTTACAATGGATTACATCTTCATCTGCGGCCCATTGAGCACTCTAATTTTTTCTCCTTTTTTTGGTATATGGAGGATTGAAAAGTCTAACGTTCTAAGAAACCTAACGTAGAATAATTCATACGACCTCTATCCGAAGAATTGAAAGAGAGAAAATAACAATAAAGGTGCGAATTTTAAAACGAAGCTGAGACAGAACAGAAAACGCATTCAGGACTCCCACAGGCAGCCGGCGTCCATTTTATTGATCCTTGATAATGAACTCGGATTATGTTTAGTTGTGGTCTCAAGTCATGAGCTACTGCTAAAAAATTAACATTTTTCGTGCGAATTTAAAGGTCAGAAGCAACCTGAGCAAAGAACCTCTATTTCATCTGATTATGAAATATCCAAAATACCGACATAAAGGCAGCTACACATGCCCTGTCCTTCCTAGACTGTTTTATCAACCAGCCCCTGAGGCGATATGACAAAAGGAATACCCATGTCTGGAATTAAAATTCCAGCACCAAAGTCGTTGTCATCATGACAAGAAAACATCGTCTCTGCCATCATTTCTGTACAATAGCAATTGAAGCCTGGCTTTGGGACGATGGTTTTAATTATCCACCTGTCACCGACATTATCATTATGATATATGCATACCTAGTATCGGAAGACAATATGAACTTATACCTTCTGGTTATACTAAAATGACTAAAATCAATGATTGAGGATATCATTAAGAAAGAATAGAGTTGTAAGATAAAGCACATTGATGTGCTTATAGAGGGTTGTCCGTTTAGCCATAGAGACTAGAATTCCTTTATGATTTGATCGTTCACCACGGGAATGTTCTGTTGAAAGATACTGTACTTCAGCGTCGGTGGCCTCAAAAGTCGGTCTGTGGTGCTTTATTTTGTGTATTATCTCACCCCGGTATTTTTCTCCATAGGCCTAACATTAGGAACTCGTACTCCACGGCTGTGAAAGTAGTGTACCCAATACTCAATTGCTAATGCTCAATTTTTAATGTTATACGGGCTGAGATAAAATCAGAAAGGCACTTGATGAAAATAACTTGGTCTGCACAGCACCTCGTTGGACATCAAAGTAATTCACTCAGCTTCGCTTTGTGAATTACTCCGCGGTCAAACTCGATGGAATACGGACTAATTCATTTTTACCTCATGAGTTTCCTTCTAACTGTTGGAGAGAAGAATCGTTTTGTTTCCACCTGACGAGTCTTGTTCCAAAACTGCCACACTATCGGTCGGCGGTGCTGCCATGATTGTTGGTCAGAATCGGCACGTGGAAACGCCGCATGATTTAGAGAAGACCTGACCAATCCCACACAAATCCTGCATGACGTAAAACCTACCTCTCAGGAGGACTAGTCGTATCCTGAGGCCCGGCGTCCACCTACTACGATATGGCACCGATATGGTCTACGATGCACCTCCCGATAAAAAATAAAAATCGCGTCGGAAGGTTACCTGATATCAGGGCAGTTGACCACGTTTCTGCGATTAGCACCGATAAAAAACCCATACAACGCATGGTGGATTGGCTTGTCTAGACATATGTCTACAATTTTGCACCTTCCCGATATGGCACCGATTTTGACATTTTGTATCGGTGCCATATCGTGAGGTCTACGATTCTATCGTAGTATGTGGACACCGGGCCTTACTCTGAATCACCAGCCTCCGTTATACATTAATCCTCAGTTCTAAGACCTTGCAAAGCACTCGGGCTTCTATCAAAGTCCCGTGTTGTGCAATACTGCTCATGGCTGGCTTTGAGCGGCTCAATGTGCTACAGTTACATCTCTATGGGCACAGAGTGATTGCTAGTTCTGCCAATCATCCGCCAGGAAAATAGCGTTACTTTTGTCGGGGGGGCAACCACTGTTGTTATACTCTATAGATAATATTGAGACAAGGCTAAAATTCTTCCGTGGCAAGTTCCAGAAAATACGTCTGATAAAATCCATTGTAGTTTGCCCAACTACTTGGTGCTTAGCCTGACAATATTTGGGTCCATGAGGGTGTTCTATATGTTTAGGAACATCCTTACGTTTCTAGAACCTGGTAGGTAGACCCTAGTCTCTGATTATGGACATACATTAAGAAATCAAACTTCTTTTTCCTCTATTTAATGCTTTATTCATCCTATTCTAGGTTTATGGTTCATCCATAATTTGGTTATATTAGTCAGCTAAAAAAGGTGAAATAGTTTTGATTACCAATAATATCACACGATGGAACAATCAAATCATGACTTTACCCAAAATGTGTTCATCCCCTAGAGATATACACTATCACTAGCACCCGTCCTTATTGTGCCAGCTCTGCCACAGGTGGCCGTCCTTAAAGGGTTATCTAAGTAAACTAAATATCATCATACAAACTCCCCCAAAGCCCTGACAGGTCCAGTGAGGATGGATAGGTTGGAAGGAGAAGCCAGTCTACCTCTGTGCTCTAAGCGTACATACACCAGTGAATTCAGAATTCTAAAGATCCAAAAAAAGATATAGGCAAAGGGGCGGGGCTACAGACTCCCTTCCATGCTGGACCGTACATTTTTTTACTCCTCTGCCACAGGCTGTCTATTGAGTGGCACTCTCGTAATGAGATAATATTACGCGTCTGGTTTAACTTGTCTCTGATCAGCCATCTCCTCTTACTAGCCACACAATCGGGCTGTCCCGCCACGACAGTTAGTCCCCCTCGTCGGCCGTGTTCAGCTTGTTTTTCTTCAGTTTGTGTTGTGTTTGTGTCCTTTTCTTGTGTTTTTTTGTGATTTTTTCTGGGTTTTTTTGGTAGTTTTTGGCTGGTTTTTTTTCAAAGCAGAACGTGGAGCTGATTTTATGACGATTACGGTTTTTAACTCTTTCCTCCACGGCATGATACCTTACTGAGCTACTGCAGCATGATGGAGGATGGGAGCTCAGTGGTTAAGGCACTGGACTTGTAATCCCAAGGTTGTGGGTTCGAGTTCCACTGCAGTCACTCGTCTCCTTCACCCACAGCAGTGGTAGATTTACTGCTATATCAAAGACCAGTCCTTACCATACCATGTCTATGTGGTGTGGTGTGCAGCCACCTTTCTCCTTCATCCCCAGCAGTAGTAGACTTACCGCTATATCAAAGGACAATCGTTCCCATACTATGTCTATGTCGTGTGGAAACCCAAACCCAAATTTTCAAACCCAAAGTAGGTCTAATAGGACATATTGGACGATACCCAAACAACAACAACACATGCATTCCCTGGATAACTACTACGGCATGATGCCTCCAGGCATTCCGGATACCCCAGCATGACTGCAGTTAAAGGGATAAATCTCTGCAAAGATCACTGCTAGAATATCCCCATGCAGGTATAGGAAGGAAAGATCAATGACGGATTCAATGTAATGCCTTATTGAGATCAGGGGCCTGTTGAATAACTTAGGCTTACAAATGGACAGGGTACAAGGAGCTACAGGGTGTGGGGGATATCGTTTAATCCTATTCAAGCTCATTCGCTTAAGTGGAATTCACAGGGTGAGATTTATGTATCTCAAAGGGTTCAATATTCTGTTCCTTTTAGGGGTAAATGTCGCCAACAATTGCAGGGGGAAAAACATGTCCCAGGGAAATGCAACCCTATAATTTAGATGAAGAGATTCTGTTCGAGTACGGAATCCCAAAATAATTTGTCTCAGACAGACACTCTGTGAGATACATGAATCCCATCTTGTGAATCCCACTTTAAACAGTCCTCACTGATGGAACAGCGACCAGGAGGATTGACTAAAATTGCCTTACATCGTCCTTGGGTCGCATTGGCGTTCAGAAAAGGGTCTGCATTAGACTTGCTCAAGTCTTTGATTATGCACATTCATTAAATGATTATACATAATAAGAATAAAGTCCATTAAAGTATGTATCCTTCTCTGACTGGCCCATGGCCCATATATCCCAACGAGAAGGGTAGCCATAGGATGCAGGGACTGGAGCCAGTCTAGGTCTACATGTACGAACCTAAATTGATCAACAGGTTTTTCTATAAGATGGGGATGTGAGAACTATGGTAAGAAATAGAGGCATAGAGATAGTATCCAGCTACTATCAGGGACAGAAGTTATGGAGTCAGTTGGAGGTAGAAATGTAAACTGCACCGAGTGTAAAGGAATTTCAGCGTATGGTGAAATCAAAATTCTCGGAGTATGATTGGAGATAAACCTAGAGTGTGCTCACTGATCTATCATGGTTTACGATATTTCCATTTGCATCGGACTTATAATTTGTATGCTTACGTTGATGTATGTACCTCAGTGGAAGATCTGCTACACGCAGAACTGTTGGATTTTGCTAAATAATTTTTTTTTTTTAAATATTGAAGGAGGAAAATAGAAATGATAGATGACACAGGAATGCGAGGTGTTTTTATCAAGAAGTCATGAGATGAAAATGGATAAGTAGAGGACAAAGACACTAGAAGCAGTACAAGACCAAGGCAATCCCTCTACTTGAGCTGAATTTATCACGTTTCTTAGTCATATTCTGTTTGCTATTACGAAACCAATTCATCACTTCTCATGTGCCAAGATATCATGATCCGACGAAAAATGTTTATTATCCTGTGGAGAAGTAGTTGAATAAAACATTGTTGATGTCTCAGAATCCCCCATAGACGGCGCCATATTAAGCGTCCCAGAATGCACATCGGTGGACACTCTCCAAGCAGAGATCCTGCACCCTATTCATCGTTTTGGTATACTACGTAAGCTCACTTGGTTTCGCAGAGTGAGATCAATCCACAGGGAAAACTCGTGGCGTATTTTCAGTGGATTACAGATCTTGATGCAGTTCCTTCTTATTATCTCACCCCAGATATTTTTTCTCCAAGGACTTAACATTGGGAACTCATATCTAATGCCCATGAGATATTTAGGAAAAATATCCAATGGAGGATTATGTCACAAATGTTAGCCCATTAGTCAATATTAAGGGTGAGATAAATTCAGAAACCTATTCAAGTTTAGGGTCAGAGCTCGATCCCATCTCATTTGAATCACATAGCAATTCATGCGGCTTCGCCTTGTGAATTACTACGTGATTCAAACTCGATGGGATACGAGCTCAGACCCTAAACTTTCATGGGTTTCCTCTATGGTATATTCTATGTAAAGACCCTGTGTGTACTCTCCATGCAGAGATCCTGTGTGTACTCTCCATGCAGAGATCCTGTGTGTACTCTCCATGCAGAGGTCCTGTGCCCTGTTCATATATCTGCCTCAGAGTACCTGTTCTTGGACAGAATTCGTCCCATACGAATTTTTTTCCAACCTCGGAGTGCCGTAAGACCTTTACATGAACGACAAAATTACGCCATACGGGATTCGTCCCATAGGCCAATATCTGTATCATTGTGAATCTGGTCTTCGTACTCTGAATAGAAGGCACTAGACATTATTTCAAGTCATAGCATGGGGAAAATCTTTCGGGCGTTCCATAAGAACAATCTACTTTTACTGTAACAAGTGTAAAAACTGAACCGCTTGGAGAAAGTCAGTATAATTGATATCTACATACAGCTGAGATGTTGCTCTAAAGGAAATAAAGGTTTTTTAATTGATTATTTGAAATTTGTTTAATCTTGTTTTGTGTTACCCCAGAAGTCCGAATTGTACACTTTGAGAAAATCTGACACATATGTGTCCTAATTTATCAGCACTTTGTGTTCCTCTTTTACGGAAGAGATACACATAGAACTTTGGAAAAACTCAGGCTAATTACCTCAACAGTATAGAGTACGCAGGTGCCACCCTCTCAACCTATTGCCAGCGATTGTAAGGCAGAGCCCGACTTTTATTGAATTTATAAGAATGACCAAATCAACTATGTTAGACTCAATCCCGGTATGAAATATATAATTATTTGATGTGAAATATTAATGCTAAGACTAGTATGGAAACTTGTAAATTGTTGACCATGTTTAAGGCCGGCGTCCACCTACTACGATATGGCACCGATATCGTCTACGATGCACCTTCCGATAAAAATTGAAAATCGCGTCAGAAGGTCACCTATAGTATCAGGGCAGTTGACTAAATTTCTGCGATTAGTCACCGAAAAAAAACCACCTTACGATGCATGGTAAATTGGAATGTCTAGACCTATGTCTACGGTTTTGCACCTTCACGATATGTCTCCGATATTTACTTTTTGTATCGGTGCCATATCGGTAGGTCTAAATTTCTATCGTAGTAGGTGGGCGCCAGGCCGTACAGAAATAACGCTCAATAAAGCTCTTGAACAATAAAGATAAAAAAAAAAGATATCAAATCAGGCATAATCTCTCGGACCACCAAAGAAAAATCACATATTCCAGGATCTCACAGACTCAGTTGGAGCAGAGATCCATGCGGCAGGAGATATCTGCTAGGAGAGTGACTAGTGGATGGGGGGGGGGGGGGAGTATTGGTAGGGGACCAGTCGATAAACAAGTCAGGAGTAGATAACACACAGGCCCCTTCATGAAACAGATATCTAAGATACGCAGTGGTGAGCTAGCGCAGAACAAATTGGTGCCGACAAGGAGACACGTGTATCTGAGAACACAGTGGACCTGGTGACAGGGCCCCTCCAGACAACACAAATCACCCAGCCCCTGTTTATAGCGCTATGCTGAGCAGTGATGAGGGCGCAAAACACCCAGGAAATAACACAAATACAGCAGTAATTCCTGAGTCACTGGGGGGTGACACAGCATAGCACGGGGACTTGATGAATGTTTGGGATATAGATTTATCTCACTTCTGGTATTTTTATCCCATAGGCTTAACATTGGGAATTCGTTCTCCATGCCGCTATGAGTATTGCAGTCCGTTCTCCATGGTCTGTAGCCTGTGCTATATCCATTTGTTTTGTATGCACAGGGGTGAGACAAATACAGAAAGCAACTTGTTTTTGGGACATAAATTTATCTCACCCCTGGTATTTTTGTCCCATAGGCTTAGCATTGGGAATTCGTTCTCCATGCCGCTATGAGTATTGCAGTCCGTTATCCATGGTCTGTATTCTGTGCAACATCCATTCTTTTAGAGTGTACAGGGGTGAGATAAATACATAAAGCAACATGTCTTGGTAAAAGAAGTCATTCTCAAACTTGTTTGAATGCTATGTGATATTCACTTGACTGTCGCCTCGTTCATATCACTCGACATTAAACCTGACAAAAACCAGCGAAGGATATTCCGTAGTTGAGAGAGTGTTCATCACAGTCTTTTATTGGCTGACATCTTATACATAGTACAAATGATTCATTTCTATATACCTATGGCTGAAGGAGGTGGAATAGATTGCGTATACTGCCCTAGGTTGACGTTTACTTCCCTAGGTTGACGTTTACTTCACAAGGCTAACTTTTAGACCAATCAGATTGTCTCTTACAAAATTCATATGAAAAGCGCAGTGGGGGGAAAACATTGATTGTCAAGTTACTGGATAAGGTTGAATCGGGCTTCGTGTTTGATGGTGGGTAAGCAAATAACGCTATTGATCATTATTATACTACATTTGAAGGTATATAGGAATAGGGAAACCAAGTTTCCAGCGACAGAAAGCCAAAGTTACTCAGTAAGGCTAGGAAAAATCATTGTCTGCGGCCAAGGCCTTGGGCAGTAATTTACTCCAATGCATACCTCGTAACTTTGACTTTCTCTCACCGGAACATAGTTTCCCTTTATTCCATCACATTATATAGACCTATAAAAGATTTCCAAACAAAAAAAGTACCATTTGTGTCGTAAATGAAATAAATACTTTGTTGACGATATAAAAAGGCCATGACTACAAGTGGAAGACCAGTAGATTGGGGATTGAGGGAGTGTAGTTAAATGGCAGTGGGGGATGTTGGGGTTCTAAAGATCACAGGATCCAGACGAAAATGCATTCCTACCAGTATCAAAAACAACTATTCATCCCTCTTTTTCAGTTCTCACAACAGACAGATGCTACAGGAATGTATAAGCTGTTAGTCTTAATTATCAACTCAGATATGAAACATCAGACTTTATCAACAGTTTCGCCTGGATTTGATTAGAAATACACTTAAATAAGTATCCCAAATCCAGATCAAAATACTAGCATGAGTTCTCCCCCATGGGAACATACGTGTATGGTCACCCTCGGTGATATACATTGCCCTAACCAGCCAAGATTTTTCTTTTTTTGCTCAGTTTTTTCAGTCTCACATAACCTCGCGCGTAGCTCACAGTATAAGGGGTACCACCCACACCCCCAGTACACAACCCCCGCTAGACTGGCTCCAGTCCCTGCTTCATATGGCTACCCTCCTCACTGGGATACAGGTATCTTGGGGTCGTTGAATATTAGAGGGAAGCTATGTTCCGGTGAGCAAAAGTTCAAAGTTACGAGGTAAGGCTTGGAAAAATTACTGCCCGCGGCTGACGCCTTGGGCAGTAATTTCTCCAAGCCTTACATAGTAGCTTTGACTTTTGCTTACCGGAACTTGGTTTCCCTATTCCTATATACCTTCAAATATCGATAAAAATGCTTAATTCTTTACCTGAAACACTTCCAAAGCAAATGACCACCCTTACCGAGTAACCACAATGTTCAGCTATTGTTTCGTCCCACTACTGCATTGTATCACGTGATCAGAGCGGGACGAAAACGTCAGAGCGGGACGAAAACATGAGAGCGGGACGAAAACGTCAACCTCGACACATAACTTATTTTTAATGCACCCCCCAGCAGCGGTATGTAACTCTAGTTAGTTCAATAATGGGTATATAGGAATCTAGGATCTTACATAAAGAGCCTTGTTCGTATCTTTGTACAAGGGTTATCGTTTGATGATATCTAAGTTTGTTTGCTAAGACAGTATCGGACATACATAAGGTTGTCCACAAGTGTTGAATAAAGTTGCCCCACATCGTCCCTGGCTGTCTATGGCATACAGAAAAAGGCTTTTTATTTAGGACCCTAGATTATTAAACGGGCCCCAGACCACAGGCAGGTCGTATGGCTCCAGTATTCCCAACACTCTCCTTACAGATATCCTGGCTACTGGTCAGGGTATCTGCTGGGCGATTGATACCCTCTCAGTTTGATCTAACTCAGGTCACAGTCAGGAGCAGGTGAAATTTATGGCTATGACAACACAGGGCCAGGGAACTGGAGGAGGGGGAGGGGGTAGGAGGAGGTATAGGGTCACAGTGAGCGACTGGGGCCATAAACAGGAGATTCTGTTCATAGTGGACAAGTCCTTGATTCATGGACCAGTCAGAGAAGGATACATACTATATTGAACTTTATTCTGATTGTGTTTAACCCTTTAAGGACGGCCGCCTATGGCAGAACTACACACATGGGGACGGCTACTAGTGATTATGTATAGTTCTAGGGGACGGGGGTATTGTCCTCTGAACTCAAAATTTGAAGGTTTTTCACATGATACAATTTGTTATCCTTGATATTTCTATTTCTATTATTCAGGATTATAAAACATTATGTTATACCTACATTAGGTGCATATTTCAAGCTTATTGTTAAAATATTTCCTTTTCAAAAGCAATTTCATAAATAACCTTCCCAAGCCGGTTGATGCCTCAAGGCATCATCCGCCCCCAGCCGGGTGATGTCTTAAGGCATCATCCGCCCTTAAAGGGTTAATCATTTAATGAATGTTCATAATCAAAGACTTGAGCAAGTCTAGGCTACATACTATAATGAACTTTATTCTGATTGTGTTTAATCATTTAATGAATATTCATAATTAAAGACTTGAGCAAGTCTAAACCCCCTCCCGCTTCACGCTTCCCGCCACACTCACACAGTGAATAGATGTGCCGCCGCCGCCACAGCCGACATTTGGCGGGAGTCGGCGACGGAAGCTGTGTTTATAGAGGCGTTTACGCGGCTTAAACTCTCACAGCATGGCATCGTGGTGCTTTGATGTTTGGCCTGCATGGACCTCCCAGCCACATGTTCCGAGGTCTACAGTCGTTCAGGGTGTATTGTGAGGGAGCATGACAGGCATGTCAGGCCGCTATACAATGCCGGCGACCGTGTGATATTTATCTGGATATACCTCCCTATGTATGTATGTATGTATGTATGTATGTATGTATGTATGTATGTATGTATGTATGTATGTATGTATGTATGTATGTATGTATGTATGTATGTATGTATGTATGTATGTATGTATGTATGTATGTGTGTATGTATGTATGTATGTATGTATGTATGTATGTATGAATGTATGTATGTATTTATGTATGTATGTATGTATATACGTATATTTATTATCCACCTAATACAAAGTGTCCATAGAAAACACATAGGGCGTTTGTATGGACATACCCAGAGCATACATTTATGTTGTATGCCCCGGTGGGCGCATACGGAAAAATAGTGCGTACGAAAACATAGTGCATAATTAAAATGAACTGATTTCGACATGCCACTTGCCCAGAAAAGGTGGATAATAAATACAATATAGACTGGTTTCAGATAAAAGCGGTTTTATGCTCCTTGGAGTTGACACTGCGCAATATCCTCGCATATGCTCGAATATTACTACGCGTCAACTCCTCGGAGCATACGGCCGCTTATATCTGAAACCAGTCAATATTGTGTATGTATACACTGTGTGTATATACATGTATATATACAGTAGAACCCCGTCTAACGGACACCCCGGGTAGGCGGACACCCCGCGTTAACGGGCACCTTTGCTCGGAACGGTTCCCTTTATTAGATGTTTATTTTAACCTGGCGTAAGTGGACACCCTGCGTAAGCGGACACTTTGGCCCGGAACGGAGGGTGACCGCTTACACGGGGTTCTACTGTATATAGTATTGACGGCAGTGACGATTGTTACTGGTCTCTAGGCTGTTACCCTGGTTGTCACGGCCCCCTGGTGACTACTGTTGTGACACCTAAGCATGGTGACGGGGATTGGTGTAATATTCTTGTTCTTATGTCACCCCTGGTATTTTTTCTCCATAGACTTATATAATGTCGACACTATTGCTGTGATATTCAAGGGCCTGTTCCATCAGAACGATGGTATGTATCTCACTGTCGACCTTGGTTTGGAGGCATCGGCAACAATCTTTTGCTGATTATTTTTAGACTATCATGAAAATGTGCATAAAAACAACACCCTGGTAGTATATATATGCTATCATCTGTTCTGATGCTGACACCCCTCCGATAGTATAGAGAAACAGGCTTACTGTCTCATCACCGATTTTACCAAGTATTTTATCCGTACGGAGACAGTCAGCCTGTTTCTCTATTATTATATACCTCAAAATATCCAATTTTTAATCTTGCTTCTGGGTGATTTTTTGGATTTCGCCGCCGTACATGCACCGTACGCCACATACATACCCCGTACGTCACCTAGGTGTCGTACAGATATAAATACGATATGGGTAGGAGCGGACCGTATGTATAGGATATACTACCACAGGTATATAATAATACGCGAAAATGTTAGGGTTCTCTGACTTCACCGGATTGCAATTCCAGACGAGTTCCACACCTCTGCCCCAGTAGACTGTAATATGACTTGATTACAGTTAGAATTCCATTGTTCTTCAAAATACCCATTAAGCACAATGTTTATTTACCTCGAAGACACCACCTGCCTTCAACTAGACACTCGGAGTAAACATTCCATGGGTCAAGGTCACAGTTGTTGCAATCGGTCACCAGAGGACACCACCAATAAAAAAACCTAGCAAAATACAGATGTGCTAGTGTCGGCGTACGTCGTACGTGGAACAAGACACCTGATGGCAGCCGACGGTGGCCGACGGCATCGATCTCACCATGTTATGGTGTACCATTACACTGATGGTACCCGAATAGTAATTCAGACACTGTCAGAATCACACTTCAGCTTAGAATTCGGCCAGATAGAACAGCCCCTATATCTGGATATACCTCTTTATATTTATATAAATTGTAGTGCCCACAGTTTCAGGTGTTGCTGGTCTCTAGGTTGTTACCCTGGTCGCCACTGCCCCTTGGTGACTATTTCGTCACTGTTGTGACACCTAAACATGATAACGGGGTTATGGCGTAACATTTTTCTTATTATCTCACCCCTGGTATTTTTCCTCCATAGACTTAATATTGGGAAATCATATCCAACGCCCATACTTAAGGGGGGATTTTGTCACAAAGGTTAGTCCATTAGTCAATGTGAAGGGTGAAATAAATTCAGAAATACATTCAAGTTTAGGGTCAGAGCTCGATCCCATCTCGTTTGAATCACTACGTAATTCATGTTGCTTGGCCTTGTGAATTACTACATATATATATATATATTCATCTATTTGTATATATATATATTTATATATATATAATTTAGGTAAATATCAATTAAGAAATATCTAATCAGTCAAAAACATTTCACTTGTTCTGAGCTAAATATACAAGCACTTACACTTTGTTACCATTTGTATTACATTTGTCTTAAACTTGTACTGTTACCCTTGCTTCTTAAGTCGTTGAATGCACGCATACTTGTGGTCTGGGCGCACAACTCGCCTGTGGCTACACCTGCCTGTGCTTCTGCCAAGTGTCCACCTTGTCTGTGAGACGGATGTGTGACGGACACGGAGGGGAGTCCGCCATTAAAAAAATCACGGCAGGCAGACGACATTTGTGTCGGAGAGGTTTAGCCCGCGGCCGAGCGTCGTCGTCGTCGTCACGGCCTCTCGTAAGGCAGCCTGGACAAACAAACAGGCGGAAAACACGCCACAAACCCCGCGCAAATACCACAAAACAAGCCGCTCTGAGACGGGTCTCAATAACACATTGTATAGAGCGAATACTGGAGGACTGGACCCGTAACGAACTGGACCCATTTAAGAATTAGACCCGTTTTAAGAACTCGACCCGTTTTAAGAACTCGACCCGTTTTAAGAACTTGACCCATAACGCCACCAGCCCCTCCACAAACCCCGGGCAAATACAACAAAACAAGCCACTCAAAGACAGGCCTCAAACTCATTGTACAGAGCGAATACTAGAGAACTCGACCTATTTTAAGAACTCGACCCAAAACGAACTCGACCCATTTTGAGAACTCGGTTCATAAGGAACTCGAGCCGTTTTAAGAGCTTGGCCTGTAATGAACTCGACCCCTTTTAAAAACTCAACCTGTAATGAACTCTACCTGTAAAAGACTTGATGCATAACAAACTTGATCCGTTTATAGATCTGGACCCATAACGAACTTGACTTGTTTTAAATTTTTCCAACTCAAGTATCTCATTACAATTGTGGATGAATACTAAATTTACTAGCAAGTATGTTATTTTGGCTTTAGATTTGGTCTTCTCTGAAGGGGAGAAAACAAACAGAAAACCCTTCCCCTAACCCTTTCCCTAACCCTAACCCTATCCCTTACCCTAGCCCTATCCCAAACCTTAACCCTACACTGAAACAAAACTGGACCTAGTTTCTATATCAGCTGGTTTATTTGTCTAAAAGCTAAGTAGTCAGATCTTTAATTCTATATGCAAATGTCTTATTCATAAGTATCTGAAACGGGTCGAGCTCTCCAATCGATTTCTCCAAAAGGGGTCGACTTCTCCTGACAACTACGAGTCGAGTTCGTTTCAGGTCGAGTACTCCAGTAACCTATAGAGCATTCCAATTTAGCACCAGTCGGCGTGGTAGATTGAGCAGAGGCTAATGTGTGAATTTTGCCTGGGTGCGGGCAGATTGGGGAAGCATAGCACAACCCCCACACAAGTACCACAAATTAAGATGGTGAGAGAAGAAGGTCCACCTCAGATTAGGCAAAGGCTAACACGTAAACATTGCCTTGGAATGAGCATATTGTTTTGTAAAGCCCAATGCCCATCTACCGATTCCGGAACATCCATGTACCTTTGTCGGCGACAAACGGACGGTAATTTGTCTCACCAAAGGCATCCTATAGGGGGATTCACACGGTGGGACAAATGGACGTGAGACTGGTGAACTTCACACCTTTGCGCCAGTCGGCTACTATTTCCAACTGGGAACAAAGTTTCACAGATTGGGGTGTTCTACAGTCTCAGGGGAACATGGCGGATTCAATTCACATGAGAAGATTTAACAGGTACATAGTCTCACCCCTACACCCCTACACAGGGTACACAGGGTACACAGGGTACACAGTCGCCGACTCAGGGTACTTCCCCGTGTGAATAGGTGTTATTTGAGACCACTGAGACTCACAGATTGGGGGAGAACGTGTGAAATACATTTGTCTCAACAAAATGTCCCTCTAAATTTTAAACCTGTTTAAAGTCAAAATCTCATGAGATTCTGTTCCTTGTTGGGGGCGATTGTCGCCGACAATTGCAAGAGAAAAAAGTTGTCTCAGCAAAATGAAAGCCTGTCATTCACACGAGGAGATTGTGTTCCAGTACCGAATCTCAACAGGATTTGTCTCAGACAAACGGCCTGTGAGGTACATGAATCCCACCGTGTGAATCCCGTTTAACGGAGTCGGTCGTAGTCGGTAGATGTAGGACAGCTAGGCAAGGGTGAGCCACCGATTAGTAGACCGATTTGCTTAGGACTAATATCCACCACCCCATCTTCTCAATGCTGCCGGTCGAGCGAAGAGTTACGTAATTTGCCTGCGACAAGTCAACCGACTCCTATACGATTTGGTAACTAATCGCTCAACCCTGAATCGGTAGATAGGCATCAGGCTTAAATGAAAAGCTCATGTAAAGGGCATTATATATATTTATGAAGTTGAAGGGAACTTTTACGAAGGAATCGGGGCCCGATTTACGGAAATCGGCGCACCGATTTCCTCAAGGGAGTTCCCCCACAATGAAAGGAGATCCAAAGATGATGATATATATAAATCATTTCCTAAAATCATAATCAAATTAAAAGTTCCAGTATCTGTATCATTCCTGTTAAGGACTGCAACCTCGCGCAAATACTACGAAACAAGGTGGCCAGAGTAGGATGTTAAAACCATGTATAGCTCAGCACCAGGCGGTGTGGGGTACTGGACCAATGCCAACATGTAAATTTTGCCGTGGTATGGGCAGATGAAGAAACAGAGTAATAATTATTGCCTTAAATTACCGAATTCACTAGGCGGGAATGCTATTCCAAGCCATTCTCAATCCCGTACCATCATGTCCTGTATATCAATATCCTAACATTATATCATTCATTTTTCATTGACTTTTCCCCTCTATGTTTGCCACCCTCACTCTTTCATACAGTAGCGTTAGTAATATCTTATCTTTACATTCATAGGGGCTGTTGAAATTATGATATGACAAAATATAAGCATCATTACATATCTTAC
Organism: Alentia gelatinosa; assembly: GCA_950022655.1. Lineage (NCBI taxonomy): Eukaryota > Metazoa > Annelida > Polychaeta > Phyllodocida > Polynoidae > Alentia > Alentia gelatinosa. The sequence continues at coordinate 41,127,511 of OX465591.1, forward strand.
TACTATCACTCTAAATGTACATGTTGCTACCACCATGTAAATCAATGTACACAACGTTTGATAGTTACTAATGGATACTTATAAAAAGAAAAGACAGTAGTTAGCGGATGGAAACACATTAGCCATCATGTGTGCTGGCCCTATAAAAATATTTGAAATACCAGCACTTTGTGATGGGTCTGTAATCTGATAAGTGATAAGGGAAGCCCCAGCCGGCATATTCTCACCCCTGGTATTTGTTCTCCATAGACTTAACATTGGAAATTCGTATCCAATGCCCATGAGACATTTAGGAAAAATATCAAATGGAGGATTATGTCACAAACGTTAGCCCGTTAGTGAATGTGAAGGATGAGATGAATTCAGAAACCTATTCAAGTTTAGGGTCATAGCTTGATCCCATCTTGTTTAAATCTCTATGTAATTCACATGGCTTCACCTTGTGAATTACTACGCAATTCTAACTTGATGGGATACGAGCTTTGACCCTAAACTATCATAGGTTTCCTCTATAGAACATCATGGTGATACCCACTGGGGGTAGGAGGTATGCATGTGATTATGTTGAAGAAATGGCACACGGAAACAGGGCTACTCTAGTTGTAGTTCAATGCAACACAGTGTGATTGTCAATTATACGATCCCTTTGCTTTCGGCATCAAGATAATCTTATTGACAATTTCACAGAGTATTTTTGATGTGCAACTACAGTGATCTTGTTTTCGTATCATTATATGATACCTTAATACGGTGAAATTTCACCATCTATTGATATTGATTGCATGGCTGTACCACGTACGTCACAGTAGGATATTATAACATTCGATTCGGAGATTTTGATTTTAACTTTATTCTCATGGCTTTGTCGCTTTGTACTGGCTAGCTGCCCCCCTTGCCCTGCGTCTAATTTCGCCGTGCCCCCTAGCGGATGACCATGGAAACAGCGTATAAGGCACGGCTTCCACCTACTACGATACAATCGTAGACCTCCCGATATAGCACCGATACAAAATGTCAAAATCGGTGCCATATCGGGAAGGTGCAAAATCGTAGACATATGTCTAGACAAGGCAATTCACCACGCACTGTATGGGGCTTTTATGGGTGTCTAATCGCAGAAACGTGGTCAACTGCCCCGATATTAGGTAACCTTCCGACGCGATTTTGATATTTTATCGGGAGGTGCATCGTAGACCAAATCGGAGCCATATCGTAGTAGGTGGACGCCGGACCTTACAGTACTTTTTGGCGTCGCAGCAACGAAAATAGAGCCTATACTCGTTGATCACAGGAAGTAAGAAATCTACTGAAATAGATTTTAGTTTATGCATGGATAGAAATGAACCATATGAGAAAAAGTACATCTCAGTATAGACCTACAAGAAAGACAGCAGATTTGAGGGAAACTATGTTCCGGTGAAAGGAAGTCAAAGTTACGAGGTAAGGCTTGGAAAAATTACTGCCCAAGGCCCTGGCCGCGGGCAGTAATTTTTCCAAGCCTTACCGAGTAATTTTGACTTCCTTTCACTGGTACTTGGTTTCCCTATTCCTATATACCTTCAAATGTGGTTTAATAAGAGACAATCTGATTGGTCTAAATGTCAACCTTGGGTAGTATATGGCAACCTTGGGTAGTATACCAACCTTGGGTAGTATCAGATAGTTACTCCACCCCCCAGAGCGTGGTGTAAGCATAGAGTGTACAGCCATAGGTATATAGGAATTGAGTTTTCTGCACACTGTCGTGGCCATTCACTCTCCCTGCTTAGTTTTAGTTACTTCAGTCTCGATTTGCAGGAGAACCTACAAGCTGATCCGACAAAATTCTACCGTTTTGTATATGGTAGACAATAACGATATAACCAGTCTCACTCAGAACTCTGGGTATCTTAATTGTAGGTAAGTTAATCTGGGGAAAAATAAGGATCAAATTAAACAAAGAAATCCAATCCAAGATTCCCTCTTATGGTTGATGGTCTCTACCCACTCATATTATCCTTATTTCACTATCAAAAACTGGGATCTTTCATAGAAGATCTACATCCAAACACCTAAAAATCATAAACGTAGGCTCAGAGAGATTTAGTATCTCTTTGCACCGAGTGACCAGATGGCCTGATATAACAGTATAACGTCCATCTAGATAGTTATATATCTGTTTATTATTCTAGGCCAAAGGTATTTACCCAGAGAAATGGATCGGTACACATACATATTGATATAGCCACCCACACGGCCTAGCCTCACTGCTGGTACAGGTATTGAGAATTCGCTATCAAATATTCCCTAAGTAATGACAACAAACATCCTGAACTGGGAGATTGACTGACTGACCGGACCCCTCCCAGTGAGAGATATTAATAAATATCCCCATCCCTTGAGGGTATTGGTGTTTGACAGCATCGGGTGATAACCCATTTTGTATGACACGTACAGTTGAAGGTTTGGGAACACCTTAGGCCCTGTTTACACCTTCCGATTTTGACCACCGATTATTGAATCAGGACCCGCCCACCGATTATTACACGTTCCTGATGAAATATTGGGAAGTGCAAACAAAAAACTCCAAACCAAATCAATGATTTTTCAACCCTAAATTGCATTCATAATCTGGCAGCATTGACCGATTTTTGAGACCACCAATGAAATTAATTTAGGTTGAAATAATCGGCGATGGAATGCAGAGGTAAAGAAATGCCCTGCCTGTGCCGATAGACTGTATATCAGTTATCTGGGAGGTGTTTTATGATCGTCGATAGTGACCGTTTCTGTTGCATAATCAAATTATCTTTCTTGCAGATGTATGACACTGCTATATGCAAATAGGTCTTAGACCACCATTGATCGTTTCAACCAAACAGGTCTATGCAATACCTTGTCTGTGAAACACCTCCCCGGTGTTAACGCCTCAACGACTTGTAGTGTCGGAAATTATCGGTACCGATATTTTCTCGGGGCGCACCACCGACCGACGCTACCCTTCCCGATATTCTAATAGAGTATTTTCTGTTGGCAGGTGTAAACTGGGCCTTAGGAGGCGTTTATACAAGACGATTTTTGGCCACGTTTGTTGCATTCATCTACCCCGGCAGATTAGTGTGCGTTTCCGATGAAATATCAATAGGTTTAGACTGCACAAATTAAACAATTTCTCTCCTAAGAATACTCAACCTTGCACCATCTCACAGTTTATAATGCTGCCGACGAATTCGCAGCAGGTTGAAGTAATTGTTAAAATATTGTTGTGTGTAGTAGACTATAGTGGGGAGCTATACAGTATACAATAATTTCACATAATCGTAGACGAAATTTTTTACAAGCAAAGACCTGTCGGCAAGCAAAATTCGTTAGAAGCAAAAGTTTCTGTAAAAGACAACAATTAATGTGTCCATACCCACGGAATTCTCAATCAGAAACCTTGATCATCGACGATAGAATCAATGCGTTTTCATTCTGTCGGTCATTGACTAAGTCGGTTGGCGATGGGCTTATTGCAATATCTTCACCGGAATAGTAGTGGACCATTCAAATGCAGTGCTATTTCCATTCACCGATTCTAGCACTGATATAACAACAAATTTCGATCGATGGTTTCCGACTGCAGATCGGTGCCGAATAATCGGCCAATGTGAAATGACCTTTAGTGTTTACATTCAGGTTCTTGGAACTCCTTGAGGGTTTTGAGTACTTTTGAGTCCACTCAGTCAGAGATGTTATCTGGAAGGACCCTTATAAAATGGAAGTCAAGACTTTGTTTGAGCCATTATGGCAGATACAAGTGTAAATAGTGATGCTCAATTCTAGAGACAATACTATGAGATTTTCTCGAGTGTATAGATCGTGCTATAATCGTATTGTCTGTTTTTTTTATGCCATAAGCTTAAAATGGGGAGTGCATAAATCGGTGTTTATACAACTATTTATTCGATCTAAAATTGTGGAGACGAGGTAAGATAAATACCCACCAGCCATTGTAAGCCCATTCATTGGGCAACACCACGTATTTTCATGGGTCTGTCACACTGGAGTATGTGGTAGATAGAGGTAGCTTCCCCTAACAGGTTACCTCTCTACTTTCTACTCCAGCAGAAAGACAAGAACAACACTATATTACCACGATTTTTATCTGCGTGATTGTTTTTGCCGTGTAGTTGTCACCTATGTAGAGGATACGACGATGCAGATGAAAATCGTCTTCAATGTATTTATTACCCACATTTTGACTGAATATTGAGGTTAATCAAATATAGTTACCGCGAAGTCTGTGACGTTTTAGGACAATTTATAGCCAAAAAGCTGTTTCCTACCAACGACTGTACTCCTTGATCATACTAAGTGGAATATCTAGAGACGGCACAAGTTTGAGTTTATTTATGTCACGCTTTTTGTTGGCTCCATAATCTCACGAGTCGAAGACGATTGAGATAACGGAGCCAACACAATGTGTGACATAAATAAACTCAAACTCAAATGAGTGGCGTCTAGATTTTATCCTACCCCGTTTCCACGATTTCTGAATATTAGACAGTAGTGACATAAACAACACTTTATGTCACACCCGTGTCATAAACAAGTTCCATGTTAAACCTATGGCGTGTTTTATTAGGGGTAGGATAATACCCCTTTCCGTATTCTATTCAGTAGCGATCTGTAGGCTATATAGGTTTAGAATAAAGACTCCCTATTAGGTGGGTAATAAAGCATAGACCTCAGTGCATAAATCCAAAGTGACTCTAACCTCGGGCAGTTTCTACGAAGACTACTTTTCCCTATTAAGTATTAGAAATAACCATAACGTCCTCAATCACTGGCGGGGGCTCTCTAAAAGGTTAGCCATACAACGCTCAGTATAGCCCTACAGTCTGTATTGCCATGATTTGGTCCTAGCAGTTGATATAACATAAAACACCATCACCAACCAATCGAGATCCACACTTACTTTGGTATTATAGATGAACATGTACATGTGTATATTGTGTATATATGTATGTGTGTCATATGTGCCCCTCGCGTGCTTAAATGCTAACTAGCACATCCTATTTCTACATATATACATTACCCGCAAAAGTTGCAAGTCACCGCAGTGAATTGTTAAGTATTATCCACTATCCTCGATATAGAATTTTACATTTTCTATAAATACTTATCATCATTACAGTTGCTTCCGACATGAGGAAATCATTTACATATATATAATGTGCATGTACATGATATATTAAATTCATAATATAGTGATGCTCAATTCTCGAGGTACACTGGCCGTCAGAGCTACACTGTGATAGCTCTGGTCGGGTTAGGTCCGTGGCCGCCTTGACCCACTACAGGGGAATAAATGTCTGTTATTCCCCTGCCTGTATTTTTGTACTGTTTGGAGAGTGTGTTACATCATAATCTCGAAGCCAATTTTCCATTTCCCTATTTCCTTTCTTGTATATAATATTTTTTCAAGATATGATGAACATAAAGGTTGATTCTTTATCAATCTGTTAGCTATGAATATTTCTCACCAAGTATTTCTGCCTTTAGATGCGGGATTTAACCCAACCATCCCCTGAGCGCAGACAGGGGATGGTTGTCAATTTACTCTAGAGGCAGAAAGCTTGATCATCGCAAGGGTGTTGGTTGAAGGATGCGTTTACATTGTTATCCTACCCCTAATATAAAATCCCATAGGCTTAACATTGAGTTTCCGCATGCCACGCTGACTGGCATACGGAGTTTTATATTCCACTAGGGGCAAACATATTTATTATCACGTAATATTCCAAAATCGAGGAGACGGGATAGGATAAAATCAAAACCTGATTCATTTAATCTTAGCCACCGCATGCCACTCCAGGAGTTTTGGCTCCGGACCTCACTCGGCTTCACCTCATGAAGTCACTATGCCAAACTCCAGTCGTGGCATACGGTGGCCAAGATTAAAACTCATCCAGTTTTACGATATGCCTCGTTTCATCATAATTACGTATAATATCGATAACAGGATAGAAACCTGAAAATATAAACATAAAACCGAAAACATAACTCACAGATTCTGGCTTTGATCCTGGAGAAGCAGGAATCCCGAACGGACTTCCGGAACTTGTCGTTAATATCCGGAACACGTGCCTCCGGTTTCCGGAAATCCGGAGTCCGGACCTCTAAATCCGGAGACTCCATGATGTGTCCTTTTTAAGTCCGGGGATACAGATGAGGAACGCTACCGGAAGTGACTCAGCGTCGGCTCCGGAGGAATCCGGAACCGGAAACGATCCTTTGAGAGCTATGTGATGATGCACATCCGGTGGACATTGTCTATACCGGTTCTTGAGTTCGATTCCGATTCAGAACTCTCCCCCTGTCTTCTCGTGTATTCCACAATGCCAATACCTTTCAGGGGTCTCCTATATAAGTATAAATCTGTTTTGGTGTATTCCTTTAAGATCCTGGGGATTATCCTTAACAGTTTCAGCAACGATAAGAGAGTTATCCGTAGTGTGATTCCATATGATGCGTGTGTGATACGGAGTCGTTGGATTACGTACAATCCAGTAGTGCTATATCGTTGGATTACGAACAAAGCAATGAATAGTGGTGATATATCGTTGGATAATATACAAACCAATGAATAGTGGTGCTATATCGTTGGATAATATACAAACCAATGAATAGTGGTGCTATATCGTTGGATAATATACAAACCAATGAACAGTGGTGCTATAGCGTTGGGTTGCGTACAAACCAATGAACAGTAGTGCTATATGGTTGGATTAAGTTTATCACACAAAGCACAGAAGGATTAAGATAATCTCAGAGGGGAATCCTTGTCCTACCCACTTCCAAACACAATAATCTGTGATTAAATCACACACTATAGACACACGCTCTCGCTCCCACGTGCTCGTAGATACTGCACACGCACGTGCGGCGTTCCTGTGTGTGTCAGGGATGAGGGGATGGAGTCAGTGCAGCCTAATCAGTCCCTCACCATCAAGCGAGGACACGGCAACATGAATAAAAGATCCAGTCACACAGACAGCTGTCTAGCTCGTATCTATACCGCTCCACCGCTCCACTCTGCTTCTCCAGGTAGGATCCAAGTCACCATGTCCCTCACCTGTACTCTGGAGGGTCTCAGGGCCTGGTGCTTGCTGTGTGTGTTCCTCCAGGGAGTCTCCTGTGGAGAGGCAGGTGGGTACGTGCAGGTGTTAACGTCGGGGAGGTGTAAGGTGGAGTGCAGCCGCGTGCGGCTTGGCTTGACTTTCTTCTGTGTCTCTCTGTCTCTCACTCGGTCACACAGTCCTGGAGATGGCTACTGGCAGGAGGCACGACACAGTCACCAATAAGCTGCTACCAACATCCTCCGTGTAAGTCTTCCTTATTAATAACACCGGCTTCGTGAGGCTCTGTCTCCCGGGCTCACGGCCACTGTCTCCCGGGCTCCACCGCAGCGCGTGCCGGGCACGAGGTGATCGATGCCCGGGCGGGAACCCCGATGGACGTATTTATAATGCCCCTGCTGGTTGGGAGTAGCGCCACTGAGTTGGGAGGCTCCGTTGTGGTGTTAATCGTAGTAGTACTACTACCAGCGCCAACCGGCCAGCCACTCCACTACTATGTACTACTGGCACGGCTATAAAGCAAACGGCTAGCACGGGAAACACCAGCGGGACGACTGGACTGGAGCAGACGACAATTGTCTGGGTGGTTTAACTGTCGTCTGCTGGGCATGTGAGGAGTATGACGAGGTGTAATACTGCTACTCGTATACACCACCCCCACTCCTACTCCTACTCCTCCTCCTGCTGTCTGGCCTCTCTGTCCTCACGGAGACTCCGGCCCTCCATGCAGCCAACCATGGGAGGCTGGGGGAACTAAAACACCCCCTATACAGGGAACACCGCACGGATGGTGGTGGTGGGTGGGTGAGGAGGGGGAGGTGAGGGAGGTGGGGGTTAACAGGGTAGGGGTGCATGCTACGACGATGGAGGGGTAGGATGGATGGATTGTGGGTGGGTGGGTGGGTGGGTGGGAGGGGTTGGGAGGGGGTAGGGAGGGGTGGGGGACTAGAGGATGGGTGCAAGAGGACACTGTTGATTGGGGTTTCATGGATTGGGGGGGGGGGGGGGGGCTGGCAGTGCTACATGGTGAGGTATTCGTCATAAAGGGGCACAATTGTTGATTGACGTGTGGTGTGCGTGTGTGTGTGTGTGTGTGGGGGGGGGGGGGGGTTGTAGGGGTAAAGGAGGCAGCAAAAGGGAGGGTCAGAGAGAAGGATGGGGGGGGGGGATGGGTGGCAGGGGTTGAGTATGGAGGGCAGGGGGTAAAAGGGGAGGGGTCACGGAAGGTCAGAAATCACAAGCCCGACCAATCACCACTGGGCGGGCGACAATAGGGGTAATAATGTCACCAGCCGAGAACCAGCAGGTCCCCGCCGTGTACAAACCTCCCAGAGTGACGGGAGCTGACAGGATGGGTACAAGCGATAGCAGTGCTAAGGACACTGTGGTCTGCTTGTGGTCTAGATGGTCTGGATGGTCTACCCTGATACCCCTCTGTAGCCAGGCTGTGGTTATGTGAGGCCACACTTCAGTGTGTATATAAAACGTCCACATTTTTTGTCGTCTGCTCTTTCATTATTTGTACACATCCTGATTGCTGGACGATTTCCGCTAATTTCGCTCATGTGCATGAATTCCTATATATCCTAGGCAACCGCATACATTTAGCGGGTAATATATATCACCACAAGTAAATGGAGATATGTGGAGCCATGTTATAGCAGTATTATGTATAAATGATATCACAGCATTATTTATTGTATATATGTGTATGTCAAATAGATATCACATGTAATGATGAGAAACACCTCTTTTTCGGTCGTTTAATCAAATTTACTTTGAAATAAATGTTAAATATCCATAACTGAATTCCATTATAAGTATCAGATATATTCATAATATATTACAATTCTACGTTAATGAATTGTGCAAGAGCACACTACAATTGAGCGCGTGTTCGTTGTCAGGTACGTTGCAATGGTATTAGTAGGAGTGGATTAAGGCTCTATTCCATTGCGCCGATTTCACTCCCGATGTGGTCAAGATGTACTCCAGTTTCAGTCCTTGCACCAAAACTTGCCTATGTCTGGTGTCTGTCTAGAGGCCATCGGCGCAATGGAAGAGGGTAGGTGGGCGTCGGACCAAGGCTGGAGTACATCTGGACCACATCGGGAGTGAAATCGGCTATATGGACAAAGGTTGGCAACCTGCTTTGCACACTGTATTCCTTTGCGATCTCTGGGACCATCGCTACCATCAGTCACAAATGCAGGAACCCAGCTACCCTGGAAGGCTTGCCTATGTGTTCACTCGCATTATAGGCCAGCTAATGCCAGCCATTTTTTGGTACATTATGGGTAACACCTTACACTGCACCACCCAAGTGCTGCAGTGTGGGCTGTTATCATAACAAATAAGTGCGGCGTCATTCTAGCTGCTGAGAGCAGTATTTCCGACCCTCTTTAGGATGTTTGGCTAGAATGTCATGTGACAGTAGGGAAATCGCGATAATGATGTCAAGATTAATGCGGTCTATTGGCGCGAGAGCTGACATGTCTGACAGTTCAAGGTTGTGTGCTAGTATTACGTAGGAAGGCGTTACCAGTCCCTTATTTCATTGGGACAAGGAACCAGTCTAGAACCCTGCATATATACCTTTCGCAGACTCATGGTAGCACTTTCTTTGCAGTGCTTCGGCTTACTAAAAAGTTACTTGTGGTATAGGATATCTTCTATGTGAGAGAGATCCTTGATTATCTCACCCCAGTATTTTTCTCCAGATGCTTAACGTCAGGAACTCATACTCCACAGCCATGAAGATATTGTACCCAATTCTCAATGGCTAATTCAGTTAGCTATTTCATTAATAAATAATTCTATACAGAGTGATATAAAATCAGAAACTCACTTGATGAAAATAACTTGGTCCTCACTCCACCTCGTTTAGCCGCTACGTAATAGACCACATCAAGCTCCTTACCACACAACAAGAACAAAAACAAGAAAAAAAACATGTGTACAAATAAAATACCCCCCCCCCCCCCACCCACATTTCTCTATACTCCAATTCTTCACAACACCAAAGTGATGTTAGTCTCTTCATCTCCGATTACGTGATTAGAAAGGCGATTTGGGGCAGCCTAGTGTATTTTTTCATCAATGGAAAAGGGATCCATAAATCACTAACTCTACTTCCTACTCTCGTGTGAATGCAGCCGCAACTTTATCTCTTCCCTGGTATTTTGGTCCCATATGCTTTACATTGGGAACTCGTTCTCCATGCCCCTACAAGTATTGCAGTCCATTCTCCATGGTCTATATCCTGTGTGTCATCCATTCTTTGAGTGTATACAGGGATGAGATAAATACAGAAAGCAACTCGTTTTGCTCAAAGAAGTCGTTCTCCAACTCGTGGTATTTACTCTGCTATCGCCTCGTTCACATCACTTTGCACCAAACTCGTGGAGCACAAAGACTTTGACTAAAACTTGGTTTCTACTTTATCATCTTAGCCTGGAATAAGCGTCCATAGGCTTAACATTAGGAAATCGTTCTCAACAGACTTGCGAGTACGGTAACTCATTCTCAACGGGTGATAAACAGATAAATATTTCCAGGCTAAAATAAAATCAGAAATTTGTTCGTGCTTGGCCTGAGCCCCCATTCGCAATCTCGTTTGGAGTGCTTTGGAATATTCACTCTGCATCAAACTCGTGGAGAATGACGACTTTGATCAAACCTTGTTGGTTTCTTCTTTAGTCTAGCACCATGAGCAACACTTTCGATGGCTAGTCGTTGATACCCAAACTGCTCTTGGGTTTAGCATGTAGACGTCGCCTATTGATTATAGGTCGGTCAGTTGGCATGATTTCTCGGTGATGTGCGTGTTGCCAGTTTTCCCGCGCTTTTTGGGCAATACTCTCTGGGCAGACAAATTCTCGTCTGCTTGCTCAATATCAAAGGAGGACAGAGAATGGCGTGCAGAGGTGACTTATATTATTCAAGGCTGCATGGTCGCTTGACTGCCAAGGTCACAGATCAGTTCAGGCGTCATCTGAAGTTTTCTGCAGTCACCCTCGTGTAAGATGGTCATCAGTTAGGATTTCTGTTAGCAGGATCGTAAAATAAATCTCCCTTCCTCCGAGATGGTCCTTATCTTAAGGGTACCGGTGATTTGTCGAGATGATGTATGTTGGATCGATCTTAGCCACGCGTGTGATACGCAGTGAAGCAGAAAGAGAAGGTCAAATACCTATGGTCTATTTTTTATCATCGATATTTGAAAGTCTATCCTGTAGTATAGAGGAAACCTATGAAAGTTAAGGGTCTGAGCTCATATCTCATCAATTTTTATTCGCGTAGTAATTCACAAAGTGAAGCTGGGTGAATTACGTAGCGGTTCAAACGATATGGGATCGAACTCTTACCCTAAACCTGTATGGGTAAACGAGGCTTATCTGTGTGTGCGTCTGTAACCACCGCAATTTTTTCCAACCACGGAATCCTCAGTCGAATCCATTGGAACGAAAAAATTAACAAAAATCGTACCCTTAACCTGGATAGGTTTCTTAATTTATCTCCCCTTCACATTGGGTGATGGGCTAACATTTGTGGCATAATCCCCTTTGGATATTTTTCCTAAGTATCCCATGGGCGTTGGATACGAGTTCCCAATGCTAAGTCCATGTAGAAAAAATACCAGGGGTGAGATAATAATTGGAAAAGTCCTGGGAGAATACCAAAAATACTCGGTAAGGATCTAGAAAATTACTGAACTAGGCCTTGTTGGTTAATTCTTTAAGATCCGTACCTTATGACTTTCATTTTCATTCACCCAGGACCAGTTACCCTGTACTACACGAGTCTAATATACAGCATAAAGTAATCATAGAAATGCAAGGTTTATTAATACCAATAACGAAAAAAAAGAATCTATGAGAAAATTACGTGTGGTATGAATAGACCCTTTCCTGATACCAATGTGACTGTTTTGATTAGTACCAAATACACACAGCAGATGACAGGAAGTAGAGTGCCCCCACAGACATATTACCAGGTAAATAGCTCACACACCCGCCACCAGTCGGCGCCAGCGAGGCAGACGCGCGGAAAATGTGACGAGTGTGAGGACGGCGACATGCAGACAGAGGCACAGACCGAGTCGTGTGTATTGTAAACTTAGAAACGTGCCCCCACCCAACACTGACATGAACCTAACCAGTGTACATATATACAGGGACAGTGTACGCCACTGGCACTGTACAAAGATGTAGACACCCTAGTCTACTGCTATGTACTGGAGAGGAGTGTGTGTGGGTGGGGGTGGGGGCGTTTTGTTTTGGAGGATGCCATAGGGGCCATCCATAGAGTACGTACGCACCGAAGTGGGGATGGAGGGAGGGGTTGAAAATTTAGGAAATGCTGCGAGCATATTCTATGGATGGCTCAATGTGCTGAATATAATAAGGGATTTGTCTTCCATTCTCTTGTATCGTGTTTGTAAGAGGGAAGGCATTTTGAAAGGCCAATATACTGAGTATTGCACAGACATATATGTATGTTATATACATGTATAATATACGTACACACATATATATATGTTCATATATATATATATATATATATATATATATATATATATATATATATATATATATATATATATATATTAACCTTCTATAGAGGCACCTCCGATTCTCTACTTGGCATTTGAAGCGGCGTTTGGACCTTTGATAGGCAAATGAAAATAATAAAGATAAAAATAAAACATAAAGGTCAGACGGAGAGAGAATGGAGACTTGTACAAGAAAAGTTTGCTCTCGCATGATCTCCACTGAACACGGAGGATATACACAGAATCCACGCTCCCATTCAGCAGACGACTTTTTTTATTCACTGCGCGCCATTTCCCTGTTTGAATCACTCTCCTCCCACATTTCCCCCGCTATTTGAACGTGCGTGCACCCTGCGGGATCGGGTAGGAGATTGAGGGAGTATGGAGAAGGAGGAAGTTGTTGTCACCGGGAGTGGCGGGGTGACCGTTAGATGTCGCTTTATCTCGTCACCCTGACGATTAGACCGCCTCCTCATATCCCAACATGAGTCAACTGCCTCATGCCTTGTCACAACCCTCCATGATGCATGAGGGTAAAGACGAAAACACTGACACACCTTGACACAATACGACTGACCTGTCTAGCAATGGGCGATTTTTTTTTCAAATCCCTATTCTCCCTTAGCTGTAGCTAGACCTTCATGACAGAAACCCCTCTTAAGTGTTGCCTAGCATGAGGTACAATTCACTTATACTCAAAACAGGATTATTGTATTTCCTGTATTAGATGTTACTTTGCTTAAAGGTACCCTCAGTTAAACGGGTGTTCCACAACCAATAAAGGGCATCATAAAGTGGCTGCATGTGGTCACACAGCAGCTGGATATCAGTTGGTAATAGGGCACAGAGTGATTGCTAGTTCTGCCATCATCTGCCAAGTAATATAGCACTATTGTAGTCGGCGGACATAAACTTTTTTCTTCTGTCACAATCAAACGATAATCGTGAGACAGGCTAAGACTCTTCTATGACAAACAAACAAAATAATTTAAAAAAATGATAACTGGACATGTTTTGTTTAGCGTCAGTGGCAAGATGGCTGCTTCCCTAACACGATAGCTATGTGCCTTATAGCAATCAATATAATGGAGGAGGCTTTGGTTTATCATGTATAATGTGTCATTTCTGTAACACAATACACATTTTTAACACATTGAGCTCACACAATTATACATGCATGTTAATATCACAATGTTTTGTATCGAAACAGCATGGCTATAACAATTTACCTTTGTTTGGCCCTATTCTATTAAATTCAAATAGGAGACACGTTTTTTTAGCAATAAACCTTGCCCTCGGTACTCGGCAGGTTGGGTGTGGTGAACCAATGGGCCTTGTTAAAGGTTTGACACCTGGTACACAATCAAGCCACCGGGGGGTGGTATATACATGGCACCTGTCCACCCCTTCCCCTCCCTCTGCCCCTCTCCCCACCCCACCATTACCGTTACACTCTACCCTTACCGTGGTTTAGTATAATCTTTATTGTGTTTAGGACATGGCAATGCCTGCAGGCATCTTAAGGCCCTACATGGCAATGCCTGCAGGCATCTTCAGGCCCTACATTAGAATGCCTCCAGGCATTTTCAGGCCCTACATGGGAATGCCTCCCGGGATCTTTAGGCCCTACATGACAATGGCAGGCATCTTCAGACCCTTCATGGCAATGCCTCCAGGCATCTTCAGGCCCTGCATGGCAATGCCTGGAGGTATCTTCATACCCTTCACAGCAATGCCTCCAGACATCTTCAGGCTCTACATAGGAATACCTCCAGGCATCTTCAGGCCCTACATGACTACATGACTACATGACAGGCATCTTCATACCCTACCTCACAATGCCTGCTGGCATCTTTAGGCCCTACATGACAATGCCTCCAGGCATCTTCAGACCCTTCATGGCAATGCCTCCAGGCATCTTCAGGCCCTGCATGGCAATGCCTCCAGGCATCTTTAGGCCCTACATGGCAATGCCTGCATCCATCTTCAGCCCTACGTGGCAATGCCTCCAGGCATCTTCAGACCCTACACATGGCAATGCCCACAGGTATATTCAGGCCCTATATGGCAATGCCTCCAGGCATCTTCAACCCTACATGGCGATGTGTTTAGGCATCTTCGGGCTCTACATGGCAATGCCTCCAGGCATCTTCAGCCCTACATGGCGATGTGCCCAGGCATCTTCAGGCCCTACATGGCAATGCCTGGAGGTATCTTCATGCCCTTCATGGAAATACCCCTAGACATCGTCAGGCCCTACATAGGAATGCCTCCAGGCATCTTCAGGCCCTACATGACAGGCACCTTCATACCCTACCTCACAATGCCTCCAGGCATCTTCAGGCCCTACACAACAATGCCTGGAGGAATCTCAAGGCCCTGCATGGCAATGCCTGCAGTCATCTTCAGGCCCTAGACGACAATGCCCACAGGCATCTTCAGACCCTACATGACAATACAGGAAGGCATCTTCAGACCCTACGTGGCAATGCCTGGATGCATCTTGAGGACTGAAGGGTTAAACTGCACCCTATCACGTCCCATTCACATTCACAGACAATGCGCAGTAGAGCTCACTTCACACACAGCTGTCAGAATTCTTATAGATACATGCTAACGTTTGTTTTGTCTGGGGCGAGTCGGTGGCAATGGTGTCTGGGTATTATATATGTATATTTTGTACATATGAATATTATATATGTTATTTGTTTATTTTAATGCGTGTGTTCCCAATGGAAATTGTGTAGGTGTGGGCGTGGATGTGTGTCTGGGTAAGGATGAATGATCTAATGTATTGTCTTTGTGTTCCCAAACAAATAAACTCAGAATTTTCATATACATATATTTATACGCATATATAATGTGGGTGTGTCTGTCTGGGACTGTCAGTGATTACATGTACCCTATATATCATGTATACTCCAGAGACTAACCGTTATGGCGGAGTGGAGTCGGTCTAACACATACATTATCATAGAAAATGAAGTCCGGCGGATCACTACTGCCCCCTTACGGCAAACTGCAGCAAATATCACCAGATGACTTTCACTCCGTGGTTACAAGTTACAAGGAGCATTGAGAGAGAGGGACAGACAGACAGACAGACAGACAGACAGACAGACAGACAGACAGAGACAGGGACAAAGACAGAGACAGAGACAAAGACAAAGACAAAGATAGAGAGTTGGGGAGATAGACAGAACGAGACAGTCAGAGGAAGACGGGGACAGACAAAGAGACAGACAGACGGAGACAGGGGCAGAGAGAGAGAGAGAAGTCAATCGAAGAGACAGACAAAGAATCAGAGAGATGGTGAGATATAGGGAATGGGACAGACAGAGACAGATAGACAGATGCAAAGATAAAGATAGAATGATGACGAGGTAGACAGTCAGAGACAGAGAGACAGACAGAAAAACAGAGACACAGAGGGTGACAGATAGAGAGACAGATGGAGAGACAGACGTGAGATGGTGAGATAGAGGGAACGAGAGAGACAGAGACAGATAGACAAAGGAAGACAAAGACAGACACATATAGACAGAGAAAACAGGGAGACAGAGAAAGACAGAGAGTAATAAACAGACCGACATACAGATCGCGAGACACAGATAAACACAGATACATAGAGACAGAAGAAGATAGAGAGATAGAGAAATAGTGAAACAGAGACAGACACAAAGCCACAGAAAGACAAAGACAGTGGAAGCCAGAGGGAAATACAGACAAAGAGAGAAGACAGAAACAGAGACAAGACAAAGGGAAACAGAGACAGAGAGAGACTAAAGAAGACAGATAGAGAGACAGAGGAAGATGGAGAGAGAGAAATGGAAAGACAGAGACCGACAGAGACAGAGAAGACCATGAGAGATGGTGTGGCGGAGAGTGGCAGACAGAGGAAGACAGATACAGCGAACTGTTTGAAGACCGATAGGGAGACAGAGACCAAAGCAGTCAGAGAAACAAAGAGAGAGCTAGAGACAGAGAGAGAGAGAGAGACAGAAGTACATAGAAAAACGGGAGGAGACAGAGAAAGAAAGAAAGACAGAAAGACGGACAGAAAGCAAGAAAGAAAGAAGAAAAGAAAGAAAGAGATACAGAGACATAGAGGGAGACAGAGAGTCAAAGATAGAGTGAAAGAGAGTGAGAGGGAAAAGAGAGAGAATGAGGGACAGAGAGGACGACTGAAAGAGACAGGGAGTGATAGGGAGACGGAGAGATAGACAGTGACAGTGTGGTGCATGGCTTAAACCCCTCTCAGATGGGATTATCAGATTAACTGCTTCACCAGCAGCTGGGAAACAAACACGGCTGATTTTAGGGGCGCGTGACGAACCTAGTCCCGGGTGTCGTCTCTAGCCTCCACTCCCCGCACCCTAGACTGGCCCCAGTCCCTGGGTCCCTCCATCTACCCCACCCTCCACTCCCCGCACCCTAGACTGGCCCCAGTCCCTGGGTCCCTCCATCTACCCCACCCTCCACTCCCCGCACCCTAGACTGGCCCCAGTCCCTGGGTCCCTCCATCTACCCCACCCTCCACTCCCCGCACCCTAGACTGGCCCCAGTCCCTGTATCCCTCCATCTACCCCACCCTCCTCTCCCCGCACCCTAGACTGGCCCCAGTCCCTGTGTCCCTCCATCTACCCCACCCTCCTCTCCCCGCACCCTAGACTGGCCCCAGTCCCTGTGTCCCTCCATCTACCCTACCCTCCACTCCCCGCACCCTAGACTGGCCCCAGTCCCTGGGTCCCTCCATCTACCCCACCCTCCACTCCCCGCACCCTAGACTGGCCCCAGTCCCTGTATCCCTCCATCTACCCCACCCTCCTCTCCCCGCACCCTAGACTGGCCCCAGTCCCTGTGTCCCTCCATCTACCCTACCCTCCACTCCCCGCACCCTAGACTGGCCCCAGTCCCTGTATCCCTCCATCTACCCCACCCTCCACTCCCCGCACCCTAGACTGGCCCCAGTCCCTGTATCCCTCCATCTACCCCACCCTCCACTCCCCGCAACC
Source organism: Alentia gelatinosa (assembly GCA_950022655.1). Lineage (NCBI taxonomy): Eukaryota > Metazoa > Annelida > Polychaeta > Phyllodocida > Polynoidae > Alentia > Alentia gelatinosa. Next base: position 41,145,183 of record OX465591.1, read on the forward strand.
TAGACTGGCCCCAGTCCCTGTATCCCTCCATCTACCCCACCCTCCACTCCCCGCACCCTAGACTGGCGCCAGTCCCTGTATCCCTCCATCTACCCCACCCTCCACTCCCCGCACCCTAGACTGGCCCCAGTCCCTGTATCCCTCCATCTACCCCACCCTCCACTCCCCGCACCCTAGACTGGCGCCAGTCCCTGTATCCCTCCATCTACCCCACCCTCCACTCCCCGCACCCTAGACTGGCCCCAGTCCCTGTATCCCTCCACCTACCCCACCCTGCTCTCCTCAATACTGGCCCCAGTCCCTGTATCCCTCCACCTACCCCACCCCCCTCTCCTCGATACTGGCCCCAGTCCCTGTATCCCTCCACCTACCCCACCTCTCCTCTCCTCAATACTGGCCCCAGTCCCTGTATCCCTTCACTTACCCCACCCGCCTTTCCTCGATACAGGATTTTGATTATTGAACCACTCAGGAGAAAGTTTAACCAAATCTGTTTAATAATCTAATGAATGTTCATAATCAGAGACTTGAGCAAGTCTACCCGCACCCCACCCGAGCGAGGCGCCTGGTGTCTACATTAACACGATGTTCACGATAACAAGAGGCTTTATCACGCCACTTAGTACCCTGTCAGTGTGGGGCTACGCTAGACCTGCTCAAGGCTTTGATTACCGACAGTTATCAACCCTCTAACCCTTTAACAGTGACTCCCTGTTGCCGGTGAACTTCCATATTGGCAAGGGAGGTTGCAATTGCTACAGTGTGCTGCTAGAAGACATGTTTGTTTACGCTTTTTTCTGAATATCATATTTTATTGTCATGTATGTACACGTTGCTATGGAAAACCACACTATATTATTTTCATATATACCTTAATCATGTCTTGTTTTAGACAAAATGTCCAAATTCGTATACAATTCGGTGATTATTTCTCGAATAGAAGTCACTATTGTACTGTGATGTGAGATGAGGCGTAGCTGCCATAATCTGACCAATTTAACACCAGTCGAACTTGCTATCTTGAATATCCAGAATACTTAATGCCAATACTGTGATCACGTTTTCCTGTATTAAAAACCTGCAGTAAACCAACTGGCTGGGAGTTGTGGCGTATTCTACACTTACCTATCTTAAATATTGTTATTAATTTCATCGGACATCTTTATCTTGATGTTATACCTGTATTCTGTACAGATTTTATTGCTAGTAATTAATCCATTATTTCCCATTTTGTCCCATAAAATACATAATTATATAAATCTTGGAAAATGATTCTTTTTGGCACCATCTGCCGCCAACGGGTTGATTAAGAAGTCAAAACAATTTGTGAGCTTCCCCAAACGCCTGAGAGGTCGAGGATTCAAACCATTTGAGGATTGGTGAGGTGGGTGAATGGTAGCCATAGGATGCAGGGACGAAAGCCAGTCTAACGTCGGACACCCTACACCACTCATTACACCCCATACCACACCCCTCACCACACCCCACACTACACCCCTCACTACACCCACACCGCAGGGATAAAGTCACACCACACTCCACCTGAAACCTGACACCCAATTAGCTATTGTTATCTTTTTCAACTGAAAAAAGTCTTCGAGATGGGATGTAATTTTGATCTCTCATTAACTCGCCCTATTACCGCGGGGTACGTCTTCAGATGCAGCTCTTTGCTTCGATTCAACATTTGCCCGACGTCAAGGAATTTAAAAGACTGGTAACGTCCACTCCGGGTTTTAATGAATGATTGACTAAATGACTAAGCTACGGCCATGATGTTCACCCCATTTCATTCATCAACTTTCCCCTCATAGCCCGTTTGTGGCTAAGATTTAATTTAACTTTGATGTTGATGTATATTTTGTGTTCTGTTTATTCTTGAATAACAACCGGATTGTATCTGAAAAACTCAAAATTTGAGATGATATTTCTTCTAAATAAAAATAAAATTAAATAAAAAAAATCCAAGATTTACTCCCGGCTGATATTCAAGGGGTGCTGTGAGGGGTGGGGAACGTTATGGTGATAAGCGGCTTTCGTTGTGTCTCACAGGAGTTGGCGGGAGATAATGTTCAGGAGGGGTGCAGTTCGTTAGGGGATTCACGGGTTAAAATCTGTACGCAAGATGATAATCCCAGGGGAGGGGGCTCAGATGGGCAAGAGGACAGGGATTTCTGAAGCGGGTATCGGGCATTAAAGGCATATCCTACAATTCACGGTGGCGCATTTTCATTGCATCTCTCACCTAGGTGAATTTTCCTTATAAAGGTTTCCGGTATCTATATAATACATTTACAGCGGTTATATCCACATTGTGACATTAAGCAAATACATCGAAAAAATGTTTTACACAAATGAAGGTATGAAATTAATGTAAGATGAAATGATACAAGGAGTCTTTCTCCTGGGATTCCTGTACCAGTTGTCTTACATTATTATAGGTTCATAATTACATTTACCCACTCAAATCGATTTTGTCATTGAATTCATAGGACTACACATTTACTATACTCTGTGAAGTGTCAATAAAATGACATGGGTTCTGCTAAAACAAACTTTGTTTAATTTCTATATCGTAATGTTATAATATTAATCTCAAAATCAAAAAATTCTGAAGTTAGGTATGTGTTCTAAAATACCTAGAGATCACCATACTAAATTTTCAGATAAATGACATGGGTTTTAATTCTCAAGGCAAATTGTCTGATATGCCTTTAAGATTTAGGTGGTTCAAGGTTGAAAGCATCATGGCGGATGGATGGGTATCGGTGGAACTCCTCGGGTTTCTGGAAGGCAGAACTTGCTGGGTGGGCAGTCAGAAAGGCTTGGTGAGAGGGTGCTTAACCCTTTCCCTGCAGCACCCAGTTCCCCTGCTTAGCATTACACGGCAGGCATTGCTTCCCCAAATGACCCTGCTACGGCAGGCACCTTTTTTGGTAAATAGCAATGTCATGTGATGTGTCATGTGATTTAGGTAATTTATCTTGGTGACTGATCATATTTTATTATACCAAATCAAAGGTCAATATGGCTTTTATACTTTGTCGAGATTTCTTTTAAATCAAACAATTATCTTTTTAATTGTTGAATTTTGTAAATAAGTATCAATGATTCCTCTAAGATGCCTTGAGGCATCTTCCTGCCATAGCCAGGGGAATCCCTAGAGGCATCTTCCGGCTGTTAAAGGGTTAATATGGGCGATAACAGAGCAAAAAAACTGCATTTTACTAGATGGAACACACTTTTCTTTCAGTGTTTATTGGCAACCAGAATTGAATATTATTTTTTGAATGTTTCATCAATCATTCGCCTTCATTAGTTAATTGAATGTTCAAGTCTTGTAAACCTCTCAAACTGTTGTACAGACATAAGGGTTTATCAAAATTCTGTAATGAAAAATTGTACTCTACAAATACTAGTGTTTTCGTCAATGCTAGGTTATACTTTCATATACATAATTGTCACACATTCATATGTATTAATATAACCTACTGCTAACACAAGTAGCCATACCATAGTGCATTTTTATAAGTAATATCTTTCAATAAGGCTGTATTCATAGATAAGTTTATCTTTCCCTGGTATTTTTCCCAAAAGACTAAAATTTCCGAACTGGTACGCAATGCCCATGGAGTATGGTAAAAAGATACACAATGGCCAATGACATCACAAACATTAGCCGATCAGTCAGTGGTAGTGCCATTTGAAGATATGCCATTTGTTTTGGTTAGCACATACTCTCACTCAGCTTCGCCTCGTGAGATTACTCCGTAAACGAAATTCATGGCTTCTCTTCAGTGGCTATGGATCACGAAGCAGTTCCATCTTAATATTTGTTCAGTTTATTTACATTTTAACACTTAAGGTTATATTCATCAATTTACTCATTCTTCTTTTTTTTAATTCCTAGGTTGTTGTTGATTTTTTTTAATTCGAGCTTAGCTCTCTTTATTTACAGAATTTCCCCATAGATAGTCCTAAACATGTGACTGTCCCTCGTAGTTTACATGCCAATTTCACATAGTTCATATGAATGAGATCATTGAATAAAGATTTCTATATGGTTCAATATTTAACCATAACCCTCCAATATCTGCCATGGATGATTTTCAAACAATGTCATGAATCAGAACACAATAACACTAGAACAGAGGGAGACTTCAACACTTCCCTCTTAAATTAACACTAATCAGTTTGTGACTCACTGCTTTCTCTGATCCACTAATTATACCAACACCAATTAAACTTTAAGTAGACATCCCTATAATGCATGCTGACAACACTTCAACTAGAGGAACCTCTAACGTATATTTACTAAGGTTTATTTCTGAAAAATATAGATTAAATCTGCGTTTACATACATGAATGTAGGAATATGCATCCACATATAATTGTTTTCTATCACCCTCAATTCAAAATATAATCAACAAATCAATCAATATTGATCAAATGAGTAGGAAATGTCTGAAGTGGGATTCACACGGTGGGATTCATGTACTTCACAGGGCTTAACAATTCATGAGATTTTCTTCCTTTATAGAAATAAATGTCGCCAACAATTGCTGGGGCGAAACAGGGTAATAGAACCCTACACTTTAGACGAAGAAATTGTGTACTAGTACAGAATCCCAGCTGGATCTGTCTTAGAAAAACACCCTGTGAATCCTGCTTTATATATGCCGTATAATGGAAATAAGAGGCAATATCATATTTATCCTTTGTCTAAGGAGAACTTCCATAGAACATACGAGAAATACATACTTTACGAATAAAGCTTCCTTATTATAGGATAAAATGAGTCAATGAAATTATTGTCATTCATATGCAAATAAGACAACGGATATGCAGATATTCCATCTTTCTTTATGAGATTTCCGCTGTTCCTTTAATTGGATGTGACGCTAATCATTGACCTACAAGTAGTTCAGCATTATTTACGTTACCAAGGAAACCTGGTAACGTTACCAGGGAAACCGGGACCATAGGATGAAACATGCTAGCAACACATGGCACCAAAGCCATAAAGAACCTTACATGATCTTCCTTTAATTAGGGTAATTGCACTTCAGAGGGTTTGATCACGGGGGTTAATGAGTGCAAAGACTTTGAATACTTGAACATTTAATCTTCACTGCAATTGATTGGAGATGGACATGAAGAAAGGGTTCTAATTATTGATTGGCAGGTCACTGGGGTCACGAGGTCAGGTAGCCACGCCCCTTTCGGTTCTACGTGAAGCCCCTGGCAAGGAATCCTTTAGGGGGCGCCAATTAAGGCAGGGTGTACAACTATCGACAGATAATCGAGGTTTATAGGTCATACTGTGTCGTGTGCCCACATGAATCATTTCTATTCTGTTTGATTACAAATCCTGCAATCATTTCTAATCAAAAGCGAAAAAAGGGGGAAAATATGGGAGAGTGAGATTTATTACCACCATTTTTTGCTGTTACATTTTTTGCTATATACACATGCCGTATATTGCATATATACGCACCGTTCCGTAGAAATACTGAAAACTGTTCTGTACGTGTTGAATAAAGTAGTTGTTAGGTTAAATTAAGTTAGTTACTTTCGACAATTTCGTATAAAGTAAATACATAAGGACCTACCATGCTTGTACAAACTAAAAAAAATCGATAATAATTTACGTTGTGTACGGAACTCGGCATAAATTTCTCGTTCCGTACAAACCGTATATCATAATCTCGTTTTGCAGCTTGTACAGCATGGTCAGGTCGTTCTATATATAAGTACGGTACTTTACTATATACTCATGCCGTATATACTGTAAATACGCACCGTTTCGGCATATGACGTAAAAATACTGTACGGACCGCCGGTCCGTACACTAAAATACGGACCACCTGGCCATACACATTTATTAAAAAAATTGAAATTGATTTTTTTTAAATTGATTTTTTTTTAAATTTCGGGTATATAGTAAATATATAACGTCCAACCATGCTTGTACAATTCACAGAACTCGATGATAATTTACAGTTTGTACGGAACTCGGCATAAATGCCTCGGTCCGTACAAACTGTAAATTATCATCTCGTTCTGTGAATTGTACAGCATGGTCAGGACGTTCTATATAAGTACAAATTTATCATCCACCTAATACAAAGTGTCCATAGAAAACACATATGGAGCGTGTATGGACGTACGCTACCCAGCGTATACGGATATGTTTTTGTGCCGGTGGCGCATACGGAAAAATAGTGCTCACGGAAAAAAATAATGCATCAATATATAAATCTGAAATACATAGCATTGAAAACATTATAATTTTGTTCAAGTCTGTTTCAAAAAGATTGATTATTCATTATGCTAAAACAGGAATCATCGGGGAAACAGGAAACAGTTTTTTCATAAAGGAAATAAAGTGCATTCCCTCTTCATGGACATTATCAATGTTATCTTCAAGAATAGGATGATCAATATTTTTTATTCGCCTTTTTCTACTTTTTTACCTTTTTTTTCAATAAGAAGCCAGTCACATAGTTCAGCGTCATATATTCTTCCCCAATATAACCTCTATTTCTATAGTTCCCCTATACAGGGATAATTCAGCATTGATATGGGAATATCCTCTGCGAGAATGATATCGATTCAAGATTGCTCCATCGCTCAGCAACATACTCTGCTTTCCGATACAGATTCTGCTCGAAGATACAAAGTTGGTAAAAAAAAATACCCTCCACAAACCCAACTCATTATATTAATGGCAGAAATTCATGGGGCCGTTTAATAATAAAGAATTCTACATGTAGACCCTTTTCTGTACGCCATAGAGACTCAGGGACGATGTGGGTCAACTTTATTCAACACTTATCTATAGACGACCTTGTGGGCGACTAATACTGTCTTAGCCAACAGACTTAGATATTATTAAACGATAACCCTTGTATGAGTTACAGAAAAGGGTCTTCATGTACGATCCTAGATTATTAAACAGGCCCCTGGCAGATTGGAATCTGGCTAAAAAAAATTTAAAAAAGGCCCGGCGGGGGATCGAACCCCGGATCTTCGGTTTACGAGACCGACGCCTTACCACTTGGCCACCGAGCCAGGTGTTCGGGGCATGGTATAAAGCGCACCTAATGCCTAACGAGAAGCACAGTATCGATCCCAAATGGGAGTCTATGATATTGACGCATATATATGCGCCAGAAGCTGAAAACTAAACGGGGCACAACATGATGACGGGCTGTCATAGAAATGGGTCTCCAGGGAAAGGCAGACGCCAGTTCTGCGTTCAGGTAGCGTCTCTCCATCGATGCGCCCTCTATGGGGCAATAAGGGAAGTATTCCTTCTGGGCGGGTGCCATATTGGGTATCACATACGCCCCATCTATTATGCACTGAATACAAAGCGTCCATAGTAAAACTATGGGGACTCTGTATGGACAAACCCGGCGCATACAGATATGTTGTATTATCCACTGAATACAAAGTGTCCATTGTAAACCTATAACAACTCCCTATTATCGCCCCGGGTAGTCCGGTCCCGACTGGCTGGCCATGCTACGACCGCATGAACCAGTTTTCCGATTTATAGTAGAGACTGAATATAATTTCGGATTAACATGTAGAAATAGCTGAAATTCCCATACCTACATTGGCAAAGGATTTCCAATTTGAAGATTTATGAATATTCTGATAACATTTGTTAAACCCTAACCCTATGAGAAGTGCCAATAGACCCTATTGAGGTATCCCGTAATCCAGTTTGTTTTGCAAGTTCCGGTTTTCGCTGATTACCGACGTTATATGGTGATAGACCCGTGACCCGTAACCCAGAATACATGTGTTGCCGTTCAGCGCCGCCTAACGGCCTACTGTCTAGTAACGCGGCCTCTCGGACAAACACGGCCGAGTCCGGCCATATGTGTATAAGGAACACAACAATCACACCTAAAGTGTGAACGGTGGGTGTGATTGCAGGAGTGTTGTTTTTTGACAGATTAAATTTCTAGAACAAACTAGGGTATTGTATTCGTGAGTCTGGGTTGTCTAAATGTCATAGCTGTTCATTATCTTGGTTTTAACTTGGAAAAGATAAGCATATTATAGCTAAGTAAAAAAATTTCCTACTGTAGCACCGACAGGCGCAAACGGAACGAAAAAATTATACCTATATTATAGCTAAGTCTACCAATGTATTAGTGTGTATCCAGTCTTGGGGACCCTGTCTTATCTAAGGTATATCTATGGTATCATTGAGGTGATATGCATGTATGACACATCAAATTGGAGCTGAAATATCATAGAATGTGATGCAATCGCTTTTATTTCTATGAAAATAATGTGCATGGGTATTATAAATATATTACGCTTATACACTCAGTGATCCAATGCTAAAGTATGCGTTGCCAGGGCTATGTTTGGCTGCAGGCATTGTGTAACCAAGCAGATAACGTGCGACACCAGCCTGTGGAAAAAGGCCTATTAATGCAGTTTAACGGTTTTCAGAAATCCTCAAATTGAAATTCTGATGCCAGAAATGGAAATTTCAGCTATTTCTACATAAAAATCCGAAATTATATTCAGTTTCTTCAGTTATAAACCAGAAAACTGTGGTTCATGTTGTCGTAGTGTGCCAAGTCTATCGGGAGCGGAACTTTGCTTTACCCGGGCGATAATCGGGAGTTTAGTAACCTCTGGAGGCTCTATAAACTGCTTTTAAAAGATATGTACAACTCTATCATATTTGATATTATTCCTACCATAGATCACCCTTATTATTTTGGATAACCATGGAGGTGTGATATAATGACGTCACTGTGGATATTGTGAAAAATGCCAACATACTACAGGGGTGAAAATGGTACTGCAGTGGCGTATTCCAGGGTGTGTATTTGGTGCTATGCAGCGTAGTGAAAGGGTTAAACAAAGTTCCCTCCAAGGAAATCCCAACTACAGTGGCGCCACCTTCACGGCTCGCACTGGAACTGATCCATTTTCCTGGCGGATGACGGAGGAACTAGCAATTACTTCAAGGACAAAATCCCTCCTTGAAAGAATGCCAAGCCATACCAGAATTCATGTCTTGATATTACATGTATACGTTTTGAATACATCCTTTAAATTGCCTACGATAATGAGGGTTAAGACAAATCACATTTTAATGGCAATTGATGATATACACAAAGTATCCCACAGAACAATATATGAAGTTCCACATCAGATTCAAATTGTTTTCATTATCACTAGCTTGAGATTCAAGATGATTTAGGCCTACTTCAATATCACCCGCAAAGTTTTCATATAAACATATTTCCCTCCCGATGTGAGTGGATAAAGATGAAATATTACTTTTTGCCAACTTAAACTGATTGTAAGTGCCATTAAGATAACCCTCACGCCATGGTATGACAAGTGCATTTTTGGAGAGCTGTCTAGCATCGTGAAATAACCCATTGCTTTCTCTTGCCACTTAAGCTTGACTTACGACGGTCGTAGCTATTTACGACGTTTACGACATGCACGTATGACGGCTTTTGGTAGACCACGTTTTCAAGATGGCCGTGTGGTTAATATCACTATCACTCAGCTCGAGTACAAGTCAATCAATGTTTTCTGTATCACTAATTGAATGTGATATGAGCACTTAAATTAGAAGGTTTTTCCTCTGACATATAACCCTATTAAGCATTATTTTTCTGTCTTTAGAATGGATCATCGAAAAGAGCACCTTATTTATCTTTTTTTGCAGCATCATTCATAAATTTATCTTCTATTTGTTGTAGCTCTTAATGCTTTAACTAATCTGGATCTGAGATCAACAGTTGTTATACCTTACATAGCCTTGCTACTGTACCAATTTAACCTTTGCCACATCAAGAATGAGTCTTAATATATGTTATCTTAGTGGATCCATGCAAAATGCTTGGCTATAATACATTGTTCTCCTCTTGATACTTTTCCTCTTACAAATTTAAGTTGATATCCTTAAGCCAGCATTAATTAACAACTAGAGAATTTCAAAGGCAATAGACTTCATTCCCCCTTATTCTACTAATAAACATGAGACAAATCATAATGATTTGATATGTTTAAGTCAATGCAACTTCCTCAGATATACGTATATCAAATATACACATATATATGTGTGTATATTTGAACTTATATAAACCCTGTTTGAAATTGAGCAGTGTTCTATGAACCTTGATAAAGGGAGACTAATTCCGAAACGTTGGTCCAATAAAAAATGCCTACTAAAACATTTGGCTGCCTTGTAGTTTTACTGTCATACCTACATATAACTAGGATATTTTTGTTTAAATTCGATCCAATTATTTTTATTTTCTTTATGCAGTAATTTGATTCCATGTAGGCCTTCATGTGTCCATCCCCCGAAGCACATGTGATTACTGGGGTTTCCCTTTTTAATCTCTAATAATCAAGTGGTAATATGATCCACAGAAAACCTGACAAGCTGATTAGGTTAAAAGTGAGGTTGTTTTTTTTTTAAATTTGTATTTATCTTTTTTTTGGGGAGGGGGGGGGGGGGGTAATTATACATGGAGATCGAGGGGGGCTTCTTCAGGCAATGTGGCAATTTCTAATAATGACCCTTTTTTTAAATTTTGTTTTGATTTATTATACTTTGGAAAGTAATAACTTGGGGTCGCCCGAAAAGGAACTCTACCCAAATACCCAATACAAATTCATCTTGACATCTTGGCAGATTTATAATGGAAACATACTGCTACAAGATAAATCCATTTATCATTTAATTCCTCACTTAAGTCGCAGACAGTGAACGCCCATTACCCTCAATATCGCTCACTCGTCCGTCGGCAGTCAGGGAAGCACTTTGAATACCAAGACTTGGTGGTCCTTTCAGAAAAGTTCCCAGACTAAAAACAATTGACATGTCAAAAGCTTCAAGGACCCTCAGCGCCACAGGGGCCTGGTTCTTAATAAAACGAGGTACGTTTATGTCAGCTGACAGGGTGAGATGAATGGCAGAGGAGATTGTAAGTGTTATTTAATTCTCCGATCCGGCCGGACACTTCCGGTTCAAAATACCCGCAAATTTACCTGACAACGGATCGATCCGCCATCTTGCCTGGTGAATACAAAGCGCTGTCAGAGTCTAAAATGGCGAAAAACTGTATTAATCTACCTTCTCCTGTGCATTCTGTACATGTAATAGTTAAAATGGGATTATTTACACTATTCAGACATAATTTAAACGTGCCAACTCGAAGAAAATCGCTTGTTTCGACGTTTTGTTGACATCGCGTTTATAGTCGAAACTGGGGGAAAACATAATCATTTGGTCTGAAATTGCCAGGGAAGTGTATTGTGACCAAGAGAAATCTTCAGAAGTATTGAAAACATCCTCACATATTAAATAGTATCATAAATGGACGTCCGAACGTTCCATAGGCTTATCATTGCGTGGGGATTCTCCAAAATGGCCTCCGAGGGAGTTTGTAGCGCCACCTACTTCCTGGCCGGATCGGAGAATTGACCCTATTGAGGTATCCCGTAATCCAGTCTGTTTGCAAGTTCCGGTTTTCGCTGATTACCGACGTTGTATGGTGATAGACCCTTTACCCGTAACCCAGAATTAATGCAGTTTAACGGTTTTCAGAAATCTTCAAATTGAAATTCTGATGCTAGAATTGGAAATTTTAGCTATTTCTACATGGGATTCCGAAATTATATTCAGTTTCTCCAACTATAAATTAGAAACCTGTGGTTCATGTTTTCGTAGTGTGGCCAGTCAATCGGGAGCGGAACTTTGCTTTACCCTGGGCGATAATCGGGTGTTTAATAACCTCTGGAGGCTCTATACAGAGGAAACCTATAGGTAGCCAAAGTGAACCCGCTCCAACCACAGATAGCCGGTCACAAAATACTATTTCCTGATATAGGCGCACAGTACTTGGACTATGTAGGTTCGAGATTATTTGTCTCATTCTCCAATCTTATAGATCCATATTTTTCATAAACTTAACAACTGTCATCATAGCTTCGAGACAGAGTTATTCAGAGACGATAGTAGTAAACAACACTTCGAAAGTAACAAACGAGACCAAAAACATAAGTCTAGCCTCAAACCCCAATAGCTTTAGCACTAAGCCTCGTTCTTACTGGCCACCGGAAACGTTGTTTTGTAGGTGGGTATCTATTTTTTTTCTTATTTTTTTTATTTATCAACACAAACATCTCTCAGATTACCTGAGTTTTTCAGATGATGCAGATGGTATACAATCTCAGTTTCTGATGAACAACAAAATTGGAATCAAAAGCAGTTTTAACAGCCATTTGGCTATACAGTTGGTTATGACAAGTAATAATGAGTATGTAGATTTTTGGTTACATTAAGAATATACGCTCTCATGTACGTGTGCTCTCAAATTAAGTTCATTCGACACCTCATTGTAGATATGGGACAACGGCCCGTTTAAAGTTTTCATTGTCTCTTTGCTCTTGAACCAAGGTTGGAAGGGCGTCCCACAGTTTGGCACCACGATAAAAAGGGGAGTTAAGTACGAGATTACTTCTAGTGAAGGCAGTATGGAAGCGTATCTTGCAAGTAGCTCTAGTATTTCTGGATGGTTGATCTAACCAGGATTCATTGTGTCGATTCTTGTACATTTGGCATAATAACAACTTTTTTCGTCTTATCAAAAGAGGGTCTAACTGACATTCTTTATCAAGATCCTTTAACCTGGTGAAACGATTGAATTTGTTGAGCATGACCCTAAGACCTCTATAATATAGTCTCTCCAGAACAATTTGGTCCTTTCGCTGGAAACTGTCCCAAATGTACGAACAATATTCGAACTGTGGCACTACATTAGATAGAAATACAAGTATGGCGGCATGTGCGGTTAAACAATGCCGAAGCTTACCATATTTGAAAATTTGACCACTTATGTTTGGTTTCAGCGGGTTCACTTTGGCTCCCTATGAAAGTGTATGTTCAGAGCTTTATCTCACCCCTAGTATTTTGTCCATAGACTTAACATTGGGATCTCGTATCTAACGCCCATTAGATATTTAGGAGAAATATTCAATGGGGGATTATGTCACAAATGATAGCCCATTAGTCAATGTTATGTGTGGAATAAATTCAGAAACCCATTCAAGTTTAGTGTCAGAGCTCGATTCCATCTTGTTTGAATCATGTAGTAATTCATGCGGCTTCGACTTGTAAATTACTACATGATTCAAACTGGATGGGATACATACACAATATTACCATGATTTCGATCTGATTGGCCGTTATTCATTCAGCAACCAACCATGTCACGCATCCTTGCTTGCTGTTTTATTTTGTGTCTCAGACATTTGTTATTTCTTGGCTTATCTTTGTTTCTAATGAGGAAGTTCTCCATGTCCTGAACAATAACCGATTCCAGGACACACTTTGGGTCATGATGTGATTAGACCTGGCATAAATACGCAAAACTGAAATTAGTTTGTTGGTGGTTTTTTTCAAAATTAAGCAATCATTTTAATAAAGATAGTTACAATAACAATTTCAATCTGATTACAAGAGATAGGTATGTGCATCATTCAACATTTTCGTATCAATGTAGTATTCTTCAGAATCTTCACTAAAAGCCAATACCCACTGAACGATTTCGTTTCCAACGATTAACTCCCTGAATCGTCAGGGTTATTTAACTTGTCTCAGGCGAATATGTACATCGCGTCGACTATTCCCACAACGTTTATGGCAGCCATTAGCATGAGTTAATCGTAAGCAAATTCTGTCCACACTGGACGACGGACTGCGTAAATCCTGAGCGATTTAGGGCCACCGATAAAGGAACAAGTAATAAATCTCAGTATATGGGAGTTAAATTGGTGAGCTGGCCTCAGTCTGTGTGTGGCATGGGCATTTCTGCTCACCCAGCGACTAATTAAGGGCCATGATTGGTAGGAACCACTGGGGGTATTTCTTAAACTCCGTTGTCGGCGACAACGGGAAGGAACACGTTCCTTAATTTATCGGTCCCGATTTCGGAACATTCGACTGCAATTTGTCGGCGACAAAGGTACATCGCCATGGGGGGGATTTCCAAATCTTAGGCAAATTACTGTAGGGGGGTCTCACATTGGCCGACACATTTTCTAGGCCTCGCCTGAGCTTACGATTGTTCTTTTGTCGCCGAGAAAGGAACATTCATGTTCCGAAATCGTACAGTGTGTATTGGCTTTAATAGAAACTTGGAAACAGATACAGAGAGAGACAGAAAGTCAGAGAGACAGAGACAGACAGAGACAGACAGAGACAGACAGAGATATGTCGAGAGAGACAGACACAGGGAGAGACAGAGACAGACATAGAGAGAGAGAGTAATTCATATTGTGCTACCGATTTTCAGAAACTTTCCTTTTCTGGTTCTCATTAGCGCAGTACAATAATTCACAATGATGTGATTCTCAAAGGCGATGGAATCTTGTTGGAAATAATCATTTGCGTTGGCAAGCTAGTAATTCACTCTAATCATTTATAATTGCACAATTAAACTGTCAGACAATACGCTCTGTCTCAGCAGATAAATTGTATTGGAACAATCTTTTAACCGACATTAGTCTAGGTGCTGGTCTGTAATCAAATAAATCTATAACACCACGTGATTAAAACAATACCTCTCCTTTTACGCACAATCAAGCTGTCCGCTTTATTAATTTGTAGTTCGTTTCTAAATTATTATAAGAGAAACAGACGTTGTAGACTTATTGAGAAAGAAAATCGATCAGCGAAGTTTTAATCAGAGACGGATAGCAGTCTTTTGCTGAATGATATTTATGACAAAGACAGATGAAGCTTCTACGTTCTACTGCTTCATAGTTTTATAGTTTTGTTTCTATTGCCTGCTTATTCGCCACAGTGCATAAAATTTGCTGGGCCATAGAGACATGGGGAAAAGGTGTAAAGCACATCGTTTTTGCTGTACGAATCAAACCTTTCTCCCTCACGAGATCCTCCAAATAACTTTTTTACACTGGTTTGAAATGAATGACAATAAAAAATAAACGGATGTCAACATTTCAAAATATGAAAGATGACAAGTATGGCACGTTCAAGCGATAGCATTTCAGTCATAAGAGTTTTTTCTAAACATTCCACACATAAATATGTCGCCTTTGACACAAGAATATATATTGTCTGCTGTGTTGTGTGAAACCATAAGCAAGTGGACTGGACAAGAAAGAAATGGTAACAACCTATTTGAATTCAGGAATGAAAACCCCAAAGTAATCTATTGTTCTAGCCAGCGAACCAGGTCAGTGAGATTCCAAAATACACCAGAAAGATGATAGTAGTTACCTGCCTGATATGTGTGTACATAGGAGAGGCATCCAGGTTAAAACTTCATAGTAAGGTAAAGCCCAATGACCACCTACCGATTTCGGAACATTCATGTACCTTTGTCGGCGACAAACGGACGGTAATTTGTCTCACCGAAGGCATCCTAACGGAGTCGGCCGTAGTCGGTAGATGTAGGACAGCTAGGCAAGGGTCAGCCAAAGATTAGTAGACCGATTTGCTTAGGACTAATATCCACCACCCCATCTCCTCAATGTCCGCCGGTTGAGAGAAGGGTTACATAATTTGCCTGCGACAAGTTCACCGACTCCTATATGATTTGGGAACTAATCGCTCAACCCTGAATCGGTAGATGGGCATCAGGCTTAAAGCCCAATACCCATCTACTGATTCCGGAACATTCATGTACCTTTGTTGGCGACAAACGGATGGTAATTTGTCTCACCGAAGGCATCCTAACGGAGTCGACCGTAATCAGTAGATGTAGGACAGCTAGGCAAGGGTGAGCCACTGATTAGTAGACCGATTTGCTTAGGACTAATATCCACCACCCCATCTCCTCAATGTCTGTCGGTCGAGAGAAGGGTTACATAATTTGCCTGCGACAAGTTCACCACCTCCTATACAATTTGGGAACTAATCGCTCAACCCTGAATCAGTAGATGGGCATCAGGCTTAAAGCCCAATACCCATCTACCGATTCCGGAACATTCATGTACTTTTGTCGGCAACAAACGGACGGTAATTTGTCTCACCTAAGGGGTCCTAACGGAGTCAGCCGTAGTCGGTAGATGTAGGAGAGCTATGCAAGGGTGAGCCACCGATTAGTAGACCGATTTGCTTAGGACTAATATCCACCACCCCATCTCCTCAATGTCCTCCGGTCGAGGGAAGAGTTACGTAATTTTCCTGCGACAAGTCAACCGACTCCTATACGATTTGGTAACTAATCGCTCAACCCTGAATCGGTAGATGGGCATCAGGCTTAAGCATGGTGTAGGCGCCCTTCCAGGGATGTTGATCATTGATTTTTGATTTTTTAATTTATTTCTTATGTTGTACTGTAAAGGGGTACAGATATTGGTCTCTGCATTGCAGTTATTCTGACCAACGATTCCAATAACAACAAAGTTTTGACAAGCTTCGTCCAGTTATACTTACAAATACATGGTGATATGAGGATATAAGATTGATGGTTGAGAATCATTTACATTCACACTTATAAGCTCTGTGAAACTGGTTCGACTACAAGTAAACACAATTGAGACAATGGCGTGAGATTGTGACCTCCACTTATATTTCAGCAACATTTCAGAAATAAACACTTTGTTTAAAACCCTTTGATTTCCATCTGTCCCGGTATGTACCGTTCACTGTCCCTCATAATAATACAATATTGTCAGCTGTCCCTAAATGTCCCACAGTCTCTCCCTGTTAACCCATTGAGGACGGATAATGCATTCAGGCAAGCTCTCTCATGGACAGATAATGCCTTGAGGCAGACCATGCTAGGCACAGATAATGCCTTGAAGCAGACCATACTAGGGACATATAATACCTTGGGGCAGACCATGCTAGGGACGGATAATGCCTTCAGGAAGACCATGCTAGGGACGGATAATGCCTTGAGCATCGCCAATCCTGAGCATAGCCAATGAAATCAAAGCGTTTTGATTTTGTCAGTCGTTGACCAAATCGGTCGGTGGTGGTTTTATTACGTAATCTTCGTCAAAAGTAACTTACGTTTGCTCTAATATCGACATAATTGCCACTTATTAAGCCTTATTAAATGGTGGTCCTCGGATGAAGGAAACTGTTATGAAAATGAAACGCATAAAACCAGAAATTCAAATGATATTATATTAGAAATTTAAAGAGAAACCAATACAGAAAAAATAAACATTGTCCACTTTATTATGGAAATAGTATCTGGAAATAACAACTCATTTATCTATGTACAAATGAAAAGCAATAAAAATGAGTTCAAAAAGAAAATAAAGGAATTCTTACTTAGGCCTGGCGTCCACCTACTACGATAGAAATCTTAACCTACCGATATGGCACCGATAAAAAAAGCAAATATCGGAGATATATCGGGAGA
This sequence comes from Alentia gelatinosa, assembly GCA_950022655.1. Lineage (NCBI taxonomy): Eukaryota > Metazoa > Annelida > Polychaeta > Phyllodocida > Polynoidae > Alentia > Alentia gelatinosa. Next base: position 41,162,594 of record OX465591.1, read on the forward strand.
TATATCGTCATATGTCTAGACATGCCAATTCACCATGCATCAACAAGGGTAGACCCCCATTTTTCATCGGTGCCTAATCGCAGAGACGTGGTCAACTCCGGGCGATAAAGAGGAGTATTATGCAGTGTTAACTACAAGGAGAATACGGCCACACAGATCGAAATCATGGTAATGTTGTATTTATTACTCACCTTTTGATTAATTATTAGGGAAGTTTTTTGTAAATAATCAGAAATTCGACCCAAGCACCGTGCATTGTTTATATAAATTAGTTCCTATAATGCCCGTCAGGTGGCCCAAAAAGCCGTATTCTCCTAGGAGATTCTGTAGGTCTATATTCTGCTTAGTATAGAGACTCCATATTAGGTGGGTAATCATATAGAACGTCTTGACCATGCTGTACAAGTCACAGAACGAGATGCTAATTTACAGTTTGTACGGACCAAAGCATTTATGCCGAGTTCCATACAAACGGTAAATTATCATCGAGTTCTGTGACTTGTACAAGCATGGTTGGACGTTATATATTTACTATATACCCAAGATTAAAAAAAAAATCAATTTCATTTGGCTTAACAACCAATTTCTTAATAAACGTGTATGGCAAGGTGGTCCGTATTTTAGTGTACCGACCAGCGGTCCGTACAGTATTTTTACGTCATATGCCGAAACGGTGTGTATTTATAGTATATACGGCATAGGTATATATATATTTTTTTTATTGAGGTACTGTATAGAGGTACATAACTGGCCTCTGCGTAGCAGTTATTCTGGCCGAGCTTACATCATCAGCAAACGATTTTTAACGTTGAACATGCCTCATTGCAAGGTAGATATATACAAGAATGAAGATGAATTAATGATGTATAATGGAATGAATATGGGCAGTTACTAGTAGTGATTTAGGCAAACCACTCGTAATATTAGGAAACGTCCTTATTGTGGACGAAACGGTTCCTGTTCGAGGTCAGTCGTCGATTTCATACTGCCTGACGCCATGGGCGGAAGGCAGTATTAAAACGATGACTGACCGAGAACGAGAACCATTTCGTCTATAGTGAGGACGTTTGCTTATTATGATATACCTTTAATTGTTGAAAAAAAACGCCATTTTAATGACATTCAAAGTCGCAGTCACAGCGGGCACGAACATTATTATTACTGCACCCCTAGCAGCGGGCAGTATTTCATAGACATTCAGACATAGGTATATAGCAATAAAGGGTTAATACTGTGTATCCCCCTGTGTACCCCCCAGTGTACCCCCCTGTGTACCCCCCTGTGTAGCCTCCTGGCGCCACTCCCCAGCCTCACCCTCCCCCACCTGTTCCTGGAATGTCGTCTCTGTTGTCTCTATTGCCGACGTCTGGCTTGTTATGACAGTTCCTGTCATCGTGTTTTTCTGTCTGTGAAGTCTACATGCACATTTGTACGTACACCCAGCCTGGTTTTCAGCCACATCTCAGGAGTTATGACTTTGGATTTCACTGCGACGTAAAATCCTCTCATCTTGACAACGTAGATAATTTCCTCAAATATGAGAATTTTTTTACAGAGACTAACTACAGCTGAGATGAGTTGGTATTTTTTTAGGCGAACTTAGCTCTATTTGTTGATCATAAGTACGCTACATATTAATTTTGCTACTTAGCAGTATTTGACATGTGTTTCATTCACCGATGCATAATTGTATATCCATAGTGCTCACTCTATCGTTGAGCAATAACTGAAGAAGAATTTATTCTCTCTCAATTGCAATAAACTTAACCTAATCGCTCACCTAGATATTGCTCTAAAAAGTACACCTATGGCACAAATGAATCTCTCTTACTTCTACATATAACCCATTTACATAAAAGTTGTTAATAAGGCCTGGCGTCCGCCTACTACGATATAAATTTAGACCTTCCGATATGGCACCGATACGAAGAGCAAATATCGGAGACATATCGGGAAGGTGCAAAATCGATGCCTAATCACAGAAACGTGGTCAACTGCCCCGATATAAGATGCCTTTCCGATGCGATTTTGATTTGTTCTATCGGGAGGTGCACCGTAGTCCATAGCGGAACCATATCGTAGTAAGTGGACGCCGGGCCTTATCGGTTTTCTATACAGCTAACAACTAATTCATTAGCCCTTTATTAATCATCTGGGTGTACTCCTATTTTTTCTCGTTTTTTGTTCTTTGTTTGAGGTGAGTTTATTTATTTATTTGTATTATTAATTATTGCAACCTACTACAAGGAAGTAATCCCACTCATATCTGCAATGGGTGGTTTCGTTGTCAATAAAATAATGATAGCCTGAGATAAGCTTGCTTTACCTTTAACATATTAGAATACAAAAAAAAAGAACCTCCTACTTGATTTATTTGAGAAGATGGATAATGAATACGACAAACGATGGTTTTGTGGACAGGCGGCTCTGAAAACTGCTCATGGTTGACCTTGTTAGGCCCGGCGTCCACCTACTGCGATAGAATCGTAGACCTCCCGATATGGCACCGATACAAAATGTCAAAATCGGTGCCATATCGGGAAGGTGCAAAATCGTAGACATATGTCTAGAAAAGCCAATCCACCATGTGTTGTATGGGGTTTTTATCGGTGTCTAATCGCAGAAACGTGGTCAACTGCCCCGATATCAGGTAACCTTCCGACGCGATTTTGATTTTTTATCGGGAGGTGCATCATAGACCATATCGGTGCCATATCGTAGTAGGTGGACGCCGGGCCTTATTCACTCCCTCACACCTGTATATTAGTCCTTCACAGAGCAGCTTTTGCTGACCTCGACCGATTTTGCTCACCGATAGTTTCTCAAATAGACCTATCGCTGACCGACTTTTGTACAGGGTGCACATGATTGGTGGGGTTTTCGCCGCCAGGTGGAAACGCCACATTTATAATTCTATAATACGTTCATAGACCTATATACTTTAGCATGGGCATTGTAGAGAATAAACTCTCCATGATACAGGCAACTGAATGATAATAGTATGCCAATACACCATGCTACATCTTCAACCATATAAACCGTGCGATATGGTTGATACATGAACAACGTATGGCCATATTCAGGTGTTAAGCGAGCCTAGAACTGAACGCCAATAGTAGATTTTTTTTTAATAATGTTTATTCCACATTCTGTTTCACAAGAAACAATTCTTCCAAGAGGAAACATGGGAAAATAACCTAAGTTTTTACAACTATGAGGGGTATGAATGAAGATGGTGAACAACACTCACAAATTATAGATTATGTACATGTACATGTATACTCATATAGGTCCACCCTCTCCTATACCTTTCCTTTTAGCCCGTCTCTAAGCACCTTTTTTTAACGATTCCTGAGTTCAGCCATTTGCGTATCCGTGGTCAATTTATTCCATAATAATAGCCTCCTATAAAATGGCGATTTCCTATAGAACTAGTTTTTGAATCAGACCTCCTGAAACCGTACCCTATCATTGTCTCCTCTCGTTCCCCTTTTTCGGGTGACTGGTCAACTCGTCCCTTACTCAACTCGTCCCTTAGTCAACTCGTGCTTTTTTGGTCAACTCGTCCTTTTCCCTAGTCAACTCGTCCTTTTTGTTTTCCAATTGTCTTACACCTATATATAACTGAATTATATAATAGATAACAACTATATGATGTTAGATAGCAATTGTTTACCTGAATTTGATATTAGTATGAGTACATTCCATTTTCATTTCATAAACATATGAGTACATTCCAATTTCATTTCATAAATTTCGCGGCAACTTCTAGCTAGCGGTACGCGCTAATACTTAGTAGTATGCATGAATAAAAGCTTTATTTGTGTTCAGCGCATGTTTCCGAACATTTTTATGTATATACATCCAGGATTACTCCATGTTTAATGAAAAAGGACGAGTTGACAAGAAAAAGGACGAAAAACCCGAATTGACTAAGGTACGAGTTGACTAAGGCACGAGTTGACTAGCATTCCTTTTTCGATGGTCAAGTTGATCTCTAGACAATTTATACATCCTTACCAGAAGGTGGTCATCCCGTCTAGTCTCCATGCTAGACAATACTATGAACGCAGATGGAGGATTTTCTCTAAGTCACACCTGTAGCAAACACCATTCTTCACAGTGTCTGTCATGCAGAAAAAAAGCCACAGCGAAAGCGAAAGCTCTCAGTGACCGAAACCAAGGGGAATAGTCCAGACCACTCTGTTAGCTCGCAATGTTGATAGAGGTTTCGCTATTGTTTTTATTGTAATTCTAGTACTTAATGTCGTTGTTATTTAAATATAAAGGTCAATGATAAAGGTTCAACTGCTGCTACTTCTAGAAAGGTAGCTAAGAATATTTTTTTTCTTATTTTGAAAACATTTCACCCAAATGGAAGGCAGTTCGTGGGATGAAGTTAGTTTATCTGCGTTGCTTCTGTTTAAATAATCCCATTTTGTCAACAGTGTGTGAATAGAGGGAAACTATGTTCCGGTGAGCAAAAGTTCAAAGTTACGAGGTAAGGCTTGGAAAAATTACTGCCCAAGGCGTCAGCCGCGGGCAATCATTTTTCAATGGGGTCTTTGTATACGATGGATAATAAAAAGGAAGACTCAATCAATGATTATGTCACAAAGTTTCGCCCATTTATCGGGTGAGATAAATTCAGAAAAATATTCAAGTTTACGGCGAGAGCTCGATCCCATCTCGTTTGAATCGCTACGTAATTCACGCGGCTTTACCTTATGAATTACTACACGATTCAAACTCGATGGGATACAAACTTCGACTCTAATCTTTCATAGGTTTCTTCTATACAATATAGAAATCTTCTCAGAAAGTTCACATTTTCACTACCCAGAAGGGACTTCAATGAGAGCTTGGCACATAATCATTATTCAGGTCCCAACTAGACCTTGTATATTTGTAAATAAAAAACCGGGTTCTTCATGGATTGAAACGTACATTCCCTGCAGATGTTTATCATCCAGTGTTGTATATATACAGAAGTGCACTTATAGAGAGAAACTATGTTCCGGTGAGCAAAAGTTCAAAGTTACGAGGTAAGCCTTGGGCAGTAATTTTTTCCAAACCTTACCGAGTAACTTTGACTTTTGCTTACCGGTACTTGGTTTCCCTATTCCTATATACCTTCAAATATCGATAAAAATGCTTAATTCTTTACCTGAATCACTTCCGAAGCAAATGGGTGTATTGTATCACATGATCAGAGCGGGACGAAAACGTCAGAGCGGGACGAAAACATGAGAGCGGGACGAAAACGTCAACCTCGACACATAACTTATTTTTAATGCACCCCCCCAGCAGCGGTATGTCACTCTAGTTAGTTCAATAATGGGTATATAGGAATTGACATTATTGTGGTGAATCAGAATTGATACATCTTTAGTTTTAATAATAGGCATATGAGAGCAGACTATAGGCTAGAAATCAGACTTAGAACAAATGACCCTAGTTGAGAGTCAATTTGGATTTATGTAACGAGGTCCATACGCGTAGTGATCTTCACAATGCAGTAGCTGAGTAAAGATAGTAGGAGTACTGGGCAGGTTGCTTAAATTCAAATAGATTCTCACTGAGGGTGGTTTAGTATTAATCATACCCTGTGTCCATGAAATTGAGATCAAATGAATAGTGGCATAAAAAACATTTTATGCCACGGCGCCAGCCATATATTACGAACGAAGAAATTCCAAAATATTGGATATCCACTCCCATCTTGTATGCAATAGAACAAAGAAGGGGCAATCGCAAAAATTCCTAAATCTTTTATCCCCGCCCCCCCCCCCCCTCTCCCACTCAGCGCGTATGCATGTACTTTATGGATGGCCCCAACGCCGAAACAAAGAAAGTCACTCAGTTTTTGTTGGTTTTTTTTTCATTTATTTACCCTGGACTTCATAGGCTCAAGGCCTGTCTTCCTTCAGTCCAGCCATAAGAATTCAACTTTATTCACATTATTCCACATTATTCAGTGTTAAGCCTATGACGTTTCTTTTAATAAGGGTAGGGTAAGTAACCGCTGTCATTTTTCAGTTTACCTAATACCAATACTTCATCGCCATATCATGTAAAACTAATATTGACTAAGAGGCAGTTCTTCTGGCAGATTCTGGAAGGTTCCTGATGGTCCTTATCTAATGATACAAATAATCCAATTTTCAATTAGGTACCGATTTCATAATTCATCTCTTCATTTTTTTTGACAGTTTTTATTAGGGATTGTATTAAAACTTAACTACTGCTTTCAACTTTTTGGTGCTGGTTCCACCAACACCGTGCATTTGCCGTGTTATATCTTGTTTTATCCTACCCCTAATATAAAATCCCAAAGGCTTAACATTGAGATTCCGTATGCCACGCTGACTGGCATACGGACGTTTGTATGTTACTAGGGGCATACGGAATTTTGATGATTTTCATTCATGATTTTGATATTAAAATATTGTAGAGAGGGGTAGGATAAAATCAAAACCTGATTCGTTTTAATCTTGGCTCCCGTATGCCACGACTGGCGTTTGGCGTAGTGATATCACGAGGCGGTTTTACGATAATATCTTGGTATATCTTGCATCCTTGGCCGCGACACGCCCCGCACATTTATATGTCTATTTCTTTGCGATGTCATGTGTATATTTTGGTACTCCACCATCGCGACACCTCGCAATCTATTGGCGACATATCTCAGCATATTACGATCTATCGCGGCAAGAGCATGGCAAAGGTGCTTAACCAAACCGATGGTTTGTGGCAAATATGCACACGATTATTCGTAACCTAGCAAGATTTAGCAAGACGACGGAATCGTGGACAAATCTCGCTGTCTGTTGTGTTGGTAGAACCAGCACTCAATCACTCGTATGGTACATACACCTATGATTGCGAAGTCCTAGATTAAACCAATGAAGGCAGCCATATTTCTGTGTGTTTTTTTCCTTGCGTCTCCAGACGGTTACTGAAGAACTCGACCCGAAACCAACTCGACCTGTAGTTGTCAGGAGATCTAGACCTGTTTTGGAGAAATCTATCCAAAAGGTCGACCTGTTTGAGATACTTATGGATAAGACAGTTTCATATATAAGGAAAGGTCTGACTAGTTATTTTCTAGACGAATAAACCAGCGGATTTGAAAGATAGGTCGTTATGTTTAGGGTTAGGGTTAGGGATAGGGTTAGTGATAGGGTTAGGGTTAGGGATAGGGATAGGATTAGGGTTAGAGATAGGGATAGGGTTTGTTTTTTTTTGTTTATTAGAACCAATTCTGCAAATTGAGCAGACCTTCCACTGGAGTTTCCAAGCAGCACAACATAAAATTCAACATGTACATTAGTCACTTAGGATTGGGGTTTTCAGTTTGTTTTCCTTCGCTGGGAAGACCAAATTTGTTGCCAATATAATATACTACTAAACATAGTATTCAATCTACAAATGATCCAATTTTCAATTACGTACCGAATTCCTGATTCATCTCATAAACACTGCTTGTCACTTTATCAGCCAAATGGGACAGACACCTTTGATTATGGAGTCCAAGATAAACTAATGAAGGCAACTATCTTTCTGTCTGCCTTTCCCCTTTTGTCTGCAGACCATTGATGTTCCCCCTCCACCTCCCACACCCCCACACTCCATCCCCTCCACCTCCCACACCCCCACACTCCATACCACCATCCCCCCCCCCCTCAACCCCAACGAGAGCTTTCGGAAACAAGACCAACAATTACTAATGCGCCTGCACTATCGTGGACATCGTATTGCAATTCGTAGTGTTAATGATTACCTCCATCGTCAATGAATTGCTCATCTACAGGACGAGAGTGGGATATTGCCTCTTTGTAAACGGCGAAAGAAACAGCTTATCATACAAATGTTCAGAAACAGATACCAAACTGAATGGATTGATAGCAATACTCGTAATACTAGATCTGGACAGAAAATTAACTTTAAGATTTAAAAAACACGAAGCAGTGTAGTCATGAACTCGCCGTACTATAGGGGTAAGGCACTCTGGGATGTACAATCCAGCATATAGGGTCTAAGGACGAATTTAAGAAAGGTATTACAAATATATGATTGTGTCTGAATGATCTCTTTTTGTAATATACACTCATCCCATTTTCATTACCCACTTAACTATCTGGTATTGACTTACTCTTAGACAACCCTATCTGATCTCGATGTAACAAAAAACCTTGTTCGTATATGTCCTAGATTGATTCAATATGTATCTGAAAAACTCAGCTTTGAGAGATGCAATAAACTACTTTAACCCTTTAAGGACGGCTGCCTTGGGCCCAGCTACTCCCACAAGGACGGATTCTAGTGGCAGTTTGTCTAGCTAGAGGACAGGCACTTAATGGTTAAAACTGATAATTCAAGTTTATAATCATGCAATATCATACACAATCATTAATATTTCATTTCTTTTGGATAGAAATACTAAATATGATGTTATATCTACATTTTCAAAAAAATTCATGAATATTCGTCTATTATTTCTTTGTTAAAACATTTTTGTTGACATTGGAACAATGATGCCTAAAGGCATCACGCGTCTTTAGTGTGGTGATGCCTCAAGGCATCATGCATCTTTAGTGCAGTGATGCCTCCAGGCATCATGCGTCTTTAGTGCGGTGATGCCTCCAGGCATCATGTGTCTTTAGAGAGGTGATGCCTCCAGGCATCATGCGTCTTTAGTGTGGTGATGCCTCAAGGCATCATGCATCTTTAGTGCGGTGATGCCTCCAGGCATCATGCGTCTTTAGTGCGGTGATGCCTCCAGGCATCATGCGTCTTTAGTGCGGTGATGCCTCCAGGCATCATGCGTCTTTAGAGAGGTGATGCCTCCAGGCATCATGCGTCCTTCAAGGGTTTAAAAAAAACACAAAGAAAACACACCCACCCACACCGGACCAGTAGCCGCCAGTGTGTAGTCCAACAATCAATGATGATACTCGGCGGAACTCGCGGATGGTCGCGAGCGGCAGAGAGAAGCCGAGTCTATGCATAAATGGATGAAGGTGCAACAGGACGGATACAGGCGCCAAGTCCCTCTACAGGGGGAAGGAAAAACCTCGTCGTTTTCTGTGGCCATTTATATCCATGACCACTGTGTGCGATGGGGTTTCTATACAGACAAATCCATACGTACAAAAGCTGGAAACTACATTGAGTTTTAAGAGGATGATTCGTGATATAATCATATAGAAGTCTAGTAGAAGAAAACACTTGAAGGATATCTATTGCTGTTCACTGGCCTAGTGGTAATGGCAGTGTAAATACTCATAACCTGTGTAGAAAGGTTTCAATGGTACCCTGGCCTAGGGGTAGGGGAATTAAGCTATAATTTATCTGTTAACTGTAGGGAAGTGAATCATATACCACCTGCTCATAAATAAGTACGGAACATTGTAGTGACTTAGGTTCATCTCATCTCATCCCCATTCCATTTATCATTTCCTGCTTTCATCTAGATGTACCAATGAGACTACACGTGTTTGAATGTACAACAGGAAAAACTAGCAATGACGCTAGATGTTGGAAATTAATAATTAAAAAAAGACAACAGTTAAGATATCACCATATTAAAGGCAGTATGGAGCAGATGGAAGATAGGATTGTAAATCAGACCTAATCTAAACTTCAGTATGAATAAAAACCTTAAAAAAAGGTATTTTGAACTTGTTGATAGCTGTCTCATTGAATCTTTATACATATCCTTTTTTAATACCCTTACTTTTCTGTAATTCTATCTTTTAAGTTTTTCTTCACACCTTTTCTATTCACGCATTTTTTTCTCTCCGTTTCCCATTGCTCCTCTACCTGTCCTTTTTATATAAATACCATATTAGCCTCTTTGTTCAACCAACAGCAAAATTTCTTGTCTGAATGTAAGTAAATTGTTGTACCTTCATACTACGGTCAAATGAAGAAATTTTCTTTTTTTAAATGTAGTACAAATTAGACCTACTACTTGATGGAAACTCTCTGCTTGTTCTGGGGCCAACGAGTATGCCAAGATTAAATCTCACGAGCCTACATCCAACAACTAATTTTACAGGGACCACATAGTCGGAGGGCATTCAGTCGTCAGATGGAAACCCCTCATTAGTAAGGAGTGTGTCAAACGGCTTTCTCAAACTGTCCGTGAACAGCTAAAGCCTGATGCACATCTACCGATTCAGGGTTGAGCGATTAGTTTCCAAATCGTATAGGAGTCGGTGAACTTGTCGCAGGCAAATTATGTAACCCTTCTCTCGACCGGCAGACATTGAGAAGATGGGGTGGTGGATAATAGTCCTAAGCAAATCGGTCTACTAATCGTTGGCTGACCCTTGCCTAGCTGTCCTACATCTACCGACTGTGGCCGACTCTGTTAGGATGCCTTCAGTGAGCCAAATTACCGTCCGTTTGTCGCCGACAAAGGTACATGAATGTTCCGAAATCGGTAGATGGGCATTTGGCTTAAGTGGTGGAGGCGCCAACATTCAGTTATTGGTTATCAATTTTCACTTTAAGCCCAATTCCCATCTACTGATTAACGATTAGTTCGAAAATCGTATAGGAGTTGGCGAACTTGTCGCAGGCAAATTACTTAACCTAATCAAGCCCCATTTACCAACGTTCCGTTGTTGGCGACTAGATTTATCAACATGTTGATAAACTTTTCGCCACCGATTTTGGAACATAGAAACCACAACTTGTCGGCGACAAAAGAACATCCGAAGGAGGTGGTTCACTAATCGGTGGCTCAACCTTGCCTAGTTGTCCTACATCTACCGACTACAGCTGACTCCGTTAGGATGCCTTGGCTGAGACAAATTACCGTCCATTTGTCGCCAACAAAGGTACTTAAATGTTTCGAAATCGGTAGATGGGCATTGGGCTTTACCTTACAGATGGATTCTTGGTGCCATGACATTCACCAAAGACATAGAGCCGAGAGGGTGTGAAATTGAAAAGTAAACGACTTAAATCCTCATTTTATCAGAAAAGTCCGATATGACAAGGGTTGAAAGAGTGGAGAAAATACCACATCTAGTGCAAAGACTAACTAGCTTGGACAGCTTTAAGAAAATCCTTCCCCAAGAATCACTCACCAGCCCATCCTATCTACCCTCGTGGTAGAAATGTCGATATAGTTCATAGACTCTAGTACAGTCTGTTGTCGCCAGGGCCAGGGCGCATGGGCTCAAACTAAGACTGTTATGCGCTGCCATTTTGAGTCAGGAATTCCTGCCTCCATTGGTACTATGCTGCCCTGAGTGATTTACCGGTAACCAGAGTATTACTCTTCAAGCACAGGTCCTACAATTAGAAAAGCCAATCACGAAATTCCTTTCTCCCATCAGGCAGAGGGAACAGGCAAATTGGAGTCGTGCTCTGTTATACCCTTACGAGGTAAGCTTAAGGTGGTGCGGTCTGTAAACGGACTATATAGTTCATTGTCGCAGATTTTGTTATGTTAGGGACTCGAGTCAGTTGCCCAGAAGAACCTAAGGTAGGAGAAAGGGTAGTAAACTGAACTAAAAAAAAGGGGAAAATGAAATAATCAGGTTTGAATTCATCAGCGAGAAATGTATCAGTCAGTGGTGCCAAACATCAGTACATATATTGGTCAGGGTAATATCGTTTTATACAATTTACACATTTAAACATTTCCATGAGCCAACCTGGGGCTTCCAACCAATATATTCTTACCAAGAGTCGGTAAGTGGAAAATGGCCTTATATGAACAATGTAAACATGCCAGAGACGTACAATTAGCCACATGGTGCCCCTGTTTACTTTGGGCTATGGAACACGAAACAAGCGTAAAATATGCAAAAGCGTATGCCTGCTATGTCTGGTGGTTTTAGTGCTCTGTTGATAGAAGGTCTCTGGGACTGGCTGCTTTACTGTGTTTTGTATATACATTGTACACTATACAGTCTATTACAGATGTGTTGAGACAGAATGAACACTAGATGGCATGAACAGCGATGCAGGACAAGGAGGTCTGAAAATACGTGAATTACCATTCAGCAACACCTAGCGGGGCATTGTTTAGTAAAGCCCAATGCCCATCTACCGATTTCGGAACATTCATGTACTTTTGTCGGAGACAAACGGACAGTAATTTGTCTCAGCCAAGGCATCCTAACGGAGTCGGCCATAGTCGGTAGATGTAGGACAGCTAGGCAAGGGTTAGCCACCGATTAGTAGACAGATTTGCTTAGGACTATATCCACCAACCCATTTCCTCAATGTCCGCAGATCGATTGAAGAGCTACGTAATTTGCCTGCGACAAGTTCACTGACTCCTATACGATTTGCAAACTAATCGCTCAACCCTGAGTCGGTAGATGGGCATCAGGCTTTAGGCTATGGTCGGTCAAACACGACCCAGTGTGGTCTAAGTGATACACGGCAATCACACCTAGAGTGTGAAAAGTGAGTTGTTTTGTTTTGTGTTGTTGTTTTTTTTCATTCAAGAGTGTAATATATACAGGCAGCGTATATTCGCCCAACACTGAGCGTTCTTCCATATCCATGTCTTTGAGAAAATATAATACAACATAATGTATCGAAGGGACAAGGTGTCACTAGAAAAGTACTAATAGATATGAAAATAAGTGTCCTTCCTTCGTTACTTCTGTTGTGTTTTATGACTTGTTTTATGACTTTAGATTTCAAAAAATTCTTAGATGCTGTCAACAGATTTATCCAGATTCATGCTATCTAAAAAAAAGGCCAACCCACAGGGTTCATATCCTGCCCCACAACCAACCAAAATCCCTGAAAGACAGTGTATACATGTAACCACAGACAACGGCGACCTCACCCAATCAGGACGAGACAAAACCGGAAATGCGCAATTTTTTGCGCGAAATTCTGTGGTTCAAATCACTTACCTGATCATTAGTGCAGTCATACCCGGACCGCTCACACGCCTCGTCAAGCGATATTGTTTTATGACTTTAGTTCTTGTTTTAATCTGCTAAGATCGTTCATGAATAGTCTGGAAAGTTGTATCAGTTGAGTGTAATTGTTAGAATGTTTTCCTAAATATATGACTGCTGGGACAAACTAGGGCTCGTATTAATGAGTCTGGGCTGTCTAAACGTTACCGTTGATAGTTATCTCAGTTTTTCCCTAGAAAAGGATAGGTGTATGATGGCTAGGCTTACCAATGCTTTATTGTGTAGTCAAGTGTGGTATTCCTGTGTTATTTGGGCCATATCTGAAATATTACTGGGGCGATATGCATATTTGATATACTCAATTGAAGTTTCTTTTGTTTGTTTGTGTTTTAACGTCCCAATTTCAATTTATCTATGAGGGTCCATTATTTACACTGCTTCTATTGTATATTTGAGGCACATACAGATTTTCTGTGATGAGATCCGTCGATAGTGGCCTTGTTTAGACCAAATTAATCTAAGTATTGCCTGCAAATCATGTTTCCATTAACCGATTTGGCGTTGGTATACACAAACAATCTATCTTTGGCTCCCGACTGGAGATCGGTGCCAAATAGTCAGCCAATGGAGACGAGGTTCATGGACGATGGAGGTTATCAAAGGTGATTGCCGTAAATATTGTCTATGGAGATATATCCTTCGTCGGGACTGTCACTTCCAACGAGAGTATGAAAATAAACGACCCTTAATTTAACCGAGAAACATGATCACAATGGAAACGAGGTTCATGGACGATAGAGGTTATCAAAGGTGATTGCCGGAAATGTTGTATGTGGAGATATCCTTCGTCGTGACTGTCACTCCCTATGAGAGTATGAAATTAAACGACCCTTGATTTAACATGATCACAACGTGTAAAGTTAACTTGAAGAGGTTTCCTGTTTATATTTTACTTATTTGGAAGGATGTGAGTTTGTCTCTTTATGAGTGATATTCCCTTATAACCTTAATTTACCAATTTTATTCTTTTCTTTTCTAATTTCTATATGAGTGATTTGACAATGAAGGATATCAAACTTTAAGACACAATCGTACATGGTACAGATCATCAAGTACAGAGATACAAAACTTAACGAAACGGTACGGGGCAATACAAAAGGGCAGATGTTTCTCATCTTACATGATGGTATTCCCGCCTTGGTTTACGTGTCCATTCAATCTCTAAACGGAAAGGGTAGGACTCATAGATATGAATACATTTTTCACCGACCTATATCTACCATGCCCTGTCAATCATCATGCTATATAAGTGTGATTGTGATGTTGTGATTAAATAAAATACATACAAAAATAGAGCAAGCTCATACAATGAGAGTAAGGTAATCACGTAATCCATATTGAATACCAGTCAACGGATTAATAGCCAATGCAAGGATGAAATGCAATATTAGGGTATCTTCATATTAAAAACTCAGGTCTAGACTCTCTATTTGAAATGAAATAAGAAGAAATGTAGAAATATTTAATGGAAGACCTCATATTTGAACTATGTGGGATTGACACATGTAAATTACGAGGGATAGTCAAATGTAAACTACGAGGGATGGTCACATGTATAACATAATTTTTGGAAGAATATTGAAAATAAAGAGAGTTTACCTCAAATTTAAAGCAAAAATGCAAATGACCCTCATATAATAAAGAATAAACCGATGAGTTTGGTCAAAGTCATAGTTCACCACGAGTGTGATGCGGAGTGATGTGAACGAGGCGACAGGCGAGTGAATATCGCATTGCGTTCAAACGAGTTAGAGAACGATAACTTTCACCAAAACAAGTTTCTTTCTGTATTTACTTCACCCCTGTAAACACTAAAATAATGGGTGACACACAGAGTATAGACCATAGAGAATGGACTGCAATACTCGTAGGGGCATGGAGAAAAAGTTCCCAATGTTAAGCCTACGGGACAATAATACCAGGGGTGAGATGAATCCTATTCCTCATTAGGACACCCCTTGACAACCCCTACCCCATCACCCCCCTCTAGAGCACACGTTCCCCCTAGTTCTCTTTGTCTCTGGCTAATTGGAATGTGCAGCTAATCAGGTGGACGATACTGCAGCTTCGGAAACAAATACCATAGGGTGTTCTTTCAACCCGTGGCCATTCTGTACTTCCCATCCATGGGTACTGTGTACTTTGTTCTAACATCTACCCAACAATTATTACTACACGAAATATGTGATGATTCTCACGCCCGCTTTGTCTGGCTGAATCTTGATCATGCAGTCAGATGTCCAATAAGATTGATATCAAGGGACGGGTTTGTGACAGTCTGGAAGGGCAGTCGGTGTAGACAGACGAATGCGCAGCAACAATGGGGATTTATCATTGCCTAATAATCGGCGACCCTAAATCACACACCATTTCCACCTTACTACTATTTTTTCCGATTGTTGCATTAAATATAAGTGGGAAAATATTGATGCTGATGCATGGGTCCTGCCCTGAGGTACCACTCATAATTATTTTTTCTTTTCTTATCCAGGTGACAGTTTAACGACAGCGTTATACGCCCTACAATCATGGCGATCTTCCATAACGAAGTCACATAGGTAGTAAGACACTACAGGACAATACAATACAGCACAGTTGTTTAGCGGTTTAAGTCTATGTACAATTACTTGCTATTATTGATCTTTTGATCTCATAAACATTTGATCTTTTGATCTTTTTCACTTCAAGTCTTTCATATTTACAATCAAAGAAAGCATTTCTTCTACTTTTAGTTTAAAACTTCCCCCTGTTTGTAGTGTTTGTGCATTGCTGGGAAGCTTATCCCAATATGTTTTCCCCCTATTTAGCGGTGGCTGACGGAACTTTTCTATCCTTATTCTGGGAATTTCAAGTTGTATTAAATGCAATCTTTTAGTTCCTTGGTATTAATTCAAAGAGGAGAACGCACGGTTATTTCCCATTCTACAATCTTATTAAAAAGAAATTCTTTTGTAAAAAAAGGTTTTACTTGTTTCTATACTATAAACTACTTATGAAAAGATTTGATATGAAGAACTATTTAATTCTTTGCATATTTTAAGGATCCTAATCATTTACAACACACTTAATTACACAATTTCGCTATACGTTTTTCTGTTGATTGCTGAAGGTATCTGGTGTTACTAGAAGTACCTTGGACATATTCATAGTTTGATAATTTACTAGGGAAAAAGCAGTTGTCCTGTATGAGAGAGGCAAGGAATAGCAACTATTTTATCCCAATGACAATATTTCTCTTTCGTCGTTGGACAAGTACAAGCGAACCGGGGAAGGTGCTAAAAAGACCCCTGAAATAAAGGGAACCTGGTCAGAGGTTATCTATATGAGGCTTACTTAGCGGTGTCACAGATAGCTGTGTTTGTTCAAGGGAAATCGGAAACGGGTGCCATATAAATAAAAGAGTGGTTCAAGTCGTTATTACTTTCCTCGCCGATGACTTTCTTATAACGTAACGTCAGGTGTAATAAACATGGTGCACATGTTGAATTTTAAAAACAGTCTGCGGTTAAGATAAAGATATCTCTCCTCTGTATAAATCACATACAGAAGAATGTAGGACTGTGTCGCAGTAAGAGTTATAGGTTATTACACATAGTTATAAGTACATTCACATAAATTAGCCAATAGTATCTCGCTATTTATTATGCACCGAATACAAACTGTCCATAACTATATACCCATGCCGTATTTACTGTAAATACGCACCGTTTTGACATAAAACGTAAATATCCTGTACGGACCACTGGTCCGTACACTAAAATACGGACCACCTTGCCAAACACGTTTATTAACATATGTTGTTAAAAATTAAATTAATGATTTTTAAAAAAAAATTGGGTATATAGTAAATATATAACTTCCAACCATGCTTGTACAAGTCACAGAACTCGATGATATTTTAAGGTTTGTACGGAACTCGGAATAAATGCCTCGTTCCTTACAAACCGTAAATTACCATCTCGTTCTATGACTTGTACTGCATGGTCAGGTCGTTTTATATAATTACTATATACCCATGCCGTATTTACTGTAAATACGTACCGTTTTGACATAAAACGTAAAAATACTGTACGAACCACTGGTCCGTACACTAAAATACACTATTACAGAATTGCCCAGGAATTACTAAAGGATATATCTATGGGGACTACTTCTTGTTCTTTTGAGCACAAAGGGACTATTTTCCCGTATACAATGGCTTTCACGCCGTATACAATAGATTTGTATCCGTATATACAATGACTATGGTATCTGACAGTGTGTATTATCCGTCGTTTACAAACCACCCATTGAAAATGTATGGGGACTCAGTAAACCACTACCCATAGTATAAAACATGTCAGATACCATAACTATAGTATACGGATTCAAACCTGTGGTATACGGCCTCAAAACCATGGTATATGGGGAAAATAGTCCCTTTGTGAAATAGAGCATAGAAATAGTCCTTAATGTTATACCCTTTGCAATTACTGGGTTTAATTTATTTTAAAAAAGACGGATAATAAATTAAACAAACGATGGTTTTGTGGACAGGCGGCTCTGTAAACCACTCGCGGTGGACGTCGTAATTACTACGCGTCAACCCCTCGTGGTTTACGTCCGCCTGTCCACAAAATCATCAATTATTGTCCATCTAAACAAAAGTGGTTTACTGCGTCCCCATACCTTTTCAATGGGGACTTTCGTTACCGATTGACAATAAAAGTTATTTCTCCAGTCCCTAGAAATGTTAGTGTATATCATAACTGTGTTATCAAAGTATCTATCAGCCAGACTCATTTGTGGTCGGGGAATCCTGTATGTGGAGGGGTAGTCATAGCACTGAGGCTAGACTCGGTACAAATAGATGTATTGTCACATAGACACGCCACTACGTAGACCCACCGTCTGTCGTGCTGTCGGCCTGGTTCGCTATAATATGGAAATGAAGCTAAAAGCACTGACGGATGTGAGTAGTAATATAGAGAAACAGGCTTACTGTCTCCGTACGGATAAAATACGCGGTAAAATCGGCGATCATATGAACCGATGCCGGAGGCAGAGGTTCATCTGATCGCCGATTTTACCAAGTATTTTATCCGTACGGAGACAATCAGCCTGTTTCTCTATTATTATATACCTCAAAATATCCAATTTTTAACCTTGCTTCTGGGTGAGTTTTTGGATTTCGCCCCCGTACATGCCCCATACGCCACATACATACCCCGTACGTCACCTAGGTGTCGTACGGATATAAACATGACATGGGTAGGAGCGGGCCGTATGTGTAGGATATACTACCACAGGTATATAATAATAATATATCATTGCTTTTCCGCAGTGCCAGTGGCAGAGGGGTGTATTGTCAAAGGCAGGTGGCTATTCTGATCACCAGGCTAGAGTAGTGGGGGTGAATATTGTACTGGAAGCAAACCAGATCCCTGAAATGGGAGGCTTGGTAGGAGGGTTTTAGATATTTCTGTATATAAGTAAGTTCGAGTATAGGGCACAGAGTGATTGTTAGTTCCTCCATCATCTGCAAGAAAATTGTAAGATAGCACCATTTTATTCGGGGGACAAACACTATCTTCTGTTAACATAATTTATAGATAATTATCAGATGAAACTAAAACTATTTTATGGCAAACAAACAAAAACCATTTTTGCTAAAGTGCATTAATAACTGGAGCCTGTTGTTTTGTTTAGCGATGGAAGGATAACCACATCCATAACACAATAGCTATGTGCCCTATGAAGACAGAACTAAACGGGTAACTTAACATTGTTATATACATTTATCTCACCCGAGATATTTTTTCTCCATAGACTTAACATTGGAAACTCGTATCTAACACCCATTAGATATTTAGGAAATATATCCAATGGGGGATAATGTCACAAATGTTAGCCCATTAGTCAATATTAAGGGTGAGATAAATTCAGAAACCCATTCAAGTTTAGGGTCAGAGCTCGATCCCATCTCATTTGAATCACATAGCAATTCACACGGCTTCGCCTTGTGAATTACTACGTGATTCAAACTCGATGGGATACGGGCTCAGACCCTAAACTTTCATGGGTTTCCTCTATAGTATATAAGCATGTTATACCATTCTGTAATTTGTGTACTAAATTCTGAGTTTGTGTATCGGGCATCGCATTGCAGTTTGACATTTTCCTCACTTTACAAAAAACATCCACAGCATTGTGTGTGTAATCATAAAACAATGTCTAATACAGGTTGTTTCGGATACTAGTATTTGATTTTACCCACTCAGTCAGTAAACACTTAAAATAGGACGTAGAGCTTTGTATAATCCAACCTCACAGGACTTTTTATTGTATCTGGGAACAAATGGTATGTTCATCATTTATGAATGAGCTTGGAATTATAAAAAGAAACATCTGTAACCCACTTGGCACCCAACCAAGCGGCCATTTCCACAACTGCCTCTGAAGAAACAACATATATCAATCACCAGTGGGTCAATGAGGTATTTCGGTTTCTGCTGATTGGTCATGGTCAGCTGGGTACGCCTCGAAGACTGAGTTACTGGTCAACTGCCTCCTGCCAATGTCACAGAGTTGGCTGGTTAGGTCGTTGCAGCCATCTCAAAGTCTATGTAACCAGACTGGCATCCCCATATCCCTCCATCTATCCCACCCCTCCTTCCTGGACCAGTCACACTGTAACATACCTTATCTTGATTTTGTTTAATTAAGAATAATCAAAATCAAAGACTTGAGCAAGTCTACCCTCCAACCTCTCTAACCCTGAGTGTACCACTGGAGCCTACTGAAAACAGGGTGCTACCCTAGTAGACCCTCTAGTATAAATAAAAGATCTTAAAAAAGAATAATAAAAAGTTAGTCTTATTCAACAATAGCTTGTCTTATTGCGTGATTATTGATCATGACAAATAACTTCAAAATATTCGAACGGATATTTGAAAGGAAATCAGTAGAATACATCTTCAATGTGATAGTACAAGATTTGATGGCAGGTATTTCATCATACATTTTGTGTGGCATTGTCTGTGACATAAGACCATGAGGTTGAAAAATTATTTCCGGCTTTAAATAACTACTAAAGGTCACGAGAAATTAGCATATTCTGAAGGTCCCATGTTCGAAGAAATTAGCATATTCTATGAATTTGAATCTCGATACATGTATGCGCAGATAAAAACATTATTCATTCTTCTTTTAAACGTTAACAAATCAAAGCTCAAAAATAAGTCCCAATGACTGTATTTTCATAAATGTGAATTAGCTGAGACTTTATTTTCATTTTAAACTAACAGTGGACGGAGTGCAATACTCATAGGGACATGGAGAACAAGTTCCCAATCCTAAACCTATGGGGCAAATATACCAGGGGTGAGATAAAGAACTAGACATGCCCGTGGAGACGGAAGTGCTACGAGAGTGAGATTCTCATATGCAGAGAGACATTGGAACCTGTTATATTTTTTTCTCTATAGAAGAACCATAACACATGCTGGAAGATATACGACTAAAAGGTAGACTCTCTTATTTCATGTGTAAATCCAACATATCTATACTACATTTGTTCTTGTACTTGTTTAAGGGGACTCCTAAATTTTGATGTACTTCCATTTATACCTACAGTGGAAGATCTAACCTAGTGTTAGAAATGTTTGTACTGAATAAAAAAAACACCAAAAAAACCCAAACAAATTGAGGCGATGGAAAACCGCCCACGTAGGCGAATTGCTGTCAATAAAAAAAATCGAGATGCCACTGGATTTGAGCTACTCTATTAAGGCTGCAGTATTCCAATAGATGATATAAATATTGATCTCTCGCGGTAGTATTTACTCTAGACACACCTAATGTCACCCGACAGCGGAACACTGCTGTGCATCACGCGCGCGGGGACGTGGCCACTGTGAGATGTGTCAGCATCGCTAAACGGAAATAACCGCAGACACTGACATCACTCCTAAATATAGACCGGTGTCGCAATGTGGAGAGGCGTGATGTACCACCGCCAGCTCATCAAGACAGACTCACACAATAAACAAGAAATGTCACGTCGATGTGTTATTAACCCTTTAGAGGCGGGGGTCTCATGCAGACCGAGTAATTGTATAGAACATCCTGACCATGCTGTACAAGTCACAGAACGAGATGGTAATCTACGGTTTGTACGGAACGAGGCATAAATGCCTCGTTCCGTACAAACCGTAGATTATCATCGAGTTCTGTGACGTGTACAAGCATGGTTGGAAGTTATATATTTACTATATACCCCCAAAAAAATTAAAAAATCATTAATTTAATTTATATATATTTTTTATTTATTTTTTATTTTTTTTATTCAGAAATATAGCTGAGTAAGCACATTCATCCAATAAAGGACGCTCTTCCATGGACCAGTCCAACAGGTGAACAAAAGAACAAGGGACCACAACTGTCCTCAAATTATCACATTTAGCTATAATACTGTGCAGTGATTGTCATTTCTCCAAATACAGATAATGAATACATAGGTCTTTTGACTCTATGGCAAAGTATTATTAAAGGTCTTTGTGTGGTGTACCTTAAGTTTGTCAATTATATAAATACTTTACTGCAGTATTAAGTTCTATAAGTTTAAACATCATTTGTTTGGGCAAATTGACAGGAGTAGTCAACATAGACATGTAAACAAAGACAATACAACATAAACAATACAATACACACCCACATGTTATTGCAAATTCACCATTGCTAAATTCACTTATATTTTTAACAACCGATATGTTAATAAACGTGTATGGCAAGGTGGTCCGTATTTTAGTGTACGGACCAGTGGTCCGTACAGTATTTTTACGTTATATGTCAAAACGGTACATATTTACAGTAAATACGGCATGGGTATATAATAAACACAAGTACGTTGATATAGAGGAAACCTATGAAAGTTTATGGTCAGAGCTCGTATAAACCCAACATACTGATCAGATTCTACGGGAGAAAAATGTGTATACATTGAGGACATAAATAAAGATTTTTTAAAAACTGTTAAGTTTCTGAATAGGTTTCTGAATTAATCTCACCCTTCAAATTGACTAATTTGTGACATAATCCCCCATTGAGTATTTTTCCTAAATATCTCATGGGCGTTGGATACGAATTCTCAATGGCCAGCATGTGAAGAAGCAGATAAGACATCAACATTTAGATTTATACGTTCCTAACTAGATTTGTGAAGTAATTTAAATTATTCTGATATTGAAGTGGTATTTCATATTTATTGACCTATTATCTTTTGATAAAACAGTGAGATTGTAAGTATTCGTAGATATCGTAAATGATGCCTCAAGGCATTATCCGGTCTACACTGGGGAATGCCTCAAGGCATTTGTAGCCATGAATGGGTTAAATTTAGCACAGATTTTCCGTGCGTAGATACGTCGTCAATTGTAAAGAAAGATTCACGAAAATTTAGAAAATGAATCAGCAAACTCTCTCGTAAAGAAATGTATAAATACAGATTAATAAACATTCTGTTTAAGGTAACAATAGATGAAACATGTTTATCGACTAGAGCTTATTCATCGACTAGAGCTTGTATATCGACTAGACCTTGTTTATCGACTAGACCTTGTTTATCGACTAGACCTTGTTTATCGACTAGAGCTTGTATATCGACTAGAGCTTGTTTATCGACTAGAGCTTGTTTATCGACTAGAGCTTTATATCGACTAAACCTTGTTTATAGACTAGAGCTTGTTTATAGACTAGAGCTTGTATATCGACTAGAGCTTGTATATCGACTAGAGCTTGTTTATCGACTAGAGCTTGTTTATCGACTAGAGCTTGTATATCGACTAGAGCTTGTTTATCGACTAGACCTTGTTTATAGTTTAGAGCTTGTATATCGACTAGAGCTTGTTCATAGACTAGAGCTTGTATATCGACTAGACCTTGTATATCGACTAGAGCTTGGTCGTCAACGTGTGACTATTAACTTATGGATCCAAGACTCATTGTCACCAAAACATAAACGTTTCTATGGTTTAATTCTCTAAAGGTAAATGTTGGAATGATTCGAAATAGCTGTCAAAGCTGGTGAATGATGATTAATATTCGCGGAAATGTAATGCAAAAACAAAACAATGAATAAGCACATGTCCAATCCCTAGAATAAATAGTGTTAGCCTCGGATACGGTAAGGCATCTTTGGTCACATATTCTGTGCTTGCTCAGTGTCGACTATAGAATAAACTAGGAGCAAATATTATGTTCATCATTGATGAATGAGTGTGCAATTATTAATGAATAACAATTAAAAGTTTTGGATTACATTCAGCTTAAGGATAGTTCTCTATAACTCCCTTGCATCAAGTTAACTTGCCATTTCTGCAACTGACTGAGTCTAGGATCCAAACACATCAAGTACCAAGTGGGTCAATGAGGTATTTTGGTCTTGAGTCAGCTGGGCATGCCTCAATGACAGTGAGACACTGGCTTCCTGCTCTGTTCTCAATATCACAGTGAATATCACACAGATAGTGAAGGGATAGTTTGTATGCAGTAGCCTGAAAGTCTATATGGACACCTCTGACCTCTAGATGATGTATAGGGGACAGAGCCATTGTTAGTTCATGAAGCAGTCACTAGGTGGTCGGGGGACAAAACCTGTATTCTGGCTCTTTGTTCTTACGAAATTCAGCTGCCTTTCAATGTTTTACCAAGGTTCCTTTGACTCTCTACACCGATCCCAGAGCAGGAAGATATAATGCTAAAGCCCAGGACATGATGTTTTTCACATGGAACACTTTATATACATATATGAGCAAGGCAAGAAAAGTGACATTTCCCTAGTATCACTCACTTCTTTTGCACCTCCATTCGTGAAGAACACCTACTTTTTCACTTCCTTTAGTGAAGAATACCTACTCGGGGGCCGTCATGGCGGCGCCCATGGATCATAGGCTATATACCGTATATAGCGTGTGCATACACGCTCTAAAAAGTAAAGCTCAGAGTTCCAGTGTAGAGCCAGAGTTTCTCCATTGAACCTCCCACTCCTCCTCCTCTCCCCTCCTTTCCAAAGTTTCCATTAGACTTCCCTTTTAAATGTGTCTGGAGCTATCTATAATCCAGACAAATAAGATAATGATCAGTCAGACATTAGGTAAGATTAGTTGTTTTAATTTTTTTTCATCATAAAATAAAAAAGGGAGCAAAGCACTCATATTATGTTTTTAACGGAGAAAAGTTTATCTCAGATATTTGAATCATTGACTCCGATAAGGAATAAATGTTGATTAAGGTAAATTCACATGTAATTTGATGTCAAATGAATGAATAAAGTTTTTGCTAAAAAAAAAAAAAAAAAAAGATAAACTGCAGTAAGTTTCTCCACATGCTCCCTCTTGTATCCATATGTGGTAGAATTAGCCCAGGAGTCTGTTGAATAACTTAGGTGTACAAAAGTGCAGGGTACAAGGAGACCTCGTACGAGGGCTATTGCTGGTCTCCTTGGCCTACAGAAACGAGTCTTCGTGTACGAGCCTGAATTATTCAACAGGACCATAGTCATTGTTTGCTGAGCCATTTGTATCTCCCATGCTTCCATTGAAAGTGGATATTTTCACTTGCTCCTTATCATTGATGGGAATCCAGGAAGCCCTGCTCTGTGTGTAAACTGTGGCCAGAGCGGCTCAAGGTGAGGGGACCAGCAGTAAAGGATACACTTTTATCTTAACCTGGAATAAACGTCCATAGGCTTTATCTTAGGAGCTCGTTCTCAACAGGCTTGTGAGAATGGTAACTCATACTCCATGGCCAATAAACAGATGGATATTTCCAGGCTATGATAAAATCAGAAATACATTCGTGTTTGGTCATAGTCCCTGTTCGCCATCTCATTTGGTGCACTTCGGAATATTCACTCGGTTATCGCCTCGTTCATATTACTATATGCTCCAAACTCGTGGCGAACGGGCACACAGACCAAACGCTCATCAATTTCTTTCTTATTATCCTACCCTAATATAAAATACTATAGGCTTAACATTGAGTTTCCGTATGCCACGCTGATTGGCATACAGATTTTTATATGCCACTAGTGGCATACAGAATTGTTATCATGTAATATTCCAAAATTGAGGAGATTGGGTAGGATAAAATCAAAACCTGATTCATTTTAATCTTGGCCACTGCATGCCACTCCTGTACTTTTGGCTCCGAACTTCACTCGGCTTCGCCTCATGAAGTCACTATGCCAAACTCCAGTCATGGCATACGGTGGCCAAGATTAAAACTCATCCAGTTTTACGATAGTAATCATTGTGATACCCTCGGTGATAATATACGGTTGGTAAATTATCATCTCGTTTTGTATTTTGTAGAGCATGATCAGGGCGTTCTTTCTAAGCACCAGTATAATAGAAAATATACATGTGTGCCAACATAGTTAGTGTCTGGAGACTAGTGTAAATGGTCACCACATAGGACAAAGCTTGTGTCTGGAGAGTAGTGGAAATGGTCGACACATCGGATAAAACCTGTGTCTGGAGAACCATGTAGATGATCTACACATAGGACAAAGGCTCAGTCTTGAGAGTAGTGTAGATAGTTGACACATAGAACAAAACTTGTGTCAGGAGAATATTGTAAATGGTGGATACATGTATAGGACAAAACCTGTGTATGGAGAGTAGTACAAATGGTCGATACGTAGGACAAAACCTCTGTCAGGAGAGTAGTGTAAATGGTCGACACATCGTACAAAACCTGTCTCTGGAGAGTAGTGTAAATGGTCGATACATCGGACAAAGCCTGTGTATGGAGAGCGTCGAAGAAGCTATACTTTAGAGAACCGAAGCGTTCCAGTCACAGCTGCACCAATCAGACAGCAGCAAGGTGACTGGGCGACAAAAAAACACTGTGAGATGGGGAATTGCTCGGAGCCGGTCGTTTGTGAAAGCAGGAGCAGATGCGAGCAGTTCTCCTATTGATTGAAGGGTGAGGAGTTGCCGTCTAGCCGCCTGCGTCTCACTTCTTCACTTACTAACAGACGACATTTCACGTTCCCTAACGCCCCATGTCTAGCGGCAACTGCAGGTCATTCAACTCTCACTTAAGCCCAATGCCCATCTACCGATTTCGGAACATTCAGGTACCTTTCTCGGCGACAAATTGACGGTAGTTTGTCTCAGGCGAGGCATCCTTCTGCTACAGATATCACTCAGTTCTGCTTCGTGATATCATTCCGCTAAGACAACTCACGCCATATAAACAAGTCTGTTGCTATGGTTCACTGACCTTAACTCCGTACTTATTCCATAAACTTCTTTGCCCATCCCTATGGTTTAGTGACCCCTACATCTCCAGTCATCTTCACAGATCTCTATTGATATTATAGAAAGACATAGTTAGTGTATCTGAATTCCATCTGTACCTCGATATTTTGGTCAGAAATCAGAAATACTCACCGAATTCGAAGAATGAGGTGAGTATTTCTGACCAAAATATCCAGGAACAGATGGAATTCAGACACACTCACTATGTCTTTTTATTCTTATATACCTAGAAATCATTCTATAACTCACTAAATAGAAGAATGAGTAGTCACGTGGTACTGAGGGTAGTATTATATATATATATATATATATATATATATATATATATATATATATATATATATATATGTATTACGCCACAGTGTGGACGAATGAAATCATTACTACTAGGGCATATACATGAGACATTCGTACCTGGTATATAATATTATAATATTATGTTTCTCACATTTGCCTGTCTTTGCAGTTCATTTACCCTAGCCCCCACACATCTCTATACACATTCCTTCCTGTTTTACGGTTCACTGAATTCACACTACATACCCGTCCACCTGCCTGCTCTCCCTATTCCCACCCACACACACCTTTTTCGGATCGATGTAAACAACCTTCCCCTTACCTACCATCACAAATACACATCCGCCAGTCGGCTTGTTCGACAAGCTCCAACGATCGTCAAAACCAGTCAGCCGTGAAACTCGGGGTCTATAAACCTTTAGGTCGGTCACGCTTCATCGGTTTGTATAATATACACAGGCTGGCATCGATTAGCTGCCCTGTGTGACGCCAATACTCTCTGAGGCTGCTCGGGGCTATTTTTCACTCGATGATTTTTTTGTGTCGTGTATTTTTTGTGTGTGTTCTGATTTTTTTATTTGGTCTGTCATGTTATACATATGAAACGGTGAAGCTTTTGTAATAACAATTACAATAATGGTCTAAAAAGGGGCAGTTGCCTCAATTGCAGCGCAATTGTTTTTCATGGCAGTGCCAAATTGTCATCTTATTTTACAGTAAAATATAGTTATAGTCTTCGAAAGCATATACTGAAAGAAAAAAATAATTTTCAACATGCAGCTGATTACCATATAGCCATGCCGTATATACTGTAAATACGTACCGTTTTGACATATAACGTAAAAATACTGTACGGACCAGTGGTCCGTACACTAAAATACGGATCAACTTGCCAAACACGTTTATTAACATATCGGTTGTTAAAAATTGAATTAATTAATAATTTTCTTTTAAATTTTGGGTATATAGTAAATATATAACGTCCAACCATGCTTGTACAAGTCACAGAACTCGATGATAATTTACGGTTTGTACGGAACGAGGCATAAATGCCTAAATTACTACCTCCTTCTGTGACTTGTACAGCATGTTCAGGACGTTCTATATAATTATGGACCATGTACGATTTGAAGAGTGATGTTACAATAGTCATGAGTTATTCATATAGGTAAGATAGCAGCAGACTCAATCATAAGTCAGTAAAAATAATACCATTTTAGATATCTTGTATATCAGCAAACGGTGTGGCATCTAATTCATCAAGCGTTTTCCTCTTTGATATCGATTTAACCAATGCTTTTATTGATGCTGCAATAACAAATGGCGGTTTCATTCATGTTCTCATTTGTTTCTCTTTGACAAACACAACGTATTGATAATTCTAACCAGCCCTCTTTCCGTCCCGCTCCACTTCCATTACCCTGCTTGTATAGATTATAGAGTACATTTATCGGTGTGTGGATACCCATTAGCAGTAGCGTATATTTAGCCACCAATCTGAGTCGGTCTATATCAGTCACAAAAAGTAGGTCCCTTTAATGTTGCAGTTTTACCAGTGCTTTCAGCAAAGGTATAATATATGAAAACTGGATTACTGTGTACGTAAATGATAGATTCATGGCCTCTTTGGTTATCAGATATTCCAGTGTCAGAGGTATGTAATAAAAAAAGATGTAGCACTGCTTTCATCCTAGTTGAGTGTCGGCCTGGTAGAAATATATAGTTTAAAAATGCATGGTGATATATATTGATATATATTCTTCATAGCAGCGTTATTTGGCACAAAATAGCGTTTCATACATTTACTAGGTAATGCATTGAACCATGTACTGGAGTAAACAGTTGTAATACTTCCTTTTATCCTTTTTTTCTATTTTTTGTCACTAAGTAAACAGCACTGCAATTAAACATTAGCATTATAACTTTTTTCTTTCAATTATAAGCCTTACACATGTAGTATTTAGTGTCATCTATTTGAAACCATTACTACAAAGGACAGTAAATTAATGTTCTTTTGGAATAAGACATATAATACAAATCAAGCTTGCAGGAAGATTGTGAAATCATAATGTAATATGTGTCATCATTGAAAAAATAAATTTTCAATATGTTATTCGATAACGTTTAGAAAATTGATACTGCAGACCTATATTAGATTATATTAATCTAATGGTAGGAAATCTAATTCATCACATACATGGGATATACAACATAGATTATCAAGAAACGTCACGGAATTTGATACAATTGTTTATATGGCATGAGTTGTTTTCGCGGAATGATATCACGAAGCGGAGCTGAGTGACATCTGTAGCAGAAGACAATGAACGCCATCTAAACAATTGTATGAAATTGAGTGACGTTCAGATTTTATCGTACCCAGTCACATGTTTTTAACTTCATATGTCACCTGTGGCATATAAATATTTTATGGCAAAACGGTGGCATACAGTCACTCCATGTTAAGTCTATGGAGATTTATATGAGGGGTAGGATAAAACATTTCTACACTAAGGCCACTGTCCTAGACGCAGACTGACCACCGGAATGGAGAGGCTAGTTATGAATTCTGTCTCGTTGTCAGAGGCAGTTCTCCACATCACAGGGGAAATAGAAGTGATGGGCGACGCCCGGCCATGTCCCGGGGGTACCAGCGACCTCTCGCCCGGCCTGCGCTCTCCTGTGACCCGCCACACTCTGTCCATATTAACCCCCACACCTCCACTCCTACCGTGTGTCTTACTGCCCACCCACCTCTTACTAAACCATTCACCAACCTCTAAACCACCCACCAAACACTAAACAACCCACCATAACAATACCACACTCTGTCCATATTAACACCCACACCTCCACTTGTACCGTTTGTCTTACTGCCCACACACCCTTTACTAAACCATTCACCAACCTCTAAACCACCCACCAAACACTAAACAACCCACCATAACAACACCACACTCTGTCCATATTAACACCCACACCTCCACTTGTACCGTTTGTCTTACTGCCCACACACCCCTTACTAAACCATCCACCCTTAACTAGACCAACCACCCATCACTAAACCACCCACCTGACAACACCACACTCTGTCCGTATTACCCCCACACCTCCACTTGTACCGTTTGTCTTACTGCCCACACACCCTTTACTAAACCATTCACCAACCTCCAAACCACCCACCAAACACTAAACCACCCACCTGACAACACCACACTCTGTCCATATTAACACCCACACCTCCACCTGTACCGTTTGTCTTACTCCCCACACACCCCTTACTAAACCATTCACCCATCACTAAACCACCCACCTGACAACACCACACTCTGTCCATATTACCCCCCACACCTCCACTTGTACCGTGTGTCTTACTGCCCATCCACCCCTAACTAAACCATCCACCCATCACTGAACCACCCACCATAACAACACCACACTCTGTCCATATTACCCCCCACACCTCCACTTGTACCGTGTGTCTTACTGCCCACCCACCCCTTACTAAACCATTCACCCATCACTAAACCACCCACCTGACAACACCACACTCTGTCCATATTACCCCCCACACCTCCACTTGTACCGTGTGTCTTACTGCCCATCCACCCCTAACTAAACCATCCACCCATCACTGAACCACCCACCATAACAACACCACACTCTGTCCATATTAACCCCCACACCTCCACTTGTACCGTGTGTCTTACTGCCCATCCACCCCTAACTAAACCATCCACCCATCACTGAACCACCCACCATAACAACACCACACTCTGTCCATATCACCCCCACACCTCCACCTGTACCTTTTGTCTTACTGCCCACACACCCTTTACTAAACCATCCACCCATCACTAAACCACCCACCATATCAACACCACACTCTGTCCATATTAACCCCCACACCTCCACTTGTACCGCCCACACACCCCTAACTACACCACACACCCCTAACTAAGCCATCCACCCAACACTAAACCACCCACCTGACAACACCACACTCTGTCCATATTACTCCCCACACCTCCACTTGTACCGTGTGTCTTACTGCCCATCCACCCCTAACTAAACCATCCACCCATCACTGAACCACCCACCATAACAACACCACACTCTGTCCATATCACCCCCACACCTCCACCTGTACCGTTTGTCTTACTGCCCACACACCCTTTACTAAACCATCCACCCATCACTAAACCACCCACCATATCAACACCACACTCTGTCCATATTAACCCCCACACCTCCACTTGTACCGCCCACACACCCCTAACTACACCACACACCCCTAACTAAGCCATCCACCCAACACTAAACCACCCACCATAACAACACCACACTCTGTCCATATTACCCCCCACACCTCCACTTGTACCGTGTGTCTTACTGCCCACCCACCCCTTACTAAACCATTCACCCATCACTAAACCACCCACCTGACAACATCACACTCTGTCCATATTAACACCCACACCTCCACTTGTACCGTGTGTCTTACTGCCCATCCACCCCTAACTAAACCATCCACCCATCACTGAACCACCCACCATAACAACACCACACTCTGTCCATATCACCCCCACACCTCCACCTGTACCGTTTGTCTTACTGCCCACACACCCTTTACTAAACCATCCACCCATCACTAAACCACCCACCATATCAACACCACACTCTGTCCATATTAACCCCCACACCTCCACTTGTACCGCCCACACACCCCTAACTACACCACACACCCCTAACTAAGCCATCCACCCAACACTAAACCACCCACCATAACAACACCACACTCTGTCCATATCACCCCCACACCTCCACTTGTACCGTGTGTCTTACTGCCCACACACCCCTACCTGCACCACCCACCCCTAAACCATTCACCCCTAACTAAACCAACCACCCATCTCTAAAACACCCACCATAACAACACCACACTCTGTCCATATCACCCCCCCCCCCACACACACACACACACACACACCTCCACTTGTACCGTTTGTCTTACTCCCCACACACCCCTTACTAAACCATTCACCCATCACTAAACAACCCTTCCTTAAGTAAACCACCCTCCCATAACTAAACCATCCATCCCTAACTAAACCACCCACCCCTAACTAAACCATCCACCACTAAATAACCATCCACCCCTAACTAAACCACCCACCCCTAACTAAACCATCCACCACTAAATAAACCATCCACCACTAAATAAACCATCCACCCCTAACTAAACCACCCACCCCTAAATAAACCATTCACCCATCACTAAACAACCCTTTCTTAAGTAAACCACCCTCCCCTAACTAAACCATCCATCCCTAACTAAACCACCCTCCCCAAACTACCACCCGCCCCTAACTACATCACGCATCCCCTAACTAAACCACCCACCCTTAATTGAACTATCTAGCCATAATTAAACCATCCACCCCTAACTAAACCACCCACCCCTAACTAAACCACCCACCCCTAACTAAAACATCCACCCCTAAATACACCATTCACTCCTGACTGAACCACCCACTCCTAACGACACCACCCACCTCCAACTAAACCACCCACCCATAACCACACCTTCCACCCATAACTAAACCACCCACCCCTAATTAAACCATCCACCCCTAGCTACACCACTTACCCCTAATTACACCATCTCCCTAACTACTCCACCCACCCCTAACCACACCGGCCGTCCCTTACTAAACCATCTACCCCTAACTAAATCATCTCCCTAACTAAACTACCAATCCATCACCACACCACCCACAAACCCACTGACGCTGCAGCTTTACCACGTTCCCTTCTATAGAGCCTTCTTTTTCATTGACACAGATCACACCTGAAGAAAATGCATCTAGACTGCCTGACAACACATATCCCTCCCTTTATACTGAAGCCTGTCAAGTTGGTACATGTTGTGTAGGGTGGTTAGATCCATGCGACAAGAGATATTAGCATCAATGCAGACGAAGCCAGCAGGAATTAGAATATAAACATTATAGGAGGTAATGCCTACTACGTTGACCCTAAGTAACGAGCAGTTAGAACCAATTACCCTAATTGTAAATAGTATAAGAGTTGTTACCGATTACCCAAAATACAGTTAGTCTCGAGGTTAGTGCAAATTACCCCTTTTGTAATAGCAGAGGAGCTAGTATGAATTAGCCTGGAGAGAGTATAGGAATTAGCACCAAGTACATGTAGCCTATCTGTAAGTAGCATAGGAATTGGTACAAATTACCTTGACTGTAGCAAGTACAGGAGTTAGTACCAATTACTCTGACTGTAAGTATCATAGGAGTTAGTACCAAATACTCCTAGTGTCAAAAGTGTAAGAGTTAGTATCCGTAAACTGTACTGATAAACCCAATGGTAAGAAGTAAAGGAGTGAGTACCAATCACCCAACGTCTAAGTAGTACAGGAATTGTCGGGTTTAAAGAGGAGATTTTTCACCCTTTCCTTCCTGGGGCCAGTAGCAGATGCACGGAACTGCTGGGAGCCTGACAATTTACAGGCCTACGCTACAATTGTTGGGAAATTGTTCCCATCATATTTAGGATGTCAATGCCTGCTTCCATGGTAATAGATGAAATATTCTTCTATAATAATCACTATAATGGTGTTTAACATAATCTCTGAAAGAATTATAATGATCCATGTCGAATTAGCTGGGATAAATAAAATTACATTCTAATAAAAATACGGAATTGATGCCTTGAAGCATCATCTGTAATAACCAGGGAAGTGCCTTGGGAATTCAACGGTAAGGAAAGGGTAAAAAAATGAATGTGAACAAGTTTCAACACATCAATATTAGGTTATATCAGATCGTCCTATATGTAAGATATTGATCCTATGAGAGTAATATGAATATCACTGAAGGAGTTCTCATGGAGGAAACCTATGAAAGTTCAGGGTCAGAGCTCGTATCTCATCGAGTTTGAATCACGAAGCCACGTGAATTACGTAGCCATTCAAACGAGACGGGATCGAGCTCTGACCCTAAACTTTCTAAGATTTCTGAATTTATCTCACCCTTCACATTGCCTAATGCGTTAAGTCTTGTGATATATTCCCGCACATGTTTTTTTTCTATACTCAATGGGCGTTGGATACGAGTGTTAAGTCTATGGGGAAGAAATATCAGTGGTCATATATATATATATATATATATATATATATATATATATATATATATATATATATATATATATATATAACCTGATGTACTAAGCTTGATATTCCCTAGTTATTCAGACAGTGCAACGTACACCCACACAAGCGTGCAGTGCATCCATTCATCAACAATTCATACAAGGTACATAGCCGAACGATCAATCCGCCTGCTATTCAAGCTTGTATTTTTAATAATCCCCATCGATCTGTGTATACACAGCATGCAGGCACCGGCTATTAAGCACTAGTAGGAGCGCCAACAAGGAAGAGAAACCACGGCTTGGAGAATCGTACTCGTGACTTACACCCATACCGCACCGCATACCCTGTATCTATTTACGCTGGTCCCGAGCTTGTCTGGCTTTAAGAGCAGCGGTCAAGCCGGTACCAGCGATATGTCCTCCTGGTGGCAGACAGTGACACTAAGCCTCCCTCCTGGGTACGTTACACCCGCACCCTTTATCTCACCCCTGGTACAAGTTTAGCCATAGGAATAACGTTAGAAGAAATATACTCAATGATTACCCTGGTAAAGTTACAATACTATGCTACGGTTGTGGTGGAGTGAATGTGAGGTGACATCATATGCTATTGACTGACTGGATTTTGCAGGTAATTTGAATCATTCTGATATTGTGGTGCTATTTAATGTCAGTGAAAGGGGTGAGATAAATCCAGAACTGCACTCTAATTATAAAATACACAATTTTCCACTCGTTTGAATGTGATGCAATCATCACTCAGCTTCACCTCGATGACGATTGCGGAGCATCCAAACACATGAAGTATTGTGTATTTATACGATTCTTGATGCATTTCTATATACAAACCCGATAGATGCCGGTGGGCGTGTATAGTTAACCCTCTCCAGCTGAGTAGATTGGAGGGTACTAGTGTCTTGAGTAATGGCCAGGATAAACCAGTGTATCTATTGAAAAATGGTTTAATTTGTTGTGAATGCCTTGAGGCATTCTCAACATCCACGTATATAATGATTTAAGGCATTCTCACCCTTTGCATACATAATGCTTTAGGGCATACTGGCCCTTTGCATAAACAATGCTTTAAGGCATTCTCACCCTTTGCATACATAATGCTTTAAGGCATACTCGTACATTGTGTACATAATGCCTAATTACTATGCTTCACATACATAATGCTTGGAGGCATTATTGTCCTTCACAGACGTATAGCCTAAAGGCATTCTGGTCCTAGGGTTCAAATCCTGGTCGGGTTATACCAATGACTTACAAAAAATGGTACCCACTGCCCATTCTGCTTATCACCCGCCATTAGAATGAGGACTATGGGTCTAGGGCCCGAGTGAAAGAACGGCTATATAGCCAAATTAGGTGATTATACACACAATATTCCTTTAATAAGAATTGCTGTACAAAGATTATCACCCATGTATAATAATAATCCCTTGGTTGTTCTGATCATCTGCTTGGATGGATTGTGCGGAAGAACGATGAATGTATCACCGAACACAATTTATGAATCAATAAAAAAAATAGAAGAAAGGGGGATTCTCATCCTAAATAAACATAATGCCTGGAGAGTAATATGTACCTTACCTTCACATGGATTATGCAGAAGAACGATGATTGTATCATCGAACACAATTTATGAATCAAAATTATGAGGAAAAAAATGAAAAAAGGGCATTCTCATCCTAAATAAACTTAATGCATTGAGAGTACTATGTGCCTTACCTTCACATGTAGCCCAGAGAGAAGTAGGGGTGCCACTGGCCTCGCGTACCGTGTCCTCACGGGGTGGTGGGTGGTGGTGGGTGGTGGTGGGGGCGTGTACTCTCCTCCTGGGTTGTGTATAGCCGGTAAGTATCTACCACCGTCTCTGGTACGGTGTGTGGTATCAGCTTGGGGGATACACCCCGTGTGTGTGTGTGTGTCTCTCCCGTGTGGTATCTAATCTATGTCTCACTCCCCTGTTGGTGGTCACTGTGCGTGTGTATTTTCACAGGTGTGGCTGTGGACTCTTCCTCCAGGGCTAGACGGACGGGGGGCCGGCCGGCTCACGTGGTGTTCACACCGGCGGGAACTGCACGCCTTCCGCCGGCGTGGTCGCTGCAGCGGCGGCGGTGACGGTGGCGGTGGCGGTGGCGGTGGCGGGGGTGGTGGTGGCGGTGGTGGTGCTTCCTCCAGGGAGTGTTGACCGTACAGGGTCAGCTCCAGGTGCAGGACTCAGTACAGACACTGGAGGAGGAGTAGGCGGCCGCCGGGGGGTTGCTTCCCGGCGCTCCGCTGTCAGTCTCCGGGCGGTGTCGTCGTCGGGAGCGGCGGGGGGAGATGGGGAGTGTCAGTCGAAGGCAGGTCTGTTGTTGGCCTGGCTTGGCTTGCCCTGGGCTGCCTCGTGGTGGTAGTAGTAGTAGTAGCGGTGGCGTGGAGGCAGAGGCAGAGGCGTCAGCAGCACTGCAGATACAGGGAGGCAGAGTTTAGACCGCTCCCTCCGCTGGCAAGCCAATGCTTACTTATACACTGGACACCGTTGCGACGCGCTGGACACTGGACACTGGACACACACCCGGAGCTCTCACAGGGTCCCCTCTGCTATAGACCAACACCTTGGAAAACGCACACCCGCCGTCCTCGACCACTGCGCAACCCCTACTGCGCAACATCCGCCGGCGTCCAGACAGTATATAGCGAGCGTCGCTTCCGCTAGGCGGCGCGACGAAAACTCGTCTGTGTCTCGCGGGAATGGTTTAGACGAGGCGAGACTTGGAGGGGTGGAGGGGGGATGGGAGAGAGAGGAAGGGCAGGGGGGTTAGAATGGGAGGAGGGAGGCTTGGATGTATTGGGTAAAGATGGCATAGAATCACCAGGAGAGTTAGGGAATATAGGGAGACATAGTTAGGATGGCTTAATGGGATCTGTTCGGAGTTGTTAAGTGTCGAAAATATTCACCGAGTTCGAAGAATTAGGTGCTAATTTTGACCAAAACAACCAGGAACAGATGAATTTCAGTCACCCTCCCTATGTCCCATTATTTTCATATACCTCGCAATCATTAAAATTTCATCCTTTTCATTGTCTCAACAAGTCACGTGGTACGGGGGCTCGTACTCTTTATAGTTTGTCGTACGGAATGGAATCCGTACAGATGGCCAGAAGGTATGAGACATATAGGAATAGGTATATTATAATAGAGATATGGCAAATCAGAGAAGTGGTGAAAAGAAAAACAAAAGAAAACAAAAAAAACAAGCGGGAAGGTGAGGATGGGGCTGAAGTTAAAATAAATGACAGAATAGACGAGATTTCAGATGGGAACGGGTGAAGAATCAGATCTGCCATAATGGACAGTTTTTGTCTTTTTCCTGTTCCAAAATAGATTTGTTCATAGGTTCTGTTTTTAAATGTCTATTGACAAGTTCTGGTAAAGCCTAGTTTGGCAGTTTGAGTGTCATAGTTGTTGTTGTTCTATAGTTATTCTACATCTAGGTGTTTTCTGCTGTGGTCTTCCACTGAAATTACAATCGCAATCCATCATATTGACATCTAGATTAACATACTTCATTCGATGTCTTTATATGCAAGATTGAAAACAAAAGATTATTAGTATATTAGGGGGAGCCTGTGGGATCTGAAAAAATAATCCATACTCTTTTTAACTGTAGGAATCAATAAGAGTATAGCCGGAGATGATAGGAAATGTAGTCTCAAGGGAGATCGAGGGCGAATAAAAAAACCTCAGGAGATTAGATAAAAGAAGGATGGAAGTGGGAATGAATTGAAGAATAGGAGAGTGTGAGGAAATGTGGAGGACCAGAGGGAAATGTGGATTTAGTTTCAGGGAGGAATAGGAAAAATAGGTGGGATAAAAGAAGGGTAAATTGACTGAAAGGAGGAGGTAGGCAACAGAAGGGGGTATACATGTATTTATAACCCTCCAAGGAGTGGGGAAAATTGTTGAAAATGTGGTGGAAAGAGAAGGAGCAACCAATTTACTGAACATGCTATCTCACCAATCACCGATACAAAAAAAAAAGATGAAACTAACACCATGATGAATAAAAAGAGGAAGCCTCACACAGTAAGAAACATAAAAAAGGTCGCTGATAGACTGAGTATCGATCGACAGACTGGCGCCGGGCCCTCTACAGTTATACACGTTTTTTAGACTCTCGTTGCCTTCGCCGGAAATCAGGTCGGCCAGAGCCTCGTTTCGGGTCCAGACCACGATCACGTGACCAGGATGGAGTCACGTGACCGTCAATACGTCACGTGCGTCATGGTCCACGCAACGATTCTCTGACGGCATGACGTTAGACAACGTTTAACTGCAGGCATTTCCCGTGGCTACTGCAGCATGATGCCTCGAGGCATTCCTGCGGCTACCCTAGTACATGATGCCTCCAGGAATTCCCCTGGCTACTGCAGGCCGATACCTCTAGGTATTCCCCTGGCTACAGCAGCATGATGCCTCCAGACTTTCCCCTGGCTACTGAAATATGATGTCTCCATGCATTTGCGTGACTAGCCCAGTGTTATACCTTCAGGCATTCCCATGGCTACTGCAGCATGATGCCTCCAAGCATTACCGTGGCTACCGCAGCATGATGCCTGCAGGCATTCCCGTGGCTACCACAGTATGATGAATCCAGGCATTCCCCTTGCTACTGCAGTCCGATGCCTCTAGGTATTCCAGTGGCTACCACAGTAAGATAGCTCCAGGCATTCCTGTGGCTACCCTAGTATGATGCCTCCAGGAATTCCCCTGGCTACTGCAGGTCGATGCCTCTTGGCATTCCAGTGGCTACTGCAGCATGATGCCTCCAGGCATTCCCCTGGCTACTGCAGCATGATGCCTCCAGGCATTCCAGTGGTTACTGCAGCATGATGCCTCCAGGCATTCCCCTGGCTACTGCAGCATGATGCCTCCAGGCATTCCAGTGTCTACTGTAGCATGATGCCTCCAGGCATTTCTGTGGCTATTGCAGCATGATGCCTCCAGGTATTCCTGTGGCTACCGCAGTGTGATGCCTCCAGGCATTCCCAGATCTACCACAACATGATGCCTCCAGGTATTCCTGTGGCTACTGCAGCATGATGCATCCAGGCATTCCCCTGGCTACTGCAGTCCGGTGCCTCTAGGCATTCCAGTGGCTACCACAGGCATTTCCGTAGCTACTGCAGTATGATGCCTCCAGACATTCCCATGGCTTCAGCAGTATGATACCAGTATGATGACATTCGCTTGGCTACTGCATCATGATCTCTCCGGGCATTCACTTGGCTACTACATCATGATGCCTCCAGGCATGCCTGTGGGTACCGCAGTATGATGCCTCCAGGCATTCCTGGAACACTACAGCGTGATGCAACCGTAGCGTTATGTCTCTAGGCATGGCTATGACTACCGCAGCATGATACCTTAGGCATCATAGAGGTAAGATTTATACTTATAAACAAAATTCGATACATAGGGAAATAATCTTTGGAATTCTCTGAAAGTTTGACAAAGAAAAAGCGACATGTAGTTGTTAGATTTGGTACAATACGATACTATCAGCTGCCTGCAGTAGGAGGGTTGTTAAAGCAGGTATTGCAGCAAGGGGAAGTTTTATTTGTTGTCAATGATCGATATAATATTGCAGGGAAAGAACCTGTCTCAGGGAAAAGAAACCCCGCAATTTAGTCGAAGAAATTGTGTTCGAGTACAGAATTTCAGCAGGATTTGTCTCAGACAAACACCCTGTGAGGTACATGAATTCCATCGTGTGAATCCCACTTGAGACTAGGGGAAAGTTGTGGAGTAAACCTGTCTCAGGTACACTAATCTCTATGTGTAAATCTCGTATAAGCCTGTATAGTGAAATGTCCTGGGCCTTCGTTGGTCTAAGTAGTATATGGAAGTGAACTTTAATTCAGAGTCACTGCCATTTGAACCACAATTACTGGCCTGACTAATCAATGAAAGGAGGTCAAATTTGTGACTCACTCCTTCACAAAAACAAACATAAACGGTGGTTTTATCACTCCATATGGCATGCACCAAATTGGCAACGATGACACTATGACTGTTTCATTCCCTAAATGGGTGTTATGCTCAGCGCCGCTCGAGGAAGCTGACTTGCTGTTAATCTATTGGATGACAAACGCTGAAACGCCACAACAATACTGCGGGTCTAACGAAACAATGCAATCAGGATTGACGATATTGTTCAGTTCATATCCTCCATCCATCCTAAAGGTACCACCCCTCTCGTAAGATCTCACACTCTCTAAGTGGTATTCTGTACAAGGTTCTCACTACGCTCTATAGGAGAAGAATTCTTAACAAACTAGGCCTGGAGCTTTGAGAATCGACTGGCGTACCTCCCGTGCTAAAGACGTACATCTATGCAACCCAAAGATTCCTATAATCCCAATGATGCCACCTAGCAGGAATACTGTGTGCCAGTGGATTCTCAAGACTACTAGTTCCTTAAGAATTCATCTCCCATAGAGCGTTGTACAGAATACCACTTAGAGAGGGTGAGATCTTATGAGGGGGGTGCACCTACCGGATGATAACCCTTGAGGCCCATTCACATGGTGTTTTTTGGGGGGGTTTTAATAATAATAATAAAGAGCACAGATCACTTAATTATCTTTTATTATCTAAACTCAGTACATATTTTCATCCACCGTAGTAGATGTGAACATCCATCGCCGATTTTACATGTGACCTTCCATCATTGAGCATACAATGATTCGTTTTCCACGTATAACCATATCCTTATATACATTGCTACTCCTGAATGATAAAAGAGATTGTTTATTAAATAGCACTTATTCTGTGTTAAATGCGTGTTGTATGTTGATCTAGAGTCGTCACATTTTAGCCGTCTCCCTTAAACGCCGGTAGCAGTAAACGTATACAGTGGACTGCGTTATTGTGAATACAATGCACGTATACACTGCTCCAGTTGATTGTATACGCGTGTCCGTACAAAGTGAAGGGCCACTTAGAACAAGTATAAGTGGTCCACTGAGTGGTGCATTACGTACCGGAGGGTATGTGGTACCACTATGGGCAGCCTTTCACTACTCCTACGCATACGAATTGCACTCTGTGTATTCTGTTTCCTTCTTTTATGCATTCTCTGCTCTATGATTGGTATTGAAATATTTTTGTTGTTCAAATTACTTCAACACTCAATGTACTTTGTTAGGATTCTTCAGGATTTTCTTTTTTCTTCTCCAATTTTTGTGGGTATAATCGATTAGTGGAAACAGGGATAGAAATATCAGGGCAATGATTACACTTGGTCTCACTTACATACTTTTCGGATGTATTTTGCTTTCTGATGTCTTTTTAAGAAATAATGTAATATTGTTGATTAGAAATTACTTTATTTCGATCCGATCTGAGGAATGATTGTAATTTCTTTTTAAAATGATTTATCCATCTGTTCATTCTAGATTGGAGACCTGACTAACTCAATGACAGATCGCGATGCCCATATTGGAAGATATTTTGGCTCAAGGCCAGTTTTATAATGAAACATGCATTAAATATCTCTGAACATTTAGAGTCCATATTGTTGGTGCTTATCAATAATCGCAGACAGCCATACATATTCATGATTAATGGGTTTACCCAGTTACACCAGCTCCAGCGAGATGAACTGAATCTGTACAGATTTAACTCTGACTTGTCTCGTCATAAGAAACATCACTTCTGTAGCCAGCAGGAAAACAGGGGTCAAGCATCAACATGCCGGCACCCAGCGAGAGCGGCGCGGGGCATGCGCAGTGGTCTAACCTTTTTCTGAAAGGTAATGCCATATGGTATTCCCTTAGATATGACTGGAGAATGCCATATGGCA
Source organism: Alentia gelatinosa (assembly GCA_950022655.1). Taxonomy (NCBI): domain Eukaryota; kingdom Metazoa; phylum Annelida; class Polychaeta; order Phyllodocida; family Polynoidae; genus Alentia; species Alentia gelatinosa. The sequence goes on from OX465591.1 coordinate 41,204,189, forward strand.
TTCCTTATATATGGCCAGAGAATGCAATATGGCGTTCTCATAGATATTGCTGGAGAATGGCATATGGCATTCCCATACATATGGCCGGAAATGCCATATGGCATTCCCTTATATATTGCCAGAGAATGCTATATGGCATTCCCTTATATGTGGCTAGAGAATGCCAAATGGCATTCCCTTAGATATGGCCAGATATTGCCATGTGGAATTCCCTTATATATGGCCGGAGAATGCCAAATGGAATTCCCTTAATATTGACAGAGAATGCCATAAGGCATTCCCTTAGATATGGCCAGGTAATGCCATATAGCATTCCCTAGATGTGGCCAGAGAATCTCATATGGCATTCCCTTAGGTTTGGCCAGAGAATTCCATATGGCATTCCCGTAGATATTGAAGGAGAATCCCATATGGCATTCCCATAGATATGACCAGAGAATGTCATATGGCATTCTCGTATATATGGCAGGACAAATCTTTGGTTCCATTGCATTTTTGTTTTTGAGAGAGAGGGGATATTATCATAGAATTATAAAACTAACAGAAAATACTTGGCTGGTTGCTATCATTAATTCTGCAAAATATCAGAAAGTCCAGATCATGAAATACCGGTAGTCTTAGACCTGTGAATCTTTTAAAAGCACAGGCCACAGAGGCCTGCCATAGGGATGTCCCTATATGTTATGCTGCCAGTTGCAGTACACATTTATATGCACGGTGAACAATGTACGGTTCTTGAAGGGCTTAACCTCCTGCAGACGGGAAGCTTGGCCAAATGACCCAGACGGTATAGACCCAGCCAAATACGCCAAGGACACGGAACAAGACAATGCCTGGCCAGGGTCCCTCACTCATACGGAAAAAGGGGACACATGATGGGTCTAGAAACTATGATAAACCTCCTCCAAACTTGGTTAATATTCCCGACACAAAACAACACGGAACATTTCCATTCATCCACACTAACTATGTCTCCCTATACTATTTTATGTACATATATGTACATAATATATATACGCGTATTATCGTAAAACTGGATGAGGTTTAATCTTGGTCACCGTATTCCACGACTGGAGTTTGACAAAGTGACTTCATGAGGCGAAGCCGAGTGAAGTCCAGAGCCAGAACTTCAAGAGTGGAATGCGGTGGCCAAGATTAAAACAGATCAGGTTTTGATTTTATCCTACCCTATCTCCTCTATTTTGGAATATTACGTGATAATAATGCTGTATGCCACTAGTGGCATATGAAACTCCGTATGCCAGTCAGCGTGGCATACGGAAACTCAATGTTAAGCCTATGGGGTTTTATATTAGGGGTAGGATAAATGTACATAATATATATACGCGTATATATACATGCTTTATCCAGGTAGACGTTCTAAGTGGCCTGTTTGGCCAGGTAATGATCCCCACGTGGCCTCTGCCTGCCTTGTGTTGTTGCCTCTCGATTGGCAAACCTCATTTACCGTGTGCTGTGTGGCAGACAGGATCAATAAACTCAGTCTATCACGGCACCTCGTTAGTACTCGGTCAGCATGAGGAAAGCCACACCATCTCCTCAGCTGGGATCTGACCTATAGACCTAATACACATAAATCTGTGATACTTTAGTGAAATTTACTATATACCCATGCCGTATATACTGTAAATACGCACCGTTTTGGCATATGACGTAAATATACTGTACGGACCACTGGTCCGTACACTAAAATACGGACCACCTTGCCATACACGTTTATTAACATATCGGTTGCTAAAAATTAAATTAATGATTTTTTTTTAAATTTTGGGTGTATAGTAAATATATAACGTCCAACCATGCTTGTACAAGTCACAAAACTCGATGATAATTTACGGTTTATACATAAATGCCTCGGTCCGTACAAACAGTAAATTACCATCTCGTTCTGTGAATTGTACAGCATGGTCAGGACGTTCTATATAAGTATCTACCTTGTTGGGACATCCGCATGTACCGAGTTTCTTTTTTTTTTAAATAAATAAACGAGCTCTCAGGGCATAGGTCTGGTCTTGTTGGTCTTGAGGTGAGGGAGAAACGCCAAGACACATACATTTAAGTCTAGTGTGAAGGAAGACTTCTAAACAGTTTAAAACACTAACGAAAACTGCATTGAACGAAAAATATCCAAAATCATAAGAAAAAGTTGAACATGGTCATTGCAAACTATATTTAAGTGTTTAATTAGAATTTTTTGGGGGGTTTTTGACACTTTTATTCGGGTAATAAATTTACAAACTTCCTGGCTCGGCTGTGCCGTTCTTCCGCCAGGTTCTGCTGAAATCTTATGTAATATACAGTTTCTTACACACAACATGGTATTTTGGGTATGGATGTTGAACAGCAAACAAATCGGTGGTACATATTTCACCTGTATCAACGTTATGATAATATTGTTCAATAAATGTTACCAGCAAGCATCAGAGTGAAACAAGATGTATGTAACGTTATAAGATGTCAACAACATTATATTATGTCAATATTGGACATGGAAAACATCAAATACGAGAGGTAACAAACCAGAGGCGGAGGTCGAAGAATTATTTATATATAATTTGCCCATTTGCAGGGAAGAACGTCCACATTTTACGGACGATTGTAAATTGCTTTATTTGAATATAAAAAAATAGAAGTGGCACAAGGACTGAAGACCGCCAGGCAGACTCATGCATATGTCGTAAATACTCTATTGAACAATAAAGGCTCTTGTCGAAAACGCGCTTTTTGAGCGAGGGATACTCACGCTCAGATACTCTGCCTAAAGGTTAGAGACGTTGAAGAGGTTTCTTAGACTCTGAGCTTGCTGCAAAAACCGAACCTTGCACTATCTGCATACCAAGTCTGTGATATTGGTTGATGCCCAATGTTGTGGTTTTAGAAGTATGCCCAGCTGACCATGACCAATCACTAGATACCGAAATATCTCTTTGACCGAATGGTGATTGATGTATTTGGACACTACAAAGGTAGTTGTAGAAATGGCAGGTTGATTGGGTGCCAAATGATGAACATACCATTTGTTACTAAAGAAGAAGCCAACAGGTTTAGGTGAAAGATGTCGTTCTTCACGAGTTTGATGCAGAGCAGTATGAAGGAGGCGAAGCAGAGTGAATATCACTTAGCATTCAAACGAGTTGGACATCGATGACTTTGACCAAAACTAGTTGCTTTCTGTATTTATCCTACCCCTGTACACACTAAAAAAAGGGACGCCTGAAATACTCACAGGGGCATGGAGAACGAGTTCCCAATGTTAAGGCTTAAGCCCATGGGACAAAATTACCAGGAGTGAGATAATAGTTTTTATCTCACCCTGGTATTTTTCTCAATCGGCTTAACATTAGGAACTCATACTCCACGGCCGTGAGGGTATTGTACCCAATACTCAACGGCTAATTTGCTGAGTTATTTCATCAATAAATGATGTTATACGGGGTGTGATAAAATCAGAAACCCGCTCGATGAAAATAACTTGGTCGGCACTCCACCTCGTTTGACTGTGGAGTAATTAACTCAGCTTCGCTTCGTGAATTACTCCGCAGTCAAACTCGGTTGAGTACGGACCAAGTTATTCTCATCTCGTGAGTTTCCTTCTAAATATGAGGTAGGTAACTAAGAGAAATTAAACCAGACTTTACTCTGCTGGTGTACGTGAGTCTAGGCATGTGTCTTTGCCGCGGATTGTAACCTGTCCTATCAGAGTTAACTAGCCGGCACGTGCGACACGATCTGTGAGAGCTTAAAAAGAAAAGAACCTCGTCGGGGAAGACGGGAGTAACGTAAACAGTGATTAAGCCACTTTCTCGGCGAGACTTGAGTGCAGTCTTTGACCTTTAAAATCCAGACAAACCTGGAAATGAGATCAAATTGTTGTGAGGATGTTAGACTTGGAGGAGTCCCCACATTAACATCTCAATTCAAACCTGGAAATGAGATCAAATTGTTGTGAGGATGTTAGACTTGGAGGAGTCCCCACATTAACATCTCAATTCAAACCTGGAGATGAGATTAAATTGATGTAAGGATGTTAGACTTGGCAAGGTTCCTACGTTAATATCTCAGTGTATTACCAATGGCCAGGTATAGTATGGGACCTTTATGTTATTATATTATGGAGGAAACCTATGAAAGTTTAGTGTCAGAGCTTGTATCCCATAAAATTTTGATTGCGTAGTAAGTCAAATGGCGGAGCCGCGTGAATTACGTAGCGATTCAAACGAGATGGAAATGAGCTCTGACCCTAAATTTGAATGGGTTTCTGAATTCATTTCACCTTTCACATTGACTAATGGGCGAACCTTTGTGACATAATCCCACATTGAGTATTTTTTCTAAATACCAAATAAGCATTGGATATCAGTTCCCAATGTCTATGGGGAAAGAATATCATGAGTGAGATGATAATGTTGAAAAAGATAGTTTAACCATACGCAATTTAAACTACCCCTAGCATAGACATTCCTATGTACACCTTCTGTGGAATTAGCATTCGCCTCATCTGGTATGCATAACATGCACGCTACATTATGTGAGTTCTTACCTAAAAATGACCTAACTCTTGGGGCTATTTCGAAAGTTTCATATTTCGAGGCCAATATGGTTTAGTGATTAATGGAACATATATGTTGGAGCCCAGAAAGCTGGAGAAGATTACATCGTATAGTGGATATACAATTGTCCAGCGATGAATCGGACCATGTGTTCTCAGAACCATAGTAGAGTAGTAAAACTAATAAAAGAGAACATATATAAGTGGATTTGCTGATCGATAAAAAAGACTAAAGTTCGTATTAAAATAGATTTGGTAAATTACCTTGGGATCAAATATATCAGGGAGGGTTCTGTTCTTTCCTTCAAGCGCAATGCATCAAAATAAAAATGGACTAAATGTTACTAAGTGACTTTATTAGAAAATAATATTGTTTTCCAAGATTTCTTTATAGGGTCTAATTTACAATATATGTAAGATTATTAAATTCTTGTAGTAGCATTACACTACAATAGTGGCCCAATAAAGGAGCATTATTCACACTTGTATGATGACGATCAATGAGAGAAATAGGCCATATCTTCTTCGCTCCATCAACGTTGACCCATCCTGCCAAGGTCACAACTTACTGCTCCTATCACTGACGCCACCCATCAATACTAAGCCCTATATCTCTACAGGTCGAGCCAGACCAAAAGTGCCAATAGTAGCGGAGACTGGGCCTAGACTATGATTGACCCACATGCTGACGTGCTGCCTCACATGCCTCTTGATTAACCTCCTCCATCCCACAGGCCGCCGCCTCTTGTATATTAACCCTAAAACCCCCAGAACCCGTAGCGATTATTGCCTGCTACTTGGGGAGAGGCCAGGTATAGTGATGCAGTATTGTTCATTTGTAAAACCATGTAAGGAGGTTTGATTGAGAGGTTATGAATCATATTGATAGGCCATGTATAATGATTCAATATTGTACAATTGTAGAACGATATAAGGAGGTTTGATTGAGATATATTATGTCGATATACCTATAACCAGAGTATACTGATCAATGTTTATTGATTAGGTAAAGCTGAGAGAATTTGATCTCACCCCTGGTATTTTGTCCCATAGGCTAAACATTGGGAGCCTGTTCTCCATGCCCCTACAAGTATTGCAGTCCATTCTCCATGGTTTATATCCTATGTGTTGTCCATTTCCTTTAGTGTATACAAGGGTGAAATAGGAAAATGTATTCATTGTAAAGAAAATATTTTCACTACAAACGGAGGGAGTCTGATAGAAAAACAGAGACCCAGATAGGGAAATAGTGAGTGGCTGGTTACATGAAAAGAAATGTTGCTACTCCCTATATATTGTCAGACATGAAAATTGATTTATTTGGAATAGAAAAGTGGATGGAGGTATGCAAGGGTATCGCTCTTGAGAAGTAGTGGCAAATGTATATATTCCTGTATACCTATAGCCGAACAATCTATAGTTACACAACGCTACGGGGGTTGAACAACTTACGTTTACTACCCAAGGCTGACGTTTAATACCCAAAGTTGATCTTTACTACCTACCCAAGGTTGACGTTTAGACATTTAGACCAATCAGATATATAGGAATAGGGAAACCAAGTTTCCGGTAAGGCCTTGGGCAGTATTTTTTCCCAGCCTAACCTCGTACCGTTTACTTTTTCTCAGCGGAACATAGTTTCCCTCTATCCTTCGGCAATGGATGGTACACACGTTTCACTGCAATCATAGAAGGTCATTGTTCAACGATGGATAAAACACTTGTAGTATTTTGATTATTGTCATTGTTTGACATGTAAAATCCACCACTCATATATTTTTTTCTTTCATCTAGAAATGATTCGATGGTACATAACCTTGCTCTTCCATCATCCCCCAACAATCAAATGATTGTATGTTTATTTGTCTATAACTTTGATTACAGGTTGTACTCAATAGGTATAGATAACATTAATTACAACTCGGTAACATATTATCGTAAAACCGGATGAGTTTTAATCTTGGCTCCCGTATGCCACGACTGGCGTTTGGCGTAGTGATATCACGAGGCGGAGCCGAGTGGTATCCGGAACCAAACGCCAGGAGATTTTATCCTACCCCTCTCTACAATATTTTAATATCAAAATCATGAATGAAAATCATAAAAATTCCGTATGCCCCTAGTAGCATACAAACGTCTGTATGCCAGTCAGCGTGGCATACGGAATCTCAATGTTAAGCCTATGGGATTTTATATTAGGGGTAGGATAAATACATAGAACTGTAATACACGAAAATATATATGATAATGGCATATGAAATATAGGCTACTGGTGGTATGGGCCTAGTTTTAGCCACAATGCGATAAGTTGGGGAAAACAATTAATAAAAACAGCGAATTAAAACAATCTGGCGCAAAAAAAGCTCCTACAAACCATTTCACAAACCACTCAGACGTCTAGCCTCGTACTGGACCCAGACACTTTACAATGCCGGTCACACCCCACACCAGGAACAAGCGCGCTCTGAGTTGCGCATGCGTGGTAGGGGTCTCCAATCTCCCAGCGGAGTCTCAGGAAGACCGTCCCTGGTGGTGGCGTGATGGATGCTGGTGTCTGCGCTGTGGTGAGTGTCTGACCCTCCTACGTCCGTGCGGCCGGCACGTGAGAAGTATACGAAAACGGGGCAACCTTTCAGGCTCGCCCGGCGTTTACACGAGACGACTGAAGACGGTGCCGACTGCAGATCGTCTAGCCTATAGTTGTCAGGTGGTGCGCTAACCAGTGTTTACACTAGAAGACTAAATACACTAGAAGACTAAAAACGTGACGACTCTAGATCGTCTAGCCTATAGTCGTCAGGTGGTGCCCTATTCTGGCGTTTACACTAGAAGACTAAAAATGTGACGACTCTAGATCGTCTAGCCTATAGTCGTCAGGTGGTGCCCTATTCTGGCGTTTACACTAGAAGACTAAAAACGTGACGACTCTAGATCGTCTAGCCCCTAGTCCTCAGGTGGTGCCCAATTCTGGCGTTTACACTAGAAGACTAAAATGTGATGACTGTAGATGTTCAAGCCAATAGTCGTCAGGTGGTGCGCTAACCAGTGTTTACACTAGATGACTAAAATCGTGACGACTGTAGATCGTCTACCTTATAGTCCTCAGGTGGTGCCCTATTCTGGCGTTTACACTAGAAGACTAAAACGTGACGACTGTAGATGTTCAAGCCAATAGTCGTCAGGTGGTGCGCTAACCAGTGTTTACACTAGATGACTAAAATCGTGACGACTGTAGATCGTCTACCTTATAGTCCTCAGGTGGTGCCCTATTCTGGCGTTTACACTAGAAGACTGAAAACGACTACCAGCGAAATGTGATCTCATTGCATTCTCTCAAGGAAATGAGATCGGAAAACTACAGCTCTGAATTATGTTTTCAGTACAGCACGAGAATCTCACTCTCGGAGCTCCTCAGTCTCCAGGCCTAGCTCTGGTTCACTTTGTGGGGGAGAATCTCCGAGCGGATCTTACCAAAATTTACACGTTTTATATGTGGTAGGTAACTACTTGGTTACACAATGCCTTCAGCCACACAAATACCTGGCAACGTATTCTTTAGCATTGAACAACTAGGTGTATGAGTGTAATACGTTTATAATACTAGTGTATAATATTTCCAGAGAAAGTGCAGCGATTGCTTCATATTCCATGGTATTCCAGCTCCAATTTGGTATGACATACATGTATACCACCTCAATAGTACTTTAGAAATAGCTTGTATAACATAGAAACACCAAAACTGGATATACAATAATACATTGACAGTTCTGGCTATCATATGTTTATCTTTGAGAAACGTCACGATGTTATGAAAGCTCAGTCAACAACCACATCAGTGTTTAACCAAAACCATTGATTTTTTTAAATCTTTATTTCAATCGCTTTTTTTAATGGGATATACATATAGGCATCTCTAATTTAGACTGGGTTAACCCGCAAGCGAATATATATATGGTCATACCAAATGTGAACAGCAGGAAGTAATTATATTGAACGTCCTGACCATGCTGTACAAGTCACAGAACGAGATGCTAATTTACCGCTTGTATGGACCGAGTTCCGTACAAACGGTAAATTAGCATCGAGTTCTGTGACTTGTACAAGCATGGTTGGACGTTAAATATTTATGTATACCCGAAATTTAAAAAAAAAATCAACATCATTTTTCATAACAACCAAAATTTTAATAAATGTGTATGGCTAGGTGGTCCGTATTTTAGTGTACGGACCAGTGGTCCGTACAGTATTTTTACGTCATATGCCAAAACGGTGCGTATTTACAGTATATACGGCATGGATATATAGTAATAGATGGAACTCAATTGAACTGTTATAAATCGTCTAGTGTAAACGCCTCAACCACGTACTGGGTCGTCGACTTGGTACCGATTCCTTCTCGGGCAGCACCACAAGTCGTAAACAAGAAAACAAAATTGGAAGCCAGCAGAGGATTGCCAGAGCCAATTGAATGCCCAACGGCCAGTTTGGAATTACTAAAGCCAAAAGAGACATCGATCGATGGTATATTCAGGTCAGTGCTAGGTTCTTATGCTTGGGGAACATATTCTTTTCTGACCCACTATCATCTAACGGGAGAGTCTAGAATGGTTAAAGCCAAAGCAGACATCAATTGACAAGACCGGAGTGCCAATAAAATAATGTTTATTACAAGAAAATATCATTTATATTCCAAACATTACTTTGTAAGAGCCTTATACAAACAAGATTAAGAATATAAGAAGAGTAAAAAGATTGTACAAGGTATGGTAAAATTGAGAAATGGATAAAAGTTGATATAAAGATTAAAAGATAAGGATGAGAGAGGTTGGGTAACAAAAATCGATTCGTCCGCACCCAAGAAAAGGTAGTGAGAAACAGGTCTGGGAGCTGTTTCAAAACGTGGGTTAAGCCTATGGTTTTGAAACAGCTCCCAGGTCACATGACCAAATGATCCAGTACCCGTATGATGACGTAGTGGGGACTGCACTCCGGCATAAATTAAAACCAATTTACAATTAGTTTAAATGGTATATTCAGGCTTTTGGTGTCGTAGCAGGGATACATTTCATCAGGCTCATAATCATTTTTTGGGTTACTAATTCATTGTGGATTGTTTTAAACGACGGTCTTCTTTCTGCTTTTTCATTCTATCCAGGTAAAACCTCAGGGAAGTTTGGGGAATTTGAGTTATTAGCCAAAATTCAAAATGGAACAACAATCTATAAAAGATATTTCTTTGCTCTGAATATAGGCATGTGGCACCTCAAAATGACTGTAATGATAATTTCTAATGGTTGATATCATTTCCACATATATTTGATGAACCTTGTCGCCATAGCAACCAAATGTCTGTTTCCATAGAGACAGAACATGGTTTCGTCAGATTTTACCTAATTTCATTGTGGATAGCTATATAAAGCGGGCAGACTAGACGATACGTGGTCCGGGAGGTCAGCTTTCTGGGCACATACCACACTGTGGTGGGTGAGGAGGCGGGTAACCAGGTTAGAGACCGCAGACACCGGGCAGGTCCAGAGCCGGCCGTGTTTGAGCAACGAGAGTGAGTCGTGATCTGAATGACTCTCTCCCTCTCCTCATCTGTCTAAAGCTCTCCAAACACCTCTCTCCGTCTCTCTCTCTGCCTCCCCTCATCTGTCTGCATCTCTCCAAACACCTCCGCCTCCGTCTCTGCCTCTCTGCCTCTCTCTCCCCCTCCTCATCTGTCTGCAGCTCTCCAAACACCTCTCCCTTCGTCTCTCCCTCTCCCTCCCTCTCTCCGTCTCTCTATCTCTCTCTCTCTCTCCCTCTCTCTCCGTCTCTCTGTGCCTCTCTCTCCCCCTCCTCATCTGTCTGCAGCTCTCCAAACACCTCTCCCTTCGTCTCTCCCTCTCCCTCCCTCTCTCCGTCTCTCTCTATCTCTCTCTCTCTCTCTCTCTCCCTCTCTCTCCGTCTCTCTGTGCCTCTCTCTCCCCCTCCTCATCTGTCTGCAGCTCTCCAAACACCTCTCCCTTCGTCTCTCCCTCAGTCTCTCTATCTCTCTCTCTCCCTCTCTCTCCGTCTCTCTGTGCCTCTCTCTCCCTCTCTCTCCGTCTCTCTCTGCCTCTCTCTCCCCCTCCTCATCTGTCTGCAGCTCTCCAAACACCTCTTCCTTCGTCTCTCCCTCTCCCTCCCTCTCTTCGTCTCTCTATCTCTCTCTCTCTCCCTCTCTCTCCGTCTCTCTGTGCCTCTCTCTCCCCTCCTCATCTGTCTGCAGCTCTCCAAACACCTCTCCCTTCGTCTCTCCCTCTCCCTCCCTCTCTCCGTCTCTCTATCTCTCTCTCTCTCCCTCTCTCTCCGTCTCTCTGTGCCTCTCTCTCCCTCTCCTCATCTGTCTGCAGCTCTCCAAACACCTCTCCCTTCGTCTCTCCCTCTCCCTCCCTCTCTCCGTCTCTCTATCTCTCTCTCTCTCTCCCTCTCTCTCCGTCTCTCTGTGCCTCTCTCTCCCTCTCCTCATCTGTCTGCAGCTCTCCAAACACCTCTCCCTCTCTCTGCCCCTCTCTCCCTCTCTCTCTCTTTCTCTCTCTGCCTCTCTCTCCCTCTCCTCATCAGTCTGCAACTGTCCACCCACCTCTCCCTCCGTCTCTCCGTCTCTCTCTCTCTCTCTCTCTCTCTCTCTGCCTCTCTCTCCCTTTCCTCATCTGTCTGCATCTCTCCAACCACCTCTCCCTCTGTCTCTCTGTCTCTCTGCCTCTCTCTCCCTCACCTCATCTGTCTGCATCTCTCCACCCACCTCCCTCTCTCTCCCTCTCCTTATCGCTCCTTATCTCTCCACTCGCCTCTCTCTGCCTCTCTCTGTCTCACTATTTCAAAGTATGTTGGAAAGACAACCAAACATGTTTCAAAAATGGGCATATCCATACCAGTTTTGGGCATATATTGGCCCATTGCCAAATAATCATGAGGGTCAAGCCATTTCTTGGATCTGATTCCAGTAGCCTAACTTTTGCGCTTCGTCCAACATTCTCTGTCTCCCTTGTCCTATCCCTCTCTCTCTCTCTCTCTCTCTCTCTCTCTCTCTCTCTCTCTCTCTCTCTCTCCCTCTCTCTCTCTCTCTCTCTCCCTCTCTCGCTATCTCCCTCTCTCTCTATCTCTCTCCCTCTCTCGCTGGCTCTCTCTCTCTCTCCTCTGCCAGTGTATCTCTCGCTCTCCATGTCTGCATGATTTGCCTCTCTTTGTTTTCTTTCTTTTTTCTATGTATTCATTCAATCCCATCTATTAAAATCACCCTTTCGTTTCTGTCACTACTTCACTTTCCCTCTCTACTGCCCTCTATCTCATGCTCCCCCCTCTACCCTTTCTCTGTCGTTCTTACTGTCTCTGTCTTATAGTTTAACTTGAGATCTCTCTCCCTCTATATTGCCTCACCTCTTTCTCTCTCTCCTATCTACCCTACTGCTCATATAAATCTCCTTAGACTTAACATCGACGCATTAGCTTAATTCCTTTATTAATTGTGAAAATTTATATCAAACTGAATCGCCATCGTACTGCTCACAGAAATGAAGACATGCACCTCACTAAATTGAATAAAGACTTCTAAAACATAAAAAAGGAAAAAGAGATCCTTGGAGGCATCATGCTGCAGTTGTCACGGGAATACCTGGAGGCACCATACTGCGGTAAAAGGGCTAAGCAGCTAGATAATCAATACCATTAATTAAAGGGATCATCAAAGGCTACTCGGGTTACAGCGACGCCTGACAGGTTACTCGCACAGTTAAGCTCATTTTTCAAGGGCGACAAAAGCATTCCTAATTGACATTATTTCTGAAAGGAAACAGCCACTGTCACGCCCACGAGGGGCAAGATGAAAACCCCAGGTCAGAGGTCAAAGGACGAGGGCCAAGGTCAAAAGGGTGGGGTCATGCAGCAGATGCTTGTTGTGACGCCTTTTGTTCCTTCCAATCCTATGGATCCTTTCTCCAGTCTCCATACAGAAGTTTTGTTCCACCCTAATAATGGCGGGACGGATAATCTGTATGGAGAGTGTCTTTGCCCCGAGGCTACGTCTCGTCAGGTCTCGGACTAGCGAGATTTTTAGAGTGGGATGGGAGGTGTGTGTGTTTGGGGAGGGGGGGGGGGGGGGGGGGTGACAAACAGGTCCCGCTTTCCATAGAGACATTGTAGTCTGTTGTCCGGGCTTATAGGGCCAGGCCGCCCACTTAGTGGAAATATAAGACTGCATGTCTGTTCTAAAATGGGTAAATTTTGAAACAATTTACGTTTGCGGAATAAAAAAAAATAGTGCATTGCATTAGGAAGGAATCCGTGAAATTAAAGAAAATGAAATGTTTATGAGTGTGGAATTAATGATAAGCAATTTTCTCTCAAATATAAAATATGAGATGAACATGCTCGTCTATCTGTATTTCAGAATATATTCCTTTTTGGATATGATTTAATGGGTTCTAAAGGTAAGAAAATCAATTAGTACTTCAATTCAATCTTACACAAAAATGTAGTAAAATCACAAAATAAATCCTAGAAAAGGCGTTATTATTATGAGTATTTTGATGGTTTTAAAGGTAAGAAATTCAATTCAAACTCCAATTCAATCCTACACAAAAATGCGGTAAAATTATCCATACAAATCGCCAAAGAGGCGGTGTATTTGTGGGTGTTTTCCCCCCTTTTAGAGCTACAATGTACCCCTCTTTTTGTACAAGTGGGGATCCCCGAGCCTGTCAGTTAACTGTAAATGCAGACGGGGGGTGCTGAGTGGGGTACACAATGGCTGGAGTAGGCCGGGGCGGGGAGGGGTGGACAGAGGGGGTGGGGACTGGGGACGAGGGATGGGTCACGCCCGAGGGATGGTCATTTGGGGGTTTATAATTAGCGGTCTCTCTGATGACCGGAGTGACTGTCGTGTGGCGGGACGTCATCATGGTGACCGTCCTAATACTGCTGAGTCATCACTATTTACGGGCGCCATCATAAATACAGCAGGTCCTCAATTGCTGGCCAACTTGGGCGAATTTGTTCTGGACCTAATCCTGTGTCTTTTTCTTTTCGGGGTTTATTATTCCAGGTGCAGGAAGCGCATTTAGAGGTGCAGATTGCTAGTGATTGGGCAACTTGGATGATATTAACCCCCCTGCTAAAAAAAGAAATTTAAATTTGTTGAAATTAAAGAGATACAAAGAGCATAATTCTTGTGTGATTCACTATTATAAGTACCCAGTGGTAGTCCAACAATGGTGATTTTGACCTAAAGGAAAAGATGCACACTTCTTGTGTGATCCACTGATGTAAATTCTTTGCCCCGCGAGATTGCGCCGTAACCAAAACTCATGGCATGTTGTCAGTGCTACAGATCTCTATGCAGTTCCTTCTTAGTATGTCTTAATGTACTGTGTGGAGACATTATGATGATGATGATAATAATAATAATAATAATAATAATAATAATAATAATAATAATAATAATAATAATAACAACAACAACAATAATGTTGATGATAATAATGATGATGACAACAATAATAATGTTGATGATAATAACAATACTGATAATGTTGATGATGATAATAATGATGGTAATAATAATAGTAATGTTGATGACGATGATGATAATAGTAATAATATTGATGATGTCGATGATAATAGTATTCCTATATACCTATGAGCGAACAACCTATGATTACCTAACGCTGCTGGGGGGTGGAATAACTTTTGTTTACTGCCCAGGTTGAAGTCATTGCCCAAGTCGACGTTCAGTTTTTATCGATATTAGCCGACAATTGAAGGTATAGAATAGGGAAACCATGTACCAATGGAAATAAGTCAAAGTTACCCAGTAACTTTGTAACAGTTTCTCTCTAATAATGATAATAATAATAATAATAATAATAATAATAATAATAATAATAATAATAATAATAATAATAATAATAATAATAATAAAAACGTATAATAGGAAATGAATTGAAAAAAATGTAAAGCTTTTCTTTTACATATTTTTACATTGAATAAACATTTGAAAGGTTGACAGGGAAATATACAAATATTGGAAGTATAAGCAACTATAACAGCTCTTGGAGAAATATTTTATTTCTGATTGTAATGCTTGTGCTGCATATAGGCTTATGACTGTCAAAAAATGGGTACTTCGATATCTCAGATATGTTGCTTAGGACCATGGCATGCCTGGCGTTAGATACAAGGTGACTATCTTGAATCTAATAAGTTCCCACGTAAAAAGATGAAAGTCCAAGGTCTAAATCCAATATCAAGAGATTGATATGAGTTAGAAAGTATAGTGAAAGCTTAGTCACTTTTCAGTGAGTTAGGAGCAGGTGCAGTTCAGATCTTATCTTACCTCTATCAATGACTTTTAGAATACTCCATGGGTGTTGAGTACGAGTTCCCAATGTAAAGTCGATGAGGAAAATATACCATGGGTGAGATACAATAATACCGCATAATATAATTTTTGAGTTCAGACAATCCGTCGGTCAGATAGTTTACCGTTACGTAGCGCATTGAACTGCAACAAAAGACTTTACCAATAGTAAGTCGCAAAGGTTCATGGCAAGATTTTGTCCCAAAGGTAACGTTATTATACATAACAACCATTGAGGAATGTTCGCAGGCATGCTATACATCTATTCACTAGTCCTAATTATCCGATTCATTCACTTTAACAGCTTTCATTGATAACATACATTCATCAATAATGGTTCTTTTTCCCTTTATTGTAAGTGGTAGTACCTTGATACTGAGTATCGAGTGAGGTGGTTCTAATCACTTACTATATTATCTTTTTGTTATTCGTCCTCCCGTGGACGGCCTCGATGAGATGAGACATTGTATCAAGTGCGATGGTTCCAGTCACTTCTTAACTTCCAAACACCAATACGTTTCTGGTTTTATTTTAGCATGGACAAATTTAAGTTTATCGCCCATTGACTATGAGTTACCATACTCGCAAGCCTGTCGAGTAGGAGTTCTTAAAATCCACCATGTGGACGTATATATACAAGGCTAAGATAATAAACTCCAACAATACAATATGATCAAGAATGGATTTACAAATGATATGATATCAACTGGTTTTATTGACCATAGTCTTCAAGAGGTTGGCACGTAATAATATCCGAGCAAATACGAGGATATTGCAGTCAACTCCAAGGATAATACGACCACAAGTATCCAAAACAAGTTAATAGTGGATTTATTATTCAGCATTGCAAATTTAGGTTTTCAAGAAAAGAACAAAATGGCTGCCGATCTTCTCACACACTATTTTGTATGCAAGGGACTTTTTTCCTTCATCTTATAACATTATATCTGAGTTAATAAAATTCTTCTATGTAAACCTAACCCCTTGTGATGTGGTCCCATGTATGTTAAATCCTATCGAAGTTTAACACACTTTATGATGGCACAGTAAATTCCTCAAATACTTCATGAAGGATATCATACTTGTTTAACATCCATTCAAATGTACTCATTGACTTAGTCTTTCAACACAAGGATTAATAGTTGATATGGCATTGCCATACTTTCGGTTTGAACAAAAATAGCACACCCCCATGGCCCACCCGCTAGTAGGTATTCATTGAACCGTAACGGATGCCTGCGCAATATATAAAAATACACTACTGTCGCCGGGTGCGGACCACATCTGACCAGTTCACCTCAGGGTATCGAGGGTATAATTATTCAGGATTCATGAATATATCACTGTAATGTATTATAATATAAGCCACAAAAACCGTTCCCTGTCTCCCCCAATATATTTCGGTCTTGACCTACAGGTCTAACCAAAATAATAATATGTCTATGGATTCACTCTATTGTTTATTCAAACCGATGCTACATTTAGGTCGTTCAAAGGCACTGGTCCTACACGTTATTCGACTATCTGTCAATGTTTTATAACATAAAAGCCATGATCACAAATTGAGTTTCATATCATAATGGTTTGAGGCTTTATACATCATATTTCAACGAATACCTTAATAGGAATAATTCCGATGTCATTCTAACAGAGAAAAATATCTACAAATAATCATATCTTCATACAATATTGAATATTCGTGACATTTGAAACCATGATTGAACATGAATCCAAGAAACGTGAGAGGTTATCCATAAAGTACGTATGCAAACTTACTGGGGAAAAAATGTACACTTCCAAAATATTCTACCCCCCTCCCGCCCCCGAACCCAGTGGGTATGTACTTAATGGATAGACCCTAAGGATATTTATTCTGATGCATTTCAATGTTGCTATTGATCACAACTAAATATTGAAAATTGCGAACAGATAACACAAGAAAAAAACGATAACACCATCTATAATGAAGAAACCTGAACAACTCACTCAATATTGAACCAACTCTAATGGAATTTCAAAATAAAATTCAATCGAGAATATCTGCATTTTTCATTTGGAGTCTCTCTCCAGATGAATGAGTTCATGTGAGTTACGAGTCGCTGCCACAAGAGGTCAGCACCTGAGCGCAGTGTGAGTTAGTTCTCAGTACGGACACCAGACGTCTCCCGCCTCCACGTAGACTGTCTTCACCTGAGTGTAGTAGTCGAGGGTGACGGCGCCATTTTCTCGGCCGATCCCGGATTTCTTCACTCCGCCGAAGGGGATTTCACACGGGTAGATGTTGTAGTTGTTGACGTATAGAGAGCCTGCCTCAAGCTGTGCCGACACGCGGTGAGTCCGAGCGAGATCCCTGTGGAGGAATTAAAGTCATTAGTAATTGGTTAGTAATTGGTAAATTATAGAATAATTCACCCACGAAGGGAAATTTTGTTATCCGCCGGCCTTGACCTCGAGACGTCATCTCGTGACGTCCTCTCGTGACGTCACCGCTCTTCGGCCTCTTTTGGTGGCAGGCTTCAAAGACTCAAGACGATAGAACGTCCTGACCATGCTGTACAAGTCACAGAACGAGATGATAATTTACGGTTTGTACGGACCGAGGCATTTATGCCGAGTTCCATACAAACCGTAAATTATCATAGAGTACTGTGACTTGTACAAGCATGGTTGGACGTTATATATTTACTATATACCCGAAATTTCAAAAAAAATCATTAATTTAATTTTGAACAACCGATGTGTTAATAAACATGTATGGCAAGGTGGTCAGTATTTTAGTGTACGGACCAGCGGTCCGTGCAGTATATTTACGTCATTTGCCGAAACGGTGCGTATTTACAGTATACGGCATGGGTATACAGTAAGTTCCTTTATAGGACCCCATGAATTGTTTGTTTGATTTAACATCCAGTCAACCATTACAGGTCCTATACAGACCCAAGGGTTTATTTTACATCACAATGATGATCATATCCATGAGATGAATTCAGATAGAAATCCCACCCCTACATTGAAGTGAGAGTTCTTTTACTTCCCATACCACATAGACATGGTGTGAGAAAGATTGGCCTTTGACGTTTGTACTTGGATACTGTATTCCAATTTCCTCATGGAAGAACTGTCTTGTAACAGAATGTGGAATAAAACATTATTTAAAAAAACAAATAGCAGTAAATCTACCACTGCTGGGGGTGAAAGAGAAAAGTGAATAAAGTAATTGAATTTGTATCTCACACAAAGCCCCACTCGGTCCATTAAATGGGATGTTATGAACATATATTATAGAGAGAATATGATAGACAAGTAGAGAATATACAGGAAACCTATGAAAGTATACGATTAGAGCTCGTACGAATTTGAGTGACAAAGTAATTCACAAGGCGAAGCTACTTAAATTGCGTAGCGATTCAAACAAGATGGGATCGAGCTATGACCGTAAAATTTATCTCATCCTTCACATTGACTAATAGGCTAACATGTGTGAATTAATCCCCCATTAAGTAGTTTTTCTAGATACTCCATGGGGGTTGAGTACGAGTTCCCAACGTTAACTCAATGGGGAAAAAATACCAGGGGTGAGATAAGAGACAATACAGAAATCTAATCCAGGTTTCCTCTTTATTATCTCACCCAGTAACCAGTGAGTAACTTCATCAATTGCAATTTTTAAGAAACTAAAATTGGGTAGGAGCATAAGAGCTCTAAGCAGGAAACTTAGAAGGGGACATATGCTCTTATTTTTCAAAATTCTAAGTTAGTTGTTCCTTCTTTGTTTTATATAACGTTTATCTGTCACTTCAGACACATGAAAGATATAGTAAATAATCTAGTCCTTACTTGGTGAATAGTCCAGCTGCGAGACCGAACACAGTATCGTTGGCTCTCCGAACCACATCCTCTTCGTCCTCGAACTCAAAGACAGCGAGGACGGAGCCGAACACCTCTTCTCGGGCCAGCGTGCTGTCGTCAGAGACATTTGTCATGATGCATGGCGAAATGAACTGGCCACCAGCCAGATCAGCGCTGGGTGTGACTCTCTCCCCACCGCACAACACCTTACCACCCTGTCATAGAGAAATACACGTGCAGTCAGTACACTGGTACATGTTATATAGAAGTACTATGGAGAAACCAAACAAGAGTTAGTCATGTCGTTGTTCATCGCACGATGGCAAGATCGCGTATTACTGCGCGAGGTGCAGCAGAGAGCAGTAATATGCGATCTTGCCGGAGTGCGATGAACAACCACACGACTAACCCGAGTTTGGTTTAGAATTTATCCTACCCCGCCCATCTGGATTACTTCTACATTTACAAATGACGTCATTTGTCAAGTGTATCCCACTAGAGCGATATTTTTCATTTTTCTGAACTCCAGACCGAATACAGTGACCCAATGTTAAGCCTATGGAGTTTTTTATTAGGGGTAGGATAAAACACCTCACCACCCTGTCATAGAAAAATACACATACATAGTAAGTCCACTGGTACATCGTATATAGAAGCACAACTATTATCATAGAGAGATACACATGTATAATGATTATCTTAAGAACCAGAATACCCTACCACCCTGTCATAGAAAAATACAGTCCCCTGGTACACTTAAAAGCAGTCAAGACTCCTATGAAATTATGATACCTTCAAAGCGTACGCCAAAAGTGAACTCCTTGCCAGTAGATTGCATACTACTTGCAAACCATCATCATTGTAAATATCATGATTTAAACAAAACCAACGGGAAACCCGTTTTCAGACAATATAATGGAAAGATGAGCCCTAGATTCGCCTACCATCTATATATGTTATCTATATTTGAATAGCATGCAAAAATACAAAACTCGATTGTGGCCCTGGAGCCGTATCAACGAAGTAAACCTGACAAGAAATACGACTATTTAATGTAAACCAAAATGTAAAAAAAAAAAAAATTAATGTAAACCACCCGAAGATTGGAATGACTGTAAAACTTAATTACATCAATAAAAACAAGGTTCAGTGACTGAGGGTACCTGAAGTACCTCCAGTCTGAGACTGGCGGGAAACCTGCAGTTCACACTGTGCGTTTTGAGGGACGTCGAGACTGGGCGATAAGATAGGAACACATCACCCTACCACCCTGTCACAGAGAAATACACACGTGGAATGCTTATCTTGAAAACAAAGCGGGACGAATTGTGAATAAAAAAAATTTTTTAAAAAAAATTCTTGTTTCTCCCTGAAAAAAAAGAAAGGAAAATGATTCTCCCCGATACTGGGTGACGGACAGCAGGTACAACTGACCTCTTTCTTGGCGATGTCGATGTAGTGTAGCGTCTTCTCGGCCTGGTCCTTGCTGATCATCGACCCCACGTGCGTGTCCTCGGAGAAGGGGTCTCCGATCTTCATACCTCGTGTTCGCGCCACCAGCTTCTCCAGGAAGGGCTTCAGGATGGACTTGTGGACGAACACGCGGGTCCCGTTCGAGCACACCTGAATGTGGTATCATGTTATTAATTCTTTTTTACAATTTTTCATCGGATTTTGACCCTTTATTATCGACAAAATATCTTTGCTTCTAATTGAACGAGACTCGTTTTGTTTGGTAAATCCCGTTCTCTTCATTGGTATATTTCATAAGAATATTCACAAATATTGATACAGACAGGTCAAATCTTATCACAATATAGTTTGTTTGTGGTTTAACGTCCCAGGGGACCCTGAGGGTATTGGACTATCAATGATTTAACTTTTCACTTTCATAAACTTATTTCAGTCAATTCGTTTCAATGTTTTCAAATATTTCATATACAATCAAAGAGATTCGTCTCTTTTAAAAACATGATGATATCTTTCTTTGGAATAGTTTAACACACACTTTTCATGTTGTTACTGTTTTTCAAATACTTTCTTCTATTTTCTTGTACCCTTTTACAGTTCAGCAGGATATGCTAAACAGTTATGATTACATTGCATGCTTGGCATAATGGGGGATTTTCCCCTACATAACCCTCAATTGACTAGCAATTGGTTTTCTTGACTCTTGTCCTGAGGATGCCTGGAGGCATTGCCATGTAGGGCTTGAAGATGCCTCCAGGCATTACTTGACGTGATATTTCAAATAAGAAACAAGAGCAGGTGGACACATTTAAAACTCAACGTAAGTAGCTTAAGATATGTTGAAAAATATTTAGAGAGAGACAGACAGAGAATGAGATAGACAGAGACAGACAGACAGAGAAGGACAGACAGACAGACAGAGGGGAGGGAGGGAGGGAGGGAGGGAGGGAGGGAGGGAGGGAGGGAGGGAGGGAGGGAGGGAGGGAGGGAGGGAGGGAGGGAGGGAGGGAGGGAGGGAGGGAGGGAGGGAGGGAGGGAGGGAGGGAGGGAGGGAGGGAGGGAGGGAGGGAGGGAGGGAGGGAGGGAGGGAGGGAGGGAGGGAGGGAGGGAGGGAGGGAGGGAGGGAGGGAGGGAGGGAGGGAGGGAGGGAGGGAGGGAGGGAGGGAGGGAGGGAGGGAGGGAGGGAGGGAGGGAGGGAGGGAGGGAGGGAAGGGTCAATGAATGCTGGTGTGAATTATTGTCAGACGACTCTCAACGCAGTTATCAGATCTAAGTAATCAACGTAAACCCTTTACACGTAGATCAAAGTTTAAGTTTGTCTGTTTGATCTAACGCCTGGTCGACCCCTCTGGGTCCCGTCCAGACTAAAATCAAAATGTGACTATGTCTGCTTACCTGACCCTGGGTGAGGAAGTTAGCCATCATAGCTCCCTTAACGGCGTTGTCTATATCGGCATCCTCAAAGATGATGAGCGGCGATTTGCCTCCCAGCTCGAGTGTCACATGCTTGATGTCCTACGAGGAAGATAAATGTAAACCTAGGTTCAGTAAAGAGATCAACGTCTGCCGAGCTTAAAAATGCCACCT
Source organism: Alentia gelatinosa (assembly GCA_950022655.1). NCBI lineage: Eukaryota > Metazoa > Annelida > Polychaeta > Phyllodocida > Polynoidae > Alentia > Alentia gelatinosa. Next base: position 41,226,046 of record OX465591.1, read on the forward strand.
TGAATGGCTTTTTATGTTTGCTTGTCTGGGTAGTGTAACGTCCGATGTGTTCCATTAGACATACTTGGTTTGATCGATGAGATGAATTTATGTAGAAATCTCACCCCTACACATTTACCGAGGTGAGAGTTCTTTTACTTCCCACACCACTTAGACATGGTATGACAAGAATTGGATGAAAACACATCTAACCACCATATCCATTGTGGAAATAGACAATTAATCGATTGTTTTTGTGGATAGGCAGCTATATACAGGTAGTAATACACGAGCATATAAGCATATTTTGTCCCGTAACTACGGCCCTTTGCCTATGGTGTTGAGCTCTAATAATAGAATGAAAGACCTCGGACTGCCATCACTACGAGCTTAGTAACTACATTTCCTCATAGTTCCAATGATAATGAGAGGTGTATAACCATATACGTACATTCTTAAATACAAAGGCAAAGTCTTTTCTCTAAAACTCTTAGGATGTCTACAACTGCAGTAGGGCATTACAAAATATCTGGATTATTGTAAATATCGAGAGAAAAGATCATCTATGAAATCAAATTTGCCAATCCTGACAAATTAAGAAACTGAAAGCTTTACCTTCGCACAGGCCTCCATGACCTTGGACCCAACAGCCACACTCCCTGTGAAGGACATCTTGGAGATGTCAGAGTGTGAGGACAGCAATGACCCAGTCTCTGCAGCTCCCTGACAAACAAACAGGAACCACAGAGTCAAGCTTGGCCGTATATATATATATATATCCAATAGCCCAAAAATCACATAAAAAGTCACCAAACTGTAAGATATATTTTGAGTAATTCTGACGGAAGATCTCATGGTAATAAATACCAGGGTTCGTACATAGACAGACCAATACAATTCCAAGCTTTTTCCAGGCTTCTCCAGGCTCTAATATTTTTTTTCCAGGCATAGCATAATATGAATCAATACCATCTTGCTAGTACTGAAAACATTGTTTGCTTTCTGAAGGGTGTATATTATTTTAAGGAACAATTAATGATGTATCTATTACAATCTCAACACATATATTACACAAAAGCTATATTTGACATTGGCTTTCCATTGCATCAGATTGGGTGGAGAATTTTGACCAATCAAAGCCTAGGCCTCTAGTTGCTGCCTGGAGGCTGTGAGGGGTTGTAAAGGCTGTTAAAGGCCTGTGGTGGACTGGCAGTGTGTTTCTAACTTGGGTAATATAGTAATTTCAATATCAAATGCAGACCACGGTTACATTGGCATGAATGAAGCTCAAATAAGAGAATTTCATAGACGAAAACTTGTTTTTATGTAAAACTATATTTTCCAGGCCATCCCAGGTCTTTCCAGGCTCTCTGTCAGAATTCCAGGCTTTTCCAGGCCTGGAAAACAAATAGCATAATTCCAAGCTTTTCCAGATTTTCTAGGCTCCGTACAAACCCTGAAATACTCATATTCTTTTTCAAATAGAGAAAATGAGGCGCCGTCCAGCAAACTTTCATCCCTGATTTTAAAAAAGCGGGTTATTACTATTAATTAAGATGCGTCTTCTACGCGTGACTTTACGGTATGCGTCTTCTACGCGTGACTTTACGGTATGCGTCTTCTACGCGTGACTTTACGGTATGAGTCTTCTACGCGACACTTTACGGTATGTGTCTTCTACGCGTGACTTTACGGTATGCGTCTTCTACGCGTGACTTTACGGTATGCGTCTTCTACACCTGACTTTACGGTAACTGGGGTGATTATTACCTGGACGACGTTGAAGCAGCCTGCGGGCAGCCCGGCGTCGGAGTAGAGCTCGGCGAGCATGACGGCGGTGAGCGGAGTCAGCTGAGACGGCTTGAAGACGATGGTGTTGCCGGTGGCGAGCGCCGGCGCCGACTTCCAGCTGGCCATCTGGAAGGGGTAGTTCCAGGCGCCGATACCGCCCACCACGCCCAGCGGCTCCCGGCGCGTGTACGCGAAGCTGCCAGCCTGCAGCGGGATGTGCTGGCCTGGGGGGCATCAGGGAAGAGTTGTTATTACTATATACCGGTGCACGAATGTCTCACTTTTAGGCAATAGGAGAAAAGATACCGTTCGGCCGCACCATGGCGTAAAATATTTTTACGCCACACTGTACCACGTGATCTGTTGACATACCCGCCTTGCTTAATTTGGGGGTTGAAATAGGTTGATAACTTAAGTACATAAATGGCATTTTAATCGAATTTCGGCATATAGTAATAAAAAGACATAGTGAGTGTGGCCGAATTCCATCTGTTCCTCGATATTTTGGTCAGAAATATCTCTGAACAGATTCCATTCGGCCACACTAACCATGTCTTTCTATATTATATACCCATGCAGTATATTTGATAATTATGTACTGCTGCTCCCTGTGCAGTATAAATTCTATACTAAACCTTGTGCAGTACACTGTTATACTGAACATGCGAAGCTGCCGACCTGCAGCGGGATGTGCTGGCCTGGGGGCCGTCAGGGAAGGGTTAATATTATATGGAAACTGGCTTCCTGTCTTCATACGTTAAAAAAAAGAAAAATACATACCCAGAGCATACAGATATATTTACCCAAAATAAAGTGTCCATAGAAAACACATAGGGAGTGTGTATTACCATACCTGGGGCATACAGATATATCCAACAGACGTATGTACACGAAGTTACTGGCCTGCAGCGGGATGTGCTGGCCTGGGGGGCGTCAGGGAAGAGTTAATATTATCCACCTAATACAAAGTGTCCATAGAAAACACATGGGGAGTGTGTATCACCATACCCGGAGCATACAGATATATCCACCTTATACAAAGTATAATATAGACCATAGAGATCGGACTGCAATACTGGTGGCCGTCAAGGAAGGGTTAGTATCTCAGCCTGGTATTTTTCGCCATAAGCTTAACATTAGGAACTCATACTCCATGCCCGTGAAGGTAATGCACCCAATACTTCATGTCTCTATTGGCGATTTCGTTCATCAATCTTTTGTTTTTTAAATCACAAGGGGAGCCAAACCCAGTACCCAACCACCACTAATTTTTCAGGGAGAATTTAGGAAATCATATTTTTTAAAAAAGGTTTTCATTGCTTTCGTTTAGTATTTTTTATCGATAGACTTAACATTGGGAACTTGATTTTGATACGAGATATTTAGGAAAAATATCCAATGGGGGATTATGTCATAAAGGTTAGTCGATGTGAAGGGTGGGGTAAATTCTGAAACATAATTAATTTTACAGTCAGAGCTTAATCCCATCTCACGTGAATCGCTACGTAATTCACGCAGCTTCGCCTTTTAATTTACTATGCGCCGTTACCGCCCACCACGCCCACCGGGTCCTGCCGTGTGTACAGCCTGCAGCGGGATGTGCTAACCTGGTGGCCGTCAAGTGATTACAAGGAAACTTGTGAGATGAAAATAACTTTGTCTGTACTCCACCGAGATTGACCGCAGAGTAATTCACAAAGTGGAGTTGAGTGTCACGCTTTTAAATGCAGCATGCCTGACATTGACCTCTGTAGTGCAGGCCTATGTTACAATTGTTCAGATAATGTGTTTTTTCTCACCATCTTATTAAAGTTGGCTGTGTTTCCATGGTGATAACTATAAAATTATTCATCAATTATGCATCAAAGTTGTGGAGAAAGATGATTTTAACCAAAACTTGTTGGTTTCTTCTTTGATATTCTATACCCAATACAGGGTTGTGGGGGTAAGAAAAAAACATTGAAATTTTGTTTTTGCAATACAGAATTTATGCATCACATATGCATTACAGTAGGAATCAAGGGAAAGCTCAAGTTTTTACATGGGTCAGTGGGGAGGTTCAGCAGGGGATTCTGGGCTGTGGCTGAATTGGGCTATTTAGCAGTTGGTATATCAATATTACACAAGGAATCATTTTGTTGTTCTGAAAATGAAAACATTGAATTTAATGGAAACATTGAAAACTGGCATCCCTGCCAATAAACGTTCTAAAATACATAATTTGGTACCTGTTACAGTTGGTGCGATGCCGCCATAATAGTCGATGGTGTCGGCGCAGGCCTGTATGTCGAGACGCGCCTCCCAGACGGGCTTCCCTGTGTTGTGAGTCTCCACCCGCGCCAGCTCCTCCTCATTCTCCTGCAAATAACAACAAATAATCAAATTTCAGTTATGTAACAACTAATTTATATAACAAGTTTTCAACTTTTTAAAAAAGGATTTTTATTTCTGACGAAAAGATTTCACAGTAGCAATAGTGTTCTTCCAATTATTCCGTCTACACAAAAATCACAGATCGATAATCTACAAAAATCATGTATCACACTAGACAAGAGATTTAGCATCACATAATGGTAGTGCCTTCACAGACAAGCCGCTCGCATAACGACTCTAAGCATATTGAACGTGGTGTAATAGAAATAAATCAACAATGAATTTTTTTTAAATAAAGAAATTGTCCTCTATGGTACAATCTGGAAGATTAATAATAACCCTACTTACAAATCGTATATTAAAGGCTGATTAAAAAAAGAAGGAATTTTAGACAGAATACAACCGACCCCCCCCCCCCCCCCCCCCTCCCTCCATCATGGGTGCGGTAGGCCTCGGGCACCTGACAGAACAATGATCAGAATTCTTCTTCTTATGGACTGTATATTCTGTACCATTCTGCTCATCTGAGATGATCCGTTGGTATGGTTGGGGTGGAATATTATGGGAAGGGCAGTTATCAAATGTTTCATTATCGGTAACCCCCTAAATAGGCTATTCACGCCTCTTCACGTTTTCATAGTTTTTAAGTGATCCTAGTTGGATAACGCAGTGTCTGCTTTCTTCAGGCTCTAGATCATATTGTAAATTAGGGCAAGGATATATCGAAGTTTTGAGTAGAAAAAAGGGGTAAACACTGCTCTAAAACGGTAGAATCATGTATAGATTGTAATAAAACCTTACCCTTATGAGACGCGCAGCATTACAGAGAACTTTGCCCCTCTCGAAGGCCGTCACCTGGGACCACGTTTTGAAAGCTTGCTTGGCGCTGTTCACGGCCCGGTCGATGTCTTGAGCGCCCGCCATGCCCAGTCGACACAGCTCCTTCCCTGAAGACACACAGCATTGTCAACTCTATACCTGGAGGCATTCCCAGGTAGGGCCTGATGATGTCTGGAGGCATTCCCAGGTAGGGCCTGATGATGTCTGGAGGCATTTCAAGGCAGGGCCTAAAGATGCCTGGAGGCATTCCCATGTAGGACCTGAAGATGCCTCCAGGCATTCCCATGTAGGGCCTGAAGATGCCTCCAGGCATCCTCATGTAGGACCTGAAGATGCCTCCAGGCATTCTCATGTAGGACCTGAAGATGCATCCAGGCATTCTCATGTAGGACCTGAAGATGCCTCCAGGCATTCCCATGTAGGGCCTGAATATATCTGGAGGCATTCCCATTTTCTTTCACAGGTTGCATAAAAAAAAGTCCAAAAGGTTGCCGAAACTACTGCCGAATCTTTCTCTGGTTGTCTCCAGTAGTAGTACTGGAGACAACCGCAGAATTAAAAAAAAGAATAGCAATGCCATGTAGCCATTGTAGGGCCTGAAGATGCCTGGAGGCATTCCCATATAGGGCCTGAAGATGCCTGGAGGCATTCCCATGAAGAGCCTGAAGATATCTGGAGGCATTCCCAATTTGTTTCACAGGTTGCAAAAAAAAGTCCAAAAGGTTGCCGAAACTACTGGAGACAACCGCAGTAAGATTTTTTTGAGAAAATAGCCTTCCCATGTATGACCCGAAGATGCCTGCAGGCACTTTTAACATGTTATTTTAAAGAAGAAAGAAGTGCAAATTTAAATAAGAAATGATTCATTCTCATGATTTTTCACTATATACATAGATAACAATGTGATCTCTCTAATTGCTGGGGCTGGGGTGTGTGGGGAGGTTCAAACCACTGTTTATTGATGTTGTGAGGCCGAATATATTCTCTCTTTGTTTTACACAATTTTTTTTCATAAATATAAAACTAAAACAAGGATTGGTAAAAGAGCAGATCGGTGGCCTCCAAGCTTAAAACATAGCGAACGCACCGGGTAGCCTACGATCTTTCGGGGTTTTCGAATAAAATCATCCATTTTAACCGAGGAAAAAAGCCAGAATCTGAATCTCCACACATTAATTACCAAACTATAATGTTATCTACCTGTAAATAACTGTTAATTCCGCCGGGATGGGTTGGAGAACATTGTCGTTAGTAACTTGTTAGTCATTTCGAAAGAGCCGGATCTATTTGTCATAAGCTGGTTCCTGGCAATACCTGTGTTTTGCTTTTTGTCCCCTTTAGGGTTAGGGTTAACGCTAACCCATAAACCTAACCCAATTTTAGGGTTAGGGTTAGGGCTAACCCTTACCCTAACCCTATTTTTGGGTTGGGTTAGGTTTAGGGTTAGGTTTAGGGTTAGGTTTTAGTGAGTGCTTTGGCTACGCATTGATATAGGTTGACACTGAAATGGCGCCGTTTATGAAAAGTCGGAATTACAACTTTGTTTACCCATCACGGCGAAAATAACGGTTAGTTTCAGGTAAATAACCTCGCATTTTGGTAAATAAAATGTGCTGATTCCGAATCTGGCATTTTTAATACGTTAGAATCGATCGTTTGGTTCGAAAACGGCGAAAGATCGTCGGGTATCGGGCCCGCAAAGTCGCGTTCCCTATGTTAAAAGCTAGAGGCCACGGATATGCTCTTTTACCCAAGGATTTCCTGGGAAAACGGGGAAAACGGCCCGCTCTGGCCTCCTCACCTGTGTGTGGCTCTAAGACAGGTAACTCGTCGCGGTTGAGGGACTCCACACGCTGCCCGTCCAGGTACTGAAGTGGTGACGTCATGGCCGCACTGCCTGACGTCATATGACGCCGACACCACAGACCAGGTGCTCGTGCTAAGAAGGACCGCGACAACATCTTGATTGCTGAAAAGATAAGGCTCGTCAATAGACCTTTCACAACAGGCTGGTTACACGCCTTATATGTTGGGTTACGCAATGGCTGCAGCCAAACTAAGACCTGTCAGTGCATTTTTTTAGCATTGGAAGAGTGAGTGTATGAGCGTAATACGTTGATGATAACTGTGCATATTATTTCCAGAGAAAGTGACAGTGGAATGAGCTCCCAAGCCCAAGGAATACAGAACACAACAATTGTACATTATTTAAAGAATTGTAAATCATTGATATAACATTTGGTTTATACAAGGAAATCTTCATTAAAAGTTACGTTGTTTCATAATTAGTAAACGTACCGTACAAGATTATTGAATCTGGTATATATACCAGCGAGTCATTCACATAAATATATGTGAATGACTCGCTGATTTATATGGCTAACTGTTGTTTGGAATCAACAATGATAAGTTTTTGTTGGGTCAGTGCATTAGATTACTGAGGGTCAACTCGGGAGTAGCTGAAAAACAGCATGACACAGTACGACAGTTGCTGGTCACTGTTACGTTGACTTAATCACCAGAGGCGATGCGAGTAGGCCTACCGGCATGGCTCAGGTCAAAAATGGGGCCGTACATGCATCTGAGGCCTGTGACACCATGATAGTCTCCTCAGTCGAAGCTCACTTACCACTTGTACGACCAAACCTGATCACTTACCTTGGATCTAGATATCTAGATCTACTAGTTTAGATTATTTTTCAATTTAATAATAAAGTTCAAAGTTTACATACCTAGCCTGGTCGACACCTTCAAATTAGACGGACTTAAAATCCCCAACGACACTGGCCAGCACTCTGCAAGTGTGTGCGATGGTTATAAACTATCGTTATCCGTGGATTACCCAATCAACTCTCAGCTACGTCGAGGGGGTTAGATAAGATACAGGGAGGTATACTAATAATAGCAGTTGTTTGATTACTAACCCGATTAGCCTGGCCACTCCCCAATTATCGCTCATAATATATTTATATCGAATGGAGAACATAGAATATTTGAGATATGACAATTAAACACCACGTAAAGACGAAGTTTTGCTTAACCTACGATTGTGGAACTGTTTTCTTAGTTGTCTTGCAGAATTACTACTGAAATGGCTTCGTTTGTTTTGTTGTCGGACCGGTGACACCTAGGACGCCACCATATTGAATGAGGTATATTTCAGCGAAGAGTTTCGCACTTCCAAACATATCAAAAGTCTTCAGCCCCTTCACGCACCGTGCTTACGGCTGTGGATTAACATAGATTGATTTAATTACACTGAATCTATACAATATTTGATTCGAAGTAGCTTCGAATCAGGAAAGGATCGAGACTAGGCTATAGTAGTACGTTCCCCTGTCGCCAGGGCCAAGGCGCTCAGGCTCTACACTGGCCACCAGAGCAGACGTTTGCTACGCACGTAGACAGGGGTTGGTTGCCAATCTACTCAGGCTCTGCGTAGACTGTAGTACATCCCGTTGTCGCCAGGACCAGGGCGCTCGGGTTCTCAAACTGGCAACCCGAAGGCGGCGCGGTGCGTGGACGGACTAGGGCTCTACGTTACACTGGCCACCAGAACAGACCTTTGCTTCTCACGTAAGTCGGAGCTCAGCGCAGACAGGGGTTGGTTTACGCTGGTTCCCGGGGTATCCGCTAGGGGGCTCGGCGGAAATATATATATAGAGAGAATTGATTCAATAGTTGTTCTCAAGTATTGTGAACAAGAATATCAATCAAGTTTTAAAAATCTATTTGTTTAAACAAATTGAAACTGATTACATAATGAAACAAATTTCTGGTATTATAATCAATCATAGAACTAGAGTGGTTCTGGTTCTTTGAATCAATATATATATATACTTCAGAATATTCACTCGGCTATCGCCTCGTTCATATTAGGGAGTGTACAATAATCATGGCCCGGGGGGGGGGGGGGGGCACAGTCTTTAGGGGGGGGGGCAACTTTTTTGGGGGCATTCCCAGGGGGGGGGGGGGCAACTTTTTGGGGGGTATTCCAATGGGGGGGGGGCAACTTTTTGGGGGTATTTCCATGGGGGGGGGGGGGGCCAACATTTTCCACGAATTCTGTTGTGGGGTCGACGTTTTCAGCTAAACATGGAGGCAAACTCCCATGTTCAATTACAAAAATTGATGTTATGAAATGCATTATCATATCACAAGAAATCAGCTTAGTTGTACAACTATAATAATGATTAATGCACAAGGTAACTATAGTTGTCTCACTCCCTGGTGTTCAGTTTCTATGGTCACAGTCCTGTTTGCCAATTCGAGATGGGTGTCCACCCTCCCTCAGTCTGACAGACTTATGTGGGGGAAGACGACAATGGACAAACACTAACATTTGTCCCAGAATCAATGCAGTCTCACAAGATCATTAGTTTTTTCTTCAACAATGATGAATTAAGGGCATTTACTACAACATCAACTAGGCCTACTACAAAATGCCCCTGTTGCTGCTTATTTCAATAAGATTACCATATTTATCAGGGGCGTACCAAGGACTTTGTTTTGGGGGAGGGGGGGTACACCTCTGAAGATCGACAAGAGTCCAGCTAACAAGACCCCTCCTGTGAGGTACCAGGGCAAAGCCTCAGAAGCCCTTAGATTTTATAGATTATACAAGCTGTTTTCAGGATTCTGTTTTAGGGGGAATGTGACCAGGGATCCAGCTCCTCCTGGGGGTCCAGGGGGCAAAGCTGCCAAAGGAACTTGAATTTCATGGATTAAATACAACCTGTACCCAAGATTTTTTTTCTAGGGACAGGGGTTACACTTCTTAGGCTATCTAGAATTATTACCAGGGGTCTGGCTGCAAAACCCCCTCTGGAAAGCCCCTAATGGGGTCCAGGCAAATCCCTCTGAAACATTTGGATTTCATAGATTACACAAGCTGTCCCCAGATCTTTGTCTCATAGAGGGGGAGATACATACCTGAGACCAGGTACCAAGGGTCCATCATTAAAGTCCTCATAGGGGTCAAGGGGGTGAAACCCCCTGGCTATACCTGGATTTTACACTTATAAAAGCTACAACTAGGGTTATGTCTTGGAGATTTATACACCTGAGTCTACCTGGGGAGATTGTAAGGGGTCAGTGGCAAATTCTATATGGTAGTCCAGGGGGTAAACCCTGTAACCACTTGGATTTTATACATCATACAAGTTGTTCCCTGGATTTGGGTCCAGGGAGGGGGTTACATACCTGAGACTACCTAGGAATATCAGTACAGGTCCAGTGGCAAAGTCCCTCCTTGGGGTCCTTGGGAGAAATCCCTTAGAAGGACTTGACTTTTATACATTATACAATTTGTATCCAGGATCTTTTTACATGGGAAGATTAAAGAGGGTTCATGAGGCAAATCACCCCTAATTGCTTGGCATTTAGATTATATTTAGGGGACATACTTGCCTTGTTGAATGACACTGTAACAAGGGCATATATAGGCATGTGCTTATTTGGGGTGGGGGGGGGGGGGCACAATTTCCACTATCTTAACCACATTCCCCCCAAGCAGCATTCACCAGGGGCTTACCCAGGATTTTGTTTCAGGGAGGGGGGTACACCTTGGACTATCTTGGATGATTGGCTTGGGCTCCAGGAGGCAAAGCCCCAAGCAGCACTTAGAATTTGTCGATTATAAAAAGCTGTATCTAGGATTTTGTTGAGGGAGGGGGTCATATGCCTGACACTATCCAGGGGTCAAGAAGCAATGCCCCAGTTGGGAGGGGGATCCAGGGAGCAATGCTCCCAGAAGAATTTGGATTTTTATTTAAAAAAAAATACATCTTAGGATTGTTATGCACCTGAGATTACATGGGGGTCCAGCAGCAAAGCCTCTGCTGGGGATCCAGGAGGCAAAGCCTGAAGATTCACTTGGGTTTTAGATTTTATACAAGCTGTATCCAGGATTTTGATTGAGGGAGGGAGATTGTTGCACACCGCAGGGGGGGGGGGGGATTGTGAGAAGTCTAGGGGCAAATTGCCTCCTTTGGGATCCAGGGGCCAAACCCCTGAAGTGTTTGGCTTTTATGCATTAGATAGCATTTTTAGGTTACATGATTGACATAGGGGTCGAATGACAAGCTGTTCCTATGATGTTGGTTTGGGCAGGGGAATTACACACCTGAGACAACCTGGGAAGATTTTCCCAGGATGTTGTTTCAGGTTGGGGGCTGCATACCTGGAGAGATTGGAAAGGGCTCCAGCAACAAAGCTCCTCCTGGGAGTTTAGGGGGTGAAGTCCCTGGAAGCAGTTGGGTTTCTAGATTGCCAAGGGTCCTGTGGCATAACCGCTTCTTTGGGTGCACTGAAGCCCCAGTGAGGGGGTCACACACCTGAGGCTATCTGGGGAGATATTGAGGGGTCTAAAAGCAAAGTAAATGCTGGGGGGACAGGGGTAAAGCCCCTGGAAGTACTCACATGTTAGTGACTCTATTTAGGGGAAGGGTTTTAACACACCTGAAACTACATGTGAAGATTGCCTGGGGTCCAGTTGCAAAAACCCATCTGGGAGGTCCAGGGGTCAGAACCCCTGGAAGCACATGGGTTTCATATAATTCAGAAATTACAATGGGTCAGGGGCAAAGTGCTACTTTATGGATACAGGTGGGGAGGGGATGAAGCCCCTGGGTGCACTTGTATGTCAAAAGATAAAACATGCTATATACAGAATTTAATTCAAAGGAGGGGGTCACACAACTGAGGTGTCTGGTGGCAAAATCCATCTGGGGGTCCAAGGGGCAAAACCTGCAGAAGCACTTGGCTTCTATATTTTACACAAGATACCTCTTGGATTTTGTTTCAGGGACTAGGTTTGCTGCTGACCTAAGGCTATTTATGATGATTGCAAGGGCTATAAAAGTGCCTCTTTGGGAGTCCAGGGGACCCTGAAGAGCTCTCTCTTTTTTGGGAACATATTTCCTTTGTTGGATGACATACATATGGTAACAAGGGCATGTAGGGTTTCTTTTAGAGGGTGTGGGGAGGGCACACCTGGGACTACCTTACATGCATCCTTCAAGTGTATACCCTGAACCAGCACCCCTCTCCTAAGGTCTCGTAAGTCATAATCTGTACAAGGTTCTCACTATGCTCTATGGGAGAAGAATTCTCAATGAACCAGGCTTGGAGCCGTGAGAACTCTTCATATGTATGTGTAAATAGCCCATTCTTGTATAACTTTTTAACTATGATAGATAGAAACAAAATTTAAAAAAACAATGTGTAGAGAATTTTCAGTCGGAACAGACCATCCTTGGGAAAATTTCGGGGGGGGGGGGGCACGTGCCCCCTGTGCCCCCCCCCCCTGGGTACGCCCCTGTTTATAGAAGAGCATTGAATACTTAAAGGGGACTTCCTTCTGAGGGCCACACCATAGGCTGAGCCACTCATTCCAAAGATCCCGCAGGCCATGCCAGACTATAACAAATTGCCAGAACATCTGTATTTGCATGTTAATGATACTGCTACAAGAAACAGTGAAGGTCCTTTGAGATTCTGCAAGGGAGCCTGATGACTATGAATTGATGGCACAAATCGAGAAAGCCGTTGCTGCTGGATATTTGAATGTGAACAACCAAGTCTCAATAAGTGACTTCATTGAGAATTAGGTTCTAGGTAGTCAAGCTTTATGATTGATTATATGGGTACAGGAGAGATGGGGGCTTCCAGCAAGACTGCTAGCTGCCAACTACAGCCTCAATTTGGCAGGGGTTGATTCACTGATTTCGGGTTAGAACATTAGCAGAATCTTACAATTCAAATCATGTATATGATTCTTACAGAATCTTATAATTCAAATCAGGTATATGATTCAATTTCATATGTTAAAAGCAGGACACAGAAACCTCTCATATATAGGCTCTCCAAGGACTCCTGTAAAACTGGCCAAGGAATACCTAAGGGCTGACATTATATGCTATTGGCTGCCAGTGGTGCAACTGCAAGCACCTCTCCAAAAGAGTTGACTCCAGATGGCAATGACTGACATTGAAACTGGCCTCCACATGGTGTGTGTTGCAGTCCTGCTCAAGACTCCCCCATCTTTTTTGCATCAGTGCTGTTCCGTCAACAACAGCTGTTCATTTGCTACTTGTTTCATTTATTTTCTTTTTTGAGCAATTTTTATGAAGTGAATATTGTGTGTACCATCACCAAATTTGGTGGTACAGCCATTCTCCCACTCGGGCACTAACCCCTTACTCCTCATTCTAATGGCAGGTGTCAAGCAAAATGAGCAGTAGGTACTGTGTAAGTAATTGGTATAACCCGACCAGGGTTTAAAGCCATGACCTACCATGCTTAAGGTGAACACCCCTACCACTTAGCTACTGAGATTGGTCAAAATTTTGACAAATGACTGACTGTAGCTGGGTTTGTTCTAAAGCAAATGAAAAAATGAAAAAATGCCACATCAATTAAGCCTCCTCTGTGCTTTTACCGTATTCCCATGGGGTGGGGGGGGGGGGCGATGGGGGGGGGCCAACTTTTTTTGGGTATTCCTGTTCTGGTAGTTGTGGTTAATTATGTTCATTAATTATATAATATATTTTAGGGGAGAGGACTGATAGCCAGTCTATTCGTAACCTTCAATGAAACCTTACACGGGGACGTAAGGACGTCTGGTGAGGAATTCCTAAACTTTATTAAACTTGATATAATACCTAACGCCACCTAGCGGCAATGCAGAGAATTACTGAAATAGTCTTAGATTATAATTACGGCACATAGTGGCCAAGAAGTGAAGTACAGAAGTAACTTAATTAACTTAGAACTGTAATGTCGACACCTAGCAGTGAATGCCATAGAAACGGACGTGGATTCGCCTTACTCGTTCTAGGAGAACTGACCAATGAATGACCGTAATTAAGTCATTTATTAATTACGTTCCTATCCAATATACTAACGTATAAGTGCGGAAGAGATGGATATTATGCCTATCTCCATAGTCCACATTAACCTTATGATGTCTTGCATATTCAATATTAGGATACCTTAATGAGATCTTTAATTAGGTTATTAATTAACTAGTATCAATCATAAATGATTCTTAGATACTACTAGATTTGTGTCGTGTATTTCATGGATGAGAACAAGGATTGTAGTAAGTTTGATATTCTTTAATAAATCATTCAAGCGTTTCACAAGTATAGCATGGCAAGGTATCATAGCAATACATGTAATAAACCTGAGGCGACATGCCTAGTTGTATTACAGTAATTAAAAGTAAGATATATTGTCAGACACCAAAGTCAGAATGATTATAGACTTTGCAGAGTGTCTGATATGAACCACATAATATATGTCTAGTCAAAGTTCATGATCTTCTTCTAGAATGTTCGTTGTTCATGTTAAACAAATGTTGATCAGAGATAGTTATACGGTCTCAACAAACATTCAAACAATGCAAGGTAATATGCAGCATAGCTCACCAAATGTTAGAGTGTCCGGAGTGAACTCACAAGATTCCAATAATCACTAATAAACACAGATCCAGTTTCGATGGTAGTTGTGTGAAATATAAGTGAAGTCCTATCACTTAATGAAGTGAAGATATTCAATAGTGAACGTTAGTAGTTCATAAGATTCCTATTAAGTCCAATTCAGAAGGTGTGTCCTTGGAGAGTCCCAATCCAAGTCACTTTCTACTTTCCAAAAGTCGCCAGGCAAGTTGCCTTAGCTGTTCCTATATGATAGAATTATCCTGCTGAATTCGCGCACTCTGCCGGTATCCGGAGCCGTGCAGAACACGTCTTGACAGCAGGAGATGGTAGTGGAGACTGAAGATCGGTCAGCTCGGGAGCAGATCGAAAATGAGCATTTTCTAAAGGATCATGGGAAATTTGGAATGAATCTCGTTTAAGCTCACGCAGGTCCGAGACACGCGTGGTTATGTTAATACTGCGGGAATTCGGGAATACCCTGAGAGGGGACTTCCTCAGGGAACTCCAGAGCTGACCCTCAGTCGTCATAGTGACGTCAGAGGGTCTATTCCCAGAAGCGTGGTGTTACCCAGAGGCTAGCTAGTAGTATAAGGAACATCGCTTCTATCATGGCTATCCACCTCATAGGACGTTTAGCCTACAATGTGGCTTAGTAGACAACCATGATCCATACCTTGATATATAATACTTAACACCAATACCCAATACCAACACTTGGTATTTAATACTAACACTTATGATAACACTTGATACTAACACGCAATGATAACACTTGATACTAACACCTGATGTCAAAACTCAATACTAACACTCAATAGTAACACACAATGATAATACTTAATAATAACACTTGATATCAATGTTCAATACTAACACTCAATGGTAACACACAATGCTAATACTTAATAATAACACGTCAAATACTAATACTTAATAATAACACCTGATATCAGATACAAACACTTGATATCATAGTTTCTTCTTCTTGATACGTATACATCAAACCACACATATATTAATGATACATAATGTTTCCATACCTTACATAATAAGATAGCACTTTATTTACATATTATTTTCAATATTTAATAAAACAACCTTTTAATACCTTTTGATAAACTTTCATCTTAATAACATCGATACTTTGTGCTTAGCTTGGTTACAGCACATTCCCATGGGGGGGCCAACTTTTTTTTTTGACCGATCGGTGTTAGAAAAACTGTGCCCCCCCCCCCCCCCGGGCGATAATTAATGAACGCTCCCTTACTGAGCACTCCAAACTCGATGGCGAACGGGGACACAGACCAAACAATCATCAATTTCCTTCTTAGTCCTACCTCCCTGCCTCCCTGTCCCTACACTGGCAACCAGAGCTAAATATATCGTAGAAGGAGTTGGTTGCCAAACTACCCTGTCCCCCGCTCGAGACTCTAGTATATATATCCTGTAGTCGCCAGGGCCAGGGCGAACGTTTGCTCTCAAAATAGGAGCCATGCTCTATTGATATTAGACATTCAATGACTGTAAAATACCGAAGGATAGACTTCCCCAAGTCTTTGATTATGGATATTCATGATTTAACCAAATTACGATAACATATATATGTTGGGGTGTGACTGATCAAGGAATCGCGGAGAGGAGGCGTGGGGTAAGTGGAGGTGTACTAAAGAAGAAACCAACAATTTTCAGTCAAAGTCATTATTCTCCATGAGTTTAATGCGTAGTGATATGAATAATGCAACATGATAAAGACGAAACCAACAAGTTTTGTTCCAAGTCGTCATTCTCCGTGAGATCAATGCGTGGTGATAGGAATGAGGCGACAGCCAAGTGAATAACACCATAGCATAAGCATTCAAACGAGTTGGAGAATAACTTAGACCAAAATCAGTTGCTTTGTGTATTTATCTCACCCCGGTAAACACTAAAAGAATGAATGTTGCACAAGATATAGAGCATGGAGAACGGACTCCAATACTCGAAGGGGCATGGAGAATTGGTTACTCATGGGCTTTGCTCAGGGGTAGTCATTGCTCCCCCCGGTGTCCCCCTCTACCGCGCCTCACGGGCGCCCCTCCTGCCCCCTCGCGGCTTTCACACTTACTACGCAGTCACGTGGTACAGCCTACACTGGCCACCCGAGCTACACTACGTTAGCTCTGGTCACGTTGAATTGACAGGGGCCTTGACATGGTGTGGTAGCGGGTATCTTATGCCATTGCAGTGGGTAAAGGAACGTCACTTTAGCTATTTTTAGGTTGGGAGTTAGGGCTTTAGGGTTTGGTATCTATTTTTACTCTGTGTATCTATTTTTACTCTGTGGTCCGACCACTCTCTGGCCATGCCCCCTTGACCCTGCCATGACCCACATTCTTACCCTGGAAGTCACTTTTCCATGTTCTCATCTTGTTTTAATGTGTATTTTTAATAAAATGGCCACAGAGATAAGGTTCTTTATCAATTTATTAATATATGGAGATTTCTTTGCAAGTATTTTGGATCCCAGAACCTATTTAGGACAATGTGGTTTGGTCTGAGAGTGAGAAACTGTGGACATGCCCATGGTTTAACGTTACCAACCTCTAAGTTGGAACGTAGTGTAGACAGAGGTGGCGGCCAATCTAGGTACAGCCCGGTCCAGACCCCGGCCTCACTTCTCCTTCACCTGCCCTGCAGTACACACGTACTACAGTACCTTTTTTCGTCCCACCCACCCACAACCTCTCTCTCTTCACCTACTCACGTAGGCCATTTTCATTATATTATACAATTACGTATGTATTGTCTATACATATCTATTGTATATCTTATTTTAATATTTTAATAATTGACATCCATTCTACCGTCAATTATCATTTATCTACTTTTACTTACCTTCATATTCACATTACATTTTAATATGTCGTCCAGTAAGGTCGTCATAAATATTTTACTGCATTTTACTACATAAAATTAAATAAAATTTTATACTCCCAGCTACTGCTTCTCTACTTTCATCCGGGGATAGGGTAATGCCCAATGTTAAGCCCATGGGACTAAAATACCAGGGATGAGATGAAGGGACTGGGGCCAGTCTACCCGTTGGACCGCTACTGGCAGTACTGGTCCCTTTACCCCTCCCCTACATTCCACCTCAGCTCCCAGGCTGGTCTCTCAGAGAAGTGGTACCGTATAACCTACATGTACCAAATGTCGCTACCTGGCTCACAACGAATCTACACATTGTAGTAAAACTAGGTAAATATAGTGCATACATAGACAATATTACCATGATTGTGATCTGAATGGCCATATTCTCCCCGTAGTTAACACGTGGTAAAACTGGGAGGGATATCGAGGAGTATTACATAGTATATATCAACTATAAGGGGGATACAATCACATAGATCAAAATCATGGTTATGTTGTATTTATTACCCAACTTTCAATAATTTATTAGAAATGAATCTTGTAAATGATTAGAAACTCGAGGCAAGCGCCGTGCATTGTTTGGATATAATAGTTCCTAAATTGCCCCTAAGTTGGAAGTAAAGCCCATATTCTACTTGGTAGAATGCCTGTTAGGCCCTGTTAGGAAGCACCCTGTGTCAATCTCAATACTATGTCACAGTTGTTCGGCCAAATTATGGTATTTTCAAATGAATATAGGGCATATGATAAATATATAACGACCTTTCATGCTTGTACAAGCTACAAAAGTCAATGATGATTTAAGATTTGTTCGGGATTTGTTCAGAACAAGGTTCTTTTGCACCACAAGGGTGGTGATTGAACTATGTGAGGAATTCAGGTAGAAATCTAACCCCTACACATTTACGGAGGTGAGAGTTCATTTACTTCCCACACCACATAGACATGGTATGACAATGATTGGCCTTTGATATATATAATCTACCACTGCTGGAAGTGAGGGAGAAGAGTGGCTGTAGTGGGACTCAAAGGCAAAATGTCCTACAACCTTGGGATTAAAAGTCTAGTGATTTAACCACTGAGCTAACTCCCTAGTCCCTCACCATACCATATGGCTATTCTTAATTAAGACACAGGTTTGGAGGCAATTCAAAATTCATTGATGTGAATAACATCATGGATGATGAATTCCACAATGTGAACATGATAATGCCTGTGGCCATAGGGCATAAGGTGTCCTATGAATTTTCGATTGCCCTTCTTTGAACATCAAGTAGTGGTGTGGGTGGCTGGGTTCAAACTCCGAAGCTACTTCTGGCTAGCTGCGTGCCTAAATGTTCCAGTCCCCAGTAGGCATCGCATCGTTCTAGTGTTCATCACTAGAACTATGCTGATTCTGTGATTAACTACTAATTATTGCAGAATAACATTTAGAAGTCTTTCGTGTTTTCAACTCAGCTTAAATTCCATATTTACTGCTCTGCATAAACATCACTGCAACTCCCCTGACATATATTGCAGCCCCTATATTATTATAAAAGGTTTTCCTGAATCCTTGTGTTTCTTGGTGTGTGTCCTACTGGCCTGTCCAAGTCCTACCTGCCAGGGACCTGTTTCACTAGTTTCGTGACATGTCTAGATGACAGCATACAGACGGATTGGGATCGACTAGTTTCCTGACAACACAAGTAGCTGCCCTTGGGGCAAGACAGACCCCAAACACGTTGTGCATGGTTTCATAAGAATTAGACATTAGACTTCGTTTTTTCCGTTCTTGCTTGCACTGTTGGTGCCGCTTTTCATATCATACCATAACACTTTTATCACGAAACTAGTGAAACTGGGAGCTGTTTCAAAAGTGGAATGAGGTCTCGCCAGCGGCACGTCACATTTTGAAAGTGAGAGGTCGGCAACAGCGAGCGGCACCTCAAATCAAAGCGGCAGCAAAACTACTACCAATATCCCATAGAGAGCGGCACCTCCACCTCGACAGCGACGCCTCAAGCTCCATTGTTAGCCTCTCGCATTGGCAATGAGTACTCTCGTTTAGCACCCTTCCGACTTTTGAAACAGCTCCCAGGTCCCAGTTCTTATATATCCCACAACCAATCTCATCCTTTCCACCCCCTCTATGCAAAGCCTATAGGGACTCTAGTTAGACATTTACATATGTGGCCTAACTAAAGTTCAGAGAAAGGAATTGTTCTCCCTATGATGAAAAGAAAAGACTGTGCACCCAGTGTGCACACCTGCACTTTAGATGATGGTTTTTTGCGCGATCCTATTGCGCAATTGCAGTGCAACCTGACTGTGAAAAGTGTAGTGCACAATTGCGCAATTTGATTGCAGAGTTTTGATGCAATTTGATTGCAGAGTTTTGATGCAAATTTTGCAGTGTTTTAATGCAATTTTATAGCAGAGTTTTGATGCATTCTTTTTCCACTTCTGTGAAAGCATATATTTCAATCTTTAATCATATTTAATTCTATTGAACACTACTGTTCTACTCTGATATGTGCAAGTTCAGGAAAAACGTTGCAGGGTCTGAACAGAACAGCTCATGATGAATGTCAAGTACCACTCAGGCCTCAGTTATTAGAGTCCTTTTCCTTTAAAACATTCATTTATTGGAATGTATAATGAGGAAAGAACTCTTCTCATCACGTTTCCACCACATCACAGACAGGTGGTTGCTCCTTGGTCAGTACTTGGAGTCTGCAGGAGATGTACTGGTGTTTCCCTCTGGAGATATATGTGTCTAGGGCGATACCCAGAAAAGTGGTGTTTAAAGTATGCATGGTTCAATATCTGCATAAATACCAGTTTTTAGATAATGAAAGTGTCACATATCAAATAATACATGATTTGGATAATTATCATGCATCAAACTTTTAAACTCATCATAAAATGAACTCAAAATTCAAGATTATGATTGAATACAATGTTAACTCAAGTGCAATCAAAGTGCAATCAAAGTGCAAAACAAATGCAGAAGTAATAGTGCAATGGTTATGATGGTGCAGTTGCACTTGTAATAGATATTTTTGGGAGGGATTTCACAATAGGTTTCAATATCAACTTGGTAAAAATGTAAATAAATATCAATGAAGTATTGTAATATACAAAAGGAAGACATTATGGGTACTTCAATGCAATTATTTATATTTACATGAAGAAAACTCCATGTATACTGCAGTGCACACTAAGCCATAGAGCTGATCCTCAGAATATACCTGTATCATGAGAGTAATTGGATATGCACAGTAGTTTAGAATTTTTATAAAAACAAACTTATGTTCGATAGTGCGAACAAACTGCAAAATATTTGATGCATGGAAGCGCAAAGATATTGATGGAATTATTGCAGTTCAATGATAGATATTGTCTTTATGGCCAATTTTGCTCCTAATCATTTCATCTAGGTATAGAATCAAAAATGATTGTTGAAAAACTGACATTTATCAGAAAATATCATCTTAGGAAAAGAGTGCAATAAATCTGAAAAGGAGTTGCAGATCAAAAGCGCAATTGTTTTGATGAATTCATCGCACAGAGTAAAGCAATGGACATTTTCATTGATTCAAGAAGTGAAATAGTCATTAGGCAAAATATCTTGGAAATGTTAACCAAATATTTTATATTTACAAGAGGAAAACTCCATGCAAAGTACAATGCACTCAAACAGCAATGCAGATTCATTATAAAAATGCAAAATATTTGATGGTCAGATTGCAGATTTTAAAAAAAATCACTAATGTAGATTATGATATGCCAACATGGGCCACTTATTACTTACAAAAGGTGGAAAATATAACCCTGTGAATATATAGTGGAACATAGGCTAGGAATATACTACCATCATAAAAGTGCAGGAGAAATTGCACTTCTATGATGGTACACAGCCAAAGTGTGACTGCAATCATGAAGCGTGTTAAGTGCAATCACTCAGGGATTGCAGTTCTATGGCAACTGGTTACAGACTTATGATGGTCACCTGCAAGATGTGTGCACACTGGGTGGTGGCCCCTATGTCCAGAAATATTCTCCAATTGATTTATTTTTGCCGGTTAACCACTAAATATATTCATTATAAGACACCACCAGACTCGGTATCCCACCGCATAAATGTGGTGCTACGCAGAGTTTCAATGTTTGGCACCGAAATCCCACGTGATAGCAGGGAAATCCTGATAATAACATCGATACTAATGTGGTCTATGGTATTGAGTAAGCGATCTATATATAACTCACAATTAGACACCAAGCAACCTGTTGACTCAAGACGTGGACGTTGGTGGTGTCAGCTGGACTGGTTCCCTGCCCTAATGAAATAAGGGACAGGTAACGGGTTCCTACGACCTTCAACTAGACTGTAGTACGTCCGGTTATCGCTAGGGCCAGGGCACTAGTGGACTAGTGGTTTGGCTGGGTTCCGCTGTGATGCGAAAATCGGTTACCTTGCGAAATTCCGCTTTTATCGCCCATGAGTATGCGCAGTAATGAATTTCACGATTGGAGAGTGCGGAAATCATCGGGCGCTCCCATCCTAGTTTGTACCACTCTCCTCCCAGATCTTTCGCAGCACTAGCGCTAACATCGATTTACGTTTCGGCGATAGAGCGATAATAAAAGAAAGCTAGGGTTATGAAAATGGCAAAACCATTTGCCAGCTAGAGCCTCGTTTGGGTTTGAAGGTTCCGCTCCCGAGAATTCTGCTATGTATTCCGAGGCTCCAGAATAGTCCGTGAAATGTGAGCGCAAGAAGGCCTCCACACGCATGCGCGAGTAGAGTGGGCGATAAAAGCGGAATTTCGCAAGGTAACCGATTTTCGCATCACACCGCATATATCTCCGCCGAGCCCCCTGGTGGATACCCCGGGAACCAGTGTATCTGGTGGTCTGCCAATCCCACAATGCAACAGAAAAATGGAGGCGTTACCAATAATGCACCACGAAACTGCTACCCGTTACCTGGCCTATAGTCTAACTAGGCCAGGCTGCCAGGCTAAGGTACACCAAACAGGACGAACTATCATTTTTATTGATTTTATAGTCTCTCTAAAATAGTGAGAAAATTAGTTGTTCTCTGTGAAAATGTTCTTTGTAATGTTTTAGAGTTCATATTTTGCTGCATATTTGTCCTTATGTATTCTTTTGTGTATTTCCTGTCAGAAATCAAAATCTCTGTAGAGGGCCGGGTTCCTCAGCCATAGAGCCCTCCACCGGGTCGTCATTCCATTACTGCGCACACTCTGACATATATGAAAAAAAAAATTGAATCGATAAATATGTACCCATTTGTCTTCGCCCCCTCCAAATAGGTGTTTGTTGCTTTATAACTGTGTATTTAGAGGTAGTTTTTCAGTGGAGCTAGGCTGGTTCTCAAGTGCAGCCATTTTGTTCACCCTTCCTCGCTGGTTCCCAAACTGCAAAGTGCCTCGCCTAATAACATAGGACAGCTGTTCACCCCTGAATAGAGATCAGGGGCGAATACTTTACCTAGCACGCTCTAAATACATTGCTAAAGGTTAGAGTAGTCACTAGAGTAGAACCTCTTGACAATCTGGGTGATATTCTCTGTGATAGTGGGAAAGGAGCAGGGTGCCAGTGTCTCAGGGTTTTAGAGGCATGCTCAACTGACCACGACCGAAATACCTCATTGACTCACTGGTGCTTGATATATTTGGATCCTGGACTGAGGCAGTTACAGAAATGGCAAGTTGACTGGGTGCAGGCGGGTTACAGAAAACTATCCATAGACTCAAGTCATCCTAATCTTTTAATTGTTATTCATTTATAATTGCATGCTAATTCTTCAATGATGAGCATTCTATCTAATTCTAGTTAGAGTGTGCTTGAATGCACTATATATGCAATTTCAATGCATACTGGATACCACATGCGAAGCTGCTTGTTGGAAGAGTTTATCCATTGTATTGGAGTTTATCCATTGTATTGTTTTTTCCGACTCCAACTGTAAACCCTGATTGTAAAAGAAAGGTATATGATATCATTATGTACTTGTGCCAGTATGTTACACAAATGCCACCTTGATTCTATCAATAGAAATATTTCACTCGCTCTATGTGCTCATGGAATATTTTCACGGGAAAAAATGCAGTTTTAAAGAGGTATACATTTTTTAGCTCAGGAAATCATGCTCATATACGTCATCTAGAGGTTATAATGCTCAGACAGGCTTCCAGCTTACTGCAGAGAATCTAACACCTCACTATCAATGTCCCAACTATAAAGGCCTGGTTAAATGAGCAGGGGTCCAGTATCAAGCCTTGCCATACCCATTGCCCCACTACTGACTTGGTTCCTAAAAATGGACATTTCTATTTCTAGTCTTTCTGAAGACCAAATGATTCACTATGTCAATCCTTTCATGAAATGATAAACACTTAGTTATGGTTATTGTAATCTGCTACTAGAAAAGGAAACAATTAGATGATAATATTATCCAAATGTGGTATCTACATTTAAAATCTGATGGAACACATCTAAATACACTGTATTCAGTGAGTCAGATCTGATGGGATACATCTAAATACACTCTATTCAGGCCCACTTTGTACAGACCTGACAAACCAGTTTTAGGAGAAAACGCTCTAACTGTGGCCGAACTATGTCTTAATTTGAGGTCACCTATCACCAACATTCACCCCGACGGCGCAGGCAGCCAGGGCATTTTCTTATTATCACATACCTTAATTCGATAAAAAAAAAGCCATTTATTGAGTCTTCGAGGCACAACCGCTCCATGGTGACACTTGTCTGCTATTTACCGGGATGCAGGATGTGCCTGTTGCGCATGTGCGAAGATATGTAAATTAAGCCTCCACTCGCCCAGCAGATGTTTTGCTATTCGCTAAGTGTGTGTATAACAGAAGATGCGATTGGAGAGTGGTAGGAGTGTGGCCTGGAACAAGTGTAAGCGTGTCTGTGCGTCACCTGTTGCGGACCAAGTCTAATGGCTTGTTGTTACTATCGATGGATTTTGCATATTTGATCAATTTAAACTGTTGTACGTGCAAGCCACACATTGGCTACCTCGATATTTGGTCAATATGCACTTGTAGTTGTTACAGGGGGCCTGTATCACGAGTTTCAAGTCGTGATTCGACGTCGTCCGCCATGTTTACATTGGTTGCGATGACGTCAATTACGCACGCTTAACAAATAGCAGAGAGTAGGCTACACGCATGTTAGAATATTGCAGTGCGACGATGCGCACCATAATGGGCCGCAGTTGCGATATACTACACCCTAGTCATCAAGCCTTGCACCTGAGACTTGACTATAGACTTGCGGGAATACTTGATCATCAATTTTCATTAAGACAGGGAGGGAATCACAGAGAGACAGATAATGATGTAGATGATAACAGAGACAGAAGGGAGACTCACACAGGGACAGATAAACAGAGAGTCAGACATATACAGATAGGGACAGAGACAATGAGACAGAGATGCAGAAAGATGCATACAATGCAAAATAGTCAAACACAAATGCCAAACAACAGGGACGGAGACAGAGATATAGTATGACATACAGACAGACAGGGACAAAGACAAAGATATCAACAGAGAGAGTTATACATATACAGTATGTAGACAGGGATAGTGCCAGGAGACAGACAGAGAAGCAGACAGCTGGAGACAAAAAACAGACATAAACAAAGAGAAATATACATATTTACTAACAGACAGGGACAGTTGAAGATTCAGGTATAACACACTGGACCTTAAGCCACTCTACAGTCATGCCAGAATAGCCCTCACCCCCTCCCCTCCCACAACCACTCCATCTACTTTACTGACCAACTAGCTACACTCAAGAACCTGTTTGTTCTGGCTCACTGGTCTCCTACCACTTTACAATGCATGGACATTTCAAATCTGATGGGCCACACCTGACTTGATAGCATTAGAACTTCCACATCTGAAGGGACAAACCATTCATTATGCTCTTCAAAGAAACACAGATCCAGTAAGGAAGTATGAGGTTGGTGGAAGGGTAGGCATGTGACTCTATCTCAACCCAGTCACTCCATATTAGCACCTCTCCCCTACTCACACACGCTCCTTACCTTCATCCACTGACCAGGTTATTGAACATATTATACTCAGACCCATATAGGACTTGATTCAGAGACATTTTTAAAGGATTAAGATGATTTTGATACCAGAATTAGTTTCATTAAGTAATCCTGTTCAATACACTTGAGAACGACTATCAAAAACAGATGGCTCAATTACATAATTTCTTATGATATTCTCTTACTTTTATTTCATGAAGTAATTTAGGTATAACACGCTCTTCCATTGTAAATGGAAATAACAATAGCTCCAAGTATCCCAATATGAAAACAGGCTTGCTGTAGTTGTGTCAAAGTTATTTGGTAAAACTGTCAAATATAACACCTTATTGACAATTATACTATAACTCTGATGTGCAACTATGTATTTTTTACTGTATCATAAGCCAGAGATATATTACATATGGTGATGTATATATATACATACATGTATATATATTTTTCTTTTTTTTATTGGTACTGTAAGGGGGTACATAAACCGGCCTCTGTGTAGCAGTTATTCTGGCCAAGTTCTTTGTATACAATTACAATATTTTAGCATATAACATGTAGTCCATCTATATTTACAAAGTGATAATGTGAGATGAAGGATGAGGATATATCAACCAGCGAGGGATTATGTCAAACCGCTCCAAGTTGGTCCCTAATTGTCTAACTTTATGATATTTAGCTTTCACATATTTCTTATAAGTATACATGGAACCATTTTGAATTTCAACTGGTATATGATCATGTAATTATCTAAATGGGCATGTAAAGGTATGCCTCAGAGGGAAAGGTTATTATCCTAGCCCTAATATAAAATTCCATAGGCTTAACATTGAATTTCCATATGTCACGCTGATTGGCCCACAGAGTTTTATATGCCACTAGTGGCATACAGAATTGTTATCGCGTAATATTCCAAAATCGAGGAGACGGGGTATGATCAAATCAATAACTGAATTGCTTTAATCTTGGCCACCGCAGGCCACTCCTGGAGTTTTGGCTCCAGACTCCAGTCGTGGGATACAGTGGCCAAGATTAAAACTCATCCAGTTTTACGATACTATGATAAACAATTATAGATTTTTAACAATGGCCAGTGTGCAATGTATGCCCTAGAGTTTCCACACTGTCCTGCCTAATTATCTCTACATACATTATATCCCTGCTCACTTATCTGTTGCAGGATACATTGATGCCAACAACAAACATGATTCCGATGGATTTGCTACCTTTTCTACCTGGATATGCTGCAGCGTTCATTGCCAATATTTTTGGATCCATAAGTGGTGCTTGTGCACAGGTACTCCAGCAATACATACCAGCTTTCCAACTGAATATGGTTCGATATGCATTCCAAGCAGCTATATCTGGTAGTTTAATGCTCATCAAGAGAGAATCACCATGGATTAAAATAGAATTCATTCCCTGGGTACTACTGGCAGGGCTACTGAGTAATATTTCCAATGTTACACTCTATACTGCTGCAGCCCTGTTACCATTAGGAACACTTATTTTCATGAATAATGTATCAAACCTTTTTTGTTCATGCTTTCTGAACAAACTGGTATTTGATAAGACTCTTGGACCTTTTAGGTTCCTGTTTGGTATTCTAATGATAGTTGGACTAATTTTGATAGTTCAGCCAGACTTCATATTCAATGGAATTTCTATGGGATCCTTTACTCCTTCCGGAGAACTGAATGCTAATCTGACAATTGGACTTGGAGAAGCTAAACCAGATTCTATAATAAAAAACCCATCTGGATCCCTGCTTGGATACACACTTGCTTTTACTGCAGGATTGTCAAGTTCTAGCAGAAGTGTTTTGGTCAAAGCAAAGCTGTCCTCTGTGTCAATTGGCCCTTTAGGATTCTGGATTGCTGTCATAGGTGTGCTTTCATCTATCATATTGATGCTCTATTTTGATGAAATCATATTGAGTATGACAGCTAGTCAAGTAGGCTTGCTATTAGGTCATGGTAGTTCTGCGGCACTCTGGTCCTTAGTTCACATCTATGCTGAGCAAAAGATAAGCCCTGTTGTTCTGGCAATTCTGGGCAACACAATTGTGCTGGTTAACTTTATCTTACAGTATACCCTACTTAGCAGCTTCTACCCTGGAGAAATGAATGCTTTAGAAGTGGTAGGTGCTATAGTAGGCTGTGCAGCCATCAGTGGCTTTGTAATGATAGATATTATAAAAAAGAATGTTCATAATGATAAGTATTTAAATTAAGCATCCAGTTATGTTTCTTCTAATAATATGGATGAGCAAGATATGCCCTCAGAACCAGTAGGACTAGTCTTCTTAATTGATAAATAAGGAGTCAGTAAATTGGTGTTTAAAATTTCCAAATAATAAGGACCAAATTAAGAGGGAACTTCAGTAATATCTCCTGCTAATCCATTTGGGTATCCTACCTTTTTAAACATCCAACTGTTCTCCAGAACTTACAGCACACTCTTTATGGTCCAAGTTCATGTTATATACCAGTAATTAAAGGATTTGAATGAATTCTTTTTTTCATTTGTGATTGATGGAGACAATTCAAAATGGATAAATAAGCTCTAGATGTGTCTCGAGGGATCAATTCTCTGTGGCAGAATTACATATACTATGGATGCTGACCAGATGGCATGATGAATTGTTGCTAAGCCATATGTGTAAGCTTGCATCGACCTCAGGGACCCAACTCTATGATTATACCTATACTGTTGCACCTGGTGTCGTTGGTATATACTTCACCCTGAGTCTTATTAGAATTTAAAAAATGTGGTATGTAAATTCCTTTGGAACAGTAAAATTTATAAAATAGCATATAGCACTATTTGTCGGTGTGTAAAAGAAGGAGGTCTCAATATGCTGAATTTAGAAACTATGTATGAGGTGTCTAGGCTTAAATGGATTGTTCTCTTTTGCCATGAGACATAATCTTGCTGGGATTATGTGCTTCCAGAATTCCTTCGCATGGACAGAGACCCGGCATTCGGAACAATCACAGAATATTTTAGAGCTAAGAGAGTAATTCAGCTACAACTGTGTGAGTCCATGTTTTACAAGAATTTAGTAGAGATCTGGAACAAAATTTACCTTAGATTTCCAATACAGGAGGAAGATCGTCAGTAGAAGTATTTGTGGCATAATAGATTTATTAATATTTACAAACACGGCAAAATGGCTGACTCCTGGTACTCAGATTGCATTCTATGCCTTAACAATATTATCAGAAATGGCATGCTTATGTCTGAGGTAGAAATCAGAGAGACATACGAAATTCCATGAACCTTTCTTCATGTATTGCATTTACAGAGGGCTGTCCCCTGGTTATCAAAGATGTCTCTTCAAAATATGAAGAAAGAGGTTAATCCATTATTCATTAATGATTCTGTTTAAGTGGTTGTTGATATTATGTCCAGTAATAACTAAAAACTTGACTATGTTCTCAATTCTTTTAGGACTAAGCCTACAGTCAGTTGAAAATATTGGTGTATTAAGTATAGTCTTATATCAGAAGACGTGGCGTATCTTGTAAATGAGTCTGTCTCCTACCACATACGACCAAAAATTTCTTTTCCAAACACGGATCTTCGCCAGATCCAACGGAGCGAAGACATTACAAACATATTAAGTATAGTCTTGCCTAAATGGATGGGCACCTCTGGACCAAGATATACACCCATATCTATAAAACCACTAGGGAGACAAAATTGCGGTCACTACAATATAGGATTGTCAATAGATTTAGATAGGCTATGAATACTTATCTACGCAAAAGAAAAATAGTTCCATCAGATACATGCTCTTTCTGTCTGGAAAAATATACTTTAGAGTATTTCTTTTTAGATTGCTCCAAAGGAAAACAATTTTGGTCCCAATCCATCCATTGGGTGCGTGAGGTGGCGGTTTGACATGGTGATTGGTCCAGTACTAATATTCTACAGGGCTTTTCTGGCTCAGGTATCACAGCTCAAAAGCTGAACTATATTTGTATTCAACTTAAGTTTTATATCTATAGGCAGAGGTTATTCCATGACAGCAATTTCTGTATACATGCCTGGACACTGGGGTTTAGAGAGAAGTTGCACATGGAAAGATATTTTTGTTATGAAGAGAATTCTCCTCATAAGTTCAGAAAATGGGAAAGTATAGCCCACAGCATTGCCTAATACCTGTGCAGCTAGTCTGATTTTGTCTCTGGTGTGTCCAGCTGGCTTGTAATATTATTCTTGGGAAGTTCTTCTCTCTGTTTCACTTGGCTGAGAATCAGTTTGCTCATACCAAAGTGTCATTGTCCTGTCTTTGTATGTCCTGTCCTTATACTGTCTGTGCCCCATTAGATGATATTGTGTCCTTTTGGTAGCTATTGTTTAAAAGAAAAAATACATATTAAAAAAAGGAGCAAGCGGGTATTGATAGGGTAGACTTGTACTGCTGGGGATGATCTGCTGACTCTTGAGGATTCCCACATTAGGGAAATTTGTGCTTGACATTTGGTGCTGTTACTAAACGATATGCTCTTCCTATCATGGTGTAGGAAAGGACCTTTGACCACACATTTTATTTGATGTTGTATTGTTTAGTGTGTGACTTGAACTTGTTCTGCAATAAGGAAGGCTCTGCATGTACACTAAGAAGATACTCTGTACTGGAAGATGAGACTTGAAATGTAATAAGGAAAGAGATTTTTCCCATAGTTTTGTGCGATATAAAGAGCTGACTTTTTATATTTTAAAGTATTCATCTTTTTCTGTTTTAAGCATATCTTTTTCAGAACTTCAAGTCTCCCTTTTTCTATTTACTTCACAATGTCTTCAAAGGTACTCCACCATTTGATAATTATATAGAACGTCCTGACCATGCTGTACAAGCTACAAAACAAGATGATAATTTACGGTTAGTAGGGAACGAGGCCTCCTCGCCGAGTTTCATACAAACCATAAATTATCATCGACTTTTGTGGCGTGTACAAGCATGGAAGGTCGTTCTATATTTACTATATACACCCGAAATTAAGAAAAAATCACCTGATGAAGTATCATAAATTGATACGAGACGTCGTGTTCACCGCTGATATCATATATCATACCACCATTGTCATCTTGGTTGCAATACATCATTTTTAAAGAAATCAACTGTGTCTGGATTTTTGTGTCTTTTTCACTTTATTATTAAGAAAAAATATTAACTTCATTTGACTTATAAAATACCTAATAAACGTTTACGGCGAAACGGTGCATATTGACAGTATATACGACATGAGTATATAGTAAAAGACAATAGGCTGCACTTTCGTCTATATGCCAGTACTCGTATAGACCTCTCTATTCATACCAGGTGCTTTATACTTTACTATACCTACTCATAAAGACTTATTTAACAAAATTTGTTATCCTCTTACAATTGGGCTCTTACGATATCCTTCTGATCAGCTAGTTTACACCTTAAATCTTCACAATACCTCACAAGTATGAGCCAAAGCATATTTAAGCCTGAATAGTACCCAGGGACCTGGGCCCTGTTTTTTAGTCACAACTATTGTGAGGCCAGGAAGGCCCAAAACCATCCAGCGATTTCACGACAGTTTTGACGACAAAAGATGGCCGCTGTGCTATAGACGGTGTCGTAGTGCGCCACGGCAGATCGCCGCTAAAAGTGTCATACTTAGACAGTAAAAGTCTAAGTCACTGTGCATATATAGAGGATCTTTCCACTCCCCGTTGGAATTCAGCGATGAAACTTTAACACGAGTAAGGGATACATATAACCTACAATCGTCGCAAATATGAAGACGATCGGCTACATAGTTCCGAAGAAATCGGCGTTTGAATTTCGTCATAGCAAACGTCTGCTCTGGCCATTGCACCCTCCCACCTCCATAGATGTCCATAGATGTCTTAGGTCTAAGACAGTTTGGGAGACAAATTTACCCACGTGACCTTACATGTCACTAAATACAGGGCCCTGTTTCACTAGTTTTGTGACATGTCTGTGACACCATACATACCTTGTCTAGTTTCGTGACAACACAAGTAGCTGCCCTTAGGAAAAGACATACCCCAAACATAAGAATCTACACATCATGGAACTAGTTTTGTGACAAAAGTGTTAGACAGACATGAAAAGCGGCACCAACAGTGCAAGTAAGAACAGACAAAACAAAGTCTAATGTCTAGTTCTTATGAAACCAGACACACCATCTAGACGCCATCTAGACA
Source organism: Alentia gelatinosa (assembly GCA_950022655.1). NCBI lineage: Eukaryota > Metazoa > Annelida > Polychaeta > Phyllodocida > Polynoidae > Alentia > Alentia gelatinosa. The sequence goes on from OX465591.1 coordinate 41,257,690, forward strand.
TGTCACGAAACTAGTGAAACAGGGACCTGTTTCATTAGTTTCGTGACATGTCTGTGACACCATACAGACATTGGGGTTGTCTAATTTCGTGACAACACAAGTAGTTGCCCTTAGTAAAAGACAGACCTCAGACATAAGAATTAGACAAATCTACATATCATGGACCTGGGACCTGTTTCACTAGTCCTGTGACAACCCTTGTTGGTCTCTGCGACACAACAAGGGCAGGTAGCGTTTCAATCCTCCTGTGACAACACAGTTTGCGACGTCACAGAGAAGACATGGGTGAACAGTGGCATGTCACATTTCAGAACCAACTGTGATGTCACTGTTACTGCCTCTATTATGTCACTATTCGTGAGAGGGTCTACCCTCTTGCTTGTGGTGTCGAATAGGTCAATATGCAGTAACGGAACGCAATATTATATCACTTTCCATAAGAAATAATCCATGAAACTTTAACACAAGTTGGGGGAATATATAACCTATAATCATTTCAAATATGAAGAAGATCAGCTTCTGCAATCTGATGATATTCACGTTTTAATTTGAAACATCGAGCTAACCATTATTTGACTGTCTTGGAAGAGTCCCTGTCCGTATCACACTGCAGCGCTCGATTGATCTAGAAGCAGAGTGGTGCAGTGTACAGTGTGACAGACTGGGGATACCACTGCGACACTTTAACTGTCTCTGGCCAAACAGTGACACCAACAAGGTGAGCAACAGGGACATGGATTCTGCAACAGGAAGACAGTGGTTGCGCTATTACTACCGCTGTTCCTGCCCTTGTTTATGTCGCCAGTATGTCACTACGTCTGGACCAGTGAAACAGGTTCCAGTTTCACTAGTTTCGTGACAAAAGTGGCACCAACAGTGCAAGCAAGAACGGACAAAACGAAGTCTAATGTCTAGTTCTTATGAAACCGGACAAACCGGACACGCCATCTAGACATGTCACAAAACTAGTGAAACAGGTTCCAGGTCCCAGAGCATTGACAACGCTCCTACAGACGCAGGTGGCCTTATTCAGCCTGGAGTAAGGCCACCCCGTGAGGATTGTGTATAGAGAAAGACTGCTCCATAAGTCTAGGACTACTGACAGCCTGTGGACTGATTCTAAGGGAGAATACGAGGGGTATTCTCACCACCTTAGGGACTACAATAAATTAGGAATGGACATCATGGTGATGGAGAGTAACTAGACCCATTCAAGAACTGTAAACTTAACAGATTATTTTTTGTAAAATAAAATTTGTTATTTCGTTCAGGAAAAATGTCTGTTTCCTCTGTTGGAATTTTTTTATGATCTACGGTGTGACGAGGGGAACCAGTTTCTTTCCCTAAGGGTAAGGAACACACCGACACTAACCTACATCTCTCTAACACCACTAAAACACAAGCAGTGGAGAACACACAAGTGAAATTCACACCTCACCTGATGAGACCTCTGAAATAGGGTCGAAACTGCAAGTGTTTTGGTCCACAGAAACCTCCAAAACCAAGGTTCTAAACAAGTAATACACACCCCCATCAAAAAATAAGCCTGCAACCGGTTCACACACTGCACACCATATGGCAGAACTTCCCCACAGCCACACACAGATTTAGTTCCCTCACAACTGACTAGGTGGCGCCACACTCAACACAGACTGGACCATACAGAATCTAGTCCGTTCACGCACCGCGCTGCCTCCGGGTTACGGTACGTGAAGGTCTAACAGAGCATGGCTCTGACTGGCCAGCCACCTTTAGTGAGAGGAATTGTAGGGTTGGCTGTTCTATTTATAGGATCAGTTTGACAAGAGGGATACTGTATCATATTGCTGGTTACTGGATCGCAATACACACAAGGTTAGAACCAGCGATCCAACATTTTCAAGGTGCATGTTGGGAAGAAGGTAGGAATTCCCACCTTAAAATGGCAGCACAAAACAGTCCCAGTATGGGAGCCTGTGCGCCCTGGCCCTGGCGACAACGGACTGTACTAGAGTCTATACAGAATCCGGTCTTAGTCACATGATCCTCACTCTCCAACACATCCTCCTACTAAGAGAAAACCAAGTGAAGGAAGGAGAATGAGAAATGGGAAAATCATTAAAAAAACCAATATTTCAATAAATGTGTATGGGAAGTTAGTCTGTATTGTCCTGTACGGACCAGTGGTCCGTACTGTAGTTTTACGTTATATGGCAAAACCATGTTTGGTAGATCCATTCTACATCATATTTGTTTATGAACATTTGCATGATTAAATGTTTTTGTGCCTTTTCCATAGGGCTCAGTTTTACATTGAACTAAAATATCTGATATTCTGGTTATACTACCTTATTTCTTCACTGTGAGTCTTAGGCCTCGAGTGTGTAAACCTTCTATTCTCTGTTAATAATCTCTTCTTTTTAAACTAAATTCTAAATGAACAATATGCGAAATAATATTCAATGAAAATAGAAGTCTAGCAGCTTCACTCATCAATTATGCAATTTGGCAAATTTAAAGAGGTGATTACCTATATCTTATAAGGAGTATAAGGTTGACATGCGGATTCCAAGAACAAATAACAGTCCAAAGTGAAGCCCAGGTTTTTGTACAAGATGCTATAGATTTCCCATAGGTTTCGATTTTCAGTTCAAGAACATAACATATTTTTGCTGGTGTTTTGAACCACATTTTTGTGGTCGAAGATACATTCACAGGTAGCCCATTTGAGGCACATTAGTTTCCCAGTGAGGTGCTGAGGAGGACAAAGGTTGTCAATAAGCAATAGCTTATGTTCCCACCATGTTACTAAATCAACTATAGAGACAGCGATTGGTAGAGAGACATTAGATGTATTTAATGATATTTAGAGTGTTTGCCCACAGGTATATTGGAATTTGGACTCTTCACAGTTAAAAGAGATCTCCATGTCAGCGTAAAGGAGCCCAAGTCAAATGGAATGGCACTAGAAGAAAAAAAAATGCATTCAGTGGTTTAGCAGATATAAAGGGTCTTAGAAAATTGAACTAAGGACATTCGAGCATTTGCAAATTCACATATGCATAATCTTACAACAACAAGTATTGGGTTGGAAAGTTGAATGGCATCATACACCAGCCTTGCTTTGAACATGGAGGTGGGGAATCCCAAAATTAAATTGGATTTGCAATGGTTCTGACAGCTCTTAATGTTTTTGAGGTATATGGCAATGAGAAAAGTGTCAACCTGTGTTTATAATCCTCTGATACCTCACCTGTTTTCCCTGATGTTAAAAACCTGGTTCAAGGACCTCATTATAAACATCTTGGGAACACAGGTTGACATATTGGAATATTATTCCACAGGAATACAGATTTGTCATAATCTGCCTTCAAAGGTTTCATATGGAAGCAGCATAAAATGACTATGACAAACAAGATGGCATGTCCGTGTTTGCCTTGACTGCATCTGTGCAGGGGGGTGAGTTGGATGTGTGCCAAGTACAGACAGGGCATTCAATATTGTTCATTTTTAATATGTGGGAATTACAGAGTGAAATCCCAGCTTAATGGGTCATGGTCATCGAGTCCCCATACATTTTCAATGAGGCTTTTGGATACGATGCAAAATAAAATTCAAGACCGTTCATTTATAGAGTAATATTATGTACTGAATACTTTAATAAGAAATCAGACAATTGTCTACATACACTCTTGCCGCTCTAATTGGTTAAACCATGTTTTATCACATAGTCAGGTGCTCACGATATGGTATGTATTCTTTTTATGTGCAAGAATACATACATTACGTAATGTCTGTAGTTTTCTTTTCAGAACAAAAAGGTGGCCTGTCTACGGAAACCATGAACAATGTATTCTTTGTGGTGTTGAGGCCTTTGAAGTCGAAGTAGGCTATATAAGGGAACAGCTACACTGATACCAATTACCTACAACTACACGTTTGTGTACTGCTCAATAAATACACCACAAGATCTTTTGTTTCACTTTCAACACTTCAAAGTGTAAGCCCCCTTTAGTTACCATTTCTGTGAATATCATGTGTATAGTTGTGACATTACCACTGACATTCTTAGTCTGGAGGGGTGGTCTGGACCAACGTCTATAGTGAAGAAGTTCAAATGATTAGAATGGTATAAATGCAAAACATATATTCTCTGTCTATACTAGTTTAAATATTAAGATAAAAATTGGTTTGTTGAATGTGCATATACTAAAGCTAGCAAGGTACATATCATGAAATTGTTTGATCCTGTGTTTATGGCAGTTGGCGGCCCCAATAATGATATGTTGGAGTATACCTAAGAAAAAAAGGTCATCCTGATTACCTTGTATGATTTATAAGTGCCAGGGCACAGTATGTGGAACAAATTAGTATCTTTACAATTTATAAACTGTTAAGACCTGCATTATTTCATTATCAATATCATGAAAAATATCTCAACTTGCTAATAATCTACACTTTCCTGTTGCAGATTGAAGTTATTATCAATATGGTTTCGGCGGAATCGCTCACTTTCCTATCTGGATATGCTGCACCACTCTTTGCTAATATATTTGCTTCCATCAGCGGTGCTTTTGCACAGGTGCTCCAAGGACATATACCACCTTTTCAACTAAATGTGTTTCGATATGCCTTTCAAGTAGCAATATCTGGTAGCTGGATATGTATCAAGAGAGAACCAACATGGATCAAAATAGAGTTTATTCCCTGGGTACTATTGGCTGGGCTACTGAGTAGTGCTACAAATATTACGCTCTACACTGGTATAGCCATGATACCCTTAGGAACATTTGGATTCATATATAATGTATCGCAACTTATGTCTTCATGTCTTTTATACAAACTGATTTTTAATAATAATCTTGGACTGCTTGGATTCTCCTTCAATATTTCCATGATAGTTGGACTAGTGTTGATACTTCAGCCAGACTTTATATTCAACAGAATATCTATGGGGACATTTCATTCCTCTGGAGAACTGAACAATAGTCTGACAATTGGACATGAAGGAGCCAAACCAAATTCTATGATAGAAAGCCCATCTGGTGCCCTGGGAGGATATGCATTTGCCTTTATTGCAGGATCATCAGCTTCTTGCAGAAATGTTTTGGTTAAAGCGAAGTTAACCGCCTTGTCTGTTGACCGTCTAGGATTCTGGATTGCTCTCATAGGCATGCTTTCATCTATCATATTGATGTTCTATAATGATGAAATCATATTAAGTATGACAGCTAGTCAAGTAGGCTTTCTATTTGGCCTTGGTAGTTCTGCTACCCTGCGGAGTTTAATTCACATATACGCAGAGCAAAAAATTAGCCCTGTGGCTTTGGCAATGTTGGACAACATGCTTATATTATTCAACTTTGCATTACAATATATAGTACTTTCCAGCTTTCAGCCAGGAAAAATGAATGCTTTAGAAGTCATAGGTGCTATCATAGGCTGTGCATCTATCAGTGGTTTTTTACTGGTTGACACATGTTCAGAATAACTAGTATTTAGATTAGTATCTAATTATATTTCTTCTGATGACAAGTCCCAAATTAAACTTCAGTAACACTTATATAGCTCGTTTGCCATTTGGTAGATATATCTAAATGAGTGCGATATTTGGAATAAGTTGAGATATTGCTATGAAGCCACAAAGAATGAGAACAGTCTCCTTCATATAGAAAGGACATGAAATCAGAGATAATGTGATCCCTATTATATTATTGACATCATATAAAATTTAAAAAAAGCATTAGTAATTCAACTAAGGTCAATTATCTAATGTAACACATACAAATTTAAAGGATGACTCTTTATAAGGAGGAGTACTGGTTACTTTGGATTCTATGAAAGGTATTGACTCAACTGGTTATCAATTAAGACAGCACTGTTATAGCCTAACTTTTGAATATATATTGGGCAAATAACACTTTTCTAGACATCGGAATTTAGCCAATCACAAGACATGTATAACATGAGATATGAAGTTATTGAAATGGCTGATAGTTTTAGAACCAATTAACACCAATGGATGTGTGTGTCAAAGAGTATAACCCATTTAACTAGTTCGATTATTAAGTACATGAATGTACTCCAAATCATGAATAATGTAGAAATCAATGGTGCAGGACTTTATCAGCCAAATGACATGCATTGGAACTGAGCAATCCAAGAAAAAAAATCACAAAGTGTGTTAGCTTGGTACAAAAGGTTGTGTTTATTTCAGTTTCAGTGAGCTGCTTACTCACTGTACCTCAAAATGGGTATCAGTTATAATCTTTGTTATGTATATTTTTCATGAGAGCAGTGTTTATAAAGCGCTGATTCCATCGAGCATCCGAAACTTGCCGAAATGAAAATCAGGAAATTTTGTATATAAGCATAGCTGGCGGTAGAAGTGCCCAATTTTTTCTTGTAATTTCGGACGCATATATGATTTATCATGCAAGAAATTTCACCATATAAGATATTCTTTGATACATTCCAAGGACTTCTGAAACTTCCTGATAAAGCTTCTAGTCTGGTGGAATCACCACTTTATTCATTTCAATACATCTCTTACATTAAAGACATCGCATAGATAAGATTACAAAATACATCTTTCCAGCCTGCATTAGAAGGCTTCCTTCAACATTGGTGGTCAATAGCCACCTCTCTGTTATTGTTTTATTTTTTATAAAAATTCTTAATTGATTTTAATATGAGGTAATTTTACAAACTTCTCTAGTTAGGACCTGACTATCTGCGCTTAATCACTCCTTTGGGAAAGTTGTCACCTTGGTGCTATGTTCATTCCAATCCAGTCAGTGACAGTTGTTCAGAATGTTCTCCAGACTTTTATTGCTGATATAGAGAGTTGATTGAAGTAGTATCTTTATTTGGGGCATGAATAGTCTATGTAGTGGAGATCAATGTCTCAAAATATCCATAATGTTCTTACATTGCTTTGATTTTAAAGACCAATATTCAACTAACCAATTATTCTACTATTGTTGTTATATTTCACCATTTGTCACTTCTCATACATATTCTTATCTTATCTTGATATCATCTACCTCTACTGATGAGAACAGATGTTTGAACATGAAGAATCCAAGATTGTACGGAGCAAAATGTATGACCGCTAACCCTGGCGAATTTCATTAAACAAATAAAAAAGAATAAAACTATGATGAATGAATAATGTGTCCATCTAATTACTATCATGTCAAATATACGAGTTACTTTGTAATGTATAAATTAAAATGATGATAAAATCATTGACCTTTTGTAATTTTGACCAGCTGTAATTGGGGGTCCCGGTGGAAGAGCGAGTCACAGAGAGAGCTTTTGGGCAGGCCGGCCACCTGGCACTGGCCAGATGCCTCAGCTGAGAGGTCAGCCTTGCCTCGGAAGAGCATCTAGTTGGTGAAACACACGCTTTGTTCTACCCCCCCCCCCCCACACACCCTCATATATCATCCTGTTATGTCTTGTTTCAGTACTGTTCCTGTCTCGTCTTTAATTGTCACATTATGTGTCATTTTGAGTTGATGTTTCTACCTGTAATTATGCTGCTCTAACACGAACTGATCAAGGGCATTGCCCACCAAAAACCAAGCAGCAATAGTTCTATTGACTCTTGACGATTATCTAGATGTAACAGTAGATCAACTATAAAGAATCTAAATGTTCGCCAAAATGAACCCAAGGATACCTCGATGTATAAATTTTGTAATAAAAGCTGCTAAAAAAACAAAAAAAAACAAAAAAACCTGTACAATGTGAGAAGTCAATGTGAGGTTACTGCTTCATGTTTTGTTAAATTCTGCCAACCTATTGGTAGAATAAACATAAAAAAGGAAAAATTAATAGGTTTACCAAAGGGACATTGTATTATGCATGGTTAAAAGAGTATCTGAATAATAGAACACAATGTGTAAAGTACACTGTTTGTGTAGATACGTAGATATGAAATCTGAGTTACTGTATATGTATATGGCCACACGTTGTGCTTGGAAAAGTCATGAAAGTTATAATAAACTTAATTTTCAAAAAATGAAAAAGGATTTGTAGCGTTGTTTCTATAATATCTCACAGTGCGATGATTTGTCCTTTTTTTGTCCTTTTTTTATCAATGAAGAAACGGTTCTTACATGAGTAAGTTCTTCAACCGCAACTGCGTATGAGATCAACGGTAACATACGAGACTCATTCTTACATTCTAACATTCATTTGAAAATAAATTAATTGAATCTTAAACAAATTAATATATGAATGGTATGAAATAATGAATCAAGACCCGGGGCGAGGCTACTAGATTAGTGTACGCCAGTCGTAGCTTGAATATTTCAATTTTACATGTTTTTTTTAACTCTTTAATGTCTTTAAGATTTTGCACCAACGGGTCCAATCGGTCCCAAAGTTTTGTACCCCGGTAGTAAGGAGATCTGTAATATGTCCTTGGTCCCTAAAGCCTGATGCCCATCTACCGATTCAGGGTCGAGCGATTAGTTTGCAAATCGTATGGGAGTTGGTGAACGCGTCTCAGGCAAATTACGTAACTCTTCTGTCGATCTGCGGACATTGAGGAGATGGGGTGGTGGATATTAGTCGTAAGCAAATAAGTCTACTAATCGGTGGCTCACCCTTGCATAGCTGTCCTACATCTACCGTTGTGTCTACTGCTGAGCCGCCATCACGAATACAGGTGTTGCCGTTCAGCGCCGCCTAACGGCCCACTGTCTAGTCACGCGGCCGCTCGGACAAACACTGAGATTCCAGCGGTATTCATATAGAAACACACAGCAATCACACCTAAAGTGTGAACGGCGGGTGTGATTGCAGGAGTGTTGTTTTTTGACAGATTATATTGCGGGAACCAACAAGGGTATTGTATTAGCAGGTCTGGGTTGTCTAAACTTCATAGTTGATAATTATCTTGGTTTGAACATGGAAAAAGATTAGCATGTTATAGCTAGTATTATTGCCAATTTATTACTGTGTATCCAGTTTCGGTGTTCCTGTGTTATCTAAGCTATATCTAAAGTATCATTGAGGTGATATGCATGTATGATATATGAAATTGGAGCTGGAATACCATAGAATACGATGAAATAACTGTTATTTCTCTTAAAATGATATACATGGGTCTTATGAACGTATTACGCTCATATACTGAGTGATCCAATGCTGAAGAATACGTTGCCAGGGGTATGTTTGGCTTCAGGCATTGGGTAACCACCCAGATAAGGTGCGACACCGGCCTGTGGAAAAGGGCCTATTCTAATGCCTGTCCACAGGTGCTGCATACACAATATTACCTTGATTTCGATCTAAATGGCCGTATTCTCTGCGTAGTTGACGCGAAGGAGGACTCCTGCTGGAGGGAATTATTCGGTCCTTATACAACCTATCCCTGATTAACAGAGTCACTCCTGAAAAGGAACGTATACAGACGAGATCTCAAACCAAGTTCAATATATACTTACCAAGGCCCAAAAAGGAAAAGTTTAGGAAGTCTGCCATATATTTCGGAATCAGCCTTTGGAACACCTTACCCGCGCGCCTACAAAACAATTGTTCTAAATCTATGTTTAAGAAGGAGGTATTGGCAATTATTGCCAAAATGGAGAATGTATAAAGTAGTGTTCAGTGACTGTGTACTGGCCAACATCTTGAAAATGCCAAGAATAAAATGTTAGATGAACTGGTATTGCTCAGAAATGTGAGCTAAATGACAATGAGTATATCCCCTTGTTTCTTCATCGCGCACAAAATGGTACCTCTCTGTTGCACATGTATATTAACTGTCTTGTATGTTATGTAATGCCTACGTTAATCAAGTTTACCTAAACGGCAATATTATTAATCATAATCAGTGATAATAGAAAAATGTTGACTAGATTGGACTGACCCGATTGGATGACGAGATTATTGAGATAATACCCTGACAAGGGACTCACTGTACATACTCATCAAACCAGATTATCATCACTTATGTTCACTTTTCACCGCTGTTGCTGGAAGAGCGATTCATATGTAATCGCACGCAATAAAAGCTGTTTTAAAAAAAAAAAAAAAGTAAATCTCCGTATCTACGTATTATACGTAGTGTCAACTACAAGGAGAATACGGCCACTCAGATCAAAATCATGGTAATATTGTATTTATTACTCACCTTTCGAATAAGTATCAGGACAAAAATCTAGCATATCATTAGAAATTCGATGCTAGCGCCGTGGTTTGTTTATATGAATTAGTTCCTATAACGCCCGTCAGGTGGCCGAAAAAGCCGTATTCTCCTATTTGATTCCGGAGGTCCGTATTCTACTCAGTAGCGATCTGTAAGCTCCATAAGCTTAGCATATGGAGACTCCGTATTAGGTGGGTAATAAAAGAATATAAATCACCTCTCCAACTAAATGTGATTACTCCTAGTAGCAACCTGTGGTAGCCTGATATTCATCAGGAGAGAATCACCATATAAAGTAGACGAATGTCAACAATATAGTAATGCTCTGTAAGACCACCTCCACTAGGGCGAATCATGCCCTCTGAAAATATACATTTATGTTAGTCTAAGGTAAAATGCCAAGGTTTCGGAATAAACACCCACAGAACCACCTTTTATCCTACCCCTAATAAAAAACTCCATAGGCTTAACATTGGGTCACTGTGTTCGGTCTGGAGTTCAGAAAAATGAAAAATATCGCTCTAGTGGGATACACTTGACAAATGACGTCATTTGTTAATGTAGAAGTAATTTGGATGGGCAGGGTAGGATAGATTCTAAACCAAACTCGAGTTAGTCATGTTATTGTTCATCGTACTCCGGCAAGATCGCGTATCACTGCTCACGGCTTCGCCTCGCGCATTAATAAGCGATCTTGCCGTCGTGCAATAAACAACAACACACTAACTCTTGTTTGGTTTCTCCATAATATCCATTTGATAGCAATCTTAAAAAGACCGTATCCCCCAGCCTCTACTATCATCAGAATTACCGTGAAAAGTCATGATTCAAAAAGACAAATTGATTTAAGGATCGTGCCTGGGAATTTTGATTTATGATGTGGAGTACTACACTCTCTGATAAAATTGGATTTTACACAATACCATAATTGACCCTGAGAAAAAACACATGCTATGATAGATAATCCTGGTTGAAGTCCTACTTGTTGGTTGAAGTCCTACTTGTATCTTTTTTTTCATAGCTAATCTAACACGTCGCAATATAACCCTGGTCGAGCATCTATTACATTTAACAATAAATGAGAGGCAACCGGTTTGCATAATCATAAACACATGGTTTATTCATATTGAAAAAAAATACCATCTACCCGATTCCTACAATTCTGGCCCTATAAGAAAATGTAATATAATGTACTATTTCGGGATGCTATAGTTCTACGAACTATACTTATGTCATATTGTGATACGGTTGACCACTAATTATTGTAGCCTATACCTAGAAATGCCTGATGAAACACCCAAAAAACTCCCATCGAGTTGCTGATAATGAAATAGCTGGGATCCAATTGAAACCAGCCTTCTAGAATGTTTTATTGCTAACAAAATATACTGCTATACCTGGGATACAAATGTACTACATTGTAAGATCAATAAAGAAACATAATAAAAAATTCCGTGTTGCGCTCTAAAGCCCAATACACATCTCCCGATTGAAGGTTGAACGATTAGTTCCCAAATCGTATAGGAGTCGGTGAACTTGTCGCAGGCGAATCACGTAACCCCTCGGCCCGTGTCGGCCACCAAATTATTTACCAATGTTCTGTTGTCGGCGACTGGATTTATCAACATGTGAATAAACTTTTGGGGAACCATTTAGGAACATTGAACAGCAACTCGTAGGCATGTAGAAATATATACTATTAGCCTACCACAGCTAGATCATGTTCATGAAGTACGGCTAATTCCTAGTAAGACGAAGTTCTTATTTCACCAAGTGCCAACATGTGTGAGCTGGTCAGTGGCTTGCTGGGTGATAATCGTGAAAAAGCATGAGATAAGAACAACATGAAGAAATTATCTAAAACACCTCAAATCTCTAGCAGGACCAAAACTATGTTAAGTACTGACTCTGTATGTAGATGTATTCTGAATTTTTTTATGAAGCACTTGTTCCATTGTACCAAAGCAAAGACATTTCACTGCACGATAACCCCAAATTTATTCATATATATGCCACCACGTAAATGCATGTATCTGATGTACATTATATACATACGTCCATATTGCGGGCCACCATATGTGGCATATGCATAACTGTTTCCTCTTGTATACAGAAGTGTAATGGCTGTATTTGCCGCCAGGCTTATATGAGAGGAAATATCCTGTGTGCAATATGTATATACGCTTGTGATATCCATGTTATATACGTTTGGTGTATATGTATAGTGATAAAAAAAAGGTTCACGACCGCCCTGCCCTTGCCACCTGTCTTCCCCCCTTCAATTTCTGACCACTCATTTGTGCCCAGCCCCCCCCCCCCCCATTCCCCGTCGCCCCCCTCATGCCCTCATGCTACATTATCAAAATTGATAATATAACATTGGATTTTCCATATTCCAAGGACTTAATGACTAATGGCAAATGAAGTAATACAACAGTGGTGTCCCCTAGTTGCAGAGATCAGAATTATTGGATAGTGGCATAAATATAACAGACTCATGAGTATATATGACATATAAATGACTGCAACATGGATGCCTGTATATGTCTATAGATGAGGCTTATACAAGATGGAAAATAGGACTACCTTGTATACGCGAAATGATACCTATATACGGTGGGTGTATCCATATGTAAACTAGGGGTTTTCGCGCAGTGTTTGCATAATTAATTTGGCTAAAGGTTTTCATCTAAGACAATTCCTATTACTATTGGTAACAAAATTATTTCCATACCTTTTTTCGATAATGTTACCATTTTGAGACAAAATCTATCATTTCAATGTATTACCACTAGACCTGTCACAGCTAAAACCGAGGTGAGAAATGTTTAATTCTATATATACCTCCTGCGGAAAGGGTTAACATTTGATGCATATTATCAGTATATGATTAGGACTGTGATAAGCGGTGTGTTTATAAGATGCTCACGAGTGTGTATATGCATATTACTTTGACGGACTTCACGATGTCAATCTTAACGTGTGGCTTGTTGGCACTCCTGGTGGTGGGGGCATGGGGGCACGGTCGACTCCTGGACCCGCCAAGCCGCTCATCCTGCTGGCGAGTAGGCTTCGATGACTGTGAACCAAATTGGACTGACCATGAACTCTCCTGTGGTGGCATAAGTGTATGTATTTCTTTTAATCATCTAGAACTCCAAACAAAAATAGGAAAGATATCAGTTTTAGAAACTCATACCTTTTTATTCATTACACTATATAATCTTGTTTGTAAGATTCTTCAGGTACCCCACTGATGATTCATTTTAAACTGTTGTATCATATTGGAAATGGAAATGAGGTATCAATGTCTTGCCAGTAAGTGTCCCATGGTTGAGGGAATTTCAAATGATTAGTGTGTGCATTATGTATTGCATCATATGTTGATTCACAGTAACAAGTTCTGTTAGTCAGTGAGTATTGCATGTTCATTTAATCCATGGAAATAGGTAGGATACTTCTTTTTAAAGAAAGAAACTAATATTTCTTTGTTCCATTTGTGGTTGAGATGGAATCTCAATCACGTTTGCAGGAGTCAAATTTGGATCAATTTACAACCAACCCACTCATTGAAACCAACTAAGATAGGAACCACAAGTATCCAAATTTACTTAAGTTCAATATAATCAGGAGATATATCAGAATGAAAGCTAAAATTAGCATGGTAAATGTGAGATAAATATTTTTCTGATACCAAGAGGAGAAGGTGCAGTGATGCACTTCACATGCTATTTCATTATACCTGGTTATTCATATCATTTTTTTCATTTGCCAAATAAGGAATATTTATTTATTTATTTCATTAGTGACTCATTGTCAAATATAATGCTCTTTCAGCTCTAATGCATAGATCAGTTTTTATCAAATATTATTTGTGCATCAATACACTTACTATCTTGTCACCTTTTCCTTTATACGCACATAGCTCTCGTTATTAGAGCGTGCATGCATGCACTAAATACATTGCCTAGAGGTGAGAATGGTCACATATAGACTTTCAGCGTGCTTCCAGAAAACTATCCTTTCAATATCTGGGTGCTATTCACTGTGATAGTAGGGAAGGAGCAGGGTGCCAGGGTCAGCTGACTATTACCAATCACTTGAGACCAGATATTACTGATATTCTTTCTAATCAGTTCTTATACATGCTTCCTGTCTTTGCTCCTTTTCTATTTTTTTTCTTTTTTCTTTTTTGTTCATATAAAGGAGAAAAAAAGAAGTAGAGTTGGATAAATTGCTGAGAGAACCAGTCTTCCTTTCTCTAAAGATGTACATAAGTGCTGATAATTATGCAGCGTATTGTTATGTTTACTGATATATTTGGCGAAGAAAGATTGTATCCTGAAAACTAGACTTGCTCAAGTCTTTGATTATGAACATTCATTTAATGATTAAACACAATAAGAATAAAGTCCATAAAAGTATGTATCCTTCTTTGACTGGCCCATGAATCAGGTATCCCAGCGAGGAGAGAAGATATAGGATGTAGGGACTGGAGCCAGTCTACCTGAAAACTAACTTGATTTGTACTTTAATGAGGTTTGTGTAGCGGTTCTCTCTCTGTTTTTTTACCTTTAAGAATCAATGGGACAAGAATGATGGCAAATGTGGAGTTTGCGGTGACGCATGGGAGAAGCCCACACCCAGAGACAACGAGGTACGAGCACTTAGTGTCATTTCAGATTAGCTTTACCAGATCAACACAGTGGCAAGTTCGATGCAGTAAAATATTGGCATAATTGAATTTTTTTTAGATATCCAGTCTAGTGAATGGAGTGGCAATTAGAATGATGATATCATGCATGAGGCAGCAATGTAATTATTTATTACAGGTTTATGTCTTACAAGCCTTTTTTAATGTACTACTTTTTCATTCTTCTACTTAAAATTGTTATTGGTCCAATGTTGTTTTGCATGCAGTATTATACGGAAACTGGCTTACTGTCTTCGTGCGTCAAAAATACGCGGTGAACTTATTGATCACATACATCCCAATGCTGTAGGCAGAGGGATGTATGTGATCAATAAGTTTACCGAGTATTTTGACGTACGAAGATAGTCAGCCTGTTTTCGCATTATTATATACCTAAAAATGGCGAAATTTTACCTGGTCACGTGATCACATACCCCGTACGTCACAGTGTGGCGTACAGATATCAATACGCCATGGGTAGGAGCGGGCAGTATACGTAGTTCATAGAGCCACAGGTATATAATAATGTTATTTAATCACAAAGTTTATAAAGTTGGTGTGTCCTCGCTCAAAGGCTGGTTTTCGTCTACCGCATTGTTGTGATAGATATATTTGTAGCGTAATGCCTTATATCTTTGTTAAATTGAATATCACCCATGTGAAGTATAAACAGTGCATGGTAATAAGTGCATGACTGAAAAGTGCATGACTGAAAACTCAATGTTATTATATACCTGTGTGCGAATGTCTATGAAATACTGCCCGCTGCTAGGGGTGCAGTAATAATAATGTTCGTGCCCACTGTGAGTGTGACTTAATAAGTCATCAAAATAACGTTTTTTCATCGATTTATGGTATATAATAATAAGCAAACGTCCTCACTGTGGGCGAAACGTTTCTCGTTCTTGGTCACTCTTTGATTTTATACTGCCTTCCGCCTATGGCGTCAGGCAGTATGAAATCAAAGACTGACCTCGAACAGGAATCGTTTCGTCCACAGTAAGGACGTTTCCTAATAGTATATATCATGTTGTCCTCATGTTGAAGTTACTGTGGTTACTGTATTATGCACAGCTTCACGCATAAAGAATCCAGAAAGGTTTTATGATATACACATATGTGCTGCATCATATATAATGAATGAAATATCAATTGATGCAATAAAATGTCTTTTAAAGGCTGGAGGTAAATATGGAAAGGGAGTTATTGTAGAGAATTACAATGCTGGTTCGGTCATACCCATCACCGTTCAACTAACAGCGGCCCACCTGGGATGGTTTGAGTTCAGACTCTGCAAAAATGATGACGTCACCAAGTAAGTGCACACAACCAACTATCTGGGGTAGTATACAGAGGAGGTGTGAAGCGCAGCGCCCCCTATAGCGACTTGGTTCATATATACGATCGCAGGTGCCTCACAGCGCCATTTTCAAACATGCCAGCAAGAGGGAAGGAGCTCTGAGAAGAGCCCACACTAAAACATGCAAAATGCAAATAGCTCTTGTGTCATGAATAATAGGCCGATTTTGATAAACAAAACATTGTTAGAAACCTAAGACATGGGCCTATTTAGTGATACACATATCATATACCTGTGCTATGGTTAAGGTTTCCTGTCGTAGGTTGAACATTGGAATTTGTGAGAAATAAGGCTGTATTCCACAACACAAAACAACCATAAAATGTGGAGCTCTATTGAGCTCTATTGTGGTTTGGAATAAATTAGAAGCCACTCTATCAATATCTGAAAAGATTTTTGATAGAGCTTTAACAGATTGTATGTAGTAGCTGTTCTTAATTAGCCCATTTTTGCAATATTTTCGTATAGGAATCTGCATCAGCTGTCATTTAAGTCCAGGTCGATTTACATATTTTCTAAATAATGACACTCCTAAAACAGGCATTAGAACAATAAAACAAAGTAATATGGACCTTTTGGTGGCGAATCCTCATCTAAAAACACTCTAAAACACTCTGTATAACTGATTCTGTGTGAGTTACATAGCAGCCTGTCAGAGCATTCGTGGTGCTTTGTTTTGGTTCTGAATTATCGCTCAAAACAATAGGGGGCGCTGCGCTTCACACCTCCTCTGGGTAGTATAGAAGAAACGTATGAAGGTTTAGGGTCAGAGCTCATTTTTTGGGGTTTTTTTGTAAGATTCTTTATTCGTTCCAATGAGTATACATTGTTCTTCCAAGCGAACGTTGAATCAATTCGGTGACAAATTATACGGAAAGATGATAACATCTCAATATATATACAATAGTGATAATGATGAATGTTAGTGGTCAATACTGATCCGATTTTAGGCAAACTTTCCATGTCAGACATTGGTTACTCAGTACACATCACATTTAAGGCTCATATAAGGCTGCGTTAACATAATAGTTCTCGCAGATTTATCCTGACATTACGTTTAAAGATCAGCTTCGAGGTTGTGGTTTGGGTTTCGATATCAAGCAAGTTCCAATGTTTGGAAGTGTTGTATACCGGTGATCTTCGGAATTTTTCAGTCCTCGGTTTAAGCATAGGAAGATTGTTTGTCAGTGCTGACCTGGTGGCCTGTGATGATGGGGTTGTCGACAGGATGTTTGTCCCAATGAGACTCCTGATCATATCCCATCCAGTTTGAATTGCGTAGTAATTCACAAGGTGTGTAACATTACTCACCTACCATCTCATCTCATTACCATTGTATTTTTGTTGTTTTTTTCTGGTTTTTTTTGTTGTTTTTGTTGTTTTTCTGTTTGTTTTCTTTTGGATATTTCTGTTTCCTGTATAATCTTTGGTTGAATGAAATTTTGTAAGCTGGACTATGTAACGCTGCAGTGGAAGATCTAACCTTGAGTTAGAACTGCTTTATGCTAAATAAAAAAAAAAAAAAAAAAAAAAAGGTGATGCCACATGAATTAAGTAGCAATTCAAATGACACGGGATCGAGCTCTAACCCTAATCTTTCATGGGTTTCTGAATTCATCTCACCCTTCAAATTGATTAATGGACTTACATTTGTGAGGCTTACATTTGTAACATAATCCCACATTGGATATTTTTCCTAAAGACTCAATGGGTGTTGGATACAAGTTCCCAATGTTAAGTCTCTGGGGAAAAATACCAGGGGTGAGAGAAACTAGTTAGAGCGTGCTTGTACGCACTATATACATCATCTAGCGTACTGCCAGACTAGGAGCAAATAGTATGTTCATCATAGATGAATGAGCGTGCAATTATAAGTGAATAACAATTAAAAGGTTTGGATTAGATCCAGTCTATGGACAGTTTTCTCTAACCCACTTGCACCCAGTCAACTTGCTATTTCTGCAACTGACTAACTAGGATCAAAACATATCAAGCACTGGTGGGTCAATGAGGTATTTTGGTCTTCAGTGATTGGTCATGGTCAGCTGGGCACACTTCTAATACCCTGAGACACTGGCTCCCTGCTCTGTTCTTACTATCACATTGAACAACATGCAGATAGTGAAGAGATAGTATTCTGGAAGCACACTAAAAGTTCAATGTGACCACTCTAAACTCTACATGATGTATTTAGCGCGTGCAATCATGCTCTAAAAACTATTCCTTCATTATCCTAGTGCTATCCACGGTGATAGTGTGAAAGGAGCAGGGTGCCAGTGTCTCAGGGTTTTAAAAGCATGCTCAGCTGAGCATGAACAATCACTAGAGACCGAAATACCTCATTGACCCACTGGTGACAGGTTGACTGGGTTACAGAAAATTACCAATAGACTGAATGTAACCCAGACCTTTTAATTGTTATCCATGTATAATTGCACGCTCATTCATCAATGATGAACATTCTATTTGGTCCTTGTATGTGCCATTGTCTCCAGGACCAGGGCACTCAGGCTAGGAAAGGTTCTGGATGGACTCTTTAGGGGGCAGATAATTTTACCCAATGTTTACACTAGATGATTATAAGTGAATAAGATTCTTGAATTTAGCACCGCTGGACGATTTTGCGTTTTCACTGACTAAAAATTGTTGAGTGTAAAATGATTTTCTGATCATAACATTACACACTATCCCAGCATTTACACTAGACGACTAAATATGTGGCAACTGTAGATTGTCAACCAATAGTCGTCAGGTGGTGGCAACAACTCCCAACAGACGTCAATTTTACCCAGTAACTTAGAGCAGACGCCTGCTGGAACGTCTGGCAGGTGACTCCACCAGGCAGACAGATAGTTCAAATAAACCAAAACTGCCAGCAACCTCCATACAGGTGCTATACAACGTTTTTGTCTGGTTGGTGGAATTCTCTCCTAATTCAACCCCGCTTGAAATAGTCGTGGGTATCAGAGTGTGTCCAATAGTTGTGAAGTGGTGCCAAATTGTGTAATTTGATATAATCAGACAATCTACAGTCGCCATGTGCTTGGCGTTTACACTAGACGATTTCTAACTTTTTAGTACTGAAAGTCTCAGGGGGCGCAAAATGCCAGAATTGTCAGCCAGAATCATCTAGTGTAAACACCGTGTTGAACAGTATTTGATGATTATGCTGACGATTTTGTGCTGACAATTTTTTTCAAAGCACCTGGAATTAGTCATCGAGAAACGCCACAAGTTTATAAAATCTCAGTTATCAACCAGATCATCTCTGGCCAAAAACGTCGGTTCCAAGACCATGATCACTCATTTTAGCTTAAACGTCTTTTCACCTGGGACCTGTTTCACTAGTTTTGTGACATGTCTGTGACACCATACATACATTGGGGTTGTCTAGTTTCTTGACAACACAAGTAGCTGCCCTTAGGTAAAGACAGACCCCAAACATATAAGAATTAGACAAATCTACATGTCATGGACCTGTTTCACTAGTTTCGTGACAAAAGTGTTAGACAGACATGAAAAGCGGCACCAACAGTGCAAGCAAGAACGGACAAAACGAAGTCTAATGTCTAGTTCTTATGAAACTGGACACACCATCTAGACGCCATCTACTGATCTAGACATGTCACGAAACTAATGAAACAGGTCCCAGGGGAACGAGGACACAGACCAAATAGTCATCAGTTTCTTTCTTAGTAATACACAGTATATGGTCAACTTCTTCAGGATATAAACACTTAAAGTACTACGCCTGATGAGAAACAGTAAGTTTCGAAACCACAAGTCTCTTTTCCCGCATACAGCAGAAATGGCATTGAGAATAAACAAATTATATTCAAGTCACAACATATATGATGTACTTAAAATGTTGGTAATTTTTCAGGGCTATCACCCATGACTGTCTGGACCAGAATCTGCTGGTTCTTGAAAATGGGTCAACCCGTTTCCAGGTACCCCGCGAAGGTGTGGGGCATCACACTATCCGGGCACGGCTCCCTCCGGGCCTCACCTGCAGTCAGTGTGTCCTCCAGTGGAAGTACCACACAGGTGAGTCATTGCAGGTGCAACACAGGTGAGCTACTGTAGCTTTATATACCCATGCTGTATTTATATAGAACGACCTGACCATGCTGTACATGCTACAAAACAAGATGGGGAATTGCTGCTTTTTACGGAACGATGACCAAGGCCGAGTTCTGTAAAAATATCAATTCCAATCAAGTTTTGTAGCATGTACAAGCATGGTAGGTAGTTATATATTTTTCATATACCCAAAATCTCAAATCTTACCATATATTGACATAAAAGAAATGTCTACGTGAAAGCCCACATACTGATGATGTTTCAATGTGTTCAGTATAACAGTGTACTGCACAAGGTTAAGTATACAATTTGTACTGCACAGGGAGCAGCAGTATGTAATTATCAAATATACTTACTGTATACCCATGCTGTATATACTGTAACTATGCACCGTTTTGACAAATAGCGCAAATAAACACCCTAAAGAACACTGTTCCATAGGCAGAATATGGAAAAACTAATATATTAGTGGTTAGGCAAAATTGAATTAATCATTTCCATTAATTTCGGGTATATAGTACCATGCTTGTACAAGCCGTGAAACTCGATAATAATTTAAGGCTTGTATGGAACATGACATAAATGCCTCTTTCCGTGTGAACGATAAATTATCATCTCATTTTGTAGCTTTTTCAGCATGGTCAGGACCTTATATATAGATACTGCAAAAGCGAGGAATATTACAATGAAAAACCTACAGATATGATTTACAAAGTAATAATTGAAAAAGAATTCATGCCTGTGGTGCCGTGTTGTACGTTTCTTTTTTAAATTTCTTTATTGTATCTCTCGTTGCAGTACAAGTTTTTAAGATGCAACTAGGAACTTTCTAGTGTACTTTCTCATATACCTATGCCAGTATGATACATAAATACCAATTCATTTGTGTGTATTTTGATAAAGAGGCCAGGAAGTTAGACTATGTTACCAATTATCTAATGTATTGTAGCGAGTATTTATAGTTTATATTTTACGATATCCAGTACTCTGTTTCAAGATATTGTATCATCTATTGGTCTAGAAAGTAATCGGACCTGACCTACCTCTAAATCGGAGAGGGAGGAGGTGGACGATCTAACATGAGTGCTGCCATAAAGCATTGTGGCCATATGGCAGCCGCACGGTGTACTTTCATTGCACTTTGCTTGCCATGCCACCTGCCCGGTGGAACACACCCTTAAGCAAGCACGATTAACTATAGTGTCCACGCCATTATCTCACCCCTGGAATAAATGTCCATAGGCTTAACATTGGGATCTCGTTCTCCATGCCCCTTCAAGTATTGCAGTCCGTTCTCCATGGTCTATATTCTATTTGTTGCCCATTCTTTTAGTGTGTACAGGGGTGAGATAAATATAGAAAGCAACTCGTTTTGGTCAAAGAAGCCATTCTCCAACTCGTTTGAATGCTATGTGATATTTACTCGGCTGTCGCCTCGTTCATATCACTCCGCATCAAACTCGTGGAGAACGACGGCTTTGACAAAAACTTGTTGGTTTCTTCTATAATATACAATACTAGGCCAGTATGCAGAGCAAATATCGAAAGTTCACAGTTTTATCTCACAAGCCTATTTATTCAGCTCATTGAATCCCTATCGTTCAATATTGTTCAAGTCCATATCAGTCCTCAAGATGTTACAGTAACACCAGGTCTCCTGGAAACTGCTGGTCATATCCCAGAGCTTGCGCCATTACACTTGCCCTGCATAATTCTGCTCGGGAAGCAGACAGGTCTAGGAGGGCCTGTACAACTCGTACAGGGGTTATCGTTTAATAATGTTTAAGTATGTCATCCATAAGTGTTGAATAAAGTTGACGCACATCGTCCCTCTAGTATAACGTACAGAAACGGGTAAACATAGGGTAAGATCCTAGATTATTAAACGGGCCCCAGGGCTCTGCCTACGCTCACCTTTTAACTTACCCCAGCTCTCACCAGAATTCTCGTTCTAAACGCCACTTTCCATTGATCATATTCGCCAACTATCTGCAGTTGGGAACCACCGATCGCTTTTTAGGATATAACGACGCCAAATCGGTGAATGGAAACAAACTGGTATTAAAAAATTGTTTTTAATTAAAGGGACCATTCATAAAGTGTGTACACACTGAAGGGAGAAGGGGTGGGTGAAAAATCTTGCAAACTATGCGTATGTAATCTATATCACTTTGTATATCACATATTATAAATACACATTGTATGATTGAATGTGCTCTTTATCTTCCATAGGCAATTCCTACGGTTGTGACCCTGACGGTACCTGCTGCGTCGGTTGTGGCGAGAAGCAGGAGGAGTTCTATGGATGCGCTGACATCGAGATTTATTAAATAAAACCCACTGATAAACGTCATGGACATGTGTATTGGTTTTTAGGAAACTTACTTTGGACAACTACCCCTAGTTTTGGGATCCCTTACATGGTGTGTCCCATAAGCAGGGTTTTACTATACAATAAAACCCTGCTGAAGGGGACACCTCCCTTCAGGGGACAATTTGATTAAGGGAACACCCCACTTATGGGGCCATCCCACTTAAGGGGACACCCCCTTAAAGGGACACCCCTCTTAACCCATTCACGGTGGTTGATCCCACCTAGGGTGGGTGATGCCAAATGGCATCATTTTCTTGAATTTACAAAATTTCGTTTTTGTGGAATAAAATAGGAAATATTCGATGTATAATTCCTACTGTGATAGGCCTGAGACTTCCTGCCCCTTGGCGGTATAAATCAGCAATGGTACCCGCCCTTAACCACATACTATTGCCATAGGTCCCCGCCCTTAAAGGGTTAAGGGGAAAAACTGATGTAGGGAACAGTTATTCTGCATGGAATGCTTCTGAACCCTGCTTTTAAGTGGACACTTTGGGACACCTTATCAAATCTGATGGGACAGTGTGGGGACAACACTTCAGATTATCTTGTTTGCTTGTTTATGGTGTGTGTGTGACAATGAGACACCCGGTAACAGCCTGTGTCGGCTACTGTGGGCATCAGACAGGTGTCTGTGGTGTGTTTGTGTGGTTAGGAAGGTGTCTCTATTATTATATACCTGTGTGCGAATGTCTATGAAATACTGTCCGCTGCTAGGGGTGTAGTAATAATAATGTTCGTGCCCGCTGTGAGTGTGACTTAATAAGTCATCAAAATCATTGTTTTTTCATCGATTTACAGTATATAATAATAAGCAAACGTCCTCACTGTGGGCGAAACGATTCTCGTTCTCGGCCAGTCTTTGATTTCATACTGCCTTCCGCCTATGGCGTCAGGCAGTATGAAATCAAAGACTGACCTCGAGCAGGAACCGTTTCGTCCACAGTAAGTACGTTTCCAATTATTACTATACGTCTATGAAATACTACCCGTTGCTACGGATATAGTATAAATTTTGTTCTGGCCCACCGTGCAGCGGGCTGTAATGAACCTCATAGGCTTCATAATGTAAAAATGTTCGCGCCTGCCGTGACCGACGTTCTTCTGACTATAGAGGTATGTAGTAATAAGAAAACATTGTGACTGAGCCAGTAGGGCGTTCATTCTCAGTCATTTGATGAAAAAATACGGCCCTCCGACCTACAGTGTTGGGCCATATTTTCTTATAAAATGACCGAGAGCAGCCACCCAAATGGGCTCAGTAACCACGTTTTCTCATAGTATCACCTGTATAAAGGTATTAAGAGAAAACGACCTTACTGTGGCCGAACTATGTCTTAGTTCTCGGTCATCTATCGCCGACGTTCGCCCCTCCGCCTGCGGCGTCGGGGCGAACGTCGGCGATAGATGACCTCGAACTAAGACATAGTTCTGGCCACAGTCAGGACGTTTTCTTATTATTACATACCTTAATTTGATCATAAAACGCCATTATCGTAGCTTTCCAACGCATAACTCTCCGTAAATTCATCATCTTGATAATGTCTGTGCGTCCCCCTGTACTTAGTGTTGCAACGTCCAGTCCTTATACGCACACCAAATCATCTTTTTAATAGAATGTTTCTCATTGGCTGAGACGTACATAGCTTACCGCTGTTAACCGATCAGAATTGATCTTTTATTTAATCACTCTCCAAGCGCATTTCTAGGTTTTATGTTAACTAATATAGGCTCCGATACCGCCTCCGCTGTGATGTTAGATCTATTTTATCCAAACACATATTCCGACAAGTAAGGTATCTAAACAAATGATTGGAGAGTATAGCAATGATTTGAATCGCCACTACGCAGTTGATCTCGAAGTAGGACACACGGAATCATACATAGGCAGTCAGGTTGTTTTCTTATTATTACATACCTTAATTCTATCATAAAACGCTGACTCTCTTCCCGCTAGTGCCCCGCTAGCGGAAAAATGTGGCAACGGACTATGAAATGTGTGGCGCCAGTGATACTGGAACTCTGGGCCCTGTTTTTCAGTGACGACCATCGTTCATAATGACATCGGAAATTCACTTCCCGTAGGAACTAAGACATGAAACTTTAACACGAGTAAGGGATACATATGACCAATAATCGTCCGTAATATGAAGAAGGTCGGCCTATTAGATTCACCGATATAACCAAAACGGTTCCTACGATGTCGTGACTGAAAAACAGGGCCCTGGTAGCCAACGTAATTATGACGTCGACAAACAGCTAAATGTGTAGCAACAGATGACTCTGTAACTTCACCTCCCGTAGGAATTAAGCAATGAAATTTTAACATGAGTACGGCACATATATAACCTATAAGCGTACCAAATATGATGAAGATCGGTCACTTCAAACAGAAGATGTCGGCGTTCGAATACGGCGACTTCGACATTCACTGAGCACCGGGAGGTGGGAGGGTGAAAACCCGGGAACTGCCGACGTGGAGCGTTCTCTGAATTGTATGGCGCCAGTGATACTGGAACTCTGGTAGCCAACGTAATTATGACGTCGACAACCAGCGTAAGCGTGTCTGTGCGTCCCCCGTTGTGGATCGTGTTGTTATTATCGATGGATTTCGCATATTTAAGGAATGAAAATGGTGTCAGGTGAGAGCCGCACGTTAGTTGCCTCGACTATTGGTCATTAGGAACCTGTAGTTGTTACGGGGGGCGTGTATCGCGAGTTTAAAGTCGCGATTCGCTGACGTTCGCCATGTTGTTTTTTATCGCGATGACGTCGAATACGCACGCCTAGCGCGTTGCGGCGAGTTAGTTACATACACATTAGAATCTTGCAGTACGACGAAGCGCACCATAGTGGGCCGGAGTCGCGATATACTACACCCCCATGAGCGGGTAGTATTTCACTGACGTTCGGCTATAGGTATGTAATAATATATATACTATATAGCTTAACCATCAAAAGACGGAAAACCCTAGTTAAGGGGACACCCCACTTAAGGGACCACTTTTCCTTGGAACTGGGGGTGTCCCCCTAAATGGGATTTTACTGTATAAAACAAGATCTGCCTTTCAGGCATGGTCTAGAATTGACAGGAAGATAAGCTTTTCAACAACACCAAATGTTTATAGTAAAATTAGCTTAAGTGGACACCCTCTGTTAAGTGTTCCCTTAAGTGGGGTGTCCCCTTAAGAAGGGTTAAAATAAACTAAATAAAAATGTC
Organism: Alentia gelatinosa; assembly: GCA_950022655.1. Taxonomy (NCBI): domain Eukaryota; kingdom Metazoa; phylum Annelida; class Polychaeta; order Phyllodocida; family Polynoidae; genus Alentia; species Alentia gelatinosa. The sequence goes on from OX465591.1 coordinate 41,283,564, forward strand.
TGTACCAAACAAATTATCCCCTTAAGTGAAGTGTTCCCTAAAGCGAGGTGTCCCAAAAATGGGGTTTCACAGTATATAAAATAGGTCAAAGGGATCTTATTCTACTCATATCAATTCTGATGAATACTGATGTAGTGATAGAAAGGTTCTACCCTGCTTACCACTGATGGAAGGAATTATTGGACACTGTGCACTCTCCCAGCAGGTCTTTTGCAGTGCTCTAGTTCTTACTAATCTGCCTCAACCCAACACTGGTTCCCGGGTATCCACTAAAGACAGTGGAAACCAGCCAACATTTCAGATTCAAAACAGGGTAACTGTCAAAAGTCATAAAATTTAAACCACTCGTATATTTTGAGTTGGGAAATACTGAAATTGTTGAATGAGCTTCATACATGAAGTTCATTCTACTGAAGAACGTAATCCCTATGACTATGTCTGGTTTGACATGACAAATGACATAAATGAGTGTATTCATACAGTAGGAACATAAATGAGTGTATTTTATTTACCATAAAGATATGTGCAACTCTATATAAAAGTAAAACATAAAATACTCCTCAAAGGGTTCAGAATTTAGGGTATACGGAAAACTGGCGTATTGGGCACATTTTGCCCCAAACAGGCAGGTCGGTGGTGAGATACAAGTGGCCGCAGGAAGTAGAGCACAGGATCTATGCTAGGAGAGTGATTTCCTAAGTCCGCCATACCCCGGTAGGAAGTTTCTGATTGGTCCATTTTTCTCCCCATGTGTATGGAGCATTCCTATTCGCTCATTTTGCGCGTCTTACTTTTCCGGCTCACTATGTGACCTGCTGAATCAGGTTGAAGTCTTCAGGTATTGTCATGCAGATATAGCTCAAAACCAGTCTTATTCTTGTATTTCTAACTATTATCTCACCCTTGGTACAAATTTACCCATATGAATAACATAAAAAATCTCAACCATCACCCACATAAAGGGACAATACTACGCCATGCTCGTGGTGGAGTGAATACACTTTGATCAATCAGTGGCCAGGATTTAGTTTTTGGGTGTTGTATCGTGAATGTGTATAACCTTAACCAGGTATCATAATTTGTAGTCAAATGAATTGTAGAGGTAGAATTCTTATCTAATGTTGTTTCCAAATGTTTTATATAGTTTGTTATGTAATACATTTGCTCATCATAATGTGTACCTAATATGATAGATGACAAGTAATTACAACGGTTAGAGAATGTAGGCCCTATATATCACCAAAATTCACAAGCAGTAGGGTCAATGCTTCAAATGACTGAAATAAATACTTGCATAATGGAATCTTGGACAACTCTACACATGGAAACTTCTTTTGTATTAACTGTACTATGTTATAGGAAAATATAGGCAGCTATTAACAAAACAAAAAAGAAATATTGGTCAAGTTTTAGCTTCTTTTTTCAACTGTTAGTTTATAGGGAAGTCTTGTTTTTCACAAATTTTGGGAAATATTGTATGGATGGTCCCGTAGTAAGAATTACGTGCGACATTAGTCTTGTTAAAAGATATGAGAAAAAAAAGGAACAGTTTTTAAAAAAAATAGGTTGTAACGAATAAATAATCAGAATCCGATATGTCAACCATTCAGAACTATGAAACATGAGGAAATCTTGATGTATTTCACAACGATATAATAAGCATTGCTGATTTAAAAAAAAAAAAAAAATCCATCCAGAGGTTGGGTTTTGTTCGCTTTCTTCTCTCCCGATAAATAAACACAGAACACTCCCATTCTGAACTCCTGACACCATGCATGTTTATTAAAAACTTTATTTTACATGAATACCCTCTCTATGACAGAACCCGGTCTCACTGACTCGAACAGTGAAGAAATGATCGAGCCATAGTTGAGGATGTTTATGGGATTCTCGATTGGAATTTTCGAACAGCCAAAAATAATGAGTCCTGAACAAGGTCAAATAAAATTAGTCCTGAACTGTGTCAAATCTTCCTACCCATAACGATGAACTATGTGTATATAACAAGCTAATTTTGTACACATGGAGCTGTGAATACTGTTTGACCTCTGTGTCTACGCAATCTCTATGTCAGCACAGCCGTAGAATTGTTCCTGAGGACCGAGACCTGAGCCACAGTCACCATCCTCACATCCCCAGGTGTTACCTGTGTGAATATTGAAACAGAATATATCAGTGATACAAAAATACAATATGATACAGTTTACAAGGGATTTGAAATAGGAATACAATGGGTTTGAAATCTTTATATAAAGGTCATAGTTATATGACAGTTTATGGTTATATGATAGTTTTTAGAGCGTGCTTGCACGAACTTAATTCATCATCTAGAGGTTAGTGTGGTCACATTGAAGTTTCAGTGTGCTTCCAGAAAACTATCCCTTTACTATCTGCATGCTAGTCACTGTGATAGTGAGAACAGAGCAGGGAGCCAGTGGCTCAGGGTCTTAAGAGGTGTGCCCAGCTGACCATGACCAATCACTCAACACCAAAATAGCTCAAGACCCATGCTTGATCTGTTTGGATCCTAGATAGGCAGTTGCAGAAATAGCAAGTTGACTGGGTGCAAGTGGGTTACAGAAAACTATCCATAGACTGAATCTAACTCAAACCTTTCAATTGTTATTCATTTATAATTGCACGCTCATTCATCTATGCTGAACATCCTATTTGCTCCTAGTTAATCAGTGGGCCCATAGGGGTTTATATACATTTTTAATGGGGACTTTTCTTTTTCTTTTGATCAAAGTTTGTATATGATGCATATAGACAATTAACGATGGTTCGTGGACAGGCAGCGGTAAACCATGAGTGGTTGATGCATAGTAATACAAGCGTTAGTGAGTGCATACGACGTCAACCTCGAGTGGTTTACAGAGGCTTTGCATCTATTATCCAGGAATTGCCATATTAAAGGGTATATCCCTAAGGGCTATTTTCCTGCTATGTAGCACAAGGAGACTATTTTCATATATAACATGGCTGTGAGGCCGTATACCACGGTTTTGAATCCATAAACCACAGTTAGTTCTGGCTTCCACCTACTAGATAGAAATTTAGACCAAACAAAAAGCAAATATCGGAGACATATCGGGAAGGTGCAAAATCGTAGACATATGTCTAGACATGCCAATCCACCATGCATTGTATGGGTGTCTAATCGCAGAAACGTGGTCAACTGCCCCGGTATTAGGTGACTTTCCGACGCGATTTTGATTTTGTATCGGGAGGTGCTTCGTAGACCATATCGGAGCCATATCGTAGTAGGTGGACGCTGGGCCTTATGGTATCTGACAGGTTTTATATAATGGGTCTTGGTTTTACCTAGGCCCCGTACATTTTTAATGGTGACTTTGTATACTATGGATAATAAAGTAAAACAATATGTTCTGTGACCACATTACCTGTGTTATACTTCCACTGGAGGACACACTGGGTGCAGGTGAGGCCCGGAGGTAACCGGGCAGTGACCACGTAGTTCCCGGCCGAGTTTAGAGGACCGTCGTCGCCGTAGAATCTCGTGTTGCCATCCTCGAGAACGAGCAGATTCTCATCTAAACAGTCGTGGGTGATGATCCTGTCAAGACCAAGATGTTGTTGGTTGGTTGGTTTGATTTAAAGTCCAGTCAACCATTACAGGTTCTTACCAGACTTTCTCAAGGTTCTTTTACAACATGAGGGTGGTGATCAAATCTATGTGATGAGTTCAGGTAGAAATCTCACCCCTACACATATAGATACCGAAGTCAAAGCTCTTTTAATTCCCACACCACATAGACATGGTATGAGAAAGATTGAGCTTTGATATAGCAGTAAATCTACGAGTGCTGGGGGTGAAGGAGAAAAGTAGCAGTACACCACACCACATAGACATGGTATGAGAAGGATTGGGCTTTGATATAGCAGTAAATCTACCACTGCTTGGGGTGAAGGTGAAAGATGGCTGTACAATACACCACATAGACATGGTATGAGAAGGACTGGTCTTGGATATAACAGTAAGTCTACCACTGCTGGGGGTGAAGGATAAAGGTGGCTGTACACCACACCACATAGACATGGTATGAGAAGGACTGGTCTTGACTATAACAGTAAGTCTACCACTGCTGGGGGTAAAGGATAAAGGTGGCTGTACACCACACCACATAGACATGGTATGAGAAGGACTGGTCTTGAATATAACAGTAAGTCTACCACTGCTGGGGGTGAAGGAGAAAGGTGGCTGTACACAGCACACATAGATATGGTATGAGAAGGACTAGCCTTTGATATAGCAGTAAATCTACCACTGCCGGGGATGAAGGCGACCAAGATGTCAAGATGTTCTATAAGATGTACAGGTGATGCAGATCATATGCACAATATTACCATATTGCTCAATCTGTGTGGTCGTATTGTATGCATAGTTGATGCGCCACAATATCCTAGGGAATGTGAGGATATTGCATAGTGTCAACTATGAGGAGAATGGTCAGTAGGAAACGACCAAGCAGATCAAAATCATTGTAAGGCCACACAAAAATTAAACTTGTTTCTCATCACCACGCGCATCAGCAAAAACGTTTGTTTTTTTGTTGTTTTTTTGTTATAAGGTAAACTTTAGTAGAAAGGTGGAGGAGAAACTTCAAGTAGTTGAATAAATAGTAAGTAATCACAAACAAGACAAGCATGTTGTTGTAATGGGTAACAATGAAGCCTGTAAATATCTTTTGTAAAAACACGCCAATGATCGCCTATGTATGGAAGACCAATTGGTAAACATTGAAGACAATTAACATCTATTAAAAGAAGAGAGAATTGACTGACTTACTGGTTGATGTCATCATTCTTGCAGAGTCTGAACTCGAACCATCCCAGGTGAGGTGCTGTGAGGTCGATGGTGATGTCGATCATTTGCCCAGATTGATAAGAACCTACAATCACTCCCTGGCCATAGGTACCTCCTGCCTGCAATGAGTACAGGACTTCTGTACATCACAGTTTTCATAGACAATAATCGATGGGTTTCTGGACAGGCGGCGGTAACCACGAGTGGTTGACGCATAGTAATACACGAGCGCTAGCGAGTCTTTTACGAGCTCAACCGCGAGTGTTTTACTGAGCCACTTATCCACAAAATCATCTTTTGTTGCATTTATTATCCATACTTTCAAATAAATCTAAACCCAGTAATTGCCATATTAACGGCTAAAGCAATAGGAACTTTTTCTTTGTTCTATAGAAAAAGGGACTATTTTTCCTGTATACCATGGTTTTGAGGCCGTATACCACAGTTATGGTATCTGACAGGTTTTATACAATGGGTAGTGGTTTACTGAGTCCCCATACATTTTCAATGGGGGCTTTGTATACGATGGATGATAAAAATCTATACTTCATACTATTTGGTAAGAATTTGGTTCCTAATACTAGGTTTACATTGGGGCCATGGTGTACACGGCACCCACATGTTACGCCCCCATGGAAGGACCGTGGCATGCCGAGAGGAATGTCGGACAACGAAACGGACAACCATTGCCAAAAGTAGCTTGACTTTGGGAACATGGGTGCCGTGGAAGAATTTTGAAATAACAAAAAGATTTGTCCCGGCAGCCACAGTGCTAATGAGAAGCCTATTGGGCCCAGGGACCTGTTTCAGCAGTTTCGTGACATGTCTAGATGGCGTCTGTGACACCATACGGACAGATCACAAGATTGCAGTCAATGACACACGGAGTTTCACTCACTTCTCGTAGGAATTAAGCAATTACACTTTAAAATGAGTAGGGGATACATATAATCTATAGTCATTCCAAATATGAAGAAGATTGGCCACTTCGATCTTCAGATATTTGCTAGTCTTTTTTCGCTGTTGCTTGCACTGTTGGTGCCACTGTTGATGTCTGTCTAGGCCTAATGTCACGAGACTACTGAAACAGGTCCCTGTTTCACTAGTTTCGTGACATGTCTAGATGGCGTCTGTGGCACCATACAGACGGATTGGGATGCACTAGTTTCGTGACAACACAAGTAGCTGTGAGTTTCGCTTGTCGCGAACGGTACGTCACTAACTGTGACACAACATGCGACATGCGTTATTAGTGAGATAACGGAGTCGATCGTACCTCGTTTTCCCTCGGCTGAGGAAGGTCCCATGCGTCTCCACAGACTCCGCAGTTCCCGCCATTTTGGTTCCATTGGCGCTGAAATGTAAAATTGTGCAACATGGAATCTATAAGGGACAGAGCCATTGTTAGTTCATGAAGCAGTCACTAGGTGGTTATCAGTATGGCAGGCCCCTTGGGGGGACAGATCTATATTCTAGCTCTTTGTTCTTATGAAATTCAACTGCCTTTCAATGCTTTACCATGGTTCCATTGAATCTCTACACCCATCCCAGAGCATGATGAGATAATGTTTAAACCCAGGACATGATGTTTTTCACATAGAATACTTTATATACATAAGTGAGCAAGGCTAGAATTGTGACACTTCCCAATTATCACTCACTTCTTTTGCACCTCCTTTAGTGAAGAACACCTCCATTTGCACCTCCATTAGTGAAGAACACCTACTCGGGGAGCGTCATGGCAGCCCCCATGGCTCATAGGCTATATGCCCTATAGGCGTGTTTCCATTGGCCCACTAAAACGGCAATGGTTATCTGACACTGCACGAAAACCACTATTTTACATATGTATACGAAACGCGTCTAACAGTAGGATTTTGCGTCTAGAAGTTCGACCTATTAGATGTCTCGTAGACGCCTTATCTAGTGGCGTATATGCATGTCCATGGTGCGGTCTTATATACGTCATATATACGCCTGATTCCGTTGTATATACACCAATCTCAAAAAGTTCCATTCTCTGCCACTTGGGGACACTACTGGTAGCATATTTCATTTGCCATTAACCATCCAAGTCTGTATTATATGAAAATTGCAATCTTATATTACCAATTTATTTTATAAAAACCTAATTAAGTATAAATTGATTAATTACACAAAGTAAACCTTGCATTAAGTTTTTTTTAATTGTTTTTCTAATAGATCTTAATTTCAAACACCATTTCAATGTGTGGACAGTGAAGCTTACAATATAATGAGCGTGGTAAAAATTCTTTCGTTCTCTTGCGGTTTCCCGCCTTCGTTGGAAAAAAAAAAATTCCAACAAAGGCGGGAAACCGCAAGAGAACGAAAGAATTTTTACCATTCAGATTTACCAGTTGAGTAAGGAGGACAGGACGACTAAAAGATAGAGAGAAAACCAAAACAGAATGGGACTTCTATTCCTTTTTTCCTGAAACCAGGGCCGGGAAAATAAAGACCACTTAAAAACATTATGATTTGAGACCAGTACCGCACCGTACCTGATGTCCCTAAACGAAGGTCGAAACCACGATTAAGCGGAAAGATGCTATATCCCAAATAAAAATAAAAATACCCCATATAAATAAATTTAAGGTAGTGCACTTTTGAAAACAAAATAAAAACAAAAATGGGAGAAACAATGGCGAACTAATACCAAGACAGTGTATAAACACTCAGTCGGTCAAAAATAGAAAGAAAACGAATAAAACAGGGAACAGAGGCAGATAAGCCCTCCACCCTACTAAAAGCAACTCTAAAAAACATAAAGATCAACTCATAAAATACCAGTTCGCCACCATACACAGCCTGGATTGAAAAAATCATCCAGGCAAAAAGCGAAAGGCACTACCAAACAGGAATTCATATGGAGGTACACAAAACATCACCACAGATTGGGTATAAACCAATCACAGGCCGACTTACAACCAACGTAGGCATCCTGACCAATGGGAAGCATTGTACTAGGGACAGAAGGCGGGAGCGCGCGGAAAAGTGCTCACCCAAACCCATTTCTCTCTATTCGTGGTCGTACTGCGGGATGGTGTAGATCTATTGCCGCGTCAAACACATTGAATTTACAATATAATGAGCCTCTTCAGACTTGAGGTTGAATCCTGAAATCATCTTACCCCCATGTGAAATGCGGCCGCACAGGTGTGAATGCGGCCGCACATGTCTACCCGGCCGCCCCCCGACACCATAACACCTCGCGGCGGGCAGCGGCGGGCAGCGGCGGGCGGTGGGGGGTGGGGAAGGGTTTCGCACTGAGTCAACCTGTACAAACGCGGCTGGCGGCGGGCGGTGGGCGGTGGCTGACGGGCAGCGGGGGGCTTCTCACTGAGGCTGGCTGGGGGTGGCGTGGGGTGGTGGGGGCGGTAGAGGGTGGGGTTGGGAGGTCGCATATCATATATACGCCTGGCGTATATATATTGCGCAGAGTATATCTTATCTTAAATACGCCAGGCGTGAAAGACAGCCAAGTCGCGCGCATCTACATATGGAAACTGTCTCATAGACGCCCGAAATGTAGACGCGTATAAGAGGTGTATACAAGTATAAACAACCCACGATACAGCCGATACGTGCGTTATCGCGATGGCGTATATATATTGGATGGGTATAATGATTATATAGAATTTATACTGTATAGCTATAGGGAGCGGCAGTACATATTGCAATATTGGATGGGTATAATGATAGAATTTATACTGTATAGCTATAGGGAGCGGCTGTACATATTACAATATTGGATGGGTATAATGATTATATAGAATTTATACTGTATAGCTATAGGGAGCGGCTGTACATATTACAATACTGGATGGGTATATTGATTATATAGAATGATCTGACCATGCTGTATAAATTACAAAATGAGGTAGGAATTTACGGTCGCCGGGTAGTCGAATCGTAGTTAATATGTACGGATCAGGGTTCCATACTATGAGAAAACTGTACTCCCGTGGTTGAATTATTACTTTACCGAACCATTGCTCCCAGACATTTAATCGGAGGTTAGACCGAGTTTTCAATGTCCGAGGGCAGCGGTGTGGTAAAGTAATAATTCAAACATTGGTATACGGTTTTCTTATTATCATATATCTATAATTGCAATAATGACAATAATTAAGCGTAGCAGCCACTTATAGTTCCATTTGGGCTCTCAACGGATGAACTGAACACCGCCAAACTCTACATCCTTCACTCCTTGATTATGAGGAAAAAAAGTGAAGAGAGTAGCTAGTGTGTCTTAGTGGGTGTGTGGAGCTAGCAGGTGAGTGGTAGCGAATGACCTGCGTTCCTTCCGTGAGTGGGGAGCGCAACCAAGTGGTGGCGCCCTCTGTGGATTTAGTGTATAACCGCATCCTATATAGGCATGCCAGTGGTAATTCACAAGGCGAAGTCGCGTGAATTATGTAGCGATTCAAACGAGATGGGATTGAGCTCTGACCCTAAACTTGAATGGGTTTCTGAATTTATCTCACCCTTTACATTGACTAATGGGCTAACATTTGTGACTTAATCCCCCATTGGATATTTTTCCTAAATATCTCATGGGCGTTAGATACGAGTTGCCAATGTGACGTCTATGGAGAAAAAATATCTGGGGTGAGATTAAAAATGAAAAGGTAAGAAAAGTCCTTTGAAGAATGTCAGGTAGATGAACTGTTGTATGTCTCCTCGTTGGGAGTATGGTCCCACTGGTTGAAACATGAACAATCAGCCTTGGGCCCGTTTCATAACCCAGGATCGTACATGTAGACCCTTTTCTGTACGTCATAGAGACCCACTGACGATGAGGGTCAATTTCATTCAACACTCATGGACAACCTTATGGACGGCCAATATTGTCTTAGCCAACAGACTTAAATATTATTAGACAATAACCCTTGTACGAGGTACAGAAAAGGTTCTTCATGTACGATGCTAGATTATGAAACTGCCCCCAGATTCTCTCAGAAGGTTCGCCCGCCTATGAAGTAAAAACCCATTAACTTTCCGCTTCGTGAAATCATTTCGCAAACACAACTCACGCCATATAAATAATCATATGAAATTTCGTGATGCTTCATGATCATATGGGTATACTATATGGAGCTGCCAACATCACCATGGTCAATGAACACTGCCTATATATATATATATATATATATATATATATATATATATATATATATATATATATATATATATATATATATATATATATATACATATATAAAATATTTTAAAAAAAATATTAATAAAAAAAAAAAAATTTAAAAAAAAAATTTTAAAAAAAATTTAAATAAAAAATAACATGATGAAAAAGACTTAATGAATGTCCATGTATACATACGCCTTTTCCTCCGCAGAAGAGCTCGTTGTCGTTGTAGTTGGCCACGCAGCCCGGGAAGCCGTACCTCCAGCAGGAGGAGCGGCTGGGCGGGTCTACGAGCCGGCCGTGCCCGAGACCCCCCGCCGGGAGAAGGACGGCACACGCCGCCAGCAGCCACCACGCCCTGGAGAACCCGCCGTACATCGTGGAGCAGGGAGAAGTCCGTCTCAGTCAGAACTGTTTATCTTAGTCTCACCAGTACTTAAATACGGGGCCTTATCTAACCAACGTCTTATCGAGTGATATGGATAGTTCACAGGCAGATGTAATCATGTTCAACTTAAGTACAACTTTTTTTTTTTTTTTTTTTTTGTGATTTTCAATTCTGATTTTTTTTAAATCTTTATTGTTAGGACCGGCGTTCACCTACTACGATATGGTCTACGATATGGTCTACGATGCACCTCACGATACAAAATCAAAATCGCATCGGAAGGTCACCCAATATCGGGGCAGTTGACCACGTTTCTGCGATTAGGCACCCAAAATTACCCATTGCCGTGGTGGATTGGGATGTCTAGACATTTGTCTACGATTTTGCACCTTTCCGATATGTCTCCGATATTTGCTTTTTGTATCGGTCTAAATTTCTATCGTAGTAGGTGGGCACCAGGCCTAATGCGACATGTACAGTCGTCCTTCCATGGAATAGTTGCATATAATTTCTGATCTCTAATGGGTCGAGAACCACCATTTTGTTTTTTTATTACGACTCTAGTGGTCTGCTGTTCTCAGTCTTTCTCGGATAACTTCCCGAGAACTAGATTAGTCTGTTTCTGTGGAGAGAGACAGTGCTACCCTATGTGTCTTACCACATAGGTTTTTTTTTGGTTTTTTTATTTATCTTTATTTGCATCTCTCACATCGATGAGTTATTCTGATACAATAGGTTGATTCGGTGTGTTTTCGGTAAGTCAAGAAGATGCTAGATCTACTATCACTGAGCCTACTAACACAAAACCAGACTCTGAGAGCTTTGGTGTATGATCTTTATTATACCTTTCTTTGTTCCAATCCACACAGTACCTTAGCGTGGAATGTGCTAAGTAAAGCCAGGTGAGTGAGTTTCCTTGCTCAACCACTGAAAGGTTCCGGAGAAACCTAACCAATCTGTGAGGCTCCAAGTTGTTCACTCTACGCGGAGGAACACCTAAGTAACCTGTTGACCTGCTGTGGACTTGAATTTATATACAGACCATGTTACGTAATTTGGGCGAACCTATAGCGCAGTCATGCACAAGCTCTCCAGGATCACCGCACAGCAGGGATCGGCATCCACCACCTCTAGGGTAAACCGTACAAACCACTGCTCAACTATCCCGACCCCTACAGCATAGATACTGGTCTCGTGGGCAATGCAATCAATTTGGTTAGCAAGCCAAACGTTGGTCACTGTGCGACGTTTATGGTTGACACTGTGCTCGAACATTATTCATATTGCACCCCCAGCAGTGGGTAGTATTTCATAGACGTTCGTGCATAGGTACATAGTAATAAGAGAAAACGTGGTTACTGAGCCCGTTACAAATAATTTTATGAATCTTGGAAGTAGTAATGGTACATACTCAAGTAATACATAATAATCTTCTCCAGTAATACATAATCTTCTGCAGTAACACATTACCATTTTAGATATTTGGATGGTATTCTATGAGTAGGAGTCTATGCCATTACGGAATATGTTATTCAGGTAGTCAAATATTCGCGGATCTTAAGGATTATATGCTTATTGTATGATTTATTTAATCTGTTTGTTGCCAGGTTATGGAGCGGGAGTTCCAAATAGAAGTACCTCGGTGTGGGGTGAGTTTCGATGTTTTCCTGATCATTTATACACTTCTTTTAAATTGTCAAATATCCTCCAAATTGCTGACACAATTTATGTATATTACATGTATATTACATGTATGTTTATTTATTATCAGGCAGTCATATAGTGTATCAGATATTCCAGATCCATAGTTTGATACATAAATCCTGATCGGAGACTTATGTGAATATTCCCTTGTCCCTTCATCCAATAGAAACTTGGTTTGAATTCTTCATTTAGCAGAAATTAGTTAGAAAATTCCCTGGTTGAATATTTTTCAAAATTTTATAAAAACTGGCCAAAGTTCACTTCTCTTCCTAGAAAGATCCTCTAATGATTTTTATTTGAAGGAAAATCTGCCGAAACGTTGCGTCAAATCTGAATATGTTATAATCCATGTTAAAGATTAAGATGGAAAAAAAAAGAAAAAATTGTACAGGTGTGTATTGCTTGATTGTCTTTTTTCGATAATACCGCGGGTATTTCCAAAAACCTTTTAAGAAATGTATTTTTATTTCAGCAAGTAAACATTTTTTATTGGTTATGTGATACTACATTACAAGTTTTGCACATTGTTATCTTTTTCTTTGCTTTAGCAAAGGATTCCGGGTCATCATCGTCACCATATACATGCTGTTTCATACGGGTAAAACGGCTTAAAACAGCATTTTTCAAAAAAAGCCCGATATACATAGGGATGACTGGATGGAATAATCTTCCGATCGAAATACAAAATGGAAGCCTCAACATATATAAAAAAACACATAAAGGCAAAGCTGTATGAAAAGTTTGACTAGACACAACCATGTTGGGTTTGCCTTAATCTAACCTTGTTGTTGTCCATAGCCTCTCTCTCATTAACCTCATTATCATTAACCCATATCAAATTGTATATACATTATAAGGTAAACAATGTTACCGAAGGAACAGATATAACTGTTTGTGTTCAATGGTCAGAATAACTGCTATGCAGAGACCATTGTATGTACCCTTTTACAGTACAATAAAAAAAAACACCCAAAAAAACCATAAAAGTATCAGACTTTAATTTTGTCCTCTAAACTTGTGAACATTAATAGACTGCGCACATGGAATCTGGGGACTGCGACATCTGGCACGATGTAAAGTAAAGCCCAGATTAGCGCTTCAGAATGATAAGTTAATGACCTAGCCAAGTATCTGTATCAACATCTACGCACGACTAAATGCGAAATTTACATCCCACAAAAACACATGGTCAAACTACTTCCGTCATTCTGGATGTTATATTTCTTGAAGGGATGATAATTTGTCACTTTTCCACGGAAATCATTGTTTTTATTTCCAATTTCAACAAAATATTCTTTTATAAAACAAAGATACTAAAACTTGAGCCTCATCAGCACCGATAATAAAACGGTGGTTTATCCTCCACACAGACCCTCAGCCAAATCCCATGACTAATATCTATGAGTTCTCCACTGAGGCAGTAAATCCCACATAAAAAATATTTCCACTTTTTTCCTGACAGCAATTGACCTCCCAGGTTTGATTAGTTTAGTATACATGGTGGTATTTTCTAAAAATTGAGCACATTCCTCCTAATTACAAATGATTCAAACAATAATTATAGTTTTATATGATTTCATCTGAATTAAAGCAATATAGAATCATACATTAGCCAGAACCAGGGTGATATTCTTCAACATGTATCATAAAACAAAATATTGTACACGTAAAGGCGAGCTCCACCAGCACAAAAAATGGGTCACGATGGTACACATCTGTTTTCAGAGCGTGCTTGTACGTACTATATAAATTTCCTAAAGGTTAGAGTGGTCACATATAGACTTCCAGCGTGTTGCAAAAACCTATTCCTTCATTATCTGGGTGCTATTCACTGTATTATTGTGAAAGGAGCAGGGTGCCAGTGTCTCAGGGTCATAGAACTGTGCCCAGCTGACCATGACCAATAACTTGAAACCGAAATACCTCATTGACCTGCTGGTGCTTATTATATTTTTATCTGAGACTAGCAGCCAGTTGTAGAAAGGGCAAGTTGACTGGGGGCAAGTGGGTTACAGAAAATGATCCATATATACTGAATATATCCAAAATCTTTTAATTGCTATTCATTTATAATTGAAAGCTCATTCATCATGAACATACTATTTGGTCCTAGCTTGTGGGGAATACCTATATCTCAACGTGTATCTGAATAAGTTACTGAGTCACCATTATAGAAAATCACCTCATCAAAAGCTATTACTCTATTGTCAGAGAGTCGAGAACAGTATTAACACATACTGAACTGTAATATATATCAATATATGTATCCTTTGTTAGAAATCGCATGAATAACATATTTATAACTGATTAACTCATCCATTTCACCAATCATCACTGTTATCATATTATAGACCTATTTTCACCAACTATTGTAATTCAAACTTGATTACATGACAATATTATGTAAAGACATCGCATGAACTTGCACGCACGATGGAAGACCGCCTACATAAGGCGAAATGTTTGCTAATAAAAAAAAACAAAAAAACATACCCAACTGCCAGTATGAGCATTGTAGAGTTGCTCACGGATCGCAAACTCAACGATGGCCGGTCACCTCACTCGACATATGCGCATGGATTGTCAGCAGCACAATGTTTCTGAAGATTTTTCTTGGCCTGGTATAAAACTGGATGAGTTTTAATCTTGGCAACCATATACCACGACTGCAGTTTGGCATAGTGACTTTATGAGGCGAAGTCGAGTGAAGTCCGGAGCCAAAACTCCAGGAGTGGCATGCGGTGGCCAGGATTAAAACGAATCAGGTTTTGATTTTGTCCTACCCCGTCTCCTCCATTTTGGAATATTTCGTGAAAACAATTATGTATGCCACTAGTGGTATATAAAACTCCGTATATTCCGTCAGCGTGGCATACGGAAATTCAATGTTATTAGGGGTAGGATAATGGTATAAACGTCCATAGGCTTAACATTAGAAACTCATACTCAACAGGCGTGTGAGTACTGTAACCCATACTCAACGGGTGATAAACGAATAGATATCTCCTGATAAAATCAGAAACATATTCGTGTTTGGTCTGAGTCCTTGTTTGCCATCTCGTTTGGAATCTTTCAGAATATTAACTCAGCAATCGCCTCGTTCATATAACTGCGTACTCCAAACTAGATGGCGAATGAGGACACAGACCATACACTCATCAATTTCTTTCTTAATACCGGTATAGGCCCGTTTCCATTGGCCGACGAAGATTGCCTAGACTTTTTGAGTTACACAGAAAGTCTGTCGGTGGTGCCACTGACTGTGCGTCAGTATAGAAAAATCGCTGAGGGTAGTAGATTTCACTCAGTGACCTAGCTTTCACTCATGGTGGGTGGTGCCACATTGCATAATCTAAGCAGAAAAAGTTGTGGGGCATTTCACGACCTTGGTTGTTTCCATTGACCGACATTGGGTCCACAGTGCCAAAAGTCCATCGGTGGTTCCTGACTGTAGATCGGTGACGGGAAATCGGCCAATGGAAACGAGCCTTATAGGGTAAAATTTCACCTCATCAAACTTCCGGGACCAGCATGATCTACAGCGGCATGAGCTAGGTTTGTTTTAACAGAATTTTTCATGGACTTCCTTAAAACACTGTCGAAAATAAATTTAAAACTTCATGTGACCATTTTTCTCTTGTGCATATCATAAATATAAGAGAGTGCAAGAACAACTCTTTTAGAAGTTTTTTTCCTAATGCTGCTATCCAAGAGAGAGAGAGCGAACGAAAGGATTTTACAAAACAACTCTTGTAGTTGTCGTTATATCTTTAATGATGATAAAATATCTACAGACATCATTGACGCATCATAACTTTTATCCTAAGGGTTTTTACGTTACTGAGACAAATGTTATGTAGAAACTATTTTATTGATTTCGAATTTAGCTCAGAAACTTTCGCATAACAGTAAAATGATACATATCATTATGTACATATATCCATATCACCCGCTGCCACCCATGTCGTATTTATGGCCGTACGTCACACTGTACTGGATATGTGATCATGTGACTGGGGAACATTTCGCCATTTTTAGGTATATAATAACACGAAAACAGGCATACATTAAAATACTTGGTTAAATGAGGCAGATACACCCCTTCGGCATCGGGATGTATAGATCTGATGAATAATATATAGAAGTATATAGAATAAGATGCACATTTTTTTCTCCAGTGTCTCTTATATCCAAATGTATCATAAACAAAGTTGTACCTTATTAAAACGGCCGTGGGGAGAATAAAATCTTGGAGGTGAAAAGATAAAACTAAGACATGAAGTTCAACAATCTGGGAGTGTCCAGGTGCCTGCTGTTTTCGAGTCGTCACGACGTCACCTTTGTACACTGTGATTAAAATCAGGTGAGGGGATCTTACCTATCGATATAACCCTGGACGAGCGGATTGCACGCCATAGAGAGCGAGGCACACAGACAAACAACCATCATGTGGCAGCTGGTATCGTTCGTACTACTAGTGGCGACACCTATCGGCATCTTGGGCCATGGACGTCTGTCCTCTCCACCAGGCAGGTAACGTACACTGGCAACCAGAGCTACACAAAGTTAGCTCTGGTCGGGTTAAACTGAACAATGACCTTCACATGACGTGGTAACTGGTTGTTTATGCTATTTCACTGGGTATAGGAAGTTCATTTTCACTATTTCAACGCCATTCTCGGGAGCGGCGCCGACGTCACGCAATGTAGTACGTCCGGCCGCAAAAACACTCGGTTTTCTCGCTTTGCAGTTTGTTTTCCCGAAAGCGGTGCAGTGCACAAGGGACACAGGGAGATACCGTATGTGATTTAAGCCGACCAACCCCTATATGGTAGAAGGGGTTGGTTGCCAAACTAGCAGGTAATGCAGCATACAAATCTTAATTTATTATTAGACCATGCTTGCACATATATACGTTGCCTAAAGGTTAGAGTGGTCACATAGAGGCTTCTAGCTACTGCAAAGACATTATCCCTTCACCATCTGTGTGCTACTTACTGTGCTACTGGCAAAGGAGCAGGGTGCCAGTGTCTCAGTGTATTAGAAGCATGTCCAACTGACCATGACCAATCACTCAAGACCTATAGATGCTTGATATATTTAGATCTTAGACTCAAGCAGTTGAAGAAATGGCAAGTTGACTGGGTGCAAGAACGCGATCCATATGTAACCCAAATCTTTCAGTTGTAATTCATTTTTAATTGCACACTCATTCATACCATCTACTCCTAGTTAATCTTTACATCATCGCGAAGGTGCTTGTATAATATGTATTTACTAATGTTTACATGTGAATACATTCATATTGGATGTCCATGTAGACAAGGTAGAGAATATTAAGCCGCGTGAACCTCACATTCAACCGAGTTTGAGAACGATGACTTTGACCAAAACGAGTTGCTTTCTGTATTTATCTCACCCCTGTACACACTAAAAGAATGGACGACACACAGGATATAGACCCTATTGAGGTATCCCGTAATTCAGTCTGTTGACAAGTTCCGGATTTCGCTGATTACCGACGTAGTGTAGTGATAGACCCCCAACCCGTAAGCCAGAATTAATGCAGTTTAACAGTTTCAGACATCCTCAAATTGGAATTCTGATGTCAGAAATGGAAATTTCAGCTATTTCTACATGGAAATCCGAAATTATATTCAGTTTCTCCAATTATAAATCAGAAAACTGTAGTTCATTTTGTCGTAGTGTGCCAAGTCTATCGGGAGCGGAACTTTGCTTTACCCGGGGCGATAATCGGGAGTTTAGTAACCTCTGGAGGCTCTATATAGCTTGGAGACCGGACCACAATAGTCATAGGGCCCTGGAGAACGAGTTACCAATGTTAAACCTTGGGGACAAAAATACCAGGTGTGAGACAAATAGGAGGACACAGCCTTAAAGTTCACTGGAATGATTACTAACGTAAAACTAGATGAGGTTTAATCTTGTCCACCGTATTCCACGACTGGGGTTTGGCAAAGTGACTTCATGAGGCGAAGCCGAGTGGAGTCCGGAGCCAAAACTTCAGGAGTGGAATGTGGTGGCCAAGATTAAAATGAATCAGGTTTTGATTTTATCCTACCCTGGGAAAAATACCAGGGCTGAGATAAAAGACTACACTTGTAAAGGTTCAATCTATATATCCTATCCTGACCAATTATATTGGTTTCTCTGCAAAGAGATGAGTCATCTAAATTGCTTGTATCTATTAGTACCAAATTACTGCATTAACACGGTCACCATTTTGTAGCAGCTACTCCCTGTCTTGATGTTGACTGTACAGCAGCCATGAAGTGGAGGCATCATGCTGCCGTAGGCATGGCAATGCCTGGAGGCATCATGCTGCTGTAGCCAGGGCAATGCCTGGAGGCATCATGCTGCCGTAGCCAGGGCAATGCCTGGAGGCATCATGCTGCTATAGCCAGGGTAATGCCAGGAGGCATCATGCTGCTGTAGCAAGGGGAATGCCTGGAGACATCATGCTGTCATAGCCAGGGCAATACCTGGAGGCATCATGCTGCAGTTAAAGGCTAAGGCCCGGCGTCCACCTACTATGATAGAATCGTAGACCTCCCGATATGGCACCGATACAAAATGTCAAAATCAGTGACATATCGGGAAGGTGAAAAATCCTAGACAAGCCAATCCACCACGTATTGTATGGGGTTTTTATCGGTGTCTAATCGCAGAAACATCGTCAACTGCCCCGATATTAGGTGACCTTCCCACGCGATTTTGATTGTTTATCAGGAGGTGCATCGTAGACCATATCGGTGCCTTATCGTAGTAAGTGGACGCCGGGCCTTAAACGACTGGCCTTGTTCATCATGCTTAACGGTCTTGCATCCTCTCCAGGTCCACCTGCTGGAGGCATGGCTTCGCCGACTGTGAGATAAACTACGATGATGCAGAGCTTTACTGTGGAGGGTTTTCTGTGAGTTACAATCATATTACTCCCTACAATTTACACATGAAGTAATGATGATATCTGATTCCATCATCACCCAATGAAGAGTTATAAAGTAGCACGGAACGTCGTGATCATGTTGAATACTCTGACCACCACCGAATTACCCACCTTTAATTTATCTTTTTTATCAATATATATAACAACATCAAAAGAACTTAATGTACCTGTTTTTTGTTATCTCCACTTCACTTCATCACATTCAACTGTATGGTTATACTGCTTTTTATACTTTGTAAAAAGAATATGATTATCGTTGATAATTAATGATATATATCTCCATTTGATATTTTCTATGTAGCGACATTGGAACCAGAACGGGGGCAAGTGTGGAGTTTGTGGTGACGCATGGGACTTGGCCCAGCCAAGACCTAATGAGGTGAGTAATGTTTATCTTAAGCGTTCATAGGCCTAACATTAGGAACTCGTACTCAACAGGATTGCGAGTATGGGAACTCAATCTAAACTGGTGGACAACAGATAAATATTTCCGGGCTAAGATAAAATCAGAAACACATTCGTGTTTGGTCTGAGTCCCTGTTCGCAATCTCGTTTGGAGTGTTTAGAATATTCACTCGGCCATCACTTCGTTCATATTACTGCACACTCCAAGCTCGATGGCGAAGGAGGACATAGACCAAACACTCATCAATTTCTTTATTAATGAATGTGTGAGCTGTTACCTATGTAAGGTCTTGTTGTTTTTCCTCTCGGGATGTCCACAAAAACCTAAAGACAATGGGTGATTTGAAGATATCATAACAATGTTCCCGGAATGGTGGGGAAGGTCATTCTTGTTACTGTAAATTTCATATTTCATACCAAAAACATGGATATATATGTATAATTTGTTTTTTGTGGTTTAATTTCGCAGAGGACCCTGAGGGTATATTGGGACCATCAAAGTTTTAAACTATTCATCTTTATAGACTTATTTCAGAAATTTATTTTCAATGTTTTCAAATATTTCATATAAAATCAAAGAGATTTCATAAAGGTGGTTATATCTTTCTTGGGAATAGTCTCAAACAAAATTTTCATGTGACTTTGATGCAAGAGAAATGGATGAATTTCATGGACACAAAAGATAATTATGATTTAAACATGACTTAAATGGAAAGAAGTGGATCAATTCAGGGTACTCTGAGGGTATAGTGGGACCATTAAGGATTTAAGCTTTTCATCATTGTAGATGATGAATAAATTCAATAATTTCTTTTCAATGTTATCAAAGATCTTTTAACCAATCAAAGAGATTTGTCTATGTCAAAAAGCTGGTTTTATCTTTCTTGGGGATAGTCTCAAGCAAAATATTCATGTATCATCAGACGAAAAAATTGGATGAATTTTGTGGACAAAAAAGCTAACTATGATTTAAACATGACATAAATGGATATAATTGTCAATAATATGTTCGTTCTAACTTTCAGGCAGGCGGCAAGTATGGGAATGGCGTCATCGTGGAAACTTACGAGTCAGGAGCGACGATAGACGTCACAGTCGATCTCGTCCAAGATCATTACGGCTGGTTCGAGTTCAGACTCTGCGAGAACAACAATGTTAACCAGTAGGTATAAAACCATAAGGGCGTGTTCTACCGACCAGGCGAAAACCTGGTACACCAACCATACATCAACCATAAAGCGTTTGCAATCAGACCTGGGAGCTGTTTCAAAAGTCGGGAGGGTGCTAAACGAGAGTACTCACCGCCACAGCGAGAGCTAACAATGGCACTTGAAGCGTCGCTGTCGAGGTGGAGGTGCCGCTCGCTATTGGGTATTGGTAGCGGTTTTGGTGCCGGTTTGATTTAAAGTGCCGCTCGCTGTTGCGGCCTCTCGCTTTGAAATGCGACGTGCCGCTGGCGAGACTTCACTCGACTTTTGAAACAGCTCCCAGGCCTCGATGAGGTATTGGCCTGTTTGGTAGAACAGTTTGCCAGTGGTTCCACCAGGCGCCGGCTCTAGGTTGCCGGGTGAAATCAGCGCCTATTGGAGTTTGTTGGTACGTCGCCTTGAGGTTGCTGAGTGTTTGCTGGGACTCCAGGCTACCTGCTGGCTGAAAAGGTCATTCCACGCTGTTACACCAGCTAGGTGTTGAACCTGGCGTCCCAACCAGTCTACATATTCTCATTAGCCTCACAAGATTTCTCCCACCAGCCAAAAACTGTTTTATTAGTTTTTGCCGGCTAGAACTGCGTGTCCGGCTGGCATTTTGGTGCGAGTACGGCTCCAGTATTGACTCCTTTACCACCTCTACTGCAGTAGACACAGTCAACATGAATGGCTGACCCCAGCGGCCCGCAAATGTGAGAGCGCAGACCGAAAGTTGGGACATTAGTGGTAGTTTGGAGAGAATTTTAGTGCCAGAGTCAGCTATACACGTTCATAACATGGACACTTATTTTGATTTACCTTCAGTATTTCGTTAGCCGCATTATTCAGTTGAAAATTGATGAACTCTCACCGTTCTCATACAAGTCCAAAAAAGCAGCACATTGCTCTGCTCTATATGCAGTGTATTCAAAGCACCCCCTATCAAATGAACGGAGAACTCGCTTACCGCCTTAATGAGGCCAATGTCCACCAGATGGTGCCCCTGTCTCCTCTCAGCCAAGCTTCTACTTGGCACCGGGTCTTGGTGTATAGGGAGCCAAAGTGAACCCGCTCCAACCACAGATAGCCGGTCGCAAAATAGTATTTCCGGATATAGGCGCACAATACTTAGACTATGTAGGTCCGAGATTATATGTCTCATTCTCCAATCATTTAGATCCAAATTTTTAATAAACTTAACAACTGTCATCGTAGTTTCGAAACAGAGTTATTCAGAGACGATAGTAGTAAACCTCACTTCGAAAGTAACAAAAGAGACCAAAAACGAAAGTCTAGCCTCAAACCCCCATAGCTTTAGCACTAAGCCTCGTTCCTACTGGCCACCGGAAACGTTGTTTTGTAGGTGGGTATCTGTGGTTTCAGCGGGTTCACTTTGGCTCCCTATGGGTGCCGTGTGGCCATCAGCCAGCTATACTAGGTGGTTGGTGGAACAGCTCGGTAAATGAATGGCATCTTTGGCTGTCAGGAGACCAGGCGCTGGATAGGAGCTCGGCTGAGAGGCCAGTCCAGTATCGAAAGAATGCTTAGTTGGTGGAACACATGTTTAAACCAGTAGGTATAAAATTGTTAACATGTAGGTATACAACAGTTAACAAGTAAGTATACAAAAATTAATAAGTAGGTATACAATCATTAACAAGAAGATATACAAATATTCACAAGTAGATATAAAAAATTTAACAAAACAATCATGAACAGGCAGATATACCAACATGAACAAGTAGATATACAAACATTGATAAATAGGTAGAAGGATTTTGAAAATAATGTGATATTTACAGGATCATAACCCACGATTGTCTGAACGAGAACTTGCTGGAATTTGCGGACGGCACAACACGTTACGAAGGACCAATTGACTACCGAGGGAACTACTACCTGTCAGTCAAACTGCCTCCAGGACTGACATGTTCGCAGTGTGTCCTGCAGTGGAAGTATCATGCAGGTGAGTGAGATATTATTATATACCAATGTCTGAATGTCTATTAAATACTGCCCGCTGCTAGGGGTGCAGTAATAATAATGTTCGTGCCTGCTGTGACTGCGACTTTGTATATCATTAAAATGGCGTTTTTTCACCAATTATAGGTATATAATAATAAGCAAACGTCCTCACTGTAGACGAAATGGTTCTCGTTCTCGGTCAGTCTTCGTTTTCGTCTACAGTAAGGACGTTTCCTAATATTACCCAAGAAATATAACATGGGTGAGTCAGTGAAGTATTACACAGGTAATCCAGTGATATATAACAAAGGTGAGTCTTTAGGAGGAAACTCACGAGATGAGAATAACTTGGTCCGTACTCCACCGAGTTTGACTGCGGAGTAATTCACGAAGGAAAGCTGAGTGAATTACGTAGCAGTCAAAGGAGGTGGAGAACAAACCAAGTTCTCGTCATCGAGTGGGTTTCTGATTTTATCTCACCCCATATAACATCATTTATTGATCAAATAACTCCCCAAATTGTCCATTGAGTATTGGGTACAATACCTTCACGGCCATGGAGTAAGAGTTCCTAACGTTAAGCTTATGGAAAAAAATACTGGGGTGAGAAAAAGTGAAATATCAGTTGAGTCAGTGAAATATTACCCAGGTGGGGCATACACAATATTGGCTGGTTTCAGATAAAAATGATCAGATGCTCTGAGGAGTTGATACCTAGTAATATCTGAGCACATGCGAGGATATTGCGCCGAGGCAACTCTGAGGACAATACAACTGATTTTATCTGAAATAAATTTGTATTTATTATCCACCCTTTCTGAACAAGTAGCATGTTGATTTCAGTTCGTTTTAGTTATGCACTATTTTTCCATATGCACTACTTTTCCGTATGCGCCACCTGGAGCATACAACATATCTGTATGCGCCAGGTATGTCCATACAAACTCCCTGTGTGTTTTCCATGGACACCTTGTATTAGGTGAATAATAAATAGTAATATCTGAGCATATGCAAGGAAATTGCGCCGAGGCAACCCTGAGGATTATGCAACTGCTTTTATCTTAAATAAGTCTATATTGTATTTATCATCCACCTTTTTCTGACGATTGGGGTACTGGGGTGGGGTAGTTCATTTTGGCATGCACTATTTTTTCATACGCCCCATTTTTCCGTACGCGTCGGTTTTGCAAGCCAGACCATGTATACAACATGTATAGAAGCTCCGTGTATGTAGATAAGATACACGGTGCCCTTGTGTTTTCTATGGAACCTTTACATTTGGTGGATAATAAAGTGAATTATCACACGAGTGAGCCATACACAATATTGACTGATTTCAGATACCAGCGGTCATATGCTCCAAGGAGTTGACACATGGTAATATCCGAGCATATGAGAGGATATTGTGTTGAGGAAACTCCAAGGAACATACAACCGCTTTTATCTGAAACCAGTCTATATCATATCTATTATCCACCTTTCCTGAAGAGTCGGGTACTGATAATGGTTAATTTAGATCTGCACTATCTTTTCTATTTTTCCGTATGTGCCAACGTTTGCAACCTGAAGCACATAACATATCCATATGGTTCGTCATGTAGATACACGCTGCCCATGTGTTCTCTATGGGCACTTTGTATTAGGAGGGTGAAGTGAAATATCACAGGGATGAGTCAGTGACTGAAATACATGCATCTCATTTTTCTGAAATTTGCTGTGTTTTACGTTTGGGTAGTTTAAGGTCCAATTTGTTCAATCAGACTTGGTTATACTCCAATACATTGATAGAGCTAAATGTAAAATATTAAAAGTAATGATTATTAAGGTGTTGGACAGTACAGCCAAGAGACTGTCAACTTGGCTTTAATGGCGTTTTATTAGTGAACCGAAATTTCTGGCTTTAAGTTGCCCTTTATCAAGGTAAACATTTATTCTGAACATCTCTACTAAGGTAGTCGGTGAGTCGTTTATGACTGAAAATTATCTTAGGTAGTCTGTGAGTAATATTCTATAAAATAGTGTAAAAGTAAGAGAAGATGATCTGAATTATTGAATTGGATTCAAATGGTATCCAAACACTCATATTGTGAATGAATCCCCTTTCAGGAAACAGCTGGGGGTGTGATGACAATGGCGACTGTGGTATGGGTCTCGGTCCACAGGAGGAGTTCTATGGCTGTGCTGATGTAGAGATCGTCTGATCGTTAATACTAATGATTGGGACTGATACTTGCCTGTTATAAGTCTTGAGCAAAATGCGCATTTTCACTGATGTATCGGGCCATGGATCATTAAATTGTTTATCACATATAACGTTTCTTGTGTTTTATCTAACCTTGGTTTTGTAATTTGTTATACATCTTTTGTTCTTATTGTTACCTTACTGTCGTATCGAAATAACTCATCTGTATTGGTTGTATACTCGACTAAAGAAAAAAAAGGTGAAAAGTGGAAAACCAAAGGGAAAGCCAACAAAGAAGGTCTTGCAGGAAAACTTGCACACACTGCCCATTGCATGATCAATTCCTACCAAATAGGCCCTCACAGAATTATCCCATTTTGTATCTGAAAACAAATGGTTTTGAACCCGTCCTGATATTTGTAAGACCTTATACTCATATGAATCCATGAAAGATCCATATATGTCTGAATACGTTTTCTCTCAATGCTTAAGTGAATCACTACTTACTACACTTATGTTTTACGATGAACTCTCTGAAGGGAGCTGATGGAAACCAGTAAAATATTGATGATCAGCGTACCCTCTTTATCATGTTTTGTTACCAATATGTTCAAATTGTACGAAGAGATGTAAAAGAAAAATGAAGAAAGTTGCCCCAAAAAAGAATTCATGCAAGAAAGTTTATATGCAGAGTCTCAGAATGTTTCGGGTGGCACACAGAATCGTGGTGGTCAATGTAGCCGAAGGTGTACATAGAGATGTTGACTTGTTTTGTGAATCCACCGCCCTTTCAACGAGTTATTGCTCTTATGACCTGTAAGACAGATATTCGTCATTGAGTGTGATGCGTGCCTGGAAAATGGTGAGGGCTTTGGCTTAGGCAAATGGTATGTGGTAGATTTTTAAATGGAATTCCACGAGGACTATCACATCCACCGCCTTGAGGTATTCAATGCAGTCATTGCATAAAAGAGTCAGTGGTAAAACATTGAGAACTCGCGAGGAAAATTGTTCACAATCACAGCCTTTCATCAAATCGAAACACCTGCTGCTTTCATCTCAGGTTCTGGTACCGTGCAACCCCTCATTGCCCCGATTCTGGGCCCTGTTTTTTAGTCACGACATTCGTAACTTATGACACGTATCTGCCGTAAGTGTGCTAGAGAGATACGATCGTAGAGCAGATACGACACTTAGTGGAGATACGACACTTAGGGAGGCAAAAGGTGTGCTATAGTCACGACACTCGGTGGCCACTGGACCGGAAAATGTGACCCTAAGTGTCGTATGTCTTAGACCACTCTGAACATGTCGTAACAAACGCGGAACTTAACTTCCCGTAGGAATTAAGCAATGAAATTTGAGCACGAGTAAGGTATACATATAACCTTTAATCGTACCAAATAAGAAGAAAATCGGCCGCACCGTTATGAAGATTTCGGCGTTTTAATTTCGTCATAGTAAATGCTGCTCTGGTGGCCAGTGTAGCTCTACCCTCACTCTGCGCTTATTTCAATCTCCCAGCAGAGATTCCGCGCGCTTACCGCGAAAGATCTGTTAGGAGAGTGCTTGTACCATATCCGATGATAGCCCGATGTTTCAAATTTAAACGCCGATATCTTCATAACGGTGAGTCCGATCTTTTCCATTTTTGGTACGATTATAGGTTACAGGTATCCCTTACTCGTGTTGAAATTTCATCGCTTAATTCGTAAGGAAGGTGTAGGAAATCCACAGTGACGTTTTATAGAACCTAAGACAGTTCTATACTTGTCTTAAGATCGTTTGATTCAACCTACGACATCGTCTATAGCACACCCGCCATCTTGTGTCGTAGAAAATGCCGTAAAATCTTGATCCGATCTTAGGTGATCGCAGACTTGCGATGTCGTGACTAAAAAACAGGGCCCTGGTCTGTGATGTATCACCGTATGGTATATGTGTGGTTCTCTTTTAGTGAATGCCTCAAACAGCTACATACTATGACTGATGTCAGGCTTTTATCTAGGAGGAGACAAGAGCTGACACTCTCCTATATTAGAAAAATCTTTATTATATGGTCCTATAAATATAAATATAACAGACTTTGAACAAAGAGAAAGGGAACTGGATACTCAAAATGATGATCAGGTGGAAACAACACAAAATGTGAGAAATTTACGTTCAGGTAGGTCTCAAGAACTAAAAAAAGAGCCCACTAAATACGCTTTTAAGAAACATGTAAAAAAACTAGAGCAAATATCAGATAAGTGGCCATGATAGGTGACAACACCTGATGCTAGTCTGTTTTGAGTACACGGTAACCCAAATCTAAATCATAATAATCGCAATAATGTACTAATTATACCATTGCTGTATGATCATAGCCTGAACTGTGAATGAGAAATTGAAGGTGGATACTTGGTTAGAGATACACATGTATACTAGCTGCCTTCAACCTCTATCTCTACTTTTAAAGGGAAAAAACTATGTCAACATATATCATCTCATATTATTATCATCAACAATACTTGTTAGCATTATTATTATTATCAATAATACTATTTACTACATATGGCTGAATGTAAAGAAATATTCGTTGATATGCATTACGCTGATAAGATAGGCACATTGAAAACCAAATGTATATTTGAATGCGCCTAATAAAAAATAAAATAAAAAAAAGGTTCAGATAAACCTATCATATTTGTATCCAGATCTCTGGTCCCAGCAGAGATTAACTATACCCAAGATGAACATGAGGGACTTCCTATCATCTTCAGAGTAAGCAAATTCCACAAGTACATCTATGGACCACAAACCGCTGTTGGGTCCACTCAAAGA
Organism: Alentia gelatinosa; assembly: GCA_950022655.1. NCBI lineage: Eukaryota > Metazoa > Annelida > Polychaeta > Phyllodocida > Polynoidae > Alentia > Alentia gelatinosa. The sequence goes on from OX465591.1 coordinate 41,311,180, forward strand.
AGGCAAACGTTTCAGCACTATGTCAATGGCAAGGCTGCAACAGCAGTCATTGATTATATCTATTTATCAATATTTATAAACTATAGTACAAGCCAGGCAAGTACCACAGAAATGCTGACGGACTTTGTGGTTTACCTGTAGCAATGCTGCCAGCATCAGTACCTGTGCCTGCAGAGATTGTACTCCCTTTTGAGGTCAGGGGATCTACTTAGGTGACACATCGCAGGAAGCTGCCTGGACTGCTCAAGAACAGTATATGTAAAAGATAGTTCTCACCAATTCAGTATTGCATTTAATTTACTATACTGTTTCTCGGTGTAATCTGTCTTTTGTGTGTTTTCTCATCTATGACATCTGAGTTGTGGATACAGAACCTTGAACCGACTACGTAGAAAAACGACCAAACCTAAGGTGAACTGTATGTCTTGTTCCATGAAAGGAAAAAAACAAAAAAAACAACCCTGTCCTATCATCAATACACCAGAATATCATGCAAGGTTGGCCCTATGAAGTGAGGGAAGAGCTATCTCCTTACTATCTTAGGAGGGAAGAACTATACTCTGAGCAAGGATTCCTAGTATGGGGTGCTAGAGTTGTTATTCTGCCTCAAGCCTGAGATAGAGTTCCCAAGGAGCTACATGAATCACAGCCAGGAATTGTTAAGAGTGAATCTTTGGCTCATAACTTTGTATGGTGGCCAGGAATTGATGCTGATATTGGACAAAAAGTGAAAGAATATCAACAATGTCAAATTCAATTGACATCTCCACCACCTTCCAAACTACACCCATGGGAGTGGCCAGGAAAGCCATGGCATAGAATCCATGTTGACTATACAGGCGCCTCTGAAGGTAAAATGATCTTGGTTATTGTGGATGCACATTCAAAATACATTAATGCACAGTCATCAACTCATTCACTTCCAAAGCAACTATCAACAAATTCATCAACACCAGGAAAGAACTTGAAGCGAGAGTATATCATATTCTAGCTGGGTACTGTGTCACACTGCAGACCACCACTACACAAACACCAGCTGTAATTTTGATCAAATGAAAACCAAATTTCTTACTAGATGTTCTGTGGCTTTCGGTATCAGAGAAGTGTTAGAGAGACAAGCATCTGCAATGCAGAATCACCATACCACCAAGTATGAACTGTATGTTGGTGAAGAAGTATGAGGAGTGAACGTTGCCGTTATACCCAAATGGATGCCTGGAGTATTCAAATCAAAGTTAGGTCTTCTTACCTACCTATACAGTACATCGTGAGGATGGATAACTTTGGAAAAGGCACATTGATCACATTTATGCCCAAGTACCTACCGAGCCACATTATCATGAGAACAGAGACAATATGGATGCTACTCCAGTACCTACTTCCATTTCACACACACCACCAATGGCTAAAGGCCCTGCTGCCATGCCAAACCCCAGTAATTCACCAACTGACCATATGGCTAATCAGCAAGACAGCAATGTGCCTCCTACAACAAACCGAACTTAATAGATAGCTCTAGTTTTGAGTGCTACTTTTTGAAAGTCAACAAGAATAAGTAAACCACCACAAAAACCGAATGTAGTGTTGAGTATGGTTATGAATGTTTTCAGTTGTCTAGTGTAAACGCTTAGACTTCCTTGCGCTCTCAGGGGTTTGACCCAGTTTATTTGAGATATTTTGTTTTTTGAGTAGTTTAACGTCCAAGATGTTCATGCAAGAAAAAAAAGACTTATTTGGGGTTTGATCGGCTTTATGAGATGCATTTAGGTACAAATCTCACCCCTACACATTTACCGAGGTGAGAGTTCTTTTATTTCCCACACCTCATAGACATGACATAAGAAAGATTGGCCTTTGATATAGTAGTAAATCTACCACTGCTGGGGATGTAGAAGAAAAGTGGCTGCAGTGGGACTTGAACACATGGAGTCAGACAGCCTTGGGATTACGGGACCGGTGTTCTTTACAACTGAGGCAAGCATATCCGGCCTGCACCTCACGGCGGCAAGGCGACTAAGAGGGTGAACAGATTGATCATTGCTGTCCACCCCAGCAGGTCTCTTTGAGGTATTGTCAGGTGTGGCCTTATAGGAACCTTCCATCAATATATATATGTTTTTTTTTTGTTTTTTTTGTTTTTTTTTTTTTTTTTTTTTTGTTTTTTTTTTCAGATGACAGAAATATCCCAGATTTGAATCCAAATGGGAATCCGCCATCGACCGCTCCGACAACCTCGGAACAGGAGGCGGCCGCTCTGCGGATCGATCACCGCATAGAAGAAGCGATGTCCACCCATCATCAAGACCTCGCCACAAACCAAGTAAGTAACACTTACGATACATTATGTGATCTAGATGACCAAAATGAGGCCACCCCTCCAGATCCCGATTGTATTTCCGATAGTTCGAATCAATCGCTTTACAGCTCCATCTTGACATTGCGCGACCGCAAAACGGTCGACTGCGCAGGTCAACGCGCAGAAATAGGTCAGGTCACGCCCTTGACCCCCGCGGATGGACCAATCAGCAGCCTGACACCCGGTCAGCGCTCCCAACCAAGCAAACGACTTTTCTCAGATGGGAACAGCCCTGAATCTAGAGACTCGGGGCCCAAGACGCGAAATTCTGACGATATACATTCAGATAATCCTAATTCACGCGTTCTAAGACCGTCAACAAAGCGACAACGTAACAGAACGGGTCAAACCGACTGTAACGCGGTGTTTCTCGAACCGCTACCGCATACGGCATCACTCGCGGCCGATGTCACTGCCACATCGGCCAACACGGCGGTTAAAACCAACTCGCCGATCCGTTTCGCATGCGAACGCCCCGATCAAGACTCGACTTTGAGTATCCAAACCTTGATCGATAAAGTGGCGATCGGGCTCCTAGCAACGGAGAATACGGATGATTCTGATTTGGGTATCGAACCGATACCCCGACCAGTTAACCCATCTGTCAGCGTGCCTTTTGACAATACGACACGCCCCGCGATTGCGGGAACCGCACAAATCGATGTAAAGCAACCGCTCGACACCATTATTGCAGCTCTAACTGATAGTTCAGGGAACTTCACACATGAACCTGTACCCTCCACCTCATCTCCCTCTGGTAACACACTTGGGGGGGATATTTGTGAAAATAAACAACCAACCAAAACTTCTAGATCCCAATGGGCTTTTGATAACATAGATCTGTCAGACACTCGCTCCTACAGCTCTGTCACCTCACAAAAAGGGCCCCTACTCAATTCCAAAGGGAATAACAGTGACTCAGCCCAAACTGGGGAAATGAACCTAGATAACACTAAGTCCACCCAACCCCCACCAGTGGCCCCCCCTCTACCGCAACGCGTTAGGCAGGCACCCCGGAAAAATAATTTCCGTAATGCCAAAAATAGCCACACCTCTGTCCAACAGAAACCCAATGGGCCCCCCTCTGGCCAGAATATGTCGTCCAATAAGGACCCCAACCCCAGCCACCCCAAAGTAGGGACAAATTCCCTCCAACCCCCTGGGCCAACACCAGCCACACCAAGCACGACCCGTGACGGGACCATTCAGGTCCCAACCCACAACCGATTCAAAAATTTGATCTCTGATGTGGAACTGGCTGACACTAATATCGAGGGTGACCTTAATAAATTGATAAAAACGTTGCCCAAAATCACCATCGTCCCAGATAATAACCGGGGCCCCCCACCACCCCACCCACCCGCACCAATGGTCCGGATGGACAGCCCCACTGATCATCCTTCTGCTTCCTTACAGGAGACCATGGATGAGACGGCACCACCATCGTTGCCACCCGCAACCACACTCATCTGGAAGCAGGCTAAGACCTGCCTGACTGCAGCGATGAGGAGTAATGTGAGAGCAGACTGGTTGCTCTCACTAAACCAGGCCGACTTGATCACTCCATGGGCGGCCGGCAAGGCGGACCTTCCACAATACGTGGAAACCGAGGAACAACTGGCAGAACGGATTGCGCTAATCCGTCGGAACGCCGCCCTAGACGTCCAAGCCAGTGTAGCCATGCATCTGAGACAAAAAGCGGACTCAGACAGGAAACAGGGCAACACCCTTTTGGCCACAACTAGCACGTTGGCCAGCGACGACCAGCCTGCCCTGGACCGGGCTATCACCGCCACCTGCGGGATGGTCGGACGCGCCAAGGCCCTCCTGATCAGAGACCTCTCGATCAGAAGGGACGTATTACCCACGAAACAACTGTTACAAACCGAGTGGGCCAACCCCTCAAGAGTCCCGAATATAGCTGGAGGACTCCAGAGTACGATCCCCCGGAGATCGCAGCCACAACCTGTGGCCACGACGCAGCCCGATCAGCGACCTGCCATAAACTTTGGCCTCTTCCACGCGAGGGGATCTGGTCAGAACCCAAGACAACAATCGAGGGGTTTTGGCAACGCCCAACCTACCCAGGGACAACGCGCCAGGAATCGGGAGGGCAGACCGTCCAACCCGCGACGTCGGGACCCCCAGCGCCAGCCACCGCGCCAAGAAAATCGCCGCAGGGAAAACCCAGCACCCCGCCAGACGGACAATGCCCTGGCCCTGAGCCTGAGTGCTCGGGAATTGGCGATAATTCGGGCCCTCCGGGACCCACCTCAGTAAAACTGGGTCATGACACCTACTCGATGAACTATGCTCATCCCCCATTTGACACTCTTTTTCCAGTGAACCTTGTTGTTGAGACTTCTTTCCCAACCATTTCAAATGTTGATGTTTTATCTAACTTAGGTATTCTACCCATTTACTCTGTTCACAATGCAAGTGGTAACAACAACTGTGACAACCAGCCGGTGATTAAAGACTCTGAATTAGAATCTGTTATACGTTTTCTTTCCTCCTACAAAGTAGACCTTAAGAATACGGTAGTGAACCTCTCTGATAGATCCCTCACCACACCGGAGACTAACGTTCTGAGCAAAGGCCTCAATTTCTGTCCCACACCTGGAGAACCGGTCCTCGGAGAAAAGTTCGAGGACCTGGATCGCTTCCACAACAAATTGAGATGGAGACATCATTTCTCCTCCCAACCCAAACCACCCTCGTCACCTAACCTGGAAAGCCAGGTTAATCTGTCAAAGGTGTTCCGCTCCCCTCAGATGAGGAGAGCCCCCCCAGGTAGTTCCGTTCTGGAGACTTTCATCACCCTGAACGAGATAGAGTTATCCAACAGTGTCATTTTCAACCCAAGGGACCAAAACCTAGACCGGTCCGAGAAAGAAGCGCTAACAACCCTTACTGCTGATAATAATATTATCATCAAACCAGCCGACAAAGGTGGCGCGGTGGTCGTTCAGAACACCACCGACTATATAAATGAAGCAAAGTCTCAATTACTCGACCAGCGCTTTTACCGCAGAGTCGACAGCGATTTATCTTCGGAACACTGCTCCAAGATTAATGCCTTCCTAGAAGGCCTCCATCGGAAGGACGAACTCAACAGCCGGATCCTCCGTAAGGTAAGTACTGATAAATGTAAGACTCCATGCTTCTATCTACTTCCTAAAATTCACAAGGCAAAACGCCCTCCCCCTGGCCGACCAATAGTGTCAGCCAACTCTTGCGCCACAGAGAAAATCTCTGCTCTAGTGGACCTTATCCTACGCCCCATAGTCCCGAAAACTCGGTCGTATGTCAAGGATACGGGCCACTTCTTACATCGTTTAGCCACCCTAGAGGGAGAAATTCCCGAGGGGTCCGTACTATGTTCTCTAGATGTAACATCGCTATACACAAACATTCCCAATGAGGAAGGACGACGCGCTATTGGCCGCTGGCTGGCCAAATACCGTCCCTCAACTTCAATTGAGCCGGGGACCCCCCGAAACAGCTCTGTACTTGAGCTCCTAAGAATGGTCCTAGAATTCAATAACTTTGAATTCAACGGGGAGCACTACCTCCAAATTGGAGGTACTGCCATGGGGACGCGGGTCGCCCCTACCCTCGCGAATCTGTTCATGGCAGATTTCGAGAACCGGTATGTCTACACGTACCACCAACAACCACTCCTGTGGGTCCGGTTCATTGACGACATCTTTATGGTGTGGCAATTCGGGGAACCAGACCTACATGATTTCATTGCACACCTTAACGGTGTACACGAATCCATCAAATTCACCAGCGAGATCTCGAATACTGAGATCCCGTTTCTGGACACCTTGGTGCTCCTCAATGAGGGACAGCTCACTACTGACTTGTACAGTAAACCGACAGATGCAAATAATTTCCTGCACTACCGGTCTGCCCACCCACCTCACTGTAAACGTGGGATACCATATGGGCAGTTCCTACGTATCCGACGGATATGTAGCAAGGACAAAGACTTTATGAAACACAGTCTCATCAAGGCCGCCCATTTCGTGAATCGGGGATACCCCCAATCACTAGTAGCCGAGAGCCTAATCAAGGCTGCACACACCCAGCGTCCCAATCCTCTGGATTGGACCTTAGGGAGGAACAAAGATGACCCACTGGACCAAACTATACTGGTCACGACCTTCCATCCGACTTTCAATTCAGTCAAGAGGATCGTCACAGACAATTGGGACCTACTAGCCAGGTCAGCCAAAACCAGATCATTGCATCAATCGCGTGTCATTATCGGGTTACGCAAGCCACCCAACCTGCGAAATGTGCTGGTAAGGGCTCGGCTTCGATACGGCCTTGACTCGGGAGGGAAACACAGCTCCGCCGTCAGTGGCCGCCAATCGAGAGACGCCAATGAATGCGATAGCGACAATTGTCGGTACTGCAAGGCACTCGATTGCAGTGGAGAGATTATTTCCTCTTCCACGAACAGAACATACTCTGCTAAATACAATGTATGCTGTCAGAGCTCTAATCTCATTTACTGCATAACATGCACGAGATGTTCCGCACAATATGTGGGACAAACGAAACGGAGGCTAATGGACCGCTTCCAGCAACACTTCTACCGCATAAAATATGCCCATCTAGATACTGATATGGGATACCATTTCAACACTGATGGCCACAAAGGCCTCGAAGATGTACAGATCACTGTACTTGACTTCATCCACCGAGCTCCAGACTCTGAAGCCGGTCAATATCTGCGCAACCGCATTGAGAGGAATTGGATGTTCCGTCTGAGAACCCAAATCCCGTATGGTCTAAACTTGATAGACGCACCGATCTATTAACTCACGGGGTCGCCACTCCTTCCAGTCCTAAACCCATTGCCTCGTCTAAAAATTTTTATGTTACCGGTTTAGTGACAACTTTATTAAACACTCGGTTCGTCGAACAGACGAACAGGGACTCTAGACCCCCATCCCTGCTCAAATGCAAACACTTTTGCCTTGACCAGAGAACTTCTCTCCCATTTCCCCCATTTTTCCATTTTAACAATTTATTAAAGTGGTCAGGGCCTACACTAAGTGTATCACCCTCTAAATGTGACAATGTCATATGCCTTGTATCAGCCTAACTTAAAGATGCCTGAAGAGTCCGATCCGGATGAAACCTTAGAGCCCCACCCCATACACTGTCAATGACAGTGTTTAAACCAAAAACCTGCTTGGTTATTTAGTCTTTCACTCAGAAAAAACGCTGGGAGATTGACCACGCCAGTGTGATGTCACTGCCGTGTCGGGTGGTTGTTATGCCGCATTGTTCTTTCAACAATGTCTCCAGGGAGATAGCATAGCAACGGTTTGGTTCTGACATGTAGTTGTCATTCTCAAGGTAGCATCGGCTGTGGTCAGAAGTGCTCACGCCTCGTATTCTAAACCATCAATATATATATGAAAATCTTGGGCATATCAAATCTTTAAATTTGTCAGAATACTGCCTGAGAGTAAGGTATGCAAGTCCTTTTGACCGAAGGTAATCCTGCAATAGAGGCACAATAAAAGAGAATAATTTCAAATAAACATTTTATTCATTTATGTATATACACATACACGTAACGTTCGAAATTAATTTCATGGCGGTTGTGTTCTTCTTGTAGTTTTTTTTTCTCATGGTTAAAAAAACATAATGCCTGTTCAAGATATAGCACAACGACCATTCTTGCAGAAGCCCGTTGTACGATATGTACATATTCCAGCGATCAATGTTAAAAGTACACAACAATATACACAGCTCTCTCCTCATTGGACTTACGAAATTCTGCAAATGTTACTAAGGTAATAACAATATCGTAACTGGTAACAACATCGCTTGTTCACCCGGTCTAGAACACAAGCGGGTAGTGGATATTTTGTTTGGTGTGTACAGACAGGATTCCCTTTAGAGGTCTTATAAGGAATCCCCTATAGAGGTCTTGTAAGAAATCCCCTATAGAGGTCTTTTAAGAAATCCCCTATAGAGGTCTTATAAGGAATCCCCTATAGAGGTCTTGTAAGGAATCCCCTTTAGAGGTCTTATAAGGAATCCCCTATAGAGGTCTTATAAGGAATCCCCTATAGAGGTGGTATAAGGAATCCCCTTTAGAGGTCTTATAAAGAATCCCCTATAGAGGTCTTATAAGGAATTCCCTATAGAGGTCTGATAAGGAATCCCCTTAAGAGGTCTTATAAGGAATCCCCTATAGAGGTCTTATAAGGAATCCCCTTTAGAGGTCTTATAAGGAATCCCCTATAGAGGACTTATAAGGATTCCCCTATAGAGGTCTTATACGGAATCCTACATCTTGGCAAAATTCAGGTTAGAGCCCCATTGGTCCTTTAAATATTTACTAGCACTGGGTTGAATTTATTTTCTGGTTTCTAATTGGTCCAAAAATGCACCAATGAAGTCTTTTTTTGTTAATAATACATACCAATAACGTTTCGTTAACAACAGCAGAATGTCCCTCTTCATTATTTACAGCGGAATAAAATTAGTTCCTGTTTTCTTACAGTGACATAACCCAACTTAATTAACTCCAGGTTGAGTGGTTACGTGATTATCCTCTGCTCGTTGACGATAGGGAGCCAAAGTGAACCGGCTGAAACCACAGATACCCGTTCACAAAACACCATTTCCGGAGATAGGCACTCAGTGCTTTGACTATATAGGTTCGAGATTATATCTGTCATTTTCCTATCTTTTAAATCCATATTTTTGAACTGTAATCATAACATTGAGACAGACTTATTCAGAGATGATAGTAGTAAAGTACACTTCAATAGACCCTCAGACGTAACTAACTCCCTATTATCGCCCCGGGTAAGTACAGTATCCACTCCCAACTGGCTGGCCACACTACGACCGCATGAGCCACAGTTTTCCAATTTATAATTGGAAAAACTGAATATAATCTCGGATTTACATGTGGAAATGGCGGAAACTTCCATTTCTGGCATCGGATTTCCTATTTGAAGATTTATGAAAATCGTTAAACTGCAATAATTATGGGTCAATCACCATACAACGACGGCAACCAGCGAACTCTGGATCTTGTAAACAGACTGAATTATGGGATACCTCACTAGAGTCCAGTCCATAGTAGCAAACGAGACCAAAAACAAAAGGTCTAGCCTCGAATCCCCATAGGTTTATCACTAAGCCTCGTTTTTACTAGCCTCCGGAAATGGTATTTTGAGCACGGGTATCTGCCGTTTTAGAGGGTACACTTTCGCTCCCTATGTAGCTGTTTCCGGGTCAAAAGTCGTCTGCTGGGAGTAACCATCGCTGTGTCCCGGCAGGTACCTCACTCTCCAAGCACTATTTACAGTTGATGGGTCGGTAGTGTAGCGTCAAGTCTCCACCTTGCTTCCAAATAAAGTGTTTAACCGTCCGTAGATCCATGTTCGGATCAAGCACCTGAAAAACAGCAGACTTTAATAAATAAATACCACAGTTTAAAGAAGGGGTAGAGCGAAAGTGGTTCAAAATTAGCTGGCACACCCGCAAGTCAGGGATGGGGTATCAGTTAACCTAATAACTAAACAATAAATAAACTTGATAGTTTATATATAGAAATGAATATGTAAGAGTAAAACAATATTCCCAGTTGTAAAAAAATTCAAGAAAAATTGTCCTCATCAGCGTAGACATTTCTAAATATAACAATATTTAAACTCATCAGGGATTCTATTTCAAAGGGTGGTGGCAAGGGTGACTGTTACAATACAAATGACATAAAAATCATTTAGATAATACCATAACCAATGCAGGACCTTATCGACACAATAAACCCTCACGAAAATGAAGGAAGAAGATAAATCTATCTCACCCTTGGTACAAGTTTAGTCTTAGGAATAATGCTAGAAAAAATACTCAATGATCACCCTGGTAAAGTGACGATACTACGCCATGGGTCGTGGCGTAGTGAATACGAGATGACGTCACAGGCGGTTGACCAATCAGAGGCCAGTATTTCAGAAAGAAGACAAGACAAGAAAAGACAAGAGATTTAAACGTCCCTAACAGTGAAAGGGGTGAGATAAATCCAGAGCCGCACTCAAATCATAAAATAAACTACACTCCACTCATTTAGATGCACCGTAATCGTCACTCGGCTTCGTCTCGATGACAATTGCCGCCCATCCAGACTCGTGGAGTATTGTGTCTTTATACGATTCTCGATGCAGTTCTATATAAGTTCATCTGATGATATCGACCTACCTGATCATTACATAATAACTCCACCTTCTCCTCAGGTATGGAGGCTAGGTCATCGTCCTTCTCCGTCTCCGACTTTTCTTGGCTCGTGGTGGAGTTGCCGGCCGCCGTCTGTGACCCCGCGTCTGACCCTTGACCCATGACCTTCTCGTACACATGCTCGATGACCTTGCGTACTTGGAGCATGTCACTGGCCGAGAGCCGGTCCCTGAAATATGGTCAGAACTTGGGTCAAAAATCTAACATCACATTGTCAATAACCACATTAGTCTCTGAAATATGGCCAGGACTTGGGTCAAAAATCTAACATCACATTATCAATAATTACATTAGTCTCTGAAATATGGCCAGAACTTGTATCACAGATATAATATAACATTGTCAATAATTACATTAGTCCCTGAAATATGGCCAGAACTTGGGTCAAAAATCTAATATCACATTGTCAATATTTACATTAGTCCCTGAAATATGGTCAGAACTTGTATCACAGATATAATATAACATTGTCAATAATTACATTAGTCCCTGAAATATGGCCAGAACTTGGGTCAAAAATCTAATATCACATTGTCAATATTTACATTAGTCTCTGAAATATGGCCAGAACTTGTATCAAAGATTTAATATTACATTGTCAATAATTACATTAGTCCCTGAAATATGGCCAGAACTTGGGTCAAAGATCTAATATCACATTGTCAATATTTACATTAGTCTCTGAAATATGGCCAGAACTTGTATCAAAGATTTAATATAACATTGTCAATAATTACATTAGTCCCTGAAATATGGCCAGAACTTGGGTCAAAGATCTAATATCACATTGTCAATAATTACATTAGTCTCTGAAATATTGCCAGAACTTGTATCACAGATATAATATAACATTGTCAATAATTACATTAGTCTCTGAAATATGGCCAGAACTTGTATCACAGATATAATATCACATTGTCAATAATTACATTAGCCTCTGAAATATGGCCAGAACTTGTATCACAGATATAATATAACATTGTCAATAATTACATTAGTCCCTGAAATATGGCCAGAACTTGGGTCAAAAATCTAATATCACATTGTCAATATTTACATTAGTCTCTGAAATATGGCCAGAACTTGTATCAAAGATTTAATATAACATTGTCAATAATTACATTAGTCCCTGAAATATGGCCAGAACTTGGGTCAAAGATCTAATATCACATTATCAATAATTACATTAGTCTCTGAAATATGGCCAGAACTTGTATCACAGATATAATATAACATTGTCAATAATTACATTAGTCCCTGAAATATGGCCAGAACTTGGGTCAAAGATCTAATATCACATTGTCAATAATTACATTAGTCTCTGAAATATGGCCAGAACTTGTATGACAGATATAATATAACATTGTCAATAATTACATTAGTCTCTGAAATATGGCCAGAACTTGGGTCAAAAATCTGATATCACATTGTCAATAATTACATTAGTCTCTGAAATATGGCCAGAACTTGTATCAAAGATATAATATAACATTGTCAATAATTACATTAGTCCCTGAAATATGGCCAGAACTTGGGTCAAAAATCTAATATCACATTATCAATAATTACATTATCAATAATAACATTAGTCCTTGAAATATGGTCAACTTTAGTCAATATCTAACATCAAATTAATAATTACATTAGTCCCTGAAATATGGTCATAACTTTGGTCAATATCTAACATCACATTAATAATTACATTAGTCCCTGAAATATGGCCAGAACTTTGGTCAATATCTAACATCACATTAATAATTACATTAGTCCCTGAAATATGGTCAGGACTTTGGTGAATATCTAACATCACATTATTAATTACATTAGCCCAGAGTCAACCTGTCAACAGTGACTTTAGTCCTGAGTTGCACTCTCACCATTAACATAAGTAGGCCTTCCAGTACCCCGCTTTCTCAATATAGGTTTTTTATAGGTTTTTCAAGGCCAAAAACATAGGCTTCAACACTTTTTAGGGTTAGCATATTCAGCATGATGGAGTCAAATTGTAGTGATTCGCATATTCTCAGTTCTTGATTTCTAAAAACATTTAGTCAGTACTAAATTGCAGGACGTCCGGATGTCTGGCTCATCAGGTTATACCCAGCAAGCACATGTGCATGCTGACTTTCCAACAGGCAAGCCAGATTGGCAAGAAGTCACACAAACTGTTGATTTTTATTTTCAAAAGTTATTCTCGTTCCGTCGAAGATTACAAGAAGCTCTACAGCTGGAGAAAAAACACACATCGCGCGCAATACAACCTCAACTGGGGCGGCCGATATAACCGCAACGTAAATACTGCTCCCAACCAATGAAATCAGGGTCCGAGGGTCATGTGACTCCTCGGCCAACCAAGTACGACCAAACTGGGTATACATGCAGATGAGACCGCGGGAACTTCCAGCGGTCCGCTTCCCCTATCTCTCTATCCGTGGTCGCAAAGCGGTGGGTGGAAGACGTGCAGCTAGGCCTCGTTTATCACAAACTGTCGATTCTTAAACACGCTTAAGATATCTTGAATACACTGACAATGTGGATTTCTTGTCATTTGACAGTCTAACTTCATTAGTCCCCAGTCATACTGTCCCAAATCCCATAGCTTTGCTCACTCCACTACTGCGTAATGGGATTCGCTCTCTTCAATGGAATACTGCATTAAGCATTCTCGTCTGGAAAGGACGAACATCCTCAAGAAAAAAATCATATTCGGCAATTTATTAATGGAGTTTACAATAAAATGTCACCTACTTTTTAAGAGACTTAATCCCTGAACTCGTGTGAGGTTGTAAAAAGAATGGAATCTTGTTGAACTTCGGCAAGTTTCTCTGAAAGTAAATGAAAGATGAGACATCTGGCAACTTTTGGTAAGTTTTTCTAAAGCAATACATGTCAATAAAACATAATCATTTAAAATACGGGGCGAAAAGCACTTCTGGTCCCAACCGATGGGGAAAAAATAAAATAAAATAAAAAACAAAAAAAACAAAAAACAAAACAAAAAAAACAACAACATAATCATACTTGAGTAGTATCAATTCACTTGGTGTTTCATCAATAGTCTCAAATATCATATTTGATATGGATAAAATATACATGGTAAATAATAGAACCCCAACAAGGTAAATATAACTATCCAACGGCATGAACATAACTCAGAATAACAACAACTTTCAACCTGGGTGGTAACTGATTAATATATAAGACTAAACGAAAACACAGATATGGACTCATACCTTCTATATATGACGAGTACATATTAAAAAAAGAAAATCTTTGGAGCATGAAATAGACCACAAGAACATGACTTGAAGTATGATACTCTGCTTAAATGTTGAGCATAATATCTAATAAAGGTGATGTAACGGAACTATCATGGAGATAAAAGCTTGCTAAAGAAATGTTTAACAAAATTGAAAACGTGAATTTCCATGGAAAAATAGACTACATTTCTATATACCTATGGCCGAACACTAGGTGGAAATACCATGTAAAAAAAGACAAGTTGAAATTTCAAAAGAGCAAAGGACTAGGTTAAATTGCTCAGAACCACCAGTGAAACCCACCAACAGACTCCCCAACGTCTATACTATATGAAACAAATGGTTTTAGATAGCTATATATATGAATAGGGAAATCTAGGTTATGGAGAGAGAATTTCAAAGTTACTCAGTAAGGCTCGGAAAAATTACTGCCCGCTGCCAAGGCCTTTGGGGGTAATTTTTCTGAGCCTTACCTCGTAACTTTGACTTTCTCTCACTGGATCATAGTTTCCCTCTAATACCTCCAGCGTTGACATGAGAGTTGTGAGTACTCACGTCCACAGTGATGTCCACCACCCAGTTGGGGACGGTCTCGTTGAGTAAGACCTGTTCTGTGTCTCCACCTGCGTCCCGACAGAGTAACCGAAACAACGTCCGTCCTCCCACCTCACTGCGTGGATGACAGACAAAAAATACAGGTCAGCTATCAACGAATGGGCAATTCAGTGGATTTTTATAAATAGGTTGAGAACTGCCTCTGAAAAATCGGGCCCTGATTTTCCAAAATCGGACACCGATTTCACCGAAAAAATATGATTTTTTTTTATTAAATCTGAGATGTTAGCTGGGGTCATGAAAAAAAGAGGGGAAATCTTTTTCATGTTAAATTTACTGTCTGAGAGAAACATAGAAAACACATCGTTATTGGCCCTGGAATGGGGCTGGGGTGTGTGGGATGTTTAAACCGCTGTTCACTTTATTCGTACAAAAAATCTGTAAAAATGAAACTATTCACGTAAAAACAATAAGGGTATAACTGATGCTCTCTAGATGAAAACTGTGTATAGGGTTAATGTTAACCTATCACACCATCCTCCCATTACCATCTTATATGTACAAATTGACTATATGCTCAGTGGAGACAGTAAATTGTTCCTGTCGTAAACCATGTTTCAAGGTCACAGAGCCTGGCCAGAATTAGACTGGTTCCCTGCCCATATGAATAAGGGGCAGGTAACGGGTTCCACAGGCATGGCCTTCAACTTTGGCTGGTACCCGCCTGTGACTAGCGGATACCCCGGGAACCAACCTAGTGGTTTGGCTGGTATCCGCTTGTCATACACCTAAATCTTCCAAGCCCTCTAGCGGATGACCAGGGAACCAGGAGGCGTTACCAATAATGCAACACAAAAATGGAACCCGTTACCTGGCCTATAGTCTAACTAGGCCAGGCTTCCAGGCTAGGCCTCGCTTTGTACTACTTTTTGTACAAATAATTTTTAAAAAACGGTTAACTTTGACATTGTGCACCCACCTGAAGATGACGGGTGTGTGTGTGGGTACGGAGAAGTAGGGGTTCCCTCGCTTCTTCTCCGTGTCGCCTCCGCCATCCTGCTCCCCGTTCTCCGGGTTCTCCTCCAGGTACGTACGTGGCCAGTGCTCCAGCAGTGCCTGCAGCACCAGCCCGCCGAAGTTCACTGTGCAGCCCGAAACGACGAGAAGTTTAGAACATGGTATAAAGGATGTAAATCATGGTTAGAATAATATTTGTAGTTAGTCTTATCATCAAGGCCAGTCAATGATTATTCTCAAGTCCTGCCGAAGTTCACTGTGCAGCCCGAAACAACGAAAAGTTTAGAACATGGTAGCAAGGATGCAAATCATGGTTAGAATAATAATTGAAAAAGACGTGGTGTGAGACGATGGCGTGTAGCCTAGTTGGGAATGCGACCACGAGAATTTATTTATTTTTTTATTTTTTTGGGACGAAATCGGGGCCCCGATTTTCGAGAAAAAAAGTTTTTTTTTTTAAATAATTGAAAAAGACTGTAATAGTTGAAAAGTTAATCCTGATAATAAATGCCATCACCCAAAAAGATATCTCATGTTGTTGTACTATTTCTAGTCTAGGGTTTGTCTCAACTCCTGCTAAAGTTCACTGTGCAGTTAGGAACGATGAGAAGTTTAGAACATGGTAGGAAGGATGCAAATCATGGTTAGAATAATAAATGAAAAAGACTATGTAATAGTCGAAACGTCGGTCCTGATAATAAATTCCAAGATTTTATTTCCATTAGTCTTTTTCTCAGTCCCAGTCAGTCCCGAGCCAGTCCCACGTCCCAGGTCAGTCCCGAGCTAGTACAGACAAGTCCTCAGTCCCCTGCCTAGTCAGGAGCAAAGAAAGACCACTCACGTTTGGCATCTGTGCCATCTACAGCAGGCCCCATGCCTTCTTCCTTTGCAGAAACCCACGCAGCAAAACAGTCAGTTTCTTCTAAGTGTATCGTCAACATCTGCAATGAAAAATATCTATGACAATCTCCATGCTCGGCAGCATTTGATGAGGCACACAAACTGAAATATCTGAATTACATATCCATAAAGTAATATAGGGCACCGAGCCATTGTTAGTTGATCAAGCAGTCACTAGGTGGCTGACGGTCTAGCGCACCCATTTGGCAGACAGAACCTGTGTTCTGGCTCATTCTTCTGACAAATTTCAACTGGCTTTTAAAGTTTTTTAATTCCAAATTTTTAGAACCAAACTGTGTAGACTTTTTTTTTAAATATCTCTCACCTTGGTGAGTTGCTCTGATACAAGTATTTGTGTCTAGACCTGATTGTTTGGACTACTAAAAATGTTTTCAAGCTTTCAAAGTTTTACCATGGTTTTCTTGTCCCTCTACACCCATTCCACAGTAGGATGACTTAAAGATGAAACCCAGGACATGTTTTGTTCACACATGGAAGGTTCTAACCACATATGTGAGAAGGTTAGAAGTGTGACACTGGCCTATTATCACTCAAATACAACCCCACATATATGTCGAGAAAGATCATCCAAATCTTTCAAGTATTGATTGATAAAAAAACATGTATGAGAAATCACTGAAAAATGCCTTAAGGTACTGTCCAGCTGTAGCCTGGCAAAGTCCTGCCAAAGCATTGTAATGGCTTAAGGCATTGGCCTGCCATCAAAGGTTTAAATACAATAACAATTTACGAATGAATCTTGAGAATTGCATAATATTACCCGTTCTACCAAGACTTAGGACGACCCTGCCAAAAATATGATCCTCTTATTTGCAATCTTAAACATTTGTTAGCTTTTTACCAATATCCGATAGTTCAAAGTCATTACTTAGCTCTACCATGTTCAAATGACACTCACCCCAGTCTTCAAGTCGACAGAGAACCAGTTTGGAACATATACCATCTTGAATCGCTTTTTTACCTCCTCGTCAAAATCTACTCCTCCCATGTCTTCTAATTTTTTAGCCTGCAAGAAAAGGAAATCACAACAATGACAATACCAGCACCGAAACTTGGTACAACACGAACATAATATATATAGATGGAATCTATAATACAGAAGTATTATGTCTTAAAAGTTTGTTTTTTTTCAAATATTCTGACTACAAATAGGTTGCACGAATGTACGCCATGAGGGAACATTGAACGGGGGATGTAAAAGGGAGTAAATTTCACAAGGAAGGCATATCCATCTTCAACCTCTTTTATCTATTTATTTTTAATTTTTTTGTACATTTATATTCATTTATATTGTATAATTTATATTTATTTGCTTATTCATTAATAAACCTTTTAACCTAATAACCATCATTTCCTTCATTTGTGTAGGTATTCTCTATTGTATAACCACTGGCATCCTGAAAAGCGGGGTTTTACTGTATATATAGATTAGTTAAGGAGACACATTTTCACTTTCAGAAAATCGAAAAGTCTGACCTTACTCTGTGATGTGATGTATTCATTGGGAAAATCTAAAAGGGTATTATAAACATTACGCTCATACACTCAGTCCTCTGATGCTAAAGTATACATTGCTATGTAGTTAGTTTGGTAAACGCGTTGCGTAACTAGGGAGACTTGGACTTACCGTTAAAACATCCCATAATGCTACGTTGTGGTCTGTATCTTTTGTGAGTATATGTCGTTTATCGTTTAGGACGTGGTACTGTCGTATACTGGCGCCACCTAGAGAGAAAGAAAATCACTGATCAGATCTCAAGTCATAACACAGATCACCCTTCTCAAATCATAATATGGAGATAACCCTTCTCAAGTCATAACACAGATCACCCTTCTCAAATCATAATATGGAGATCACCCTTCTCAAGTCATAACACAGATCACCCTTCTCAAATCATAATATGGAGATCACCCTTCTCAAGTCATAACATAGATGACCCTTCTCAAGTCATAACACAGAGATCACCCTTCTCAAGTCATAACACAGAGGTCACCCTTCTCAAGTCATAACACAGAGGTCACCCTTCTCAAGTCATAACACAGAGGTCACCATTCTCAAGTCATAACACAGAGGTCACCCTTCTCAAGTCATAACACAAAGATGACCCTTCTCAAGTCATAACACAGAGATCACCCTTCTCAAGTCATAACACAGAGGTCACCCTTCTCAAGTCATAACACAGAGGTCACCATTCTCAAGTCATAACACAGAGGTCACCCTTCTCAAGTCATAACACAGAGGTCACCCTTCTCAAGTCATAACACAAAGATGACCCTTCTCAAGTCATAAAACAAAGATGGCCCTTCTCAAGTCATAACACAAAGATGACCCTTCTCAAGTCATAACACAGAGGTCACCCTTCTCAAGTCATAACACAAAGATGACCCTTCTCAAGTCATAAAACAAAGATGGCCCTTCTCAAGTCATAACACAAAGATGACCCTTCTCAAGTCGTAACACAGAGGTCACCCTTCTCACCCCTTTAATTAAGGCTTAATTATCTATCCATCCCAAAGCACTCCGACAAAAACACTAATATTGAGTAGATAATTACTTAGAACTGGAACGAGAATGACTGGATAACATCACAATATCAGAATAATTCAAAGGACTTCGCAAATTTAGTTGGTCAATAGTATGACGTCATCTCAAATTCACTACACCACGGGCGTGGCGTAGTATCGTCACTTTACGGGGGTGATCATTGAGTATTTTTTTCTATTGTTATTCCTATGGCTAAACTTGTACCTGGGGTGAGGTAAAGCAGGCAATACAGGGGTCTGATTTTCAAAATCGTTCTCTACATGTGTACTTGTACATATGTATCCGGGAATTTTTTTTTACATTCCACACAATGCAGAGGTCTGTTTAAAAATCTAGGCTCGTACATGTAGACCCTTTTTTGTATATCAAGGAGACCCAGAAGACAGTGTGGGTCAACTTTATTTTACACTTATAGAGGATCTTATGGACGGTTAAGACCGTCTTAGCATATGCACTTAAATATCATTAAGCGATAACCTTGTATGAGATCAAGAAAAGGGGGGTATGTATGAACCTAGATTATTCAAAAGATACCTAAGATAACTATCTGATAGTGAACTGCTATTATAGATACATGTATATCTACTAGTTAGGACGATTGTTACTAGCACTATATTATTTTTCATCATTCACACTCAATTTCTCATCCATTCATCTATACCCTCATCGACGATTGTACTATGGATAACGGATTCATTGCAACCCCATGGAAGAACTGTATCAACTACAGAATGTGGAATAAACATTATTAAAAAAGAAGAAAGAAGGCCACTGTTTTACAATTTCCCACCTTTTCCCACAAGCTCTAAACCATATACACCACACTACTAAGAGACATGCGAGAATGTTTAAAGAAAAAGCTTAGAGTTGGACAGAAGTTATGAAAGGAGTGCATAGATCTAACATATTATCATGAAACATCACAAAATTTCCTATGATTGTTTATATGGTATGAGTTGTCTTTGCGGCATGATATCACGAAGCGGAGCTGAGTGATATCTGTAGCAAAAGACAAAAAAATGACATATAAAAAGTATATGAAATTGAGTGATGTTTAGATTTTATCCTACCCTGATACATGTTTTAACTTCAAATGTTACCAGTGGCATATCAATATTTTATGGCATAACCGTGGCATACAGTCACACCATGTTAAGTCTATGGAGATTTATATGAGGGGTAGGATAATAGTTCATCTCAGTGGGTGAGGAAAGTGGTACCTTTGATTGTGACGAGAGGTTGTAGAGATGGCGAGACGGTGTTGTCGTTGTCGTAGTCGCCCGACGACCGTGAATTCCGATTAGTCGTGGCCTGTAAATATCATGTAGGGATGTCAGTTGGGGTCAGGGAAAAAAGTGGAAATTTTTTTTTTCATGTAGATTTTCTGCCTCAGAGCATGGACATACAACTCTAGGGTTAGACTCTATACAACTCTAGAGATACACTGTCCATGCTCAGAGGGACCGGTACAACTTAGATGATATGTCCTTGATCATGATGGCCAGAGCATGGGGCTCGGGGGGTCTGTGGGGAGGTAAAAACCACTGTTTTATTGGCGTAAATGTGGCTAAATCAATTTCATCCTTGTTTGATGCAAAGAAAAACAATTACATAGACTGAACATGAAAAAGTGGATTTCCACGGAAAAATAGAAAACTGACATGTCTGAATATGTAAATCAGTTAAATATGTAAGTGAATAGGCAAATTCATGAAAATTAAGAACCCTAGGTGATGACAATACAGATTCACGATGCTACCAGCATGGGATTTGGACATAACAAAGAATCCTGAAAAATTACCAGGCACCTCTACATTTTCAGCTATTCTAAGGATATTTCTGGCCTCACCTAAAATTGAATGTTTCATTGTCAACTTTAAACAGAGGAGGAAACATCTTGAAAGATGGAATTTTGCAATGAATAGATTTTCATACAATAACTGATGTCTTTAATGGATATGTATGACGAGCTTCAAATATACAGTAAATGTATATCAACTTACCCAATTCTTTATTGTAGAGTCTGTTGTGGCCACCCAAATGGAATTTTGTTCTGGCTGTACGAGTTCCAACTAGAAAAATAAGAAATAATCAAATTCTAGTTCCACATAATAAGCATTTTTATAGCAGTTGAGTAGCTCTGGAATAACGTAGATTTTTTATTTTTTATATTCTGCCATCTGCGATTTTCGTGGGTTTTTCATCGATGCAAGAAGTATGTTATAGCCATTTTATATAAGCCTTAATAGTGTTCCATGTAAAAAACAAAAAAGATGTAATGGTACTGAATAATAGATCTGATTTATTCCTATGAATTACTGTGAAAATGCTTTGTTCCTTTGAAAATATATATTTTTCTGCATTCCTATGAATTAGCCCATATTTATATCAAGACATCCATTTTGATCCTACTACTGGACCTACCTTTAGAATTGGAGCCTTCTCTTCGCAGATTAAGACTCGGTTTTCTACGTTGCGAAGCTCTGTTTGCCAGACTCGCTGGTCGCGCCCACCTGACCACACAGTGGTGAAGGTGTCGTTCGCCTGCAGTGCCCATACGCCTTCGTCGTGCACTCGCATGGTGGCCATACACCGCTGCTGACCCAGCGACCATAGCCGGATAGTACCGTCTGAGCTTCCCGAAAGGCACTGTCAGAGAAAATTAATGTGATGCATGAGTGCAAATCATTTTATCCTACCCCTAATAAAAATCCACCATAAACTTAACATAGGGAAATTTTATGTGGCAGGCCGTGACATAAAGTGTTTTTTATGCCACTAGAGTAATGACAATATTGACCAATCAGAGAGCAGGATGTCAGCTACTATGAAAAAAGTTCTGTTGGTCGCTGACTCAATATTTATCTTTTTAACAGTAATAAAAAGCATAGATGGGGTAGGATAAATATGAAACCAAACTCGAGTTAGACTTGTCAATGTCTATGCCACTCTGGTCAGGTCTGCTCCTCACCACACTCGGCTACGCCTTGTATAGTAATACACGACCTTCCCGTCGTGGCATAAACATTGTCAAGTCTAACTCTCGTTCGGTTTCTACTAAGTATTACCCACCAAATACAGCTTCCATACTAAGCCTATACAGGCTACAGATCGCGGCTGAGTAGATTTTGTCTTTCCGGAATCTACTCAGTAGAAAAGGGCCTTTTCTGCCACCTGACAGGCACTATAAGAATATTTGATACAGACAATTCACTCTGTCTATCAATTTACAAGATTTTTTTCTAATAATTAGTTGAAAGGTGACTAATAAATACAAGATTACCATGATTTTGATCTGTTTGGCCGTATTCTCCTTCTTGTAGTTGACACTACGCAATACTCATCGCTATCGCTCAGAGTTTTATTACGTGTCAACTACGCTGAGAATACAGTCACTCAGATCAAGATCATGGTAATATTGTGTATATCCTCAAATGAAAATGAGACAAAGTAGTATAGTTTTTTGGTGTCCCATGGTATGCATGGTGGCCGTACACCACTACAGTCCCAGCGACAACAGCCAGATATTATTTCATACCTATGCACTAAGTCAAAGTAAATACATATTGCTCCTATATATAGTAACTATACACAGATTGCACTGTACGCTGTGAAACGATGTACTGGTGCCTTTGGGTTCCTACAGATTGCACGCTTTGAGTGACAAAATGCACGCTTTGAGCCTTAACTGCACGCCTTGAGCTACAGATTGCACGCTTTAAAGAAATAACACATTTTGATTGGTCGAGAGGCTGACAACAGAATTCTAGGTGCAAGATTAAAAAATGTCGGATCCCTTCACTTCGCGAGTTCTGTGGCGTAGTACAGTATCCACAGAGCGAGGTAGTGTGAAAATATATCAATCTTCGAGGTAGAAAACGAGTATGATTCACATGATACACTTTAGATGGCTTAGATATGCGAGATCGATCGATACCAATACAGCTACTTGCCGAGCGGGCAACTCGGAGATGTCAACAAATAGCGGAACCCCTGTGATACACTGCACCGCTCGAGTACAGCTGTCAGACGGGATGATCGAGCATAGCAGGGTGATCGCTCGCTAATTTATGCAGCGCTATAATGTATTCGCGCATGCGCGGTGATCACTTCCGGTTGTCCACTTCCGGTGTGTCTGCTAGTGTATGCATCGTCTTTGCGAGTTGTGCCAAGTCACTTTGACATCAAATTACGGTCAGTTTTAGCGACGGGGTAGATTTACTCGTTGTTTCAGAGAAATTTGCTCTGAACTCGCCGTACCAGCTCGTTCAGAACGAATTTCTCTGAAACAACTCATAAATCTACCCCGTATTGGCACCATAACTATGGTTTCACATAGTACTGTCTGAGCTTCCCAAATTGCACTGTTAGAGAAAATAAAAATGAGTCAAAATCTTTATGTACGAGAGAAAATGAGGCAAAGTAGCAAGAGAAAACATGGTTACTGAGTCTGTAGTGTAAGCCTTTCAAGGTTTTTTGACATTATGAGCGTGACATACCTGCGTGCCGTCACGGTTGATGACGAGAGCCTTGACATTGTCCGAGTGTCCCTTGAGCTTCATGAGTTTCTGACACGTGCGGGGATCCCACACCCGCAGCACCTTCTCCGTGGACCCAGAGATGATCACCGTGCCAGACGGGTTCATGGCCAGGCTGTAGATGGAGTCCTTGTTGCCGTTCAGTGACGACGCTGAAGAACAATCACACCATCATTATCTACATACTATAGAGAAAATGTGTGTAGGACGTCAAATCTCGCCAAGTGACTGTTGGTATGTGACTAGACCGTGGAGCGCCGTTCGCGGGCTCCGTGTATAATTTATTCGATCTCGTACAAAGCACGGCACCTATTGGGTTACCCGAGTCAGCAGGTGGTCTCCCCTGATTCCCATTGGACAGGATTACGGACAAAGGGTGGTTTGTATGTGTCCTGTCCATACAGAAAGCGGTTTCTGGCCCTGTTTGGGTGTCAGGTCGCTTCTGGTGGGGACATCTGGTGTGTAGTTGGGGCATTCCAGCTTCACTCATGTCATCTAGTGTGTGTGGGAGTTATAGGTGCATAGTCGGGAAAAAGTTTTATCAATACTATAGAGAAAACCTATGAAAGTTTACGGCCAGAGCTTGTATCCTATTGAGTTTGATTCGCATAGTTATTCACATGGCGAAGCCGCGTAAATTAAGTTGCGATTCAAACAAGATGGAACCAGGTTCTGACCCTAAGCTTGAATGGGTTTCTGAATTTATCTCACCCCTCATATTGATTAATTGGCTAACATTTGTGACATAATCCCTCATTGGATATTTTTCCTAAATATCTTGTGGGCGTTGGATACAAGTTCCCAATGTTAAGTCTATGGAGAAAAACATAACAGGGGTGAGATAATATTATATACCTGTGTCCGTATGTCTTATATATACCACCCACTCCTAACCATAGCATATATCTATGGCTACACTGCACGTAGGTATATGGGGAGGGGGGATATGTACATGGCGTATGGGCTATGTATGGAGGATAAACCTAACAAATGATCCAAAAGCTGAGGCAAGATATATTATAATACAAAAACAGCGAGGTAAAATTGATGTTTGTTTGTGGTTTAATGTCCCAGGGGACCCTGAGGGTATATATAGGGACTAAATAAAATTGATGATTAGATGAACCTCTGGCTATGGCATTGGTTCATCTAATCGTGAATTACACCAAATATTTATCAGGTACTGCCACAGTAATCCTGTTTTTGTGTAGAACGTCCTGGCATTTATGAAGAGTTCCGTAAATTATTATTCAAGTTTTGAGGCTTGTGCAGGTATGGAAGTTGGTTCTATATTTACTATATAGCCGAAATTAATAAAAATCATTAATTTAACTTGGCCTAACAACTAATATTTTAGTCAATGTGTATGGAACAGTGTGCTGTATTTTGCCGTACGGAACACTGTTCCATACGGTATTTTTACGTTATACGGTGATCTTCTTTTAGCCATTTCCTTAAGAAGATTTCCTAGTTATTTGCAATTTATACACTCGATAGAAAGTTAATTTTAAGCAATTAACTTAAATCAAATAAAAGCCATTGTATAATTTGTGAAAGGCAATAGATATTGATTATTGTTACCAACTATGCTGAAATTCTACCATAATGAGTACAAAATATTATGTTTGACTGTAAAAAACAGGGATGACAGTTTGAGCCAGGGAAAAAAGTGGAAATATTTTTCGCGTCTTAGAGAAACAGGGGAAACTTCAATCCAGTTTTATTGGCATAAATGAGGCAAAATTAATATTTTCTTTGTTTTACAAAAGGAAAAGCAATTACATATAGAGAATACATAAAAGTGGATTTCCACGAGAAAATGGAAAACTGACATCCCTGAAAAAAAATATAAATGATCTAGGTCTTGCATAAATCATTTTATGGGGATAGATCTATGGGTCTATGCCCATAGATTACTTCTTTCATTAATGGAGTAGGTCTTACTTGTGACTGTGTTGTTTGACGCTGTTAATGCTGTTAACGTGTTCACGTCCCACAGGAAGATGTTCCGATCTAATCCTGCTGACGCCACTTGTTCCCGGTCCTTGGCGTAGGCCAAAGATTTGACATAGTCCTACCGAATAAATCAACATCATTACCTACTATATTTAAAACGGTAGAATTCCGTCGAATCTGCTTGAAGTTGCTCCCTTACATAGAGACATAGTAAACCCGACCTGGGCCTGGAGATTGATCTGTTTTCTGGTGAGATCTCGTGAGATTTCGCTGGTACCCCTTTCGAAACTCTGCAGGTTCTCACATCAACCACCAGCCTAAGTATTTGGCCTCTTCAACGCATCTGGCTCTGTGGAGCAGTCAGCAGGGTGTCAGGCTGGGAATGCTGGTGATGGGCGTTCGTATCCCGCAGTCGGGAAAATCATTTTTCAAATTTTTCACTAAGTATTTGGCCAATTCTCTGTGTGGAGCGGTCATCAGAGCGTCCGTTTGCGAACGTGAGTGTCTGGGGTTCGATCCCCGCCCCCAGTAGTCTTACATCTCTTTTTTCAAATATTTTTAGGACTCGGACTCGACGAAGTCGCTAGTATTGAATTATAATCCTACCAAATAAATCAATGTCATACTGAATAACAGTCCTACCGAAAAAGTCAACAACTTCCTACTGAATAACAGTCATACAAAATAAATCAACATCATACTGAATCAAATCCTACCAAATAAATCAAGAACATCATAATGAAATATAGTCCTACCAAATAAATCAACAATGTCATACTGAATTATAGTCCTACCAAATAAATCAACAATGTGATACTGAAACTGAACTTGTCTTACCGAATAAATCAACAATGTCATATGGTACTAAGTTATAGTCCTATCAAATAAAGGGTGCTCCATACGCCCTCCAGGGGTTACTCGTCTCCCGATTATCGCCCAGGGTAAACACAAGTTCCGCTCGTGACTGGCTGGGCACACCACGATCACATGAACCACAGTTTTCCCATTTATATTTGAGTAACCTGAATATAATTTAGGGTTTACATGTAGAAATAGCTGAAATTTCCATTTCTGACATTGGATTTCCCATTTGAAGATTTATAAAAACCGATAAACAGCAATAATTTCGGGTTACGGTTCAAGGTCTATCACCATACAACGTCGGTAACCAGCGCACACCAGGACTTGTAAACAGACTGTATTCTGGGATACCTCAATAGGGTCTATTGGCCGATCCACTGAGTGGGGGGGGGGGGGGGTGATCATTTGGTCGCAAGTAGCTGGCAGTGGAGCTGTAGTGGAACTAGAGTCCCGACCCCCCCCCCCCCCCGACCGTCGGTACTCAAACTCCTAGCGCCCCCCCCCCCCCCGGTCCTCCGTGTATCTTGTCCTGATTTCTCAGTAGTCGCTTTACTGATCGGCACTCAGTCACCGACCCAACCTCGCCGCATAGTAGTGGAGGAGACTAATGGAGCAGCACTGCCGACCGAGGTAAGATCAAGGGAAGAGCCAAGGAGCAAGAACTATCATAGAATGGGGGGAAATAGGGTGAAGATTGCTCAGCGACCATTAATCTATATTATTATATACCTATGGCTGTATCAACTACGTATACTGCCCGCTCCTACCAATGGCGTATTTATACCCGTACGCCACATTGTGACATACAGAGTATGTTATCACGTGACAGGATAAATTTCGCCACTTTTAAGTATATGATAATAGGAAAACAGGCTGACTGTCTTCGTATGTCAAAATACTTGGTAAAATTATTGATCACATACATCCCTCTGCCTACGTCATCGGGATGTATCTGATCAACAATTTCACCACATATTTTTTACGTACGAAGAGAGTAAGCCAGTTTCCGTATAATACTATTAAAAAACATGGTTATGACGCCAATACGGCGATATTTATTTGAAGTGTAGACGATAAATCGTTCTGAACGAGGTCAAAGACCTGCTGAACCCCCCAGCAGCAGACAGTATGGTGTGTGACTTAGTGCATAGGTATATAATAACATGCAGCAATGCCTACCTTGTGTGTACGTAGTGTTGACATACAGAATCCTTTGTGTGCATTCCATACTTTTACTGTTGAGTCACTAGATGCCGAGATTACTGTAAATAAAATATTCATCAATTTAATGACATATCGGACAATTTGGGTTGAAAATTGAAACCGATGTCATTTCACTGAAATTCAAGTACGATGATCCCAAAGTGTTGTAAAACACATACCTTACTTAAAAATCGGGAGTTACGGTGCTAGTATTTGATTTAGAGATCAATATTACGATAATTTTACAATAGAATATATAGAAATCATAGGAAGTTGTTTTTCATATAGTAAAACCTATGTCATTTCTCTCAGACTTTCGCAGAATATAGTAGGTGTATAGAGCTACACAAGTTTAAAAAAAGATAGGTCACTGTCCTTGTTTTTGAGAGAATTGGAAGAAAACCATACTTTTCAGTACATCTTTTATGTAAATCGAGCAAATGTAAATTGACCTATTTGATTTTGGATTAACTGCACAAAACATGAAATTTACTCAGTTAAAGTTAGAATGAATCAGAAAGAACTAGATTTGGCTGATAATTGCCATTATTTAAAATTGACGCCTGCATGAATTCTAGGATATGCCTCTAACACAGTTTGGAGAATCCATTGGCTATTCCCTACTCCCGTCTTTGCTAGTTGTTAGTAGAAACTGAAGATATAATTAGATTGATACTTGAAAGTAAATACAGATCAATATGGCGAGGCTAATTATACTTACTATATGCCCAAAAATAGTCCGAAAAACATAAATGGAAATGTATTTCATGTAAATTTGTTGCGTCAAAGAAACCGTGAAAGTGTGGAAAATATATATTGGTGTCGGCCTCAGGGTAGGACTGAGAATAGGGAAGGTTCATTCCACTGTTTAACTGGCGTGAAAGAGGTTCAATTAATATCACCTTAAATTTTACAGGGGGAAAAAGAATAAGAAAGAAATTGATGAGTATTTGGTCTGTGCCCCTGTTCGGCACAAGTTTGAAGCATGCAGTGATATGAACGAGGCAATAGCCGAGTGATATTAAGAAGTGCTCCAAGTGAGATGGGAAACAGGGAGTAAGACCTAACATAAATATGTTTCTGATTTCATCTTAGCCTGGAAATATTCATCTATTTATTACCAACTGAGTATGAGTTACCGTACTCACAAGCCTGGTGAGAATGGGTTCCTAATGTTAAGGCTATGGACTTTTAAACCAGCCTAAAATAATGTCATGCACTGAACGTGAAAAGGCGGAGTCGCCATCTCTGTCCAATTAAGAGGAACTTTTTATGAAGAGAACATATTTGAGAACGTGGTTTGACTTACGGGTCCTCCCACCACAGCACAAGACGATGTCGTTAACCCAGTCTGTGTGGTGCTCCATCGACTGCATGAACGGGTCCTGCAACCAAGGGGAAATCTCATGAGACCAGCCAAAGCAAAGACAGCTAGTTCTATTGTGGCACAATGGTCTAAAGGAAGTCTTGAGTCACTCGAGAATTACGAAAACAGTGTTCCCTGGCGAGTAGGACTGGTACTACAGCCTGTGCTCTCCAAGCAGAGCCCCACCTTGTCTGTCCTACAATTATGATAATCTGGAGTGTTGTCCCCTCACCATCCCGTCAGATTTGATAAGGTGTCCCTTCAAAGTGTCCCCTAATGCAGGATTAGGAAGCATTCTGTACCGAAATAACTGTCCCCTTGAGCTTGGTGTCCCCTCAAGTGGGGTTAAAATAAACTCTTATTAGAGAGAAAATGTCAGTTCCAAGCAGATTGTCCCCTTAAGTGGGGTGTCCCCTTGAACAAGGTGTCCCAGAAGTGGGGCTTTACTGTAATTCTCTGGAGGTGGAAGCAGTGACGTACAGGGTTCGGACATTAACAGCCCAATAAAATTCCATGCTTTTTCCTCGCTTTTCCAGGCTATAATATATTTTTCCAGGCACATCACAATATGAATCAATACCATTTTGCTAGTGAATGAAGACAGTCATTGTTTTCTGAAGGGTGTGTATCATCTAAAGATACAATTAGTGATGTATCCATTACAATCTCTACACATGATTTACACAAAGACAATATTTGACATTGGTCTTCCATTGCATCAGATTGGGTGAAGAATTTTGACCAATCAGAGCCTAGGCCTCTAGTTGCTGCCTGGAGGCTGTGGTGAGATGTAAGGGATGTTATCCTGGGGCCAGTTTGAATAATCTAGCAGAAGACCCTTTTTTGTACCTATAGGGTTATCGTTTAGTAATAGTAAAGCTTGTTCGCTAAGACAGTATGTCCATACGTGTTGAATAAAGTTAACATGTGGTGGACTGGAAGTGTGTTTCTGACTTGTGTAACGTAGTATTTTCAATATTGAATGCAAACTATTGGCATGAATGAAGCTCAAATAACAGAATGTCATAGACTAAATACATTTTTCTTATGCAAAACTAGATATTCCAGGTACTTTTCCATGCTCTCTATGATAATTCCAGGCTTATCCAGGTTTTCCAGGCTCTGTACGAACCCTAGACTTACCTTCTGGCTGGTGTCCCAGAAGCGGGGCTTTACTGTAATTCTCTGGAGAGGGAAGCAGCGACCTACCTTCTGGCTGGTGTCCCAGAAGCGGGGCTTTACTGTAATTCTCTGGAGAGGGAAGCAGCGACCTACCTTCTGGCTGGTGTCCCAGAAGCGGGGCTTTACTGTAATTCTCTGGCGAGGGAAGCAGCGACCTACCTTCTGGCTGGTGTCCCAGAAGCGGGGCTTTACTGTAATTCTCTGGAGAGGGAAGCAGCGACCTACCTTCTGGCTGGTGTCCCAGAAGCGGTGCTTTACTGTAATTCTCTGGTGAGGGAAGCAGCGACCTACCTTCTGGCTGGTGTCCCAGAAGCGGGACTTTATTGTAATTCTCTGGAGAGGGAAGCAGCGACCTACCTTCTGGCTGGTGTCCCAGAAGCGGGGCTTTACTGTAATTCTCTGGCGAGGGAAGCAGCGACCTACCTTCTGGCTGGTGTCCCAGAAGCGGGGCTTTACTGTAATTCTCTGGCGAGGGAAGCAGCGACCTACCTTCTGGCTGGTGTCCCAGAAGCGGGGCTTTACTGTAATTCTCTGGAGAGGGAAGCAGCGACCTACCTTCTGGCTGGTGTCCCAGAAGCGGGGCTTTACTGTAATTCTCTGGAGAGGGAAGCAGCGACCTACCTTCTGGCTGGTGTCCCAGAAGCGGGGCTTTACTGTAATTCTCTGGCGAGGGAAGCAGCGACCTACCTTCTGGCTGGTGTCCCAGAAGCGGGGCTTTACTGTAATTCTCTGGCGAGGGAAGCAGCGACCTACCTTCTGGCTGGTGTTCCAGAAGCGGGGCTTTACTGTAATTCTCTGGAGAGGGAAGCAGCGACCTACCTTCTGGCTGGTGTCCCAGAAGCGGGGCTTTACTGTAATTCTCTGGAGAGGGAAGCAGCGACCTACCTTCTGGCTGGTGTCCCAGAAGCGGGGCTTTACTGTAATTCTCTGGCGAGGGAAGCAGCGACCTACCTTCTGGCTGGTGTCCCAGAAGCGGGACTTTATTGTAATTCTCTGGAGAGGGAAGCAGCGACCTACCTTCTGGCTGGTGTCCCAGAAGCGGGGCTTTACTGTAATTCGTTGGCGAGGGAAGCAGCGACCTACCTTCTGGCTGGTGTCCCAGAAGCGGGGCTTTACTGTAATTCTCTGGAGAGGGAAGCAGCGACCTACCTTCTGGCTGGTGGTGTTCCAGATGCGGACGATGGAGTCCCGGCCGGCCGTGTAGAGTCGGTGTAAAGACGGGTCATACTTGATGGAGTTGACGCCCGAGCGATGCCGCCTCTCCACAGCCTCCCGGATCACATACGACACCTGGCGGGCAGACCAAGGTACCACATCCTCAACATCAAAGCCCATCGTAATCAACAGTTTTTTGTTTTTTTTAATTTGTATAACTTTTATGAGGGTAATAAACAGGGATGTCAGTTTGGGGTCAGGGAAAATTAGTGGAAACATTTTTCATCTGGATTTTTCTGCCTCAGAGAGACCCGGAAAATTTGGATAACATGTTCTTATCGGCCATGGCATGGGGCTTAGGGTCTGTGGGGAAGATGAAACAACTGTTTTAATGGCGTAAATAAGGCTAAATCAAGATTTTTTTTTGACACAAGGATAAGTCTCTGAATATTTAAAAATAACAATATATTTGCTTTTAACCCAAGATCGGGTTGGCCGACCTTTCGCTTAGTCCCGCTAACGGTAAGTTAATTAATAAAATTGACTGGGCGTTGTTTCTGGAAATAACTACGAACTCCCGGACAATCAAATACTTGCCCCAACATTGGTAGGCGCAGTCTATGAGTGACTATTTATTTCCAGATACAAACACCAGTTTTTTTCTTCTCTTTATCATACAAGAAAAAATGTTAAAGTTTAATAGGAAATTACGGTAAATAACCACTCGAGGAGTATTCCGGGCACGTAAACCTGGGCCATATAACAGTGCATGGTACTAAAGAAGAAACCAACAAGTTTTGGTCAATGTTGTCATTCTCCAAGAGTTTGATGTGGAGTGATATGAACAAGGCGACAGCCAAGTTAATATCATGTAGCATTCAAACAAGGTTTTACATATGGTGTAATCCCACGATAGAAGTATTAATGATTAATACTGTTCATTCAGTGTCATTCCTGGAAAGAATGCTGGATGCTATGCTTGGTAGCCAGCATGTTTTGGAGACTATGATTGGTGTAACAAACAATGACAAATAATCAAATGTTATCTATCGCGATTCAAAATATAAACTCGCCAACTCTTTTTAAGCACAGCTTTAGCTATCTACTGGTGTTTATTTGAAGTTCATAGGTCAATTATTAACAAAGTTCTGACATAATACGAAAAAAACGTAGAGTCCGTCCCTCACCCGCTGAAAACCGAGGCGTGCTGGCTACGAACCCTGGGGATATGTTAAGCCACAGACATTAAGTTTTTCTTTAGTTATTTTCTAATTATGGTTCCAGATTACTAAGACATTACTGGTCACTGACTGTTGTTATAGCCATCACAAAACAGCCCAGTCTCCCATTCCCGATCGCTTAACAAAACAAGCATGTCATAAATTCATATTCAAAATAAAGGGTGACGATTTGATTCCCTCAATAAGTTTTCGATCATACAGGGTGATCAATCTGTAATAGGTTCTGTATCTTTAAACATTTAGAGTACTAAAAGATGGCACTGTAATGCTTATTGCACTTTAAAAACTTGAAAAATAACGGACAGTTAAAGTTAAACGATACTATCGATAGTGCCAAAAGACTGGTCAGACAATACACAAATTTATAAACGCAAACTAAAAAGCTTTCAAACATACAGTTGAGAAATCATGACGCATGTACATAGCACATTGAATGGGTTGCATTCAAATACACAAAAAGATTTCTAGTATAAATCTACTTACAAGTATAAGTCTAGACTGGAAGAATCACCAGTCATAACATGCCTTGTTTTGTACAGACATTTCAAAACTTGACCATGTTTAAAAAGTATCCTGCAAAACGATCGTTTGAATGTGTCTGGAGGTTGTCTCCGTTAAATTCAAATATAAGTTTCTTGTGGGATTAAGAATATAGAGTGCGATAATTCTAAAATCAATGTTTTCTTGTCTGGATGATAGATACGCCTACCACTTCATTGCCACCCTTCAATGAATCGAACAAACTACAGGTAAGAGTCGCTGTCACAGCCTCCGAATCCACTCTACCAAACGACTGTCACTGTGTGTGATTCTGAACATGTCCCTTGTCAGGTAAACCACAGAGTAGAAAGATAGTCCATGTACAACACATCTAACTTGGTACCGATAAGACAATGTTCAAACCTGCATGCGTATCTTAACATATGAGCCAGAATGCCTTTGTAAATGTGAAATAACATAAGCATCACAGAGCTTGTTTACAAACACACACATCGAGGTTTTCATAAATTGGGTTGGCGGTAAGTCAGGACACTACTTTGCCGGCCCGGGGCTTTCGATCAATTTCTACGTTCTGGATTGTTGGCGATAGTCACACTTCAGACATTCGACCCCGAGATAGATATATCTTTTGTGCAAATGCACATGCAAAGATATATAATTCTGTAAGACGCGCTGAATTACCTGAACCTTTTTCCTGGTGTTTCCCGAGCTCTGTCGATGGCACGCCGCCATTTTCCTCTCCCCTGACTAATACGTCATGATTCTATGTGCACATTCTCGCTCTCCATGCGCATTTCTAGTTCGATTCTGAAGATATGATAGAAGTGATTGCCATGTTTGGAGAATGAGCGGATTTCATATTTTATCACTCGCCAAGCATAGTTTTCATCACAATATACAGGGAATAGGTTTAAATTGAAGAGAAATCGGCTTGAAGACTTCAGGAGATGGCAAGTGTGATATGTTACCGTTCGTTAAATGTTAGTCCCGCCGCCGCTGCTGCACACCACAGAGTAGAGACTCTGTGTGCACACACAGTGCCCCTACCCCTCCCCATGTATACGCTCCCCTTGGCCTGAACTTTATACATTGTGATTTAGTATTCATTTCATGTTCATTATCATAGACTTTAGCAAGTCTACCGCTATGGTATAGCCTGTTTCTATTTCGTCATGTTCATATCCGCTCATCAACCTCGAATAGATAAGGCATGTGACCAGACCAGGCATCTGTAGTGTAAAAAAGAAAATCCTTTCATCAAATATATCACAGCTAAATGAATATGGGTGGCGAACTTTATTCGGTCACCGTGCGTGGGTAGAAATTATTAGGTTTTGCTCATGTACGGAAGAATATTTAAAATACAAGAGGATCAATTTGGAGGCAAATTATAAAATTGCTGTGGTTCAAGGTACCGGTACCCCATGGTTCAACTTCAAAGTGCCCCACTCTCCCCTACCCGCCGGTCCCTCATACAATTACCAAAAATACAAAAAAAAGGTTGCCCCTCCCCCCTGAGAAATGCACCTTTAAACAATAGTCCAAAAGAATTGTAATTAAAAAAAAAGAAAAAAAAGGCCACCCTACTCAATGGTCACCCTACTGAAGTCCCCCCCCCCCCCTTCCTGAAAAAAAAAGTTGGCCCCCCCCCCCCACCCCCCAAACAGAAATACGAAAAAGAAAAGAAAATCGCCCCCTATATTAGAGTTTTGCACCTCATTTTGTTGCAATAAATACAATAAATCCCCCCCCCTCCAATTGGAAATACTGAAAATTAAGTCTCTCTCTCCCCCCCCCCCCCCAAAAAAAAAAAGAGACAGAGAGAGGAAAGTTCACTCTGATAAGATTTACTAAAAAGTACTCTCGTTTAGCACCCTCCCGACTTTATAAATATGGAACAGCTCCCAGATCTCTTCCTCTAGTTGTACCAGACTGCCCCTGACCCCCTTGGTGAGGCACATCTGGGAGCTGTTTCAAAAATTGAGTGAAGTTTCGCCAGCAGCACATCACATTTCAAAGCGAGAGGCCGCAACAGCGAGCGGCACTTTGAATCAAAGCGGCAGCAAAACCGCTACCAATACCCAATAGTGAGCGGCACCTCCACCTCGACAGCGACGCTTCAAGTGCCATTGTTAGCTCTCGCTTTGGCAGTGAGTACTCTCGTTTAGCACCCTCCCGACTTTTGAAACAGCTCCCAGTAATATGAGGGTGGTTGTGGCTCTCGACTGAAGAAGCGTCCCAAGGCGCTAGAAAATATCATGTAAGGATGTCAGGGTCAAGGTCGGGGTTGCTGCGAATGCAGTCATTGGCTACTGGGTCTACTCTATTCCTTATATGGACTTAGTGTAACGGGACAACTCCATGGTGGAATGGTGTCAATGAGCTATTCAGTCCTTGAGTAATGTAGACTGTTACCATGGTACTGGACGATATTTATAAATTCTTGCTTTGTGGACAACTTGCTTGTTCCATATTTTCTACCACAAAGGGCAGCACAACTTGGCACCACACCAGGCTTATAGGGGACAGAGCCATTGTTAGTTCATGAAGCAGTCACTAGGTGGTCGGGGGACAAACCTGTATTCTGGCTCTTTGTTCTTACGAAATTCAACTGCCTTACAATATTTTACCATGGTTCCCTTGACTCTCTACACCCATCCCAAAGCAGGATGACATAATGATTAAACTCAAGGCATGATATTTTCCATATGGAACACTTTATATAAATATGTGAGCAAGGCTAAAGTTGTGACATTTCCCAATTATCACTCACTTCTTTTGCATCTCCATTAGTGAAGAACAGCTACTTTTTCACCTCCTTTAGTGAAGAACACCTACTCGGGGGGCGTCATGGCGGCGCCCATGGATCATAGGCTATATGACCACCAGTGATGGTTTAAGAGCATCTACTGCAAACTGTTTTGCATAGGCATAGGAATAGATGTCCACCATGTAGGAAGTGGGCTCTCAGCCTGTTAGGACTGGGGCTTATGTACCTGCTGCTCTGGGACCTATCTTCAGGGGGTGTCCACCTGACATTATCCATTGACATTGTCCATAGGATAGAAGCATAGGGAAGCTATAATAATGTGGCCTTTTTTGATAAAGCTTTCCTTCTGTAACGTTTCCATTGACTTCATTTTATGGACCAGGTGGAAGAAGCCCAGTATTTTGATATTTTACAATCAGATTGTGATATTTTACAAGTAGATTGTAGAGTGTCCATTGAAGCCATGAAGACAATATGTAACAAGGTGTTTAGGATCAGTGAGAGTAGATTGTTTTGCATTACAATAACCTCTAGATAATGAATCTGGAATAACATTATCATTTGTACTAATATAGTGATGGGTAATAATAATATTCTTTAGAGCAGATAACCAATAAAAAAACATTATGACTTCTCCCAGAAGCCAACATCTAGAAATTACTTGAGTATTGTCGCAAAAAAAACGTGAACAAACTAATTAGAACATCTTTCTGACCAATGTTTATTACTTTTAACTATTGGCCATAACTCTAATACATTAATGTTAATGTTATCATATATATCTAACAATAGACCAGTAGCTTGATGATGACAATTAACCAAGTCCTGACCCCATGCACCAAACATATAGTCATCATTAGTTATGCTTCAAAACCCTGATAATGAAGCATCTGTAATTATAGTTTCATTATCAAAACTAGGATTGTTAAGTAATTGCAAATTACTAGCAATCAAACGACTGGCGCCACCTTGTGTCTCATATACGGACTTCCGCCTGACAGTGACTGCCTCTCGATCACTTCCTTCTCACCTCTCATGCGAGACACACACGGGTTTCTTTACCCACCCACCCACACCTTTATCTTATATTTTTATACCAACTGGACTGCGAGTAAAAAAAATTCTACATATCTTATCATTGCTTTTACAACTTAATTAACTGTGTCTTGCACGTTTTATCCTGTTTATCAATCCATTGATGTCTAAATAAACTTTTTAAGTGGCCGTACAGTCTTTGTTACAAGTAATGATATTCGTAGTACCATTAAAATAAGGTAAACAAAAATTCCACCATGACAAATCTTATTTTAATACTGATGAGATACGAATGATTAACTTTTAAACAGTCATAAACTCTTCTAGAAAAAGTGCGGTCACCTTTAATCAAGGTGGCATAGTGGGCTAATAGACCGACTAACCGCTCTAATTCATTAAACCTAGTTTTATTCTTAGAAATTATCTCATTACTTAATGAGAAAGTTTTTTTCACTTTTTCTTTCGGCAAAGATAATGTCATTGATTCAGTGTTGATTATAAAACCGTGATATTTTGTAATTTGGGAAGGGTTTAAAAGTTCTTTAAAATTGATTGAGAAACCCAAATATTCTAAGAAGCGAATAAGTTTATACTGAGCGGATTCCCATTCACATAAGAAATACCTGAAATGAAGAAATCATCTAAATAATTTATGATTCTAAACCTTTACTTCTAACTCTTCCTGAAATAAAGTCACTAACCTTATCGAATATATATGGAGTGGATTTTATCCCGAAATATAGAACGTTATCAATTAAATATTTGTTAGTCCCTTTAAATCACCAACTGATTCCCACGGATTTTCGATGTGGAGGGAAACTATTTATATATCTATAAGCATTAGATATATCTATAACTGAACTATAATCATTCTAAGTTATGAGCTATGGAACAGTCTGAAATCAGACAGATTCGGCCATCTTGCTGTCCTACTGCACCTGCGAGGGTCATAAAAACGGTACCGCCCGTCGCATCGCACACAGTCGCTAGGACTGTGGGGCCGGACTTGCGCGCATGTGCGATTGTGTGCGATTGTGCGCACATCTTGAAATGTTCATGATTTTCCATGGATTCGTCGCACAGGTACAGAGTTCTTCCTTTTATATTTCTATAGAAACTTAACACGCTGCATTGAATCCATGTAGTTACACAAGCTACTCTGACCACTGGTAGGTGGGGCCTACTACAGTTAATAACTGCCACACCTGACAGGATTTATTTGGATGTCAGGTGTGAGGAGGTGTGAAAGCTGTGAAAACAGCAGGCTCTGGCCTAGGTTTTATTCTGATACCTTGTAAAGCGTGAGGTTGAGAAGTGATATAATTATGATTAGATTTGAGTACCTATCAATATTAGAAATTAAGTTTTGTGACTATTGTGCATAGATGGTGCCAGAAGTGATGCGACGATCCCATCGCATCAGTGGGGCATGCCCTGGATTTCCTGTGCGATTGAGTGCGATGAATCCATCGCAATAGGGGTCATAAACCCCGCCGAGGGGACGTTTATAGGGCCATAAAACGTGTGCGACAATCGCATCGCACCAGTGGGGCCGGGCCTTAATGCATGAATACATTGAGGTTTAAAAACATCTGAAATAGATAACTTTTGACTCATGAGCTCATCATAAATTATTTTAGACATTTTTTCCCCGTTTTGTTCAGACAGTATAGATTTATGATTTTCGAGTTCATAATTCCTTTCTTTGCATTCATCATTTACACTTAGATGAATGTTTTTATAAACCTCAACTGAAAATATATATTTAGAAGTATGATTCTCATTTTTTCGGCATATACAATTGTAGGGGGCGGGGTGATCTAGCTTTTTGTTTTTGTTTGTTTGGTTTGATTTTACGTCCAGTCAACCATTATAGGTCCTTTCCAGACTTTCTCAAGGTTCTTTTACACCACTAGGGTAGTGATCGAATCTATGTGATGAATTCAGGTAGAAATCCCGTCACATTTACCGAGGTGAGAGTTCTTTTACTTCCCACACCACATAGACATGGTATGAGAAGGATGGCCTTTGATATAGCAGTAAATCTACCACTGCTGGGGTGATCTAGCGTTTTATTATCCACCTAATACAAAGTGTCCATAGAAAAGGCATAGGGAGTTTGTATGGACATACCCGGAGCATACAGATATGTTGTATGCTCCGGGTGGCGCATACGGAAAAATAGTGCGTACGGAAAAATAGTGCATAACTAAAATGAACTGATATTGACATACCACTTGCCCAGAAAAGGTGGATAATAAATACAATATAGACTGGTTTCAGATAAAAGCAGTTGTATGCTCCTCGGAGTTGCCTCTGCGCAATATCCTCGCATACGCTCGGATATTACTACGCGTCAACTCCTCGGAGCATACGGCCGCTTGTATCTGAAACCAGTCAATATTGTGTATGTATTGTCCTTTCCTTGGAAGATGGTGTGGAGAGTCAATCCCCACTGCCTATTGGTTGTAGGTGATGCTGCATACCAGAGTGGTGCGGCGGAACTAGGATTACATAACTCGGCTTATATGTATGCCTGGGCCCTGTTTTTCAGTCACGATATCCTCTTTGTAAGATATCTTACAGCTGTCAGTGTACTATAGATAAGACATCTTTGGGGATCGGCCAACGATTGTCCGTCAAGAGCACTTAGACTGCAGCCAGGTGTACTATAGATAAGACATCTTTAGGGTCACGTGGTTCCAAATGTCTTCCAAATTGTCTTAGACCTAAGACATCTATGGACATGTCGTACAGAATGTGCAACTTCACTTCCCGTAGGAATTAAGCAATGAAATTTTAACACGAGTAAGGTATACATGTAACCTATAATCGTACCAAATATGAAGAAAATCGGTCCCGCCGTTTCGAAGTTATGGGCGTTTGAATTTCGTCATAGCAATCATCTGATGTGGTGGCCAGTGTATTTTTTCCGACACCTCCGCTAATTTATGCAGCGACC
The DNA here is from genome assembly GCA_950022655.1 of Alentia gelatinosa. Taxonomy (NCBI): domain Eukaryota; kingdom Metazoa; phylum Annelida; class Polychaeta; order Phyllodocida; family Polynoidae; genus Alentia; species Alentia gelatinosa. The sequence continues at coordinate 41,350,887 of OX465591.1, forward strand.
TTGACATTGACTGCGTATCCGGAGGTGGGAGGGTGACTGACCACCAGAGCAGACGATTGCTATGACGAATTTAAAACGCCGATAACTTCGGAACGAAGAAGCCGATCTTCTTCATATTTGGTACGATTATAGGTCAAATGTATCCCCTACCCGTGTTAAAATTTCAATTCTAAGGTCTTATGGGAAGCACGGGAAATCCTCTATATACACACAGTGAGGTTTGATAGAACCTGAGACAGTTCTATACTTGAGACACTTTTAGCGGCGATCGAGCACGCCGCACTGAGACCGTGTCTATAGCACAGCCGCCATTTTGTGTCTTGCAAATTGTCTTCCAATCGCAGAAATGTCTCAGCATATCGTTGGCCGATTATGTCGTGACTGAAAAACAGGGCCCTGGTTTGTAGTGGGTCGAAAGACTTTCCTTGCGCATCTCTCTCAGGAGCAGACCCTAGGGCCCTTGTGGTTGGCAGGCTTCTCCGAATGCTCTTGGTGATTAGGTGAGTCTGGGACCTTGGTCTCCAGACTAGCCTCTCCATCGTTACCTGGCACGCCATGCCAGGGTACTGAACTGTGGGAGTGATCTGACCGGGATCACTCCGGGAATTAGTAATAAACAATCTGTTGCTTACTCAAGGTGTGGGGTTGTGTTTTGTGTGACTAGGTTAGCTCATACTTTCCAAAAACCGAACCAACCTACATAATTGTGTGTACGGTAGGATATTGCCGGGAACTAGACTTTCCGCTGTTGCGGCCTTCCACTTTCAAAATGTGACGTGTGGTGCCTCCTTAAGCGGGGTTTTCAGTCCGTCAATGGTTATACAATAGAGAATACCTACATAAATAAAGGAAACGATGGTTATTAGGTTAAAAGGTTTATCAATAACACATAAATAAGCAAATACATATTAAATTATATAATATAAATTAATATAAATGTTTTTAAAAAAAACAACCTTCAAAGCCCCTAGCCCTCCCTGTGTCGCTCACAGCTAACCTGTAAGCGGACCTCTAATCCCCTGCCTTCAACGGGTGCTAAATTTACTCATACTAATACCCACTCACTGTGGCCCGCCCAGAGCCGCTAGAGATGTGGTTATTACCGTAAGAAAACACACTCTGGCCGCCCGGGCCCGCACGCGAATGCTCTATTGTTCTGGTTGGGATAACTGTCTGTCCCATACAAACGGGCACCATAGACTTGGATTTTCAGTGTTTTTGATATGATGTCCCTCCAAACTGTCCCCTTAAGTGGGGGTTTTAAGTATTTCTGTACCGAAAAACTGTCCCCTAAAGCGGGTGACCCCTTAAGCGGGGTGTCCCTTTAAGAGGGGTTAAAATAAACTCTTAATAGTGGGAGAAATATCCGTTCCAAACAAATTGTCCCCTTAAGCGGGGTGTCCCGGAAGAGGGGTTTTACTGTATTTAGAAGCTTTGTTTACATTTTGCAGTCATGCATCACTACCGTAGTGATCAACAACCATAATCACCCCTTCATGAAAACCTATAAAAGTATATATCATCTGAAAGCTTACATCAATTTGGATTTGATGCTGTAACTATTAAATTGCCTTTTTAAAATTCCGAATTTCGACGAATTAATGAATAAAAAAAGTACTGGTCTTTTCCTGCCAAACTTTTGAGGCTCTGTGTCAGTGTGTGCAAGCGGAGGCGGACTATGGCTTGTTAAAGCAACTCACTTTAAGTCTCCATAAGATCAGTTTTAACGCTTTTTATGATGACTCCTTCTGTAGTTCGCTGTAATTTCGTAATCCAGGAGTGTACTCTGCTTTTCACTGTCGTACATGCCTCCGTAATATGCCTTGCCAATAAATTTATCGCTGATTGAATCGACGTACTCCGTCCGCCTCTTCCTTTTTTGCCCATGAGTAGCCAACCCACTGCGCATGCGATGTAATACGTTTACACTGTGAGCGTATGGGAGAATACGCTCCTCCCTTGCCGAATTACATGATTAATATATGTCTATCAGCGGGTAGTAAATATGTGACATTCGCCCATAGGTATATAATAATATTGTTTATAGTATCAGTATTTGGGACCATTTGTGGTACATTTCCCCCTTTTCCTCAATATAACAGAGATGTCTTTTATGTCTTACGTTATACACGAATAGTGTACACCATTCTTAAAGCCAGTGTTTGCCCTTGTGAAAAAGTCTTTGTTGGTAGATGTAAAATTTACACAACATGTAAATATCGTTGATAATGGAGCCATACATACCTCTCTTTTGATTTCCTAGTAATATATACACCATTGATACATCAAGGTCTCGTCCTTCGGTATTCCTCAACCACTTATATAAGGATTCCCAGAACTGAAGGTTTGTGGGGCATTCAATGAAAAAGTGTTCTATTGCATCTTGCACTCCACAAATTAGACACATTTTGTGGTTCCAGATTTTCCTTTTAAAAAGATAAGACCGGGTAGGAAAAATGCTATTCAAGATTTTAAACTGCAGTGATTGAAGGTTAGTTTCCCTTGTAGCCCGATATACATGCATATATAGAAGTTTGACCACATTTTATCATCTACAAAAGACAGATGGTATTTTTTACACCAGTAGATTTCCCCTCTGAGTATATCAGTACGGAAAGATTTAATAAATCTATACACATCCTTGCTACACAGGTGCTGATATTCATCACCTCTGAAAGGACAAGGTATAAAGAGACTTTATAGGAGGGTTATTGTTTGATAGTATTCAAGATTTTTCAGCTCGAACTGTTCTACTTGGCAAAAGGTTGTCCATAAGTGTTAAATAATGTTCACCCACATGGGGTGGCATATATATAAAAGAATCATGTAGGCCTATGACTATATATCATTCAATGGACCCTACCTACCTGGGAATCAGGTCAGAACAGAATGTATGTAGGTTATATCTTAGCTGGTAGTAGTAGCTGGAGGCTCCAGGGACCATAAAAGCACATCACATCATACACTTCAGGTTACTGTAGTACCTAGAAGCTCTGACTCAAGCTGCAAGTGGTATGTACATGTCTATGTCTGTATGTATATTACTATTTCCTAACTTCTATCATAACTCCAATCATGTAGCTTTGCTCACATAAAATTCTGGCAGATGGTTACTCCAATGGCAAGCATGATACCAATGCCACCTGAGACTAACCATACATCCCAGTCTCACATAGGAAGTTAAGGATACTGTACTGCTGCATTGCGGCTGGGCAATATCCCAATCTAGTAGAACCCCCACCCCTCATCCGATTTGAATTAACACACTGAGAAGCAATTCAGGTCTAATTATCATACGATGATGAGCCTAATCTAAGCTGACACCACTACATTAGTAACCACTTATTGACAAAGCTATTGTGGGAGAAATGGATTACTGATTTATGTCTTATGACTATTGTAAGTTGAGGGTGTCTAACACTGATACCATTGGTCGGTGGATCCGCCGGTAGGTTGGTGGGTCCATGGGTGGGTCAGTCGGTGTGTCAGTTGGTTGGTGGGTTGGTCAGCTGGGACCTGTTTCAGTAGTTTCGTGACATGTCTAGATGGCGTCTGTGACACCATACGGACAGATCACAAGATTGCAATTGATAACATGTGGAATTTCAGCAATGAAACTTTAACATGAGTAGGGGATACATATAACCTTTAATCGTTCCAAATATGAAGAAGATTGGGCACTCCGATTTTCTGATATTTGCTAGTCTTTTTCCGCTGTTGCTTGCACTGTTGGTGCCGCTGTTGATGTCTGTCTAGGCCCAATGTCACGAGCCTACTGAAACAGGTCCCAGGCTGGTGGGTCTGTTAGTCCATGGGTCGGTTAGTGGGTCAGTCTGTCAGTCTGTCGGTCGGTGGGTCAGCGGGTCAATGGCTCAGTCGATGGGTCAATCTAAAAGTTCATTTTCACTTTCCTTCTCATGTCAATTCTTATCAACTCCTCATAATTAAATGTCCTTACAACAATGTGTATGACCCCTCCAAGGACCAAATGCTGAATGGAATAGCATCTACACTTTATCTTATTATCTTAAGTACTCTTTAAAATGATATGAGACCACTGACAACTTTTGAAAATCCTGAAGAATGATATATTTTGGAGAAATTGAGCCCATTTTCAGATGAAACTTGTCCTCACATCACAATAATTCTGGTAAAAATCAACTCTGCAGGGTGCAAAAAGCATGGACAAATAATTCCCACATTATATAAATACATTTTACTCCATATGCAAAATGCTGATCATCTTGACCCCAGCAAACCCATAGAAATGTTGGATATTTTTGGTATATTTCTGAAACCCCACTCTATCTCCCTCCCCCCTGCTCCCACCGGTTGCATAGTCTTGTGTCTATATTATTGGGCACAAATAATTCTGTTGTTAAGCCATAACATAACCTAGATTGACATGGAGGTAGAGTCTTCATGTTTGCATAGGAGGGGGAATAAGTGTTCAGTGTTTATGTTGAGACATACATTCATATTTAATCCATATAATATGATTCTTCCAGATATACCATTATGATGAATATTTAGTAGAAACCAAACGAGAGTTAGCCTTGTCAATGTTTATGCCACGATGGGCAGGTTGTGTATTACTACACGAGGCGTTAGCCGAGTTTAGTGAGTAGCAGACCTGACCAGAGTGGTATGAACATTGACAAGGCTAACTCGAGTTCAGTTTCGTATTTATCCTACCCCATCTCACCGATATACAGAGAATATTTGTAATTATCCATGTTAGTAGTTATTAATGCCGCCGGATCTACTTTCGTTATCTCGTCCCTGATTGGTCCGTTTTTTTTATTCACCTTGGTGCATAAATAACACTTTATCCAACGCTCCGTCAAATACATTGAGTCAATGTTAAACCTATGACGTTTTTTATTAGGGGTAGGATAAATAAGCAAGACTCATCAGATAAACGGTAACTGTATATAGATGCTATGTAAAATATATAAATTCGAGACTAAACTAATCGCTGACTATAACCGTATTAGTACTCGTCATGTATATAACTCTCAAATTACGAAAATCTGTCCTAAAGGTCAGTGATGTCACTACGAAGTAGAAACTTTGAAAGTTACATATGTATATTTCTCATCCCAATTGTGTTGTACTGTTACTGTTTGTTGTTTGTTAAAGCTGATATTCAGAAATTATTCTAGATGATAATTTCATTAAAAATATCGACCCGCCCCTCACACAGTGAGAGCACGAGCTGGCGTGTGTATCAGTGGTCGTAACCAGTCAGGTCACCAAGACCAGTCAGTGAGGGTATATATAGGTAGGTGGGAGGGTGGCCTACACCTCATTTACATGCAGCGACCACAACAGGTCAGAGCTGGGCCACAGACATTATTCCCTGTGAGTGTACCTTTTTAATTATTGTGAAGAATGTGAGACATAAACCAGATTAGGCAGACAGGCAATGATACAGAGATACATATACAGATATATAGATACATATTACACACAGAGTTTCATATATACTTCCCCACACACACACACTAGTACTACCTTCACCTCAGCTGTCATGCCTCAGTACACCTTTCTCTCACCTGGCCTTGTAAATTCATTAAAAAAAACAACAAATAAAACATGCAGATACAGATACAGAGACCCTTGGTTGCCCCGGTTAAGATTTTCTTATATTATATTTGATCTAAAATCAACAACCATAGACAGTCATGGGTCCTGTTTTATTTTCAACTTTCCTGGGGGAGGAGAGTCTCCACGAGGGATAGCTCCACTGAGGATATTTTGGAGGAGATCTCCTCAATCTCGTTCGATTTACCCTGTCCTCGGGAGGGAGAAAAATCCTCAGCCGTAGTCTCCTTTGGGAGAGCCCCAGGACGAAATAAACCTGTAGGACACTTTTGAGGAGACTTGGAAGAGAGGCTGTGTATACTGAAGGTGCTGGCACATAGTGGTATTTTTGGGAACTAATTCCATCATTTATGAATGTATGTTTTTTTTTTTTTTTTTTTATTAGACACAAAGCAATCGACTATACACCGTCGTTCTTCCATGCTCGTGATGGAGTGGGAAAGTTACATAATCAACATAACACGAACGTAACATGAAAAGTGTGGAGGGAATGAGAGTAAATATACAGATGGGAAAAGAAAATTGATACACTAGTACTAAATCTAAGTAAATAGCACAGTAATTCTCCATCTGAGACCTCCAGTTTTTATTAAAAGCATATGATATATTTCCGATAGTTCAAATGAATTAAATAGCATTTATTTGTTATTTTGAATCACCCACAATACCCCTAGACGTGTTGCCCCCCAGGAGAGCTGCAGGACCCTTTTCAGGAGCTCTCCCGGCCAGAGGATTGAAAATAAAACGAAATTTGAGGAGAATCCTACAACTCTCCTTCCCCACGATAAATTGAAATATCGAATCCAAACTCTCCTAGGACCTCTCCCCGGGCAGTTCAGGCCTCCTCGGGCAAAAAATAAAACAGGACCCTGATCTGCTGGTTCACAAGGGTAGAATGATATCATGTTTTCCTCATGACTGATTCCATGCACACTTCCATCTCTATGAGGTAGGGACTTTTATTATATACCTGTGCACAAACTCAGTGTAAATACACATGTACATACTGCTCCTTTGAGTATAGCATCAATATTATACAACCAAGGTACTCTGTCTAACTGACCCTCTGGTCTTTGCCCTGAAAAAGCACGTGGTTGCCGCATCTACAGATCCACTAGTCCAGAAGAGATTGATCTCAACCCAGAGGGACTACTATGAATGACACCCCTTCTACATCAGTCCAACCATTACCTAAATGACAAAGAAGACAAACAAGAGAAGAACGAGCTCCCGACACCACTCACCCGACACTATTAGAGGGACCCAACGACTATAGGAACCACGGCGACACCCACCCACCCACCGTGGATGAAATCACAATGAACATCGAAATGTTGCCCGCCGACCAGAACCACCCAACGGCAAACGCTGACCAACCACCACCAGCAACCAACAAGCCCACACCACCCACACCTACTACCACTAGTCCACTTCAAGACAAGAACAATGTCCTATTAAAACCCCTACGGAAGATTCTCTTCTCCAAACTCAAATCACAACACCATATCACCTTCCTACACACACATGTCGAGAACGGGACCACTCCAAAAGGACTCCAACCAAGAGTCACATGCCAAATCCCGGACCCCAATCCTGATTTCCTTATCAGCTGGGAAACATCACTCACCGGGCTTGGACAACGACTTGTGCAACTACTAATTGAATTTTGGACCGAGCGACACCGACACCTGTCAGCTCAATACGACAAATACTATCTCCAACTACAATGACAATGCCGCCCAGAAGAACTAACAACCATCCAACGAATCCTAACAGACATAGAGAACACAACCAAACAGGAACTAACAGACAAAAGAAATCGCAAGGCAGAAGGTTCAAAAAGATTGAGCCGCCGGAATCCCCAAAACCAGCAGTAATCAATTTATCCAACCACATACTCACACCTGCCCAACTATCTATCTTGGACAAAGGTTTATCATTCGTACCAACCACAACTAGCGCACACCCAGCCCATCGCCTAAGAGACACCTATCTTTTCACCAGACGACTAAGACTGAAGCACTGGTTCCAAGACTCCGAACCCTCTAATTACAACAACGATAAAAGCACACTACAACAACTACTACCATCATCAGGCTGGACACCACCACCAGGCAAAGACGCCGACTTGGACTGTTATATCAACCACTTGGAGCAGAAAATCAAGTACCTACACAACCCAAAACAACAACACAACACCACACTAGAAGAACGAGGAGCCCTCAAAGAACTAAGGGACAACCAAAACATCATCATAAAACCAGCAGATAAAGGAGGAGCAATTGTAGTCCTCAACACCCAAGACTATATAAACGAAGCAAACTGACAACTCAACAACCTGACACATTACCAAGAAATCGATCGAGACCCAACCCAACAATACAAAAAGGACATACACAACTACATTGACCTGTGTGTCAGGCAAAACTGGCTAGAACCGGAAGCTAAATTGTATTAAAGAACTACCACCCCTCAACCCCTAACCTCTATTTTTTACCAAAAATCCACAAACAAAATGTTCCAGGAAGACCTATTGTATCAGGGTGCAACGGACCCACCGAAGCTATCTCCCATTTCGTGGAAAAAACACTCAACCCATTTGTGCACCACCTAGATAGCTACATCAAAGACACCAAGCATTTCGTGCAACTATTGGACAGCCCACCAGCATTGGAAGCAGACGACATCCTATTAAATATAGATGTGTCTTCACTGTATACTAACATACCGCACACTGATGGCCTCAAGACTGCACTGTATTTTTTAGAACAACGACCTGACAAGACACCCCCAACCCATGTCGTCCTGCACCTAATGTACAAAATCCTATCCAGAAATGCATTTCAATTCAACAACAAATTCTATCACCAAATCCATGGAACAGCAATGGGCACCAAAATGGCCCCCACCTATGCCAATCTATTCATGGGGAGACTTGAAGAACATTTCCTCCAAAATGCACCCACACAACCCATCATCTGGAGATGTTACATCGATGATATATTTTGGGGACAATGACAGGGGGGACAATGACACAATCAAACAGTTCATTCAATACATTAACAGCATACATCCCACCATCAAATTCACCCACACAGCAAGTCATATAACTGTGGATTTCCTAGACGTTTCGATCTATCTCGACGATAACCGTAAACTATGTACAACTCTGTACACAAAACCAACGGATGCACATCTATACCTACGATACACCAGTCACCACCCCCTACACCAAAAACAGTCGATCCCGTACAGCCAACTACTACGAATCCGATTGATCTGCTCCTCTACTCTAGAATTCGATCGACACGCCAAAACCATGTTGGGTTATTTTGTACTATGAGGATATCCGAAGAAACTTCACCTAAGAGTACTCAGCCAAGTCCGGCAAACCGACCGAGCAACACTCCTACACCCAGCACAACCAAATGTTGACACACCCTGCACTATCCCCTTCGTTGTCAACTTTGACTCCCGATACGATCGGGCAATACGCAACCACTTTAGCGAAAACCAAGTCATCTTAGATAACTCAGTCAACAACGATAATTTTTTATAAAACAAAATCATTCTAGCATATCGTAAGGGCCCCAACCTGCGCAATTTACTCACTCGAAGTAGATACCCCATCGTCCGTCGCCGATCCGGCACCACACAGTGTGGAAAACCAAACTGCACTACTTGCAATTTGGTCATCGAAACCAACACAGTCCGTAACTCCAGCAGCACCAAAACATTTTGTACAGTGGGGAGCTCTAACTGCCAATCCACGAACATTGTGTACCTACTTGGATGCCGTGTCTGTAACAAAATGTACGTCGGGCAAACAAAGAACACTTTGCACACCCGCCGCCTTCAACATTCGAACGATATCGCCAACCGGCGCGTCGAAAAACCCGTTGCGGAACATGAGAGCTAGTGTTAGACTCATTAACTCACCTGAAAATGCATGTAGAGACTTCAAATAAAGACACAAGGATTGGTTCCGAAAGCAACCCGCAAGAAGAGCACACGCTTTTCTGAGTTCATGCACATAAGTCTCCCAACTCTTCAAATAATTTTAACAGAAAGCCAACCCAACTACCACAAAAGAAGATATCAGTAAGATCTTTTCTCAGGGAATCTAACAGTTGGTGTCTTAACAAATGAAACTTACATTAGCTGTTTAATTCTTACTGCATAATGACGTCAGAGTCAGAAACCACGGGTGATAATATGGCAAACGACTGAAGAGCGCGGGAGCAACAAGCATTTATCCTACCCCTAATATAAAATCCCATAGGCTTAACATTGAGTTTGCGTATGCCATGCTGACTGGCATACAGAGTTTTATATGTCACTAGTGGCATACAGAATTATTTTCACATAATATTCCAAAATCCAGGAGACAGGGTGGGATAAAGTAAAAACTTTATTTATTTTAATCTTGGCCACCACATGCCACTCCTGGAGTTTTGGCTCTGAACTTCACCCGGCTTCACCTCATGAAGTCACTATGCCAAACTGCAGTCATGTAATACGGTGGCCAAGACTAAAACTCATCCAGTTTTACAATAAGACTGGTCACGCCGCTATAAATAGAGATTCCCTGGGGGTGAAAGTGGCAAAATGTGCCTTTGCTCAGGAGAGAGGGGGAGCTGCAGTAGTGGCTGACAGTAGTAGTGCATACTCCTCTACTGTTTATATTCTGGTTGACCAGAAATGACAGCTAGTCACAGATAGATTTTCTGGGCGACCAATCCTTTCACATCCACATGCTGCACTGACATCTAAACTTACAAGAAACAGTGGAGTGTAACACTAATATTAAGGAAGTCGAGGCTTTCTGAAGGAATAATTTGTACTCATCAAAATTTTCATTAGATGTTGATTTATTAAATATTCTGTTTGCTATGCTGGCATAGGGAAGGGAAGGACAACCTCAACAGCAATGCCACTTATAGGACCCACTTACTAAGGCCAACTGGATGGTTAGCACACTGCATCGCTCAAGAAAACTATGGCAAACTCAACGCTGCTATGACAAGCAACTTTTTAGCAGAGAATTGATGTCAATTCAAACTAATTGTGATTTGACACAAGTGTGACAACACAAAAACTAGCAATTATAAGCAAAATTTCATTGAATCATATCTTTCTGAGTAGCATACATTAGTTTTATATTCAGTAGAAACAAGAAGTTAAAGATGTTAAGACTCAATGACCACAGAAGCTGACAGTTGAATGACAACCTCGAAACCTAAAACTCTTATCATCTAAACATATCATTTCCAAGTTTATCAATAAGTTGCCACTAGAGTAATTTAACCCATTCATGACAGGTAATGCCTTGTGGCATCAACCAGGGCTGGCCGGGTGATGCCGGGTGATGGAAATATTTGCTTGATAAACATGAAATTTTCACAGTATGTAGCTGTAATACCATATCTAATATTTCTATGTAATATAAAGAATGATATTAAGGATCACATGTCATGTCACATGACACAAAGATAAAAGTTGATCCCAATTAGGCCTCTGTACCCAGCCTCTAGCGGTATTCACTGGCACTAGTATCCGACTTCATGTCTGTGCTACTGCTGTGGGCACCCCGCATGGGTTAAAAAAGATATCAATGTAATTTACAAATCTTACCAGGGAGCCCCAAAGACTAAGAAGGTGAAACCTTATTGAAAATAGTCTATGTTGGGAGATTCACTCATACAAGCTAACCACCTATAAATGTCACAATAAAATGAAAATAAAGAATTTAAAAAAAAAAGTTGTCCATATTGATTAGTATCAAAAAGACTGCATTAAGACAGTCCTCATATGCAGCAGCTCCATCCTGTCTTGATGTTGACCTTATAGAAGTCTAGGTTTACCCTCATTAATGCTCACTCTAGTTTCTGGCTTGGCCACATGGGGGCAGGGTTCTCTGACAGGACACTTGAGTTGTTAGTGACGTGAGCAGCCCTCCTGGCATGCACAACAGACCAGAAGGAGTCTGGTCAATCCTCATTGGCTGTTGTCTCAACAGCCAATCAAAGCAAAGAGCTTGCAAGCTCACCCTCTAGCAAGATGCTACCTGCTGTCTGTATATAAGCTGAAGAATCTACCATCAATATCAATTAAGTTCTTGACTCATAGTAGTACCTAGTACATCTGTGTTTGATTTCTTACTCCTTTACTCATAGTGTCTATACCTAGCTAGTCTAGGCCTCTAGGCTTTACACTGTATTAACATTAACTGTGTGTGATGGTATGGTAGATCCAAGGGCCAATAGTGATTGTCTTTAGTTCTCAGTCCTGCCCTACTGTCGAAAATTATTGGACTCTGTGTTCAACCTGCCAATTGGCTGCTCTTGGTGAACTTGCTGCCTCCAAAGCTACGCTATGTCAGCTCTGGTTTGGTTAAATCTCGAACTCCTTGACCCACTATCTTTGAGTGTGTTTTTCTCTCCTTGCAGAAGATTCCTGTGACCTGAACCTATGCTTGGAGAGTGTAATATTTCTTGCCCTTGTAGCCATTTTTACACATTATTATTTCCCTCTGTGTGTATTTAGAATAAGATAACAATAAAGGTAGACTTCATTATCATTCTGGTGAGCTGTGAATATTTCCTGATAAGTATTTCCGCTCTCAAAACCCACATATATAAAAAAAGCCTGGTCCAAGAGTGAGAATTCATGGACATGTCCCGGGTTTAACCATACCAACCTCTTAGTCAGAACGGAGTGTAGACAGAGGTGGCAGCCAGTTTAACCCTTTAAGGATGCATGATGCCTGGAGGCATCACCATACTAAAGACGCATGATGCCTGGAGGCATCACAGCACTAAAGATGCATGATGCCTTAAGAAATATGTTTCAACAAAGAAATAATAGAGCAATATTCATGAAACCCTCAGAAAATGTAGATATAATATCATATTTAGTATTTCTATTAAAAGGAAATAAAATATTTATGATTATGTATCATATTGCATGATTACAAACTTGTATATCAGTTTTAACTATCATGTGGCCGACGTCTAGCCAGACAGACTGCCACCAGCACCCGTCCGTATGGGAGTAGCTAGGCCCCTGGCAGCCGTCCTTAAAGGGTTAATCATCTTGATGCCATGTCACCCTACTTACTAGTTAGTTTCAACAGTATTTTTTAGGTGAATAGTAGCTACTGTGGTGGTCCTGAACATTCTTAATAGGATATGTAATCCCACAGGCTTGTGTTTGCATACAAAACCGTTGGTGTTGTGCCGGTTTGGATGAATTAAACATACAAACAGTGACTTGTAGTCACTGTATAGATGTATAAAACATTATGGAATATGTGTGTTTAATGTTTCCCGTCCAAATGGGCTAAATTTCCTCAACTTCCACGAGATTGTACTGGTAAAATTTCCTTCTTTTTGTAAAAAGGAAATTTAGCCCATCTGGAAGTGAAAAATTAAACACACAATTTTGTGTTATAGACTGCATAACCAGGAAGTTGCTAAGATGCGTCACCAAGATAACATAATTATAATACATGAATTCTGTTATAATATGATTTACTGAAATACATTTTCACATCACTAATAAGCCCCATTCTAGATTAGAGGGAGCCTGGTCACTCTTGTTGAGTAAATCCACCATGGATTGTTTCTTCAAGCTTGTCGCTCTTGAGTCTGCCCGAAGGCAATGCTACTACCCATCCTCGGCCCTTTTCTTTTTTCTTTTATTGACTCACTTCGCTACACTTGCATAATCCATGATAGGCGTTATTGTCGGTTTATATACCTTACTATCTTCTTGGTCATCATGTATCTTGCTTTACCAAATTGATATAGTCTTTTTAATTACATACTTTATGTTCTGCTCAAAGGTCAGATGGCTATCTATTGCACCTAGGTAAGTATAACTCATTACTGCAACCCCCTTGCCTGATTCTACAGCTGGTGTACCTTCACATTTCTGGGTGCTTGGCCCCAAGAATAGGATCTTTACAACTGTAACACTTAACCAACCTTTTTTTCCTCCTAGTTCTCATCCATTGCTGGGGATTTTGCTCAACTTCTGGGTCACACCTTTCGGAGGTTTGTACCTCCCCTTGCCCCTCATTTTAGGGCAAAAGGTTGCACCCCCTCACAACATGAAACCTTACCTTACCCAGTCTGTGATGTTAGTCCGTTCCAAACAAATTGTCCCCTTAAGCGGGGTGTCCCGGAAGAGGGGTTTTACTGTATTTAGAAGCTTTGTTTACATTTTGTAGTCATGCATCACTACCGTAGTGATCAACAACCATAATCACCCCTTCATGAAAACCTATAAAAGTATATATCATCTGAAAGCTTACATCAATTTGGATTTGATGCTGTAACTATTAAATTGCCTTTTTAAAATTCCGAATTTCGACGAATTAATGAATAAAAAAAGTACTGGTCTTTTCCTGCCAAACTTTTGAGGCTCTGTGTCAGTGTGTGCAAGCGGAGGCGGACTATGGCTTGTTAAAGCAACTCACTTTAAGTCTCCATAAGATCAGTTTTAACGCTTTTTATGATGACTCCTTCTGTAGTTCGCTGTAATTTCGTAATCCAGGAGTGTACTCTGCTTTTCACTGTCGTACATGCCTCCGTAATATGCCTTGCCAATAAATCTATCGCTGATTGAATCGACGTACTCCGTCCGCCTCTTCTTTTTTTGCCCATGAGTAACCAACCCACTGCGCATGCGATGTAATACGTTTACACTGTGAGCGTATGGGAGAATACGCTCCTCCCTTGCCGAATTACATGATTAATATATGTCTATCAGCGGGTAGTAAATATGTGACATTCGCCCATAGGTATATAATAATATTGTTTATAGTATCAGTATTTGGGACCATTTGTGGTACATTTCCCCCTTTTCCTCAATATAACAGAGATGTCTTTTATGTCTTACGTTATACACGAATAGTGTACACCATTCTTAAAGCCAGTGTTTGCCCTTGTGAAAAAGTCTTTGTTGGTAGATGTAAAATTTACCCAACATGTAAATATCGTTGATAATGGAGCCATACATACCTCTTTTTTGATTTCCTAGTAATATACACCATTGATACATCAAGGTCTCGTCCTTCGGTATTCCTCAACCACTTATATAAGGATTCCCAGAACTGAAGGTTTGTGGGGCATTCAATGAAAAAGTGTTCTATTGCATCTTGCACTCCACAAATTAGACGCATTTTGTGGTTCCCGATTTTCCTTTTAAAAAGGTAAGACCGGGTAGGAAAAATGCTATTCAAGATTTTAAACTGCAGTGATTGAAGTTTAGTTTCCCTTGTAGCCCGATATACATGCATATATAGAAGTTTGACCACATTTTATCATCTACAAAAGACAGATGGTATTTTTTACACCAGTAGATTTCCCCCCTGAGTATATCAGTACGGAAAGATTTAATAAATCTATACACATCCTTGCTACACAGGTGCTGATATTCATCACCTCTGAAAGGACAAGGTATAAAGAGACTTTATAGGAGGGTTATTGTTTGATAGTATTCAAGATTTTTCAGCTCGAACTGTTCTACTTGGCAAAAGGTTGTCCATAAGTGTTAAATAATGTTCACCCACATGGGGTGGCATATATATAAAAGAATCATGTAGGCCTATGACTATATATCATTCAATGGACCCTACTTACCTGGGAATCAGGTCAGAACAGAATGTTTGTAGGTTATATCTTAGCTGGTAGTAGTAGCTGGAGGCTCCAGGGACCATAAAAGCACATCACATCATACACATCAGGTTACTGTAGTATCTAGAAGCTCTGACTCAAGCTGCAAGTGGTATGTACATGTCTATGTCTGTATGTATATTACTAATTCCTAACTTCTATCATAACTCCAATCATGTAGCTTTGCTCACATAAAATTCTGGCAGATGGTTACTCCAATGGCAAGCATGATACCAATGCCACCTGAGACTACCCATACATCCCAGTCTCACATAGGAAGTTAAGGAAACTGTACTGCTGCATTGCGGCTGGGCAATATCCCAATCTAGTAGAACCCCCACCCCTCATCCGATTTAAATTAACACACTGAGAAGCAATTCAGGTCTAATTATCATACGATGATGAGCCTAATCTAAGCTGACACCACTTCATTAGTAACCACTTATTGACAAAGCTATTGTGGGAGAAATGGATTACTGATTTATGTCTTATGACTATTGTAAGTTGAGGGTGTCTAACACTGATACCATTGGTCGGTGGATCCGCCGGTAGGTTGGTGGGTCCATGGGTGGGTCAGTCGGTGTGTCAGTTGGTTGGTGGGTTGGTCAGCTGGGACCTGTTTCAGTAGTTTCGTGACATGTCTAGATGGCGTCTGTGACACCATACGGACAGATCACAAGATTGCAATTGATAACATGTGGAATTTCACTCACTTCTCGTAGGAATTAAGCAATGAAACTTTAACATGAGTAGGGGATACATATAACCTTTAATCGTTCCAAATATGAAGAAGATTGGGCACTCCGATTTTCTGATATTTGCTAGTCTTTTTCCGCTGTTGCTTGCACTGTTGGTGCCGCTGTTGATGTCTGTCTAGGCCAAATGTCACGAGCCTACTGAAACAGGTCCCAGGCTGGTGGGTCTGTTAGTCCATGGGTCGGTTAGTGGGTCAGTCTGTCAGTCTGTTGGTCGGTGGGTCAGCGGGTCAATGGCTCAGTCGATGGGTCAATCTAAAAGTTCATTTTCACTTTCCTTCTCATGTCAATTCTTATCAACTCCTCATAATTAAATGTCCTTACAACAATGTGTATGACCCCTCCAAGGACTAAATGCTGAATGGAATAGCATCTACACTTTATCTTATTATCTTAAGTACTCTTTAAAATGATATGAGACCACTGACAACTTTTGAAAATCCTGAAGAATGATATATTTTGGAGAAATTGAGCCCATTTTCAGATGA
Organism: Alentia gelatinosa; assembly: GCA_950022655.1. Classification (NCBI taxonomy): domain Eukaryota; kingdom Metazoa; phylum Annelida; class Polychaeta; order Phyllodocida; family Polynoidae; genus Alentia; species Alentia gelatinosa. The sequence continues at coordinate 41,367,417 of OX465591.1, forward strand.
AACTTGTCCTCACATCACAATAATTCTGGTAAAAATCAACTCTGCAGGGTGCAAAAAGCATGGACAAATAATTCCCACATTATATAAATACATTTTACTCCATATGCAAAATGCTGATCATCTTGACCCCAGTAAACCCATAGAAATGTTGGATATTTTTGGTATATTTCTGAAACCCCACTCTATCTCCCTCCCCCCCTGCTCCCACCGGTTGCATAGTCTTGTGTCTATATTATTGGGCACAAATAATTCTGTTGTTAAGCCATAACATAACCTAGATTGACATGGAGGTAGAGTCTTCATGTTTGCATAGGAGGGGGAATAAGTGTTCAGTGTTTATGTTGAGACATACATTCATATTTAATCCATATAATATGATTCTTCCAGATATACCATTATGATGAATATTTAGTAGAAACCAAACGAGAGTTAGCCTTGTCAATGTTTATGCCACGATGGGCAGGTTGTGTATTACTACACGAGGCGTTAGCCGAGTTTAGTGAGTAGCAGACCTGACCAGAGTGGTATGAACATTGACAAGGCTAACTCGAGTTCAGTTTCGTATTTATCCTACCCCATCTCACCGATATACAGAGAATATTTGTAATTATCCATGTTAGTAGTTATTAATGCCGCCGGATCTACTTTCGTTATCTCGTCCCTGATTGGTCCGTTTTTTTATTCACCTTGGTGCATAAATAACACTTTATCCAACGCTCCGTCAAATACATTGAGTCAGTGTTAAACCTATGACGTTTTTTATTAGGGGTAGGATAAATAAGCAAGACTCATCAGATAAACGGTAACTGTATATAGATGCTATATAAAATATATAAATTCGAGACTAAACTAATCGCTGACTATAACCGTATTAGTACTCGTCATGTATATAACTCTCAAATTACGAAAATCTGTCCTAAAGGTCAGTGATGTCACTACGAAGTAGAAACTTTGAAAGTTACATATGTATATTTCTCATCCCAATTGTGTTGTACTGTTACTGTTTGTTGTTTGTTAAAGCTGATATTCAGAAATTATTCTAGATGATAATTTCATTAAAAATATAGACCCGCCCCTCACACAGTGAGAGAACGAGCTGGCGTGTGTATCAGTGGTCGTAACCAGTCAGGTCACCAAGACCAGTCAGTGAGGGTATATATAAGACAGGTGGGAGGGTGGCCTACACCTCATTTACATGCCGCGATCACAACCAGTCAGAGCTGGGCCACAGACATTATTCCCTGTGAGTGTACCTTTTTAATTATTGTGAAGAATGTGAGACATAAACCAGATTAGGCAGACAGGCAATGATACAGAGATACATATACAGATATATAGATACATATTACACACAGAGTTTCATATATACTTCCCCACACACACACACTAGTACTACCTTCACCTCAGCTGTCATGCCTCAGTACACCTTTCTCTCACCTGGCCTTGTAAATTCATTAAAAAAACAACAAATAAAACATGCAGATACAGATACAGAGACCCTTGGTTGCCCCGGTTAAGATTTTCTTATATTATATTTGATCTAAAATCAACAACCATAGACAGTCATGGGTCCTGTTTTATTTTCAACTTTCCTGGGGGAGGAGAGTCTCCACGAGGGATAGCTCCACTGAGGATATTTTGGAGGAGATCTCCTGAATCTCGTTCGATTTACCCTGTCCTCGGGAGGGAGAAAAATCCTCAGCCGTAGTCTCCTTTGGGAGAGCCCCAGGACGAAATAAACCTGTAGGACACTTTTGAGGAGACTTGGAAGAGAGGCTGTGTATACTGAAGGTGCTGGCACATAGTGGTATTTTTGGGAACTAATTCCATCATTTATGAATGTATGTTTTTTTTTTGTTTTTTTTTATTAGACACAAAGCAATCGACTATACACCGTCATTCTTCCATGCTCGTGATGGAGTGGGAAAGTTACATAATCAACATAACACGAACGTAACATGAAAAGTGTGGAGGAAATGAGAGTAAATATACAGATGGGAAAAGAAAATTGATACACTAGTACTAAATCTAAGTAAATAGCACAATAATTCTCCATCTGAGACCTCCAGTTTTTATTAAAATCATATGATATATTTCCGATAGTTCAAATGAATTAAATAGCATTTATTTGTTATTTTGAATCACCCACAATACCCCTAGACGTGTTGCCCCCCAGGAGAGCTGCAGGACCCTTTTCAGGAGCTCTCCCGGCCAGAGGATTGAAAATAAAACGAAATTTGAGGAGAATCCCACAACTCTCCTTCCCCACGATAAATTGAAATATTGAATCCAAACTCTCCTAGGACCTCTCCCCGGGCAGTTCAGGCCTCCTAGGGCAAAAAATAAAACAGGACCCTGATCTGCTGGTTCACAAGGGTAGAATGATATCATGTTTTCCTCATGACTGATTCCATGCACACTTCCATCTCTATGAGGTAGGGACTTTTATTATATACCTGTGCACAAACTCAGTGTAAATACATGTACATACTGCTCCTTTGAGTATAGCATCAATATTATACAACCAAGGTACTCTGTCTAACTGACCCTCTGGTCTTTGCCCTGAAAAAGCACGTGGTTGCCGCATCTACAGATCCACCAGTCCAGAAGAGATTGATCTCAACCCAGAGGGACTACTATGAATGACACCCCTTCTACATCAGTCCAACCATTACCTAAATGACAAAGAAGACAAACAAGAGAAGAACGAGCTCCCGACACCACTCACCCGACACTATTAGAGGGACCCAACGACTATAGGAACCACGGCGACACCCACCCACCCACCGTGGATGAAATCACAATGAACATCGAAATGTTGCCCGCCGACCAGAACCACCCAACGGCAAACGCTGACCAACCACCACCAGCAACCAACAAGCCCACACCACCCACACCTACTACCACTAGTCCACTTCAAGACAAGAACAATGTCCTATTAAAACCCCTACGGAAGATTCTCTTCTCCAAACTCAAATCACAACACCATATCACCTTCCTACACACACATGTCGAGAACGGGACCACTCCAAAAGGACTCCAACCAAGAGTCACATGCCAAATCCCGGACCCCAATCCCGATTTCCTTATCAGCTGGGAAACATCACTCACCGGGCTCGGACAACGATTTGTGCAACTACTAATTGAATTTTGGACCGAGCGACACCGACACCTGTCAGCTCAATACGACAAATACTATCTCCAACTACAATGACAATGCCGCCCAGAAGAACTAACAACCATCCAACGAATCCTAACAGACATAGAGAACACAACCAAACAGGAACTAACAGACAAAAGAAATCGCAAGGCAGAAGGTTCAAAAAGATTGAGCCGCCGGAATCCCCAAAACCAGCAGTAATCAATTTATCCAACCACGTACTCACACCTGCCCAACTATCTATCTTGGACAAAGGTTTATCATTCGTACCAACCACAACTAGCGCACACCCAGCCCATCGCCTAAGAGACACCTATCTTTTCACCAGACGACTAAGACTGAAGCACTGGTTCCAAGACTCCGAACCCTCTAATTACAACAACGATAAAAGCACACTACAACAACTACTACCATCATCAGGCTGGACACCACCACCAGGCAAAGACGCCGACTTGGACTGTTATATCAACCACTTGGAGCAGAAAATCAAGTACCTACACAACCCAAAACAACAACACAACACCACACTAGAAGAATGAGGAGCCCTCAAAGAACTAAGGGACAACCAAAACATCATCATAAAACCAGCAGATAAAGGAGGAGCAATTGTAGTCCTCAACACCCAAGACTATATAAACGAAGCAAACTGACAACTCAACAACCTGACACATTACCAAGAAATCGATCGAGACCCAACCCAACAATACAAAAAGGACATACACAACTACATTGACCTGTGTGTCAGGCAAAACTGGCTAGAACCGGAAGCTAAATTGTATTAAAGAAATACCACCCCTCAACCCCTAACCTCTATTTTTTACCAAAAATCCACAAACAAAATGTTCCAGGAAGACCTATTGTATCAGGGTGCAACGGACCCACCCAAGCTATCTCCCATTTCGTGGAAAAAACACTCAACCCATTTGTGCACCACCTAGATAGCTACATCAAAGACACCAAGCATTTCGTGCAACTATTGGACAGCCCACCAGCATTGGAAGCAGACGACATCCTATTAACTATAGATGTGTCTTCACTGTATACTAACATACCGCACACTGACGGCCTCAAGACTGCACTGTATTTTTTAGAACAACGACCTGACAAGACACCCCCAACCCATGTCGTCCTGCACCTAATGTACAAAATCCTATCCAGAAATGCATTTCAGTTCAACAACAAATTCTATCACCAAATCCATGGAACAGCAATGGGCACCAAAATGGCCCCCACCTATGCCAATCTATTCATGGGGAGACTTGAAGAACATTTCCTCCAAAATGCACCCACACAACCCATCATCTGGAGATGTTACATCGATGATATATTTTGGGGACAATGACAGGGGGGACAATGACACAATCAAACAGTTCATTCAATACATTAACAGCATACATCCCACCATCAAATTCACCCACACAGCAAGTCATATAACTGTGGATTTCCTAGACGTTTCGATCTATCTCGACGATAACCGTAAACTATGTACAACTCTGTACACAAAACCAACGGATGCACATCTATACCTACGATACACCAGTCACCACCCCCTACACCAAAAACAGTCGATCCCGTACAGCCAACTACTACGAATCCGATTGATCTGCTCCTCTACTCTAGAATTCGATCGACACGCCAAAACCATGTTGGGTTATTTTGTACTATGAGGATATCCGAAGAAACTTCACCTAAGAGTACTCAGCCAAGTCCGGCAAACCGACCGAGCAACACTCCTACACCCAGCACAACCAAATGTTGACACACCTGGCACTATCCCCTTCGTTGTCAACTTTGACTCCCGATACGATCGGGCAATACGCAACCACTTTAGCGAAAACCAAGTCATCTTAGATAACTCAGTCAACAACGATAATTTTTTATAAAACAAAATCATTCTAGCATATCGTAAGGGCCCCAACCTGCGCAATTTACTCACTCGAAGTAGATACCCCATCGTCCGTCGCCGATCCGGCACCACACAGTGTGGAAAAACCAAACTGCACTACTTGCAATTTGGTCATCGAAACCAACACAGTCCGTAACTCCAGCGGCACCAAAACATTTTGTACAGTGGGGAGCTCTAACTGCCAATCCACGAACATTGTGTACCTACTTGGATGCCGTGTCTGTAACAAAATGTACGTCGGGCAAACAAAGAACACTTTGCACACCCGCCGCCTTCAACATTCGAACGATATCGCCAACCGGCGCGTCGAAAAACCCGTTGCGGAACATGAGAGCTAGTGTTAGACTCATTAACTCACCTGAAAATGCATGTAGAGACTTCAAATAAAGACACAAGGATTGGTTCCGAAAGCAACCCGCAAGAAGAGCACACGCTTTTCTGAGTTCATGCACATAAGTCTCCCAACTCTTCAAATAATTTTAACAGAAAGCCAACCCAACTACCACAAAAGAAGATATCAGTAAGATCTTTTCTCAGGGAATCTAACAGTTGGTGTCTTAACAAATGAAACTTACATTAGCTGTTTAATTCTTACTGCATAATGACGTCAGAGTCAGAAACCACGGGTGATAATATGGCAAACGACTGAAGAGCGCGGGAGCAACAAGCATTTATCCTACCCCTAATATAAAATCCCATAGGCTTAACATTGAGTTTGCGTATGCCATGCTGACTGGCATACAGAGTTTTATATGTCACTAGTGGCATACAGAATTATTTTCACATAATATTCCAAAATCCAGGAGACAGGGTGGGATAAAGTAAAAACTTTATTTATTTTAATCTTGGCCACCACATGCCACTCCTGGAGTTTTGGCTCTGAACTTCACCCGGCTTCACCTCATGAAGTCACTATGCCAAACTGCAGTCATGTAATACGGTGGCCAAGACTAAAACTCATCCAGTTTTACAATAAGACTGGTCACGCCGCTATAAATAGAGATTCCCTGGGGGTGAAAGTGGCAAAATGTGCCTTTGCTCAGGAGAGAGGGGGAGCTGCAGTAGTGGCTGACAGTAGTAGTGCATACTCCTCTACTGTTTATATTCTGGTTGACCAGAAATGACAGCTAGTCACAGATAGATTTTCTGGGCGACCAATCCTTTCACATCCACATGCTGCACTGACATCTAAACTTACAAGAAACAGTGGAGTGTAACACTAATATTAAGGAAGTCGAGGCTTTCTGAAGGAATAATTTGTACTCATCAAAATTTTCATTAGATGTTGATTTATTAAATATTCTGTTTGCTATGCTGGCATAGGGAAGGGAAGGACAACCTCAACAGCAATGCCACTTATAGGACCCACTTACTAAGGCCAACTGGATGGTTAGCACACTGCATCGCTCAAGAAAACTATGGCAAACTCAACGCTGCTATGACAAGCAACTTTTTAGCAGAGAATTGATGTCAATTCAAACTAATTGTGATTTGACACAAGTGTGACAACACAAAAACTAGCAATTATAAGCAAAATTTCATTGAATCATATCTTTCTGAGTAGCATACATTAGTTTTATATTCAGTAGAAACAAGAAGTTAAAGATGTTAAGACTCAATGACCACAGAAGCTGACAGTTGAATGACAACCTCGAAACCTAAAACTCTTATCATCTAAACATATCATTTCCAAGTTTATCAATAAGTTGCCACTAGAGTAATTTAACCCATTCATGACAGGTAATGCCTTGTGGCATCAACCAGGGCTGGCCGGGTGATGCCGGGTGATGGAAATATTTGCTTGATAAACATGAAATTTTCACAGTATGTAGCTGTAATACCATATCTAATATTTCTATGTAATATAAAGAATGATATTAAGGATCACATGTCATGTCACATGACACAAAGATAAAAGTTGATCCCAATTAGGCCTCTGTACCCAGCCTCTAGCGGTATTCACTGGCACTAGTATCCGACTTCATGTCTGTGCTACTGCTGTGGGCACCCCGCATGGGTTAAAAAAGATATCAATGTAATTTACAAATCTTACCAGGGAGCCACAAAGACCTGTCCAGCATGCACCCTGCATAAACCATATTATCAAACTAAAAGAAGGTGAAACCTTATTGAAAATAGTCTATGTTGGGAGTTTCACTCATACAAGCTAACCACCTATAAATGTCACAATAAAATGAAAATAAAGAATTTTAAAAAAAAAGTTGTCCATATTGATTAGTATCAAAAAGACTGCATTAAGACAGTCCTCATTTACAGCAGCTCCTCCCTGTCTTGATGTTGACCTTATAGAAGTTTAGGTTTACCCTCATTAATGCTCACTCTAGTTTCTGGCTTGGCCACATGGGGGCAGGGTTCTCTGACAGGACACTTGAGTTGTTAGTGACGTGAGCAGCCCTCCTGGCATGCACAACAGACCAGAAGGAGTCTGGTCAATCCTCATTGGCTGTTGTCTCAACAGCCAATCAAAGCAAAGAGCTTGCAAGCTCACCCTCTAGCAAGATGCTACCTGCTGTCTGTATATAAGCTGAAGAATCTACCATCAATATCAATTAAGTTCTTATAGTAGTACCTAGTACATCTGTGTTTGATTTCTTACTCCTTTACTCATAATGTCTATACCTAGCTAGTCTAGGCCTCTAGGCTTTACACTGTATTAACATTAACTGTGTGTGATGGTATGGTAGATCCAAGGGCCAATAGTGATTGTCTTTAGTTCTCAGTCCTGCCCTACTGTCGAAAATTATTGGACTCTGTGTTCAACCTGCCAATTGGCTGCTCTTGGTGAACTTGCTGCCTCCAAAGCTACGCTATGTCAGCTCTGGTTTGGTTAAATCTCGAACTCCTTGACCCACTATCTTTGAGTGTGTTTTTCTCTCCTTGCAGAAGATTCCTGTGACCTGAACCTATGCTTGGAGAGTGTAATATTTCTTGCCCTTGTAGCCATTTTTACACATTATTATTTCCCTCTGTGTGTATTTAGAATAAGATAACAATAAAGGTAGACTTCATTATCATTCTGGTGAGCTGTGAATATTTCCTGATAAGTATTTCCGCTCTCAAAACCCACATATATAAAAAGGGATGCCTCTTCCAAGAGTGAGAATTCATGGACATGTCCTGGGTTTAACCATACCATCTCTTAGTCAGAATAGAGTGGAGACAGAGGTGGCAGCCAATTTAATTCCATGCCACCCTACTAACTAGTTAGTTTCGACAGTATTTGTCTCATCAGGTGAATTGTACCTACCTTGGTGGTCCTAATCATTCTTAATAGGATATGTAATCCCACAGGGTGGTGTTTGCGTACAAAACCATTGTTGTTGTGCTGACTTGTAGTCACTGTATTGAGGTATAAAACATTATGGAATAGGTGTGTTTGATTTTTCCCTTCCAGATGGGCTAAATTTCAATGGAAGTGTTCTGGAAATATTTTCTTCTTTTTGGAAAAAGGAAATTTAGCCCATTTTCACATTACTAATAAGCCCCATTTTAAATTAAGGGGAGCCTGGTCCCCTCTTGTTGAGTAACTACACCAATGATTGTTTCTTCAGCTTGTCATGCTTCCACAAAGCCTTCATCCAATAGCAATGTACTTTGATTGACCTCTTTTATGAACTACTTGCCTGCTCACAGATGCTTAGGACAATTATTTAAGTTCTTTTAAGCACCTATCTGAAAAAGCTGATAAAGATGGCCAGAGTGAGGCAGAAAGACTCACAAAACAGCCTAGACGAGTTGTCAGGATCTCAAGACACCCTGGGATAATTATTGAGCCGCCAAATTAGAATGAAGGAAGAATCTTTGGTAGTGGAAAAATCTGAGGGCTCCAGTCCTCACCTCGAGAGGCTGCCCTGCACTTCAACCACGCTGTCCCCCATGCCCTGCCCCTAGGTATCAACTACATGAGGAGTATGTGCAGCACGCAAATGCAATGGCTTAGGCAGTCTAGACACTCGCTGACTACCCACCAGGCACCAAATGTCTGAGAACAATGTGTCTGCCGTAAGGCGATGCTACTACCCATCCTCCACCCTATGCTCCATGATTAAGTGTGTCCAGGATTACATCTCCAAGCGACCACCCCAACATCATTGTTGGGGACCCCACAGGAGGAAGCTTGTAGGAGACTGGAGGCCTATTTCACTTCTACCGCTTCCTGGGAAATTAATTGACAAATTTATTCATAATTATATCATTGATCATTTAGACACTAACAATATACTCAATCCAAAACAATTTGGTTTCACAAAAGGGAGAGGGACGGTGGATGCTATTACTGAATTTACACAAACTTTATATACTGATAGGGACTTAGGGAGGGTTAGCACAGGGGTATTTTGACCGGGTGCATCATGGTAGACTACTTTATAAATTAAACAGGATGGGTATTGGTCGAAAACCTAGGTTTAAGTTGCTCTCACTTAGCCTATGCCGATGATCTGGTTTTATTTACATCCGATGATAACCAACATGCCTCGATAGCAAGGTTAAGCTCCGACCTAGATACAATTTCTGAATGAATAAAAAATTATGATGCAGGTTAATGTAAATAAAACTAAAGTATGTATTTTTGGATCTAGAAACAGGTTAAATGCCCTAAAGGGTGAAGTCGATATTCCGAAGCTCGAAATGGACGGCATTATACTCCCGCTTAGCAGTTCATATAAATATCTGGGTATTACGATTGACGAAGTTCTGAGCTGGGAACGTTGTATAAACGACACAATAAAGAAAGTTAACTTTAGGTTATTCAAACTTGCTAGAATATGGAAATTAATAAGCCTAGAAGTTAGTATTAAAATTTATAAAAGTTTGATATCACCGATTTTCGACCATCCGGGGTACTTTGTAGGAGGGGCTAGGAAGGATTTGTTAAACAGACTACAAAAAGTTCAAAATAGGGGTTTGCGAATCTGTACTCGAACGTTGATAGGAGAACTGTCTATTGCAAAGCTGCATAGTATCTGTAACCTACAAACGCTGGAAATAAGAAGAAGGTATCTAAAGTTGTTATATCTGAAAAAGTACACTCAGGGTCTTGAGAGTATGGAGGAGCCTAGGACACGGGCACAGTACAAGCGGAACATAAAGCTTAAGAGACACAAAACTGCCTTCTTTAAACGTAGTCCGATTTATATAGGTATGTCAGACTGGAACAATTTACCAAAGGAAATTCAAAACGGGAACTTGAGTAGTTATAAAAGGTATATAAAAAACCAGGCTCTATTTAAATCATGACTAATGACTAAGGAAAGGGTAGGTTTGCCTAAATCTACCACGTTGTACTAAATGTACTTAAATTACTGTGCGTAACCTTATCTTATATGTCTCATACATTTCATATCATCATTATCATAATCACATTGTATATAGTTTATTTACTTAGACTTGCAGTACTTACCGTCGGACCAAATGTTAATGTTCACACGGATGGTCAGAATATCTGCTACGTAGAGACCACCCTATGTACCCTTCTACAGTACAATAAAAAAAAAAAAAAAAAAAAGCTTCCCTGTACAAACTCCCACTAGCATGATTCTGAGTCTTCCCCACCAGGTGGGAGCTACTCTAAGTGCTCTATTCATTAACCCTTTCACAGCAGGAGGATGCCTTAAGGCATTACCACTGTACAGCAGGAAGATGCTTTAAGGCATTACCACTGTATGGCAGGAAGATGCCTTAAGGCATCTTTTTGTGGGTTTTTTTCCGAAATCATTTTTTTCAAAATATATAAGATGAATTTGCAAAATTCCTTCAGGTTATCAAAAGCATTAATGTATTTAAGGGGTTCAATATTATTAAGAAATATGGAGAAATAAATTGAATAAATCATCAATTTGTGGAGAAAATGGCGAAAATCACAGCAAAACACGCCTGCTGTTCACACATTCACTATGTAACGTCTTCCTGCCTCTAGTTTGGCGAACGTCGATGGTGGCGCTGCCTCTGCTTTCTCACCCATGTGGGGCATGCGGCCGTTAAAGGGTTAAGACCTGCAGTCTGTCCCGATTTTTCCGGCTGGTACTGTAATATATAAAATCTGTGTATTCTAAAATTGGCATAATCATTAGTTTAACTATCTTTATTGCCGCATCTTTGGTTAATAGATATCGTAATTTTACCAATTTATGAATTTTTCCATTCACATTTCTACTTATTTGTTCAATCTGAGTGTTGAAATTTAACTTATCATCGATGGTTGCTCCAAGATATTTGTAACTGGTTATGGCTTTTATGGTTTCTTCGCTGATAGATATATCCCTTTTATTATTTAAGTCCTTTTGGTTTCCTATCCTCATAATTTTAGTCTTTTTATAATTGATCCCTATTTTGTTACTATCTGTCCATTTTCTAATTTCTCTTAAATCTAATTCCATTTTCCGGATAGTCTCTTCTTTATTCTCTCCACTGATCATTATCACACAGTCATCTGCATATAATATAATTTTCCCATAATGTATAACTTGGCACAATTCGTTTATAAAAACAATAAAAAACAGCGGCCCAAGGACCGACCCCTGGGGTACTCCGCAGAAACTCTCACTTTCTTTTGATGTCATGTTAAACATTTTTGTTTTTACCAGTGTGTACTTAAGATAGTGATCTAACAAGAGAATTAATTTTGTGTCTATATTTAGTCCCATTAGTTTAGATAGCAAAAGATAATGATTTCCGCTATCGAAGGCTTTTTCGAAAATCCAAAAACGTTATTAACCCATTCACGCCAGGTGATGCCTTGTGGCATCAACCAGGACTGGTCGGGTGATGCCTCAAGGCATCATCCGGGGATGGCCGGGTGATGCCTTGAGTTGTTAGATGAAACCTTCCTCCATTTTTTCTGTCAACCCATACAGTTTCAGTCACTCTAGCCATAATTTTGTCTGGTAAGCTCATCGGAGCGTCTAAGATTTCAGTTTGTTTTCTCCTATTTGCAATTTTCTTTAGAGGTTCATATCCTGGTGATCTATTTTGTTTGGTTTGTGTTTGTTCTATACTTTTAGTTCTCCCTCTCTTTCCTCTAGTTATTCGACAGTTTACTCCCATTCGTTGCCATACACCTACATTTTCCTATATTTTCGCCCTTTCGACCGGTCAGTTTCCCTTCATTATATCGTTCATCTGTTCACAAGATGACGGAAAACTATCATAATCTTCAATACATTGAAAATCATCCATTTCAATACTTTGATCAAGTTCAATTTCAATTTCATTTGAGCTTTCTCTGTTTGTTTCAGGTTTAACTATACCGGCTACACACTCCATGTTTACTGTCAAGGAACCAAGATGGTTTGATCGATCACTCTCCATTCACTTACCGCTACAATTGTATTTATACAGTAAATTATACACAATACAGTCTTGTCAATCTTGTATACAGATTCACCTATCCTTTATACCTTTTCTCACCAAATATTTCACAAATCAACACAAAATGATTAGTAGATTTTCATATAACTTGCTGCCTCAAATCACTCACCTACCACACTCCCGCCATGACGTCACACTATAAGTTATAATTACATAACATTAATTAAAAAAAGTATAACAGGCAACTCCTAATGGGGAAATGAGGTTGAAAAGTTTGTAAGTACATAACCATAACAGGTCTATTTTCAGAAGCAAGATAGAAGGTTGTCTGCTGAAACCATGAACAAGTCTAAGAAGTCTATATCAAGGGACAGGTGCATATCAATCCCCTACAACTTCCTGTTTGACTACTGCTGAATTAGTACTCCACAGTATCAGTTGTTTGACTTGTAACACTTGAAAATGTAAGTCACCTTTAGTTACAATTTCTGTGTATATCATGTGTATAGCTGTGACATTACACCTGACACTCTCAGTTTGCTGTGGTGCTCCACAGCAACACATGAATAACAAAGCAGTTCAGATGATAAGAATGGTATCAATAAAAGACATACCTGCTTAGTCGATATCACAGTAAATATCAAGGTAAATATGATCACATTGGTTTGTTAATTGTGTTTTATGCCAACCCAATAGCTGGGTTGATACCATGAAAATATAGGATCCCTTGATTTCCTAGTTGCTTAGGTTAAAGCCCAAAAATGACATGGTAGAGTAAAGCTAAGAAATAAAGGTTACACTGATTGCCTAGTCTATTTTACAAAACTCACATCGAATATATGTGGGAAAAAATACATATCTATACAGCTTCCACACTGTCAAGACTTACCTTATTTTATTATAATCATAAGATATATCTCAACTTGCTAACAAGCCACATTATCTTCTTGCAGACTCACTTGAAGCTATCATCAATATGGTTTTGGCAGAATTGCTCACTATCCTATCTGGATATGCTGCACCACTCATTGCAGCAATATTTTCTTCCATAAGCAGTGCTTTTGCACAGGTGCTCCAGGGATATATACCACCTTTTGAACTAAACGTGTTTCGATATGCCTTCCAAATAGCAATATCTGGTAGCTTGATATGTATTCAGAAACAACCATCATGGATTGAAACAGAATTCATTCCCTGGGTAATACTTGCTGGGCTTCTCAGTAGTATCACCAATGTTACACTCTATACTAGTGCATTCCTGTTACCATTAGGAACATGTGTTTTCATCCATAATGTAGCAAACCTTATTTCTGCATGTTCTTTTAACAAAATAATTTTTAATAAGACTCTTGGCCTATTTAGATTCTTCTTTGGTATTTTAATGATGGTTGGACTGGTGTTGATTCTTCAGCCAGACTTCATCTTTAATGGAACATCTACAGGGTCCTTTGCTCCTTCTGGAGAACTCAACAATGGTCTGACAATTGGACTAGGAGGAGCAAAACGAAATACCCAGATAAAAAGCCCATCTAGTTTTCTAGGATATGCACTTGCCGCTATTGCAGGATATACAAGCGCTTGCAGAGGTGTTTTGGTCAAAGCAAAGCTGTCCTCTGTGTCCATTGGCCCTCTAGGATTCTGGATTGCTGCTATAGGCATGCTTTCATCTATCATATTGATGCTCTATATTGATGAAATAAGATTGGGAATGACAGCTATTAATATAGGCTTTCTAATAGGTCATGCTAGTTCTGTTTCCCTACAGAGTTTAGTTCATATATATGCTGAGCAAAGAATAAGCCCTGTCATTTTGGCCATGCTGAATAGCTTGATTGTACTGCTCAACTTGGTCTTACAATATACACTACTTCACAGCTTTCACCCTGGAAACATGAATGCCCTAGAAGTCATAGGTGCTTTTATAGGTTGTGCAGCCCTTAGTGGTTTTGTATTGGTTGACACTGAGGGACATATTCAGATTGACTAGTATCTGAATTCAGATTCAAATAATCCTTTGAGGACTGGTGCCTTGAGGACAGGTGCCTTACCCCTGTAAGAACAAATACTGGTGACAGTGAACACCACTAGGGGAATGGCACATAGTTGCCATAACATATAATTTCAGTGTGTGATTTGAGAAATGCAAATGTTCAAAAAATTGTACCATAGAGGGTTGATGATAGCATCAAAATGATCTTCTTCTTTTTTAGTTCAAATTTTTTATTCTGGATGGTATCTTCCATTTACAAAAAGTGTATAACAATTGGTCATTTATTGGAAAGAACAGAACCTTATTTCGACCTGATTGTGAGGCTTACTGCCTTTGGTTATAAGATCATGTTGACAGGTTTCAAGTTCTTGCAAGTAGCATTGAGGTTAATGGTTATTTTAGTAATATGTTCCTATTACCATGTATGTAATATAGGGGAGGGTTATACGACGGGTAATCTCTACATTTGGATTACCATTTTATCTATTTATCTTCACATCCTAAGTCATTTGATGCAAGGTCTGCTTGCAGATTAGCACTCTTCAAGTTTACCTAGATTCTTAGAATAACTGTTTCTTAAGGTATCATTTAAGTGCTGGTGGGATTTCTATGACACATATTTCATTTGGTAGTTTGTTCCATACACTGTGTGATATATCAACAATCTGGGAATTATTAGCAATCTGCAATGTAGATGTGCCCTGGGAAGAAAAGCAGTTATTTTCAATTATGTACTGCAATAAAAAATGGACTACCCCTCTACCAAGAATTACATGTTCTTCACAGAAGACCAACTTAATTCTAAACCCTGCAAGAAGTGTTACTGTTCTGAATTTGCCATACTATAGAGGTATCGGAATATGGGATACATTGTCTCCGATTATCCAGCATACTGCTGAATAAAATGACTAGAAAAAAATCACTAGTTCATCACCAACTAATTGTAAAAATCAAATTAATCAATATGCACAATCCCATACTAGACTCTAACTGTTTTCTTTGAGGGGTTGCCCTTGATTACAAATTCAATTTTAAATAATGCAACTCCAAGGAGATCTTTGGCAGTATCATAATCATTATTGTTGATTCAGTATTAATTGTGGTTTAAAGAAACACTCAATTTCTTAGAGGAACAGTAACCCTTTTGAAGAATGTACCCAGAAAGAACATGGCCAGTCTTTTGGGTCGACCAGTCATATAGGCCTGTTCAGATCTTGTCAGGATGTCAAGTTGGAAGGACTTGATTATTAATGATATGATAGCCCATAATCATTTGTTTCTATTGTCATTATTTACTTGTATTAGCACCACAAAAAGTGTACTAGCATAAAGAAATTCATTTTGAGGAAATGACTCTAGACATATAATTTCCTGGAAAGAAGACTTAAAGTTTTCAACTATGTTAGCACTGTTTCAAATAAAAATGATACAAAAATGTTCTAGTGAAAACTAGAATGAACAATCAAACCTGTTTGTTCCATAGCTTTTTGAGATTGGTAAAGAATTTCTGATGGTGTCTGATGGCTGCATTGTCAGATAACAAAGAGATACAGGAAAAATTCCCAAATATTGCAACATCAATGCAATGTGTTCCAAGGGATGTCCTCTATCTCTACCCAAACTAACCACTAATACATGAATCAACATAGAACTACTACTGCTTCCCCTTCCAAGGGACCTGTATTTCTGTAAAATATTGGTATGTGCCATTTGAGTGTTAGCCTTGGTAGGTGTTGTGGGTTATACTTCCATGGTGAAACAGTTATGATATTAATCTTTTATTGGTTTACATATCTGAATATATCTTTGTAGTATTTGTTTGTTTGTTTGAAAAACAGTGAAAGATTTACTATTAACTATTCAACTGATTTCTAAGTTACATGAAAGATCTTTAAGTGTCAGGATACCAATGATCCAACTAGTTGATCTTTAGTTGATATGAGAAATATATAAAAAGAAGATTCATTCTTTAGTATCAAATATTATAGGGTCTCCGCCTATGAAATAGACACCATTAAGGTATATTGATTTGGGACAAAATTAAAAAAACCCCACAAATAGTATATCCTTTCTACTGATTCTTCTTTAATCTCCATTTGAACATCTTAATATTCCCATTTACATCTTGATATAAAGTGTCAGAAGCTGGATTTTGTGACAGTTATTTGTGCATCATTAAATCATAGTATTTTCTATGCTTATATATTTTTGTTATGTTCAAATTATTTATTACCTACCATATTTTAAACGTTAGAATTTCGTCGAATCCGCTTGAAGTTGCTCCTGTACATAGGGACAGAGTGGACCCGATCTAGGGTTGGAGATTGAAGACCCACGGGAGTGAGATTCTCGTGTAGTGAAAAATTCGAATCTGTTCTTATTTTTTGTAAGACTATACTCAGACAAACTTCTTCTCTTATGATTCATTTCGAGCCATGCCGAAATCAATGTTTAATATTGTAGTTTTCTAATCTACCTTTCTCGTGAGAAACCAATGAGATCCCAACTTTCGCTGGTGTCAATCCAAAGAGTTCTGATCGCTGAAACAGCTCAAACACCTGTGTCATACAATATGTTTACCACTAGATAATGATGGTTTCCCGTTCACACGCTAGAGGGCACGACGGCAGTTAGGAATCTTAGCCAAGTATGAATCGCCGAAGTCGCTAGTTCTGGCAATAACTATGCCTGTTTTCTGTCAGCAACAGTAAATCAACCTTCGAGTGATACATTCTGGTACGGCTATAAGCGTAGGATAACTAGCTAAACTACTACTAAGATGAAAGTAAATACAGTAAAACCCGCTTCTGGGACAGCTTGCTTAGGGGGAAACCCTGCTTAACCCCTTAAGGACAGCCACCTATGGCAGAACTATACACTTCGGGATTACTACTAGTGACTGTGTACAGTACTAGAGGACAGGGGCACTGTCCTTTGAACTCAAAATTTGAAAGTTTATCACATGTTTTGATATGTTATCCTCGATATTTCTATTTCTATTATTTAGAATTCGAAAATATGATGTTACAACTACATTCTGTGCAAATTTCAAGTTTACTGTGAAATGTTTCCTTTTGAAAAACAATTTATAAGTATCAAGTAAATAGCCCCCAGCCAGTTGATGCCTTAGGGTATCATCCACCCTTAAATGGTTAAGGGGGCATGGAACAGAAATCTTTATTAAGTTTATTTTAACCCTGCTTAAGGGGAAACCCCGCATAAGGAAACAGTTTACTCAGAAGGGAGGGTGCCCCCTTAAGCAGGCTTTGGACATTTCGTTAAGGTCAACAAACAAAATCAAGAATTTTACAATTAATAGTAACAAATCCCCAGACTCAGATGGCCTAATGCCTGAATTTTTACGCTTCTTCGGGGAATAGCTTAAAAAACCATCTTTGAACTCTTTAAACGAGTCCAAAAGGACAGGCTTATTTGGCACAGAACAATGGAGAGGCATTATCATCCTAATTCCAAAAAAGCTTGTGGACTTGGTAGATTAGAACTAAAGAATTGGAGACCTATTACACTTCTGAATACTGATTATAAAATATTGACAAAAGCATTAGCTAATGGGCTACAAACCTACAAAATTGGTTGTGTACTCCTTGCCTTCGATTTTGAAAAAGCATTTGATACAGTATCCTGGGAGGCCATCTGCGATTCCCCTTTTTTATTTTGGTGTGGCAAAGAATTTATAGGCTGGATTAAGCTGATTAACAATGATATATCATCACGTGTATCAAATGCTGGGTTTCATACCAAATGGTTTCATCCCTTCCAAGCGACTCGTCAGGGCTGCTGTATCTCGCCATATTTATTGCTGCCATTTGTGGAAATGACAGCAATTGCCATCAGGGTAAGTTCAGAAATAAAAGGAATGCATTTGAGAGATAAATTAATTAGAATATCTCTATTTGCTGATGATTTTACATGATTGTTGGATGATCCTCAATCTGCCAGCCAAACGCTAGATATATTGCATGGATTTAGATGCTACACTGGTCTAAAGATTAACCTAGAAAAGTCTTTTGTCATGAAGATAGGTAAGGATACTGCCTGCTTCTCTTCTGATTTTTCTTTGGAGGAAATGAAGATGATACAAATTTTGGGAATAAATTTCATGAATAGTTGGAAAGAAAATGATTACATCCAAAGGTTAAGTTACGATCATAAACTCTACTATTATGCCTATAATGTTATACTCTATTTCCATGCTATATACGCCACCGTCTGTTTTCATGAATTCATATAAAATTGTATGTCGCTTTTTGTGGAATAGCGGAGTCAACAAAATTGCATACAGTACAATCTGTCAAAATATCAAGGAAGGATGTCTTAACCATATGAAGACTTAAATGGATAGTAAGAATCTGCAATGAATCAAAAACTTGATTGGAACTATGTTATTCCTGAATTTTTGACAAGTGTCCTGCCGCATGACTATAAAACTAACTTTGGATTCTTCAGAGCGAAGAGAGAAATTAAGTGTATTCAGGGTCATTCTAAGGTTTTATGAAGATCTAGCAAGAATCTGGAATAAAATATATCACAGATTTCCTATTCAAGAAGAAGACTGCCAATTTGAATGTATGTGGGATAATAGATTTATCAATATATATGATCATGATAACATGAAAAATCTTGGGGTCATGCAGGTATCAATTGCCTCCATTATATTATCAGGAATGATAGGCTTATGACAGAAATAGACATCAAACAGAAATACAAAATTCCATGTATATTTATTCATGTGTTACAGTTAAGACCGGACATACCATGGATAAAGAAAATGTGATTTAATTCAGTTAAAAATGAAAGTAATCTGTTATACATTAAAGGCATATTAGACAATTTGTATTCACTGGTGGTGCCACCATATAATAATCATCTAGGCTTTATTAGCGTTCCTTCGTTATTGAATGAGCCTTATATCATACTCTCTTAAGGAATAAATTTTGTGTAAGATCCCCCCTAGGGTTGTCACCTGTTTTTTTTAATGTAGCAACTGATCATTGGCCGATGATGTACGATGGAGGAAAAGAGTAGAAAATAATCCCTGTAGAGAGAGTGGGAATGAATCTGAAGAAAGCCAGTTGGTCAACTGTATAACTGTTTAAACGCATATCAGACAATTAGGCTTGAAAATCAAAACCCATGTCAATTTCCAGAAAATTTAATAAGATGATCTCCAAGTGTTGTGGAACACATATCTAACTTAAAAATGGGGGGTCACCATGCTAGTTTTTAATTTATAGATCAATATTATGATGATTTTATATTAGAAAATATAGAAATCCTAAAAAGTATTTTTTTCACATAGTAAAACCCATATCATTTTCTCAAACTTTCATAGAATATAGTACATATATAGTACTACCCATGTAGGTTTTAAAAATAGGTCACCATCCTTGTTTTTGAAAGCATTGAAGAACCATATTTTTCAGTACATTTCCTCTGCAAATCAAGCAAATGGAAAATATTTCAACAATTAAGATTTGATAAACTGGATGAAATGTTAAATTTACTCATGTAGCATTAGAATGAATCTGAACAAACCAGTTTTGACTAATAGTTGACATTATCTACAAATCACCTGGAGGCGCCACTGTGAATTGTAGGATATGTCTTTAATGACAAGATATGTGTAGCAATCAACATTTGTGCGAGCAACAATAAAAAACTATATTATGTTCTGAACTCATTTAGAACTACAACTCCCACAAGTCAAAAGCATTGGTGTGAACAGTATAAGATACCTCAAATAGACACAGAGCATATAGCATATATACCAGTATATATAAGGTTACAAGGCAAACAAAATTGCAATCATTCCACTATAGACTAATCAAAAAGATAGTACCCAAAGATTTGTATTCATATAAATGGAAAGTTGTTTCTTCGGATACTTGTTCATATAGCACAGAAAAGGACACTTTGGAGTACTTTCTTCTGACATGCAACAAGGTTAATGACTTTTTGAAAAGAGCCTTTAAATGGTTCTTGGACCAAGGAAAATATTTTTTTGGGGTTTCCAATCAAAGGCCCGATAGCTCACAAACTAAACGACATAAGTATGCAGTTGAAATTCTATATCTATAGGCAAAGATTATTTCATGATAACAAGCTGTCTCTATATGGATGGTATTTGAAATTTTGAGAGAAACTGTGTATGGATCATTACATCTGTTACCTTGAGAATTCTCCTAACAAATTTCAGAAGATAGGTTTTGAGATTGTGAGGTTGTGACACCTCCGTATTGAAGGGTGGGTAAATATAATACCCTGACATAGCTTTGATACCTAACAAACCATAAAATTTATAATTCAATGTGATTCACACAGGATTCGTGTATTACTACGCGTCAACCTTTCGTGGTTTACGGCCGCCTGTCAACAAAACCATCGATTATTGTCTATGTATTCCATCTACCTTCACTGAGATGTATATGTAGTCCTAAGTCAGTAATTCCTACGTGATATTGTAATTTCAGGTCTTTTGTCTACTCCCGCTCAGCACGCACGTCCGTCCCACTCACGCAGTCATGACCGAGGGACACACCATCTAGCTGGCGTCTAGATCTTGCTTGCACTGTTGGTGCCACTTTTCATGTCTGTCTAACACTTATGTCACAAAACTAGTGAACCAGGTCCTATGATGTGTAGATTTGTCTAATTCTTATGTTTGGGGTCTGTCTTTTCCTAAGGGCAGCTACTTGTGTTTTCACGAAACTAGACAACCCCAATGTCTGTATGGTTTCACAGACATGTCTCAAAACTAGTGAAACAGGTCCCAGGTCTAGAGGACATCAGCAATTCTACGCTCTAAATATGGTATAACAAGTATCAATAAAATTGCAAACTTAATAAAGTTTGGGAGTTGTTGGTTTGTGATAGATTTCCTATACAGGCTTATACTATAATGATAAAAAGACTCTTTATGCTTAGATTGTGACACCACAGACAATTTGATTTCTGATTGACAGAATCAAGACCCTTAGATTTTGTCAGGGTTACGGTTCATCTTAGAAAGCAAGTGATTTAAAAAAAAAAAAAGTAATACTAGATCTACAGCTACGACTTCGATACTGCGAAAGTTCTCCTTGAAGTTGCATTATTTAAAATTGATTGAATTTTTTCAAAGTCATCCAAATGTAATGGAGGGCAAATCTTCAAAATCTAGTATGAGGTTGTGCATATCAATCTTTTCAATTTTTACAATTAGTTATCACTGAACTCCTGGATTAGAAAAAAAGAGATAAGAGAATTTGTGGAGACATAATACAGTAAGACAGGACAACAGTACAACAATTTACAGGAAATAAACTATAACATGGTTTAACAGGACAGTTCACAGTGAAGTGGTATAATATTGATACTGGGGTATTGAAGGAGACAATTATTAATAAGATGAATATAATGATATAGACACAACGACGTGTTTGGAGGCATCAACAATAAATACAGGCTTTATTAAATATATAAATACATAGCTCCATAAAAAATCCTAGTACAAACAGTCAAAAATACACCGAAATGACTAAGACTAAAATACGTGCTTGTGGTCTAAATATGATAAGCCGACTGACCGTTAATGCGAAGGGTCGGTTACGTCACGGGCCCCGTAACCACGGTAACCCGCGCAACAAGTAACCATAACTCCTGGTAACCAAAGGCACGGTGACCGGTTGTAACAATTAGTAGAGTAGTGTGAGTGAGAGGCGGGGCCCCCTACAATTTATACACACATAATACTTATATTTAGATATATATTATTATTATTGATATATAAATATGAATATTGAATGAAATGCATCTTCTTATTCACCTCTGAACTCAGTCACTTCCGTTTTCTAGCTGGTTGCCATCTATAATGCAGTAACGTGGGTGATTGTTCCTAACGCATGCACTGCACGAAAACCACTATTTTACATATATATACGCCATTGCGATAACGCACATATCGGCTGTATCGTGGCTTGTTTATACTTGTATACACCTCTTATACGCGTTTACATTTCAGGCGTCTACAAGACAGTTTCCATATGTAGACACACGCGACTTGGCTGTCTTTCACGCCTGGCGTATTTAAGATAAAATATACTCTGCGCAAGATATATATACGCCAAGCGTATATATGATACCAAAAAAAAAAAAAATTGCGACCCGCGGCCCGCCCGGGCCTGTGGGTGTTGGAGATTGGTGTATATACAACGGAATCGGGCGTATATATGACGTATATAAGACCACACCATGGACCATATACGCCACTAGATTAGGCGTCTACGAGACGGATAACAGGTCTAACTTCTAGACGCAAAATCCTACTGTTAGACGCGTTTCGTATACATATGTAAAATAGTGGTTTTCGTGCAGTGATGGTGTGAGCGGCTCATTAACGGTTGTCTAGCCATTCTTCATCTGCTCGCAACCAACTTACTCATGTTTTTACTTTGGTAAAAAAATTTAATTTTTGGATTTAACTCAACTGTCTTGTGGCATTTTGTGGCAGGTTTATTAGTTTTATACTCATTGTAAAACTTTACCTCAATAAAGCACATTATTTATCAATTATCACTCCTGAGTCATTCTTCTTTGTTTTGAAATGAGGTCAATGTTATATATTCTTCTTTTATATATGCAGTTTTTATTTCAAGAAATGGCATTAATTCAGTCACATGAGGCGTACATCTAGAATATAGAATCAGATATATGCATCCATTACAAAGAGAATCAGTTAATTAAAAAGGTAAATAAAGATCCTGAAGAATCTTATATAAATTCGTCACTTGGTACAAACAAAGGCTGCTTAGACTTTTTCTGGGGAAAGATGAATCCCTTCTGGTATAGGCAAATTATAAAATAATTAAAATATAAAATATCAATAAAAGGCCTCCCCTCCTCCTGAAGAAGGTTCCTTGTCTATTAGTGAGAAATACTTTTCGATGCATATCCCAGGGGTGGATTCTCATACACAACACCCCTGTCTAGTGCTTTTTTAAAGTCATTTTTATCAGCAGTACGCTGGATAGTCAGAGGCAATGTATCCTATATTCTGAGAGCTCTGTAGTAAGGCGAATGAAGAACAGCAACACTTCTTTTGGGTTCAGAATAAAGTTGATCTTCTGTGAAGAAAATATAATTCTTGGTAGAGTGAGAGTTCATTCTTGATCAAACCTATTGTGGTACACAATTAAAAATAACGGCTCTTTCCCCTTCTCCAGAGCACGTCTACATTACAGATTGCTAATAATTCCTGGACACTTTCATATCTCACAAATCTTTTTGAGACGATCCTCAACCCTCTATGGTACAATTTTTCTAACATTAGTTAGTCTCTTGTCTTGAAACATTTAGAAATAAAGGAGCAATAAAGAGTTGGGTAATATTGGACAAGAAAATGATTCCAGCTGCTTCTTTTGTTTGGCCAGTTCTTAATTTTGAAAATCAAACAAGTGACCACTAATATCTTTTACCATTTGATTGTCATTCTTGCACCAACTTAATGAACTGTCCATTATTACATCCAGATATTTATAACTGTTGCATACCGCGGTTTCTTGACCTCATAGCGTGATACTCGAGTTGGGAAGATTTCATGATTTATTACAAATGGCAAACCACATCAACCTCATCTTGTTTACATTTATAGCTAAGTCATGGTGAGAACATTATATACCCAAGGACAAAGCACCTTTTTATTATCTTTTCATTAAATACATATAATAAACCTAGCATTCTTGGGTCTTTTAACGTTTTTTAAATAGATTTTACTTTAAAAACACCACACTTTTTGTAGGGTTCTGGATATAGCCCTTTATAAGCCTTTAAGAACCGTTAGTTATAGACTTTGGGGTCGGGGTCGGGGTCGGAATCTGGAGGAGGACTTCAGTGTTGTTGCAGGCGCACAGAGAGGGAGGACAGGGAGGGCAGGGAAACACTCTGCCAACAGTTACCACCACAACCTCTAAAGGGAGGTGGATGCAGGCACAGAAAAGTATAGCAACAGACTTCTACCATTACAACCTCTTCCATCACAACTTCTCTTTATAACATGTATACGACCAGCGTATATATATCGCGCACAAGATATTTCTCTTCATATACACTTGGCAGCAAATACAGCCATTACACTTCTGTATACTTATATAGAACGACCTAACTCTATAATTTATGGTTAGTACGGAACGAGGCGTTTATGCCGAATTCCGTACTAACCATAAATTATCATCACGAGTTCTGTGGCATCATACAGTACCCACGGAGCGAGTTAGTGTGAACATTTTTCCAATATTGAGCCCAGGCTCACGTTGTGATCCACTTCCGGCATGTCTGCTAGCGTACACATCATCTTTGCGAGTTGCAACAAGTGACTTCGACGTCAAATTATGGTCAGTTTTAGCGAAATAAGACCAAATTAAGGTATATTATATTATGAAACCATAGTGATGGTGCCAATACGGGGTAGATTTACTCAGAGAAATTTGTTCTGAACTCACTGTAACCGGCTCGTTCAGAAAGAATTTCTCCGAAACAACTCATAAAACTACTGCGTATTGTCACCATAACCATGGTTTCACATAATACTTGCAGGGTATACAATAGTTGTAACACAAGCTACACATGATCATCAACCAGTTGTAATACAAGTTGGCTGCTACATGAAATAACTAGTGTGGTACCTTTTTATCATTATTTCAAACCATACTATGAACATAAAACAAGTTATCATTAGAAACAAATTTGGGGGGTGGGGGTGAATTAACTGTAGTCCATTGTTCCTATGGGTGGAATCACTCACTGCTTTGCTTATGATTGCAGGTTTTGTGGCGATTCCTTCTTCTACACCCACTACTTTGCCTCTCTTATGCCGGACCATCTCCCACGCCTGTTTCACCAAGGTATTGACCTCTCTGCCAATGGTGTCCAACTACCTTGGAGATGACTATGCCCTTTTTTCTCAAGGATGAACTAACTATTTATCTGGCAGCCCATGTGTCCTTGCCTTAACTGCTAATGCTCATGGTGCAATTCTTCAAAGCATCACACCCTTGCTCTGTCTCTCATGCTTGGGGAGGGGCCTCCACACACTCGGGACGGCCATGCTCTCCTGTCCCTGCTGTATACCTCACCTGGGCTATGAGACGCGCCTCTCTACAGATTCCACATTCTAGGGACTGCCACACTTACAGGATCCCCACCTCCACAGATTGTTCTACTTCCCTACTCACCTCCAACTTGACTCAATGGACATCTACCTTCCCCATCACTTGGACATCAACCTTACCCATCACTTGGCCTACCTAGTGATACCCTCATAATATTGTACTGGCTTTTGACCCTTATGCCCTACGGCATACATAAATGTGTGTAAATTTGATATCTCTGGAAAAACCTTTAACAAAATTTGACCTCCAAAATGTCTGCATTTGTGAAATTGTGGATAACTGAAAATTGTACATGTGGTGCTGACTGAGGGCTCACAGGACAATGTCATGTTCCAGAAGGACATCTGAGGGAGAGAGCCATCTGCTTGTGATCCTCCTAGCTGATTTTGAACCTGCCCAACCACACCAAGATACATTTATTTATCTCACCCCAGATATTGTTTCTCCATAGACTTAAAATTGGGAACTCGTATCTAATGCATTAGATATTTATGAAAAATATCCAATGGGGGATAATGTCACAAATGTTAGCCCATTAGTCAATATTAAGGGTGAGATAAATTCAGAAACCCATTCAAGTTTAGGGTCAGAGCTCGATCCCATCTCATATGAATCATGTAGTAATTCACTCGGCTTCGCCTTGTGAATTACTACGTGATTCAAACTCGATGGGATACGGGCTCAGACCCTAAACTTTCATGGGTTTCCTCTATAATAACTGATAGGGCTTTGGCTCTTATACTTTATGGCATACATACATCTCTATAAATTCTATGTCTCTTGAAAAAGGTTTGATACCATTTTTCCACCAAAATGTTTGCATTAGGCAAATTATGCACTCAAGTTATGTGCTTTATGGCAACTATGTGCTATTCCCCTAGTGGTGTACACTGTCACAACTATTTGTTCTTACAGTGGTAACTTGGCCACAGGCACCTGTCCTCAAAGGGTTATTTGAATCTGAATTCAGATACTAGTCAATCTGAATATGAATTACTCAGTGTCAACCAGTATAAAACCACTAATGGCTGCACAGCCTATAATAGCACCTATGACTTCTAGGGCTCTTTAGGGAAGCAGAACTACCATGACCTAATAGAAAGCCTACTTGAATAGCTGTCATGCTGAATCTGATTTCATCAATATAGAACATCAGTATGATAGATGAGAGCATGCCAATAACAGCAACCCAGAATCCTAGAGGGCCAATGGATACAGAGGATAGCTTTGCTTTGACCAAATCACTTCTGCAAGCACTTGCTAATCCTGCAATAAAAGCAAGTGCGTATCCTGGCAAAGAACTAGATGGACCTTTTATCAGGGAATTTGGTTTAGCTCTGCTAGTTCAATTGTCAAACTATTGTTGGGTTCTCCAGAAGGAGCAAAGGACCCTGTAGATGTTCCATTATAGATGAAGTTTGGCTGAAGTATCAATGCCAGTCCAACCATCATTATAATACCAAA
Source organism: Alentia gelatinosa (assembly GCA_950022655.1). NCBI lineage: Eukaryota > Metazoa > Annelida > Polychaeta > Phyllodocida > Polynoidae > Alentia > Alentia gelatinosa. The sequence continues at coordinate 41,394,431 of OX465591.1, forward strand.
GAAGAATCTGAATAGACCAAGAGTCTTATGGAAAATAAGTTTGTTTAAAAAACATGCAGAAATAAGGTTTGCTACATTATATATGAAAATAAATTTTCCTAATGGTAACAGGAATGCACTAGTGTAGAGTGTAACATTGTTGATATTACTCAGAAGCCCAGCAAGTAATACCCAGGGAATGAACTCAATTTCTATCCATGATTGTTCTCTCTTGATACATATCAAGCTACCAGATATTGAAACTTGGAAGACATATCGAAATATATTTAGTTCAAAAGGTGGTATATATCCCTGTAGCACCTGTGCAAAAGCACCGCTTATAGAAGAAAATATCGCTGCAATGAGTGGTGCAGCATATCCTGATAGGAAAGTGAGCAATTCCGCCAAAACCATATTGATGATAACTTCAAAGTAGTCTGCAAAAACATAGTGTAGTTTGTTAGCAAGTTATATTTTATGATGATAATGAAATTAAGTAAGTCTTGACAATGTGGAAGCTGTAGATATGTGTTTTTCCCATATATTCGATACTCTACCCACTGACTGGCTGACCAACCAACCTACCAACCGACCAACTGAACTACCAACTACCCAACCGACAAAATCACTAACCCACAGACCACCCCTCTGATCCATCCACCAACCAACCCACCAACCAACCGACTGACAGACTGACCCAAAAACTGATCTACCTGCCGACCAAGGAACTCATCGACAACTAAGAAACAGGCCTGTAATTGAGGAGGAATAACCCTTTTTCTCGAATGTTATGACAACCATGTTTTTCTAAAATTTTGGGAAGATCCCCATGGACAAAGACAAATCAAATAAGTAAGACAGCCCCCTCTGTCCTACACTCACATCCCATTCTGTCCTTCAGCCAGGTCCTTCTCTGTCCTACACCTACATCCCACTCTGTTACATACCCGCACTCAACTCTGTCCTATACCTACACCCTACTCTGTCTTATACTTACACCCCATTTATTCCTGAAGGTACACCCAGTTTTGCCCTGCACAAACACTCCACTCTGTCTTACACTTAAACCCCATTCTATTCTACATCCACACTCAACTCTGTCCTACACCCACACCCACTTCAGTCCTACACCCACACCCTACTTTGTCCTATAGCTACTCCCATTCTATCCAACACCATACCCCACACTGTTCTATACCCGCACTCAACTCTGCCCTATTGTAAAATATCAGAGCTATTCTAGCCTTATCATTTAGTCAGGAATCATATTTATTCCTGTATTTAGTTTCTATATGAATCAGTATCTATACATTTAAGTTGAAACCTTGAGTGTACTCTGTGCGTTCATCCTCACCAAGGTCAGGTGAGGTCAAGTGTGAGTGCAGGGTAATTTAACTTTGGTTGGTGAAAGGGGGCTGCTCTCACCAGGCCATGAAATATCATCACCTTCCGATGTGTGAGGGGGTGTGTGAGGGAGGACCCTGTGGGCAGTGACCATGACCACCTGCTCTATTCCTGGATCTGATTGAGGATAGGGTTGGAAGGTGTGAGGGGCAAGCGAGCATGGAAGCACCCCTCTTTTCTAGAGAAGCAGGTGGCAACCAGTCTGACAACCAACCTGGTGGACACCATGGGAACTGAGGTTTATGGGATTCGTAGACAGATCACGAGAAGGGTTTGACTTCCGAAAAGGGGGTAGGTCTGAATGACAAGATATTTTAATGTTAAGTTATTTTTGTAGGAGTTCAATCCAAACTTAAAATCAATGTGTTGGAAGCTGTGGTGGCTAATTAATTGTAAGGCATATTAAAGTGGAATGTATTTCCTGGAATACTATGGAATGATTTAGGTGACTCTGTCTATTTATATATGATGCAAAATATAGTGTCTGTACAAATTACATACTGGTGACAGAGTGTATCCATGGAAGCATGAGCTATCTACTGGAAGGACAGATCAGTTTATGTACTTTGGGGAATTTTACGTGCAATTTTGAACTAAAATAATTAATTGTTATATTGATTATGATGTGGGGAGATGCATCTAGGTTAATAATGAATGAAGAATATTGAAATTCTTCCATAAACCTGTTGGCTTTGGTTTAAATGTAGATTTTCTGCATCTGTATATAAAATGTCAAGTCCTGCTTTATGATGTGTAGATGGGTGCAAACAGATGTTACAGCCAAGTCCCATTTGTTCAGGATGACACCATGTATCACAACATAATGTGAGGGGGCTTCCCCTCTGTGGTTGATATTTGATAAAGTTGCACGAGATGGAAGGCAGTCACTCCACTGATCATACAATAGTATGCATCAAGGGACCTGCTGGAGAGTTCGGCTACATGAAAGACAGTGATGTCTTGTAGTTTGTTTATTTGCACAACCATGCTATGAGGGGAAACTTATAGATGTCTCTATAAGGGAACCTAAATGGCGGGCTGGTAAAGTTGATATCTTAACCCTTTAAGGACGGCTGCCTTGGGTCCAGCTACTCCCATAAGGACGGATACTGGTGGCAGTCTGTCTGGCTACAGGACGGCCACATAATAGTTAAAACTAATATCCATGTTTGTAGTCATGCAATATGATACATAATCATAAATATTTTATTTCTTTTTAATAGAAATACTAAATATGATATTATATTCTACACTTCAGTCCTACACCCACACCCTACTTTGTCCTATAGCTACTCCCATTCTATCCAACGCCATATCCCACTCTGTTCTATACCCGCACTCAACTCTGCCCTATTGTAAAATATTAGAGCTATTCTATCCTTATCATTTAGTCAGGACTGTATTTAGTTTCTATATGAATCTGTATCTATATATTTGAGTCGAAACCTTGAGTGTACTCTGTGCGTTCATCCTCACGAAGGTCAGGTGAGGTCAAGTGTGAGTGCAGGGTAGTTTACTGTGGTCTTTCCAAGTTGATCAGGGTTTTTCATATGGAGTAAAATGTATTTATATAATGCGGGAATTATTTGTCCCTGCTTTGTGCACCCAACAGAGTTCACTTTTACCAGAATTATTGTGAAATGAGGACTTGAAGCTTTACCCGGTAATGGGCTCAATTTCTCCAAATTATGTAATTTTTAAAAGTTTTCAGTGGTCTCATCTCATTTCAAAATGTACTTAAGAAAATAAGATAAGTGTAGATGCTATTCAATTCAGCTTTTAGCATTTGGCCGCATCAGTATTTCTATGGTGATGCCAAATGGCAGCAGCGATCTTGAAAGTGTGATGACAATAGAATAAGTGTAGATGCTATACAACTCAGCATTTAGTCCTTGGAGGGGTCATACACATTGTTGTAAGGACATTTAATTATAAGGGGTGTTGCTAAGGATTGACATGAGAAGGAAAGTACAAATAAACTTTTAAATTGATCCCTCAATTGAGCCATTGACCCACGTGATGGGGGCCTATTAATAATTTCTCCATCTTACAATTCCACCTTTTTCACTTATACGTTGGTATCAGTGAATTCTTGTGAACACCAGGAAGCTAGAGAGTAGACCAAGAACTGCTGGATATATGTTGTAATTTTTAATTGGGTAGTCCCTTAGCAGCAAAATGGCTGCCTTGGTTCCCCCCCTTAGTAAAAACTGGGAGGGGTAATGTAGTGGGACGGGAATCCAGCAGTGTTCGTTTGTTTCACGGAAGGTGGCGCGATATGCCGATCCTTACTGTGTAGTGATTCCGGACAACGCCGCACACGAGAGTGGCGCGGTGGAGACCGGGATTACGTAACGCTTAGTATATATACTCAGCGTTCACAGTAGGTCGACAGGCTGTCCTCGCGCGTCCCTTCTACGGAACGGATCCTTGGGCCCTCACTTTGCAGGCGGGTTCTTGTAACCTTCCTGGTGGTTAGGCTGATCTTCCGGATTGGCCTATCCAGCGTTACCTAGCACCTATGTGCTAGGGTACTGTACTTGTAGGGAAGATCTTCCAGATCTTTCCGGGAAGTAAGTGATTAATAAACATCCTTGTTTATTAAGTGACGTTGTTGTGTTATGTGTGAATAGGTCTGTGCAAACTAACCGAAAACCGAACCAACCTACGTAAGTGCGTAGGGTGGGATCCTGCCTGGAACTAGCGTTCCGGATTGGGGTCATCCAACCTGCTAGACAGGCGGCGACCACCACAACATCAACAGCAACAAGGAGATTTCGGTCAATCATATACAAAACCAGTCGTTATTGTATTTATTACCTACCTACAAGATTAATAACAATTCTATTGCAATTAAAAAGTTTCTGTAGTGCATTTAGTTCCATACACCACAACATTGTCAAGTGTGGCAGTAATTTGCTGTAGTCTTACACTAATAATATAGTTTTCCATTAACCTGTACTTTTGGCATGCAAAGTGTGTTTATACAATAATGTCTGATGGTAAATGAGATTATTATGATTGACTCCAAATAATGAACATTGAATGAACCTCCTAGAAACTTATTTCGGAGTATATGATGATTCGACCCCATTATGGACAGGACTATTTTTCCAGAATCTCCTGCAGGAGATTCTGATATGTCAGAATCTCCAGGTAGCTGTTTCCAGGTACTCTATACATTTCCTATGGAGACTCCGTAATCGGTGGGTAATCGTTGCCTCAACAGCCAGTCACAGCACAAAGCTTGCAAGCTCACCCTCTAGCAAGATGCTACCTGCTATCTGTAGCTGGAGAATCTGCCATTAAAATCAATCTCGAAGGTGGAGTACGGTGACTTCATTACCATAGTCCTGACGGAGTCCCAGCAAAGTAGTATTCAGGTACTAGTGTGACAGGACTTGCGATCGGCTTGAGCGACTGCTGGTATGTCGCAGCGTTCACTCGGCCGTTTCGCGGCGTTTGAGTTAATTTATTCCGGTCACTTTCAAAGCATGGCACACACTGGTCCTTTCCAGTCACATGGTGATCTAATTAGCACCTGATTGGTGCAGATTAAGACAAAGAGAGGCGGGAAGCATGTGAGGCCAATCATTTGTGCTGGTTCATCAGTGTTTGTTGACACTGACTGAGGGAGCCGGTTTGTTGTTGTGTGGTGGCGCCCTCTGTAGTGGACTGGGTGAAGCAAGTGTATTGCTGGGCTGCGCCTCTGGTCGAGGGTCAGGGAGTTAGGAGTGTGTGTACAGTGTCTGTCCAGAAGTATAGGAGTGTCTGGACCATACCAAGAGTTTCAATTGCGTACAATATCATCAGGCTATCATTGGCTGATCTTTTTTTATGTAACGTCCACTGGTTTGTGGATGTTTTAATGTGTGTTTTACTCCCATGTTGGGGGTGTAAAAGTGATTATGCTTGTTTGGAGTGATTTAAATGGAATTCATTTTGAAGACCGCCACATGTAGTCGCTTAGGCGTTGATGGGGGTGTGAGTGATTAATTCTGAGACAAAATGATTCGCGTGAGCGTTTGCGGCCCTGGTCCCGGGTGTGGGTGTGGGGCGTCTAGATTTCACAAAAAAAAATTTCTGTAAATTTTTTGCGAACGCCCACACCCGGGACCAGGGCCGCAAACGCTCAAGCAAATCATTTTGTCTTAGTATTCAGGTACTCATAAATAATGCACTCAGATGCTGTTTCCGCATACGCCCACAGGACTACATTAGAGTAGATGTACTCCATAAGCGTGCTAACATTGAGAGTCTTGCAGCATGCCAATCATGTCACATACTTCCATTGATGCACTGGTGGGCGACTGATGCAGACCATCTGGTCAGTGACCGTACAGTAAACACTAGAAATTTAAATAAAATCAAGTCTAATATAAAAAGGCCAAGAACAGACCATTACATAAATTCCCCACACAACTATGCTGCAAAGTTGTGGGATGTATTACCTAGTGAAACCCAACAGATCCAAAACAGAGATGCTTTCAAAAGAGTAATTTAGGTAATGGACCCAACAGAGGTTTTCCATGGTATATTAAGATAAAGTTCAGTGCTAGCTTGTTGTGTCCCGTGTGCTATCTGTGTCTGGGTCATCCCCTCAAAGTCACTCACCCTGGAAGAAACATTTCTAACCACCACTGATTCGTTTGTCTTTGCTTGTCTTGTGTTACGTGTTGTACATTGTAACTGTAAATGATATCGTTCTGATTAATAATTATGATAACTGAGAGAGTGCTATATCGGTACCTACCCACAGGTTAAGTAGCATATGTATGGGAAGAGACCAAATTGTGTGTTACGACAAGTTAACTGAAATTGTACACTGTCAGGAAGGTGAAAGTCTCATTCTTATGCTGTTACCACATGGGCTCTACCTATTATGTAAAAGTAACATGTTGGAATGCTTTCCTTTGATTATGTTCTATTTTTGTAACTGCCCATCACAGTTATACTGATGGATGTATGTACGTCTGTCCCCATGTGACGGGAACATTGGAAGATCGCGGTTGTTGTACTCTGAATTGTTGTCGTCAAAAATAAACTTCTTTCAAAAGGCACTATAGGCAGCACAATGACCACAACAAGAAAATATGGTAACTAATACACTATAAACACTATTTCTATCTATCTCTTTATGTGTAGCCCTGTCACTATGTCTCTGTATCTGTAGTCTATGTATCTATTTCTACATGCTTTCTAATGAATTTAGAAGGCCAGGTGAGAGAAAGGTGTCAGGGCACTGAGGCATGACAGGTGAGGGCCAAGGTTGTACTGGTGTGTGTATGGGGAGGGGGACGTATGTATGAAACTCTGTGTAATATGCATCTATATATCTGTATATATGTATCTCTGTATCTTTGCATGTCTGTCTATCTCAAGATCTGGTTTATGTCCCACCATTCCTTACACTTAATGAAAGACTCACAGGGAATCCATGTTGGCTAACATTCCATGGCCCAGCTCTCACTTGTTGTGATCCCTGCATGTAAATGAGGTGTAGGCCACCCTCCCACCTGTCTTATATATTCACCCCTGACTGGTCATGCCAACCTGACTTCTACACACACTCACTCAGGCCGGCCATTCTCTCACCGTCTGAGGGGCGGCATTATATTTTTTTGATAATTATCATAAGGAGTGTTTTCCTTATATCATCTTTAAACTGAATGGGCAGTGGGTACTGTTTTTGTGTAAGTCTTTGGTATGACCTGACCAGAGTTTGAACCCATGACCTCCCATGCTCAAGGCGAACACCCCTACCACTTGGCCACCAGTTGATCTTAACACATGCAATGGCCATGCCTGATGTTACAGCCCAAATATCCTTGCAAAACCAAAATCATGGATGAGATATAAAGTCCTACATGAACATATGAAAGTATTAATGTCATTAGAAGTTCAACATACAGAAGAGGTTAACCAAAGTTTAACCCTTTAAGGCCGAATGATGCCTTGAGGCATCAATCAGCCCAGGACGAATGATGCCTTGAAGCATCAACCGGCCCTGGGTGAATGATGCCTTTGAGGCATCATTTCTCAAAAATATACAAATCCGTTTTTCACATAGAAATAATGGAGCAATATTAATCAAATTTTCACAGAGAGTAGGTCTAACATCATAATTAGCATTTCTATTCATAATTTTTTTTAAAATCTAGGATTATGTTTCGTAACACGTGATTAAATACTCAAATTTTGTTTTTGCTATACCAAGTTGATAAAAAAGGTCCAGTCCAGCTGTGTCTGTCCTTAACCTACACCCCACTGCCCTATACCCACACCACCCTTTGTACTACACCCACACCCCACCCACACAATCTTACAATTACACTCCACTCTGTCCTACATGCGCACCCTACCATGTCATACATCCACACCTCGCTTTGTCCTACACCCACACCTCACTCTGACTAACTCCGACGACCGCCCTCATAAGATCTCACACACTCTAATTCGTATTCTGTACTCTCACAATGCCCTATGGGAGAAGAATTCTTAACGAACAAGGCTTAAAGCCTTGAGATTCCACTGACTGTGGTGTACTGTTTCCCATGTAAGAGACGCACATCAATGCAACCCAAACATTCCTATAATCTCAATGATGCCACCTAGCGGGAATAATGTGTGCCAGTGGATTCTAAGCCTAGTTTGTTAAGAATTCTTCTCTCATAGATCACAGTGAGAACCTTGTACAGAACACAACTTAGAAAGTGTGAGATCTTATGAGAAGGGTGCTCCCACATCACTCTTTCCGGTACCCATAGCCTACTTTGTCCTGTGCCCACACTATGTCATGCACCCAGATCCCATTCAGTCATACACCTTGAGAGGAAGTTCCCCATCTAATAAGTGGACCCTGAGACTGTTGGAACACTGCCCAGATTTTGTTGTTTGATGTGTTACTCATAGTATGAATATAATATTTTTATAGTGTCAGTATTTGTGACCATTCGTGATACATTTCCCCCTTTAGATGCCTTTAGTGTCTTACTTTATACACAAATTGTGTACAACATTCTTAAAGCCAGTTTTTTCCCTTACAAAAAAGTCTTCGTTGGTAAATGTAAAATTTACCCAGCATATATATATAGTTGATAATGGAGCCATCCATACCTTTTTTTGATTTCCTAGTGATATATACACCATTGATACATCAAGATCTTGTCCTTTGGTATTTCTCAACCACTTACATGAAGATTCCCAGAATTGTAGGTTTGTGGGGCATTAAATGAAAAAGGTGTTCTACTGCATCTTTTACTCCACAAATTAGACACATTTTGTGGTTCCCGATTTTCATCTTAAAAGGGTAGGACCTGGTAGGAATAATTCTACAGTGATTGCAGTTCAGTTTTCCTTGTAGCCCAATATACATGCATATAAAAGTTTGGCCACATTTTATCATTTACCAAAGACAGATGGTATGTTTTACAACAGTAGATTTCCCCCCTGAGTAAACAATGCTTCTTTCAAAACTAGAATATGGGGATTTTGTGGGAGTAGCTCTGAATGTGACACAGCGTCGAAATCTTCAGGTTCTATTGAACAATGCCCTCAGGTGCTGTTTCCGTATTAGGCCTCAGGATCATATTCCTGTTAAGGCTCTCTGGAGTCGAGCTAATATTGATAGTCTGGCCATTCGTAGATCACGCCATGTGCTGGCTATGGTGCATTGGTGGGCAGCGGATCCTGACCATTTGCTAGGAGACCGCGATGTAGAAATTAGGAGTAACAAAAAGGTAAAGTTTAAAATAAAACTCCCCCCTGTATAATGGTGTCTTGTTATGGGATAGGCTGCCCCCTGAGGTACAAAATATACAAAATAGAGAGGTTTCAAAAAAGTGTTGAAGGGTTTGAATCTTGCCAAAATCTGTGATGGCGTGCTCAGGTAGTAGTTGTGCTTACGGTACACTAGCGTTGGGCTGATATATTCTGAGTGAAAGGAGGAGACCGTGCACACTGTGTTATTCCACTAAGAGAGTAATAAAGACTTGTACACTATTATGTTTTTGGACATCCACCACCCCCCCCCCCATTACTAATACCATCACCCCATGCTTATTTGTCTGTTCTGTATTGTTTGCATTGTTCTTGACCCCTGATATATAACTCTTGCCAAGTATAGGCTTGTTATTACTGTTGTATGATAAATGAGGACCATTTGTTCATAGAGACTAAAAGCATGGATAAACCAGAATTTGTGGTTGGTAATAACAAGGCGTAATGTGCCTATGCTTACAATAGCTCGTGTTCACATATGGTTAGCGTGAATTCTTACATTTTTGCTTACAGTGTTTGTAACTATGTCTGTAACTGTCTAACTGTTCTACAAGCATGTACCTATAGACGGAAGCAGTGGAAGTTCACTGACGTTTCCCTGTGAACTGTTTTCGTCTGAAATAAACCTTTTTCCAAAAAAAAAAAAAACCCAGTATGGAAAGATTTAATAAATTTATACACATCCTTCTTACACAGGTGCTGATATTCATCACCTCCAAAAGGACAGCGTATAAAGAAACCTTATAGGAGGGTTATTGTTTGATAGTATTCAGTTCAGCTCGTATAGTTCTACCTGACAAAAGGTCGTCCATAAGTGTTAAATAAAGTTGACCCACATGGGTCTTGATGGCATACACAAAAGAGATTTCACGTATGTATAGACGTGCGATCGGCTGAGCGAGGAAAGTTTTTTTACCACTGAGATTTCACGTATGACTATATATTGTTCAATGAGCCCTGCCTAGCAGTGACCTGGGAATCAGGTCGGGACAGAATGTATGTAGGTTATATCTTAGCTGGTAGTAGTAGCTGGAGTCTCCAGGGACCATCAAAGCACATCACATCATACACATCAGGTTACTGTAGTACCTAGAAGCTCTGACTCAATCAAGTTTAGAAATTAAGAAAGCTGCAAGTGGTATGTACATGTTTATGTCTGTATGTATATTACTAATTCCTACCATCTATCATAACTTCAATCATAATTGACTAAACGCTGTGCTGCAAATAAGAGGGCAAGTTTTAAGAAAGGGTATTTATAAATACATTTTAAGACAATAATAATATCACAATTATACAATGTGACCCTAAGAGGGTAGTATAGATAAAATATACAAGTATGTAAAAAAGGTGTGGTGAGTTGGGTAACAAAAATCCTGTGCACCAGTAGTGAGTGCTAGAAGCGGAATGAGTGTAGTGCGCGGTCACGTAACCGGTTGAATAAATTAAGTGTTCGACTAGGTAACTGAGTGATAATCGATTAGACGACTGAGGTAAAGAGAGCAGCACCTCAGTAAATTATATGTAATTTACAATTACCTCACAATTGACTTAACGCCGTGCTGCAGATAAAATGTATTTATCACAGGTAAAACATTAAAACAGGTCAAGTTTTAAGAAAGGGTATAAATATATTTCAAGACAATAATAATATCACAATCATACAATGTGCGCCAAAGAGGAGGCTAGGGCAGTAGATGTATGAGGTGTGACCGGCTTCAGAACGTAAGTGCGGAAACCCCCGACCGAGGTCCAGGCCCCGTGGGCCATGATCTTATCTTCGGGGACGCCGGAGGCCGCAGCCTGTTGGGCCCCATTCTCCTGAGTGCGTTGAGAGTGAAAGAGTGCCATTGGCAGTAACCTGATGCCCGGAGAGCTGGGGGTCGTTTTATTTTCAACTCTCCTGGGGACTCTCCTCGCCCACGAGGGATAGCTCCATTGAGGATAATTTTCAGGAGATCTCCTCAATCTCGTTCGATTTACCCTGTCCTCGGGAGGGAGAGAAATCCTCGGCCGAAGTCTCCTTTGAGAGAGCCCCAGGAGAAAATAAACCTGTTGGAGACTTTTGAGGAGACTTGAAAGAGAGGCTGTGTATACTGCAGGTGGTTGCACATAGTGGTATTTTTGGGAACTAATTTCATCATTTATGAATGTATGTTAATCTAAGTAAATAGCAAAGTAATTCTCCATCTGAGACCTCCAGTTTTAATTAAAATCATAATAAATATATTTCCGATAGTTCAAATGAATTAAATAGCTTTTATTTGTTATTTTGAATCACCCACGACACCCCTAGACGTGTCCCCAGCCAGGAGAGCTGCAGGACACTTTTCAGGAGCTCTCCTGGGGGTCGTTTTATTTTCTGCCCGAGGAGACTTGAAATGCCCAAGGAGAGGTCGTACGAGGGTTTGTGTTCGATAATTCAAAGTATCCTGGGGAAGGAGAGTTGTAGCTGACGATGTACGACCTCTCGTCCATTTCCGTTTTATTTTTGATCCTCGGGCGGGGAGACCTCGTGAAAACTGTCCTGGGGCCTCTCCCAAGTGTCTTAGCGCAGGACACCTCTAGGGGTATCGTGGGTGATTCAAAATAACTAATAAAAGCTCAATTCAATTCATTTAAACTATCGGAAATATATTTATTATGATTTTGATAAAACTGGAGGTATCAGATGGAGAATTACTGTGCGATTTACTTAGATTTACAAACATTCATAAATGATGAATTTAGTTCCCCAAAATACCACTATATGTCACCACAGCACTGACTAAAGAGAGAGTCATTAGCAACCAATGAGAGACCAGTAAACAAGTGAAACTGGCCAATAGGAAGAGACTGGTTACGAGACCTCGTTCAAGTCTCCTCCAAACTCTCCTACAGGCCTATTTTGTCCTGGGGTTCTCTCCAATGAAGAGGATTTCTCTCCCTACGGACGACAGGGTAAATCGAACGCAATTGACGACCTCTCGTCCAATAGGTCGCCTGTGGAGGTATCCCTCGTAGGAGCACTCCTCACCAACGAGAGTTGAAAATAAAACGACCCCCTGGCCCCAGGATTGAAAATAAAACGATATTTCAGGAGACCTCCTAGAATCTGGCCCAAGACTCTCCTTCCCCGGGAGACTTTGAAATATCGAACCCAAACTGTCCTGGGACCTCTCCCCGGGCGCCCCAGGACTCCTCGGCCAGAAAATAAAACACCCCACTGATCTCACAACCGGAAGGATGGCGTCGACGTGTAGAGGGATACCAGGGGGGTGTTTTATTTTCAACTCTCCTGGGCCAGGAGAGTCTCCAGGAGGGATAGCTCCACTGAGGATAATTTTCAGGAGATCTCCTCAATCTCATTCGATTTACCCTGTCCTCGGGAGGGAGAGAAATCCTGGGGCCTAACTCTCCTGAAATTGACCCAAATCCTTCCCGGGGACATATCCTTCCGAAGGAGATCTCCTCGGGCTCTTTGCAGACAGGAAGGAGAATTGTTTGTTGATGTATAACCCGTCATCAGTCCTTGATTCAAGGTAAGGAATCATTGAATATGGTCATATAACAAGGTATTGGGGTGTAAATGTTATCAATATCTAAGTAAAATTGATAAATTTAATTATTAGAATGGTTAAATATAATTTTAATTGTTTATTAATGGCGAATAGAGTAAATCCCCTGTTATCGTTCACTGAATCGAAAATGCATTGTCACTGGTAGTGTCATATATGGTGTATATGGGTACATGGGTTCGAGTCCGGTACAGGGTAGTACATTTTTAATTGGAATTTCAATAATATATCTCAGTTAGTGTGTTATTTATATAATATATAAATGTTTATATTGATAATGTAATTTTAATATATATTCATGCATTTATTTCAGATTAATTTGGATGGACCCAAACAATGGTAAAAGAAGACCACTATGGAAGCAAGACGAATTATTTGCTTTACTCCAGGCTGCGATAGTCGAGAAAGACATACCCTGCACTTTGATCAAGGACCCTATATAAGAATAAATGAATAAAAGACACAATTATAATTTTTTTAATACCAATAAGGAATAATAAATATATAAATACACAGCTTCATAAAAAATCCTAGTACAATCAGTGAAAAATACACCAAAATACCTAAAGCCCATAAGACAGCGACATTTTCCACAGATTCTCACCGATCCGATCACCGATTATAATCGGTAACATGAATGTCGCTGTCTTATACCCTCAACGCCGATCGCCGATCACACCTTTCCACTTTATGACCTTGTACAGTGAACCGAGAGAGATCAAAGAGAGCCGCCGGGAGCCGAGCCGTGGTGAGCCATGGGCCGCTGGTGTGGATTCATAGAAAATAGTTCAAAGTTTAATAACTTTTGATCCGAATAAGATATTGGAAATCGGTTTTCAGATTCGTCATCGCCTCTATCTCCCCTGCAAATTGATATAGGCACTTGTAAATCGGACCAGGGGATGGGTAGCATTGCAGTTGAAACGGCCTACTGAGAATCGGGAACAGTCGGTGAAGTGTGTACAGCGACACGATTGAGGTCGGGCATAGTCGGTCATTACCCCCACGCTAGTAATGCCTGACCCGATTAAAATCGGGTCTGTGAAGTGCATACACATCAGAACATCGCTGGTATATTAGTTCATTTACTGATAACCTTACGAAACAAAGGGCTGTTTTTAAAACTAAGAACGATAGTGGTTGAATGACTACGATTAGGACCTACCACAACGATATTGACTAGGATGTCTTTGTCAGTCCGTGTTTTAAACATGGTCCTACAGAAATGATAAAATCTTTATCGTTCAAGCCTTTCTGATCCTAGTTAAAGGCATGACCTTGTGAACAACCAATCAGATTGAGTTTTAAAGTCACATGGCTAAACACTAGGATTATATTTAGTCAATGACTAAAGATATTCCTCGTGGAGGAAGGATCTTGGTAGAGGACAATGCAATACCATTTTACAAATAAGCATCCTTTGTGCCTCTGCAATGGATTTATTTCAAGGGAAATATAATCATGTAATCCAACTACACTTTAAGAGGCCATTATAAGCTGATAGTAGCTAAGTTGTTTAATTCTGCTAAACCAAATATTGTACGACACCCCCTGGGGTTGTCTTCCAATAAGACAGATAATGGAGGTAGGACAGGCCCATGGACGATGTGGATCACGATCAAGATTTTTTAAAACACCCAAAATAAAGATATTTTCCTAATCGTTGTGTAGGAATGTCCTCCATAAAAACCGATCACTTTAGGTAATGAGAATGCATCAAGGACTGCGATAGGACCAATTCTTTTATCGTTCTTAGTTTTAAAAACAGGTCCCAGGAGCTACAAGCTTCACCCAGGGAGGTGTTTTTTAAACTAAGAACGATAATGACTGAAGGACTACGATTAGGATTAACCATAACGATACTCACTAGGATATCCGTGTCAGTCTGTATTTTAAACGTGGTCCTATAGAAATGATCAAATCTTTATCGTTCAAGCCTTTCTGGTCGTAGTGGAAGACATGTCCTAGTAGACAACCAATCAGATTGAGTTTTTAAGTCACATGACTAAACACTAGGATTGTTTTTGGTCAATGATCAAATATATTCCTCGTGCCGGAAGGATCTTGGTGGAGGACAATGCAATACCATTTAATAAATAAGCACTCTTTGTACCTCTGCAATAGATTTATTTCCAGGGAAATATAATAATGTAATCAAACTACAAGTGGGTTTTTTTTACCTGAGAGTAGCTAAGTTGTTTAATTCTGGTAAACCAAATATGGTGCGACACCCCCTGGGGTTGTCTTCCAATAAGACCGATAATGGAGGTAGGAAAGGCCTATGGACGATGTGGATCATGATTGAGATTTTTTTAAACACACAAAATAAAGATATTTTCCTGATCGTTGTGTAGGAACGTCCTCCTTAAAGACGGATCACTTTAGGCAATGAGAATACATCAACGACCATGATAGGATCAATTCTTTTGTCGTTCTTAGTTTTAAAAACAGGTCCCAGGACACACGTAGAGGTGTCTTGAATTAAGATACATTGGGGATGCCCCAGGACCTTTTTCAGGAGATGTCCCGGCCCCAGGATTGAAAATAAAACGCTATTTCAGGAGACCTCCTAGATCCTGGCCCAAGACTCTCCTTCCCCGGGAGACTTTGAAATATTGAACGCAAACTGTCCTGGGACCTCTCCCCGGGCGCCCCAGGACTCCTCGGGCAGAAAATAAAACACCCCCCAGGACTCCTCGGGCAGAAAATAAAACAGGCCCCAGGACTCCTCGGGCAGAAAATAAAACACCCCCCAGGAGGGAATGAAAAACTCTGGGGGGTGTTTTATTTTCAACTCTCCTGGGCCAGGAGAGTCTCCAGGAGGGATAGCTCCACTGAGGATAATTTTCAGGAGATCTCCTCAATCTCGTTCGATTTACCCTGTCCTCGGGAGGGAGAGAAATCCTGGGGCCTAACTCTCCTGAAATTGACCCAAATCCTTCCGGGGGACATATCCTTCCGAAGGAGCTCTCCTCGGGCTCTGGGCGGACAGGAAGGAGAATTGTCTGGTACCCTACCAACGGATTTTGTTGATCTCTCACCTGTAAACAATCCTCGATTCAAGGTAATGAATCATTGAATATGGTCATATAACAAGGTATTGGTGTGTAAATTTTATCAATATCTAAGCAAAATTGATGAATTAAATTATTATAATGGTTAAAAAAATGTTTATTTGTTTATTAATGCCGATTAGAGTAAATCCCCTGTTATCGTTCACTGAATCGAAAATGCATTGTCACTGGTAGTGTCATATATGGTGTATATGGGTACATGGGTTCGAGTCCAGGACATGGTAGTAAATATTTAATTGGACTTTCTATAATATATCCCAGTTAGTGTGTTATTTATATAATATATAAATGTTTATATTGATAATGCAATTTTAATATATATCAATGGTTTTTTTCAGAAATAATTGTATGAAATGGACGCAAACACTGCAAAACGACGACCGCTATGGAAGCAAGACGAGTTATTTGCATTGCTTCAGGCTGCCATAGTTGAAAAACCCATCCTGAAGGGCAATTATAAAGGTACAGGTGGCGGCAAGGCCGAAAAAGATGCGGCATGGCGGCGAATACTAGGTAAATTAATGAAAATATATTTAATAAATTTATTATATGTTTATATTTTATGTATTTCGTATAAAATAATACTTTGTCTCAGGTGATATAAAAAAAACCCATTATAACCATGATTGAACCATGATCCTTTTAATGTAATGAATTAAAAATAAAAAAAAACATATATTTAATTTTCTAGCTGAGGTAAATGCTGCAGGGATGTTATTGCGCAACATCCCTGACTGCCGCAAAAAGCTAACCAAGTTCGTGTCTGAAGTAAAAGGCAGAGTAAGTATATTTCCTATCAATTAAATATATAGATAAAAAAAAATTAATTTTATGTATCATAAGTGCTGTCAGTTATTATAATTGTAGATTGAGAGAAGGCACAACCCAAGACAAAGAAATGATTTTTGATAACAGGATATTGTTTATTGCTTACTTAGATTAACAACATTTCGGATTTTTATTGATCCTTTATAAGGTATATCAGTTATTATAATTATTTTTATCAATATTATTTACTAATTATTATATATAAAAATCAATACTGTCCTTTATATTTATTACAGTATAAATACTTAATTAATATTATTTTTATCTTTAGCACGCAGAAATAGTTCTCAGGAGTGGCTTGACTGGACGGGGTCCTTCAAACATAGAACCACTCTCAAAGCTGGAGTTATTGGCTCTGGAATACGCTGGCAACAATGTTATAGAAGGTAATATATATTATAAACATTATTATATAGTTATTTCACATATAAATATTCACCGGGTTTTACTTTATTTAGTTAGTGGCACCCAGGTAGGCACCTAGGTCGACCGACTGCTATAGTGGCGCCCGCTGTCATTCTGATTTGAAATTAAAAAATAAGGTAGGCCGAAATATAGACTCTTAATATCTTCTATTTATGATAATAATGTATGTAATGTATGGTATTATACTTTTATATTTTTAGGTATAGAAGGAGGCATTGCCACTACCTGTAAACCAACCGGCGACGTAGAGGCACTTAGATCCCAGATACTTAATAGCTCCTCCTATTCACAGAGTGTTCCACCTCCTTCACCTTCTGCACCAGCTACTAATACCTCTCTTCTGCATCCCTCTCACACTGTTTCATGTCCCTTACCTTCTCCTATCCCTACCCCACCCACTATTCCTTCTCCTATCTGTGCCCCGCCCATTTTTCCTTCTCCTATAGCTACCTCGTCCAATCTGTTATTGCCTATTTCTTCCCAGGCAACTACATTTTCTCCCATTTTCCGTCCTATCTGCGTTCCCTCACCACTTTCAAATTTCACTATTATTTCCCCTCACAATGTCCCTTCTACTATTGTTCCCTCCTCAACTATTCCCTCTGCAATGTTTCTGGATGGCTCTCTTCCTTATCAAGTTTCTGAATCAATTACTCCATCACCCCCCCCTTGTACCTTGTGCCTCTACACCCTTGGAAGAAGCATCAGATTTGGAAAGTGCCACGTTTGATACTGAAGGTATATATAGTATTTTATATTATAAATATATAGATGTAAATGATATAAATGATATAAATTATAACATAACAATAATAGTATATATAAAGAAATGGTACATTATTTGGATTTATAAATAATTTTTTAAAAAAAAGGTACATTATTTTGATTTATAAATAAAAATAATTGAAGTGGCATAATTTGTTTAAAGGCATACATATATATAAAATAAACATTGACCACCACACTCATTTATAATTGTTTTTTATTTTTATTATTACAGTACAAGTGGAGTTCATCCTTCAAAATGAGAGAACCGACATTAGCCCAGTCACCTGCAGGACCCCAAGCACCCCAGTGACCCCGACCACCATCACAACCCCGAGAAGAACCACAACCACCATCACCACCCCGAGAAGAACCACAACCACCATCACCACCCCAAAAACAACCACAACCACCAACACCACCCCAAAAACAACTACAACCACCAACACCACCCCAAAAACAACCACAACCACCATCACCACCCCAAAAACAACCACAACCACCAACACCACCCCAAAAACAACCACAACCACCATCACCACCCCAAAAACGACCAAAACCACCATCTCAACCCCAAAAACAACCACAACCACTATCACGACCCCAAAAACCCCACCAATGATCCCCACTACTTGGCATTTACGTGAAGAAACCGTTGATGAGCGTCCACAATACACTGAAAATATAAAAAAATTATTTAAATAACATATGTATTAAAACTGTAACAATAAACCGTAAATAATCTATTTAACTATAATACATTTTTTATGATCTTAAATATTTTAAGATAAATCATATAATTAACCCTTAAGTCATCACCAGTCCAGATCGGGTGATGCCTTAAGGCATCATTTTCGCAAGATTCTGGCGATTAATTTTCAAGTGACCGTAAAAACGTTAATATTGAAGGAATTGTTCCAATTATTTTGTAGGAGTTAGGAAAGATATAACCATCAATAAAAATAATCATTAGCAAATTTGAGTCGCCATAGAAAAAATGTTATAAATTCTTAAAAAACGTATTATAATCGCAATTACTTACCAGAACGTTTAGACTACAGTAGCCCTTTCTATTTATATAATCCGCTTGTAGGCCTCCTGTAGGCGTTTTGATAGAGACATCTACATATATATACTATATACTATATTTTTAATACTCACCCTGTCTTCAGCTGACAGAGCCTTTTCCCCTCGAATTCCCATCGTGCTTATGAAAGCGGAATTTCCATAGGCTCTTCCCAACGCTGAAGCAAGCCCTTTATCCAGACGATATCGAGCGATAAACTTTTTATCGTCATAATCATCCAGAGGCCTAATACGAACTCGAAACTCATGGGGAGTGCGTGGTCGAATACCGAACATCGCCATGTTTTTTATTTATCTCTCCTCGCTGGTATTTTACTTCATTTACGTATAAGCTTACGAAATATAAGCTACAAGCTAGGACACCTGTAGAGGTGTCTTGAGGAAGGATACATTGGGGACGCCCCAGGACCTTTTTCAGGAGATGTCCCGGCCCCAGGATTGAAAATAAAACGCTATTTCAGGAGACCTCCTAGATCCTGGCCCAAGACTCTCCTTCCCCGGGAGACTTTGAAATATCGAACCCAAACTCTCCTAGGACCTTTCCCCGGGCGCCCCAGGACTCCTCGGGCAGAAAATAAAACAGGCCCCTGGTGTCGGCGCCACTATAACAATAAAGGTAGACTTCATTATCATTCTGGTGAGCTGTGAAGATTTCCTGATAAGTATTTCCGCTCTCAAAACCCACATAGATAAAAAAAAGCCTGGTCCAAGATTGAGATTTCATGGACATGTCCCGGTTTAACCATACCAACCTCTTAGTCAGAACAGAGTGTAGACAAAGGTGGCAGCCAGTTTAATCATCTTGATGCCATGTCATCCTACTTACTAGTTAGTTTCAACAGTATTTTTCTCATCAGGTGAATAGAAGCTACCTTCGTGGTCCTAACCATTCTTAATAGGATATGTAATCCCACAGGATTGTGTTTGCATACAAAACCGTTGATGTTGTGCCGGTTTGGATGAATTGAACACACATTTTTTTTTTTTTTTTAAATGTCTTTATTGAGTTTCTATTATCACAATAGTTCTTCCAAATCAATGCTGACAAAACAATGAACATGAACAGAGAAAAGAGGTATGGTAAGTTACAATGACATCCCATTCAATTGGGGGTGATAGAAATATTCTGGTCTTAATTTTCTTGGTTTCCTATGACATAAATTTACGTAGATAAAATAGTTGCTGGATAGTTCCAATTATCTCATAATCAGTTCATTAACATTTAGTACAAGTCATGAGTGTGTATATATATGTGAGGAACATTGTGCATTACGGGAAATCGCATATCTCACTATTTCATTGCCTCTAGTTGTCCCTTTTCGATAGCACTTCTTCTATTTTTTTCTTAAACAAACTTTTAGAAATGTTCGACTGAGTAGATAGGCTCAGGCTATTCCAGAGCATTATACCCTGATATATGGCACTTTTTCTGAATCGTTCTTTCATAGGTCTTGATAAAAGGAGGTTATTCTTTAGCTGTCCCCTTGTAATCTTCCCTGTTTTATCCCGATCCTTCTCCTGAATTGATTCTATTTTGTGTAATCCTCTTATTGTACCTGCTAGGAGAGTTTTTCGACGTATGCTAGGTTCTGTCACCTCACATTTATAACGTAACATCTCAGTATTAATCATCCTATCGCCATTATACGCTTCTTTCCCTAGTGCTGTGTGTAGGCATTTAAATACACTCCTATCAACCTTTTTCTTTGATATATTCGTGCTTCCTTCCAGCAAGAAGGAGCAGCAATCAGCTACTGGCAGTACACAAGTTCTAACTATGTTTAGTGCCGTTTTCTTACTTATGTATCTTCGTATTTTCCTAAAAATTATTCCTTTATCGTTGATCTGTCTTCGCAATTTTTCAGCATGTTTATCAAATCTAAGTCTACTATCTATGTCTGCACCAAGGTACGCTATTTCTTCACAAGCTTCAATATTTATCCCTCTTATACTTATCAGTCCCCTGTTTTCAATTTTGATTTTATTTTTATTGCCATGATAAACCAGTTTTGTCTTTTGTATATTAATACTCAGCTTATTTGATGTATACCAGTTTTCTAACTTGTTTATGCCAGTTGCATTTTTGATTCAGCCTCATATATGCTCTTGCCACACGACACAGCGACCAAGTCATCAGCGTACATCGATACAAAATGATCCTTCACACATTCAGGTAGTTCATTAACGTATACCAAAAACAAAAGGGGACCAAGGATTGAGCCTTGTGGCACCCCGTAACATACTCTTCTTTTGGTTAACCTGTTTCCTCCATAATTTGTATAGCAAAATCTATTCTCTAGGTATGATGTAAACCAGTTCAGTAAAATTGGACCAACCCCTGCTTCTGCCAGTCTGTATATTAGCAATCGATGGTCGACACAGTCGAACGCCTTTCAAATGTCTATATATAACGCTATTGAAATTTCATTCCGGTTATCTGCCTCTGCTAAATATTGAACTAATTTAAAAACAGCAGCCCCGGTGCTTCTGTTCTTTCTAAATCCGAATTGGTTATACACAAACAGTGACTTGTAGTCACTGTATAGATGTATAAAAAATTATGGAATATGTGTGTTTAATTTTTCTCGTCCAAATGGACTAAATTTCTTCAACTTCCATGGAAGTGTACTTGTAAGATTTCCTTCTTTTTGTAAAAAGGAAATATAGCCCATCTGGAAGTGAAAAAATAAACTCACAATTTCATGTTATAGACTGCACATCCAGGAAGTTGCTAAGATGCATCACCACTTTAACATCATGGCACAGTTATAATACATGAATACTGTTATATATTGATATGCTAAAATATGCTTTCACATCACTAATAAGCCCCATTTTAGATTAACGGGAGCTTGGTCACCTCTTGTTAAGTAACTCCACCATGGATTGTTTCTTCAAGCTTGTCACTCTTCCACAAAACCTTCAGCCAATAGCAATGTACTTTTACCTATTTTATGAACTAACTGCCTGTTCACAGATGCTCAAGGCAATTATGGAAGTTCAGGCCAATTGTGCCCTTCAACTACGCTGTCCCCTGTGCCCTGCTCCTAGAGACCAACTACGCAATGTAGGAGTAAGTGCAGCACGCAAATGCAATGGCTTAGGCATTCTAGGCACTCGCTTATGACTGCCAAGGCACCAAATATCCGAGAACACTGAGTCTGCCCTAAGGTGATGCTACTACCCATCCTTGGCCCTATTTTTTTTTATTGGTTCAGTTTGCTACAGTAAATGTCTACCACTTCCCCTATTTTCACCTCTTGTTTTACATTACCATTCCACGCACAGGTGGATTTTTCCTAATCATTATGGATACTAGAGGGCTGCATACGTCGCTACAATAACGCAAGAAATAATACAAGAAGATAAATCTACACAGATCTCTACACGAAGGAGACCGATGCCAACACCTACCTGAACTAAGACTCTGCTCAGCCACCAGCAACGAAACGCAGTCTCCCGTACTCCCAGTTTTTGAGACTACGAAGAATCTGCAAGAAAGATGACGACTACGAAAAAAACTGCAAAAGGAAAATCGAAGAATTCAGAGAAAAAGGATACCCCGAGAAGACGATTCTAGACTGCAAAAGAAGAGTGGATGCTCAAGACCGAGGAGATTTGGTACACCGAGACAAACCGCCCAAACCTGAGACAGACGACCTAGTCTTAGTCACTACATACCAACCAAACCAAGCAAGCATAGGGGAAATTGTAGACAAGAACTGGGAAGTCCTAGCCAGATCAATAACAACCAAGAAAATTCACAAGAAGAAGGTAATAAAGGGATATCGAAGACCGAAAAACATCCGCGACATCTTGGTAAGAGGGAGAACCAACTACCAACCGGATAAAACCGACGACGACAAGGAAACGGAAGAAAAGAAACATCCCATCAAAACACCAAGAAGTGGAACCAAGGAAGAAACACAAGAAGACAGAAACAAGTGTACAAAAACCAACTGCAAGTACTGCAAACTGATAGACACTGGACAGAACAGAACACATCACACCAAGTGGAACGTCTCGTGCAACAGCTCCAACGTCATCTACTGCATAGAGTGTGCAACGTGCAAAGCCCAATATGTGGGACAAACCAAGAGAAAGATCAAGGAACGAGTAAGGGAACACCTAAACTGCATCAAAAAACAAGGAAGCAAGAACGAAGTACCAAACCATTTCAACCAGAAATCACACAACGGGACCCAGGACGTCAAAGTATATATACTCGATTATATATACAGACACCCTGAGTCCAAAGAAGCCGCACGACTAAGAAACAAAATTGAATTCAACTGGATTCACTGACTAAAAACCCATGCGCCAGAGGGTCTCAACACGCTCGACAACAGATACGGCTAGTCATCAGATACATAAGAACACTTCGGGTTACAAATGCCACGTCAAAATTTTTTTTCCTACTGTAGCACCGAAAGGCGCAAACGGAACGAAAAAATTATACCAACATGATCCCCCAAAAACCCAAACTCAGAAGTTGTGAAGACTAGGACTACATACAAAAATAGAGAGAACGATTCGACTGTTTTTTCCATACGTGAAAAAATAACGGAACTGCATACTACGCCGCCAGAATGAAATTCTGGGGGAAAGACCACAGAAGAACACCTACCGCACCTTGCCTGATGAGACTGGTTAGTAGTCGAAATCACAAGAATAAATATCCTCGCTACATGCGGAGATATCCTCCATATGGTATGAAATACCATATAGAGCCAAACGACAGGATGGCGACGGATTGGAATGGGGCAGGCAGCACGAAAAAATCTGCCACTGGGATTGGAATCTCTCCCGGTAGAAGATCTCTTGATAACAGTGATCTTTTTCCATTTGTGAAACATCTGGCTCCCCATAGAACCAACCAGCGACGGTCGGGTCGAAGCACTCGCACGCCGCACGGTTCTATTCACCGACGTGAGACCTGAAAATCAACATAAACAGCTCTCAACCAATCAAAACGCCGCATTCGGGATATGCAGATGGGTCAGCGGCGTCGTCCGCTGATCCATTTCCCGCTTCTCTCTATTCCGTGGTCACAAAGCGTTGGGTGAGGAAGTGATTTTCAACTGCTACGCCTTGTCCGGCTACTACTGTTTTCAGATGTGGTAATGCAAACTTTATCTGTTCTGTAGATCTAGTATTAGGTACATTCTAGTCGGCCTCCTCATTGAATAAATTCTCCCTCTGTGCTAGCTTTCTCATATATCCTTACATTAGTTCACCCCTTCTCCGTTGTAAATACCATTCCCCCTGTTCTTTCATGTAGCTCTTCAACAGTGCACATCATGGTACCCACACCCTGACTCCGCAATCCCCGAGTCTGTATTCTCTGTAACTTGTTTTGAAACACATTACCTGCACATTCATGTAGTACACTTGCATAATCTATAATAGGTGTTATTTTCTGTTTATATACCTTACAGGCTATCTTCTCGGTCATCATGTATCTTGCTTTACCAAATTGATATAGTCTCCTATTGAGCTTTTTCATTGCATACATATGTTCTGCTCAAAGGTCAGATGGCTATCTATGATTGCACCTAGGTAAGTATAACTCATTACTGCCACCCCCTTGCCTGATTCTACAGCTGGTGTATGTCCACATTTCTGGGTGCTTGGTCCCAAGAATAGCATCTTGAAAACTGTAACACTTAACCAACTCTTTTTCCTCTTGGCTCTCATCCATTGCTGGGGATTTTGCTCAGCTCCTGGGCCACACCTTTCTGAGGTTCGCACCTCCCCTTGCCCCTCATTTCAGGGCAAAAGGTCGCACCCCCTCACAACATGAGACCTATCCTTGCCCAGTCTGTGATATCAGTCCCATGGTTACATCTCCAATGTGACCATCCCAACATCATTGATAGCCGTCCACATCTCCCTCCATGCTTCCAGGATGACCCTTTTACTTCCTCCCATGCTTCAACTTCAACACAGCTCCCACGTAGGTGCTCACCATCTTCCCTATTCTTGGGCTACATTATGGCCTATAGTTTCTTGAAGTTACCTTGAAGTTATCACCAATATAGACTGGGCCGATGCACTGGTATTAGACTAGGCACAGTACATCACATACTCAAGATGGGGATCCCACAGGAGGAGACTACCCTGTACAAACTCCCACTAGCATGATTCTGATTCTTCACCACCAGGAGGGACATCGCTCCCCTCCTGGATCAGACTCAAATCATTGAAATTTACTGTGTGAATAAAGTTTCATAACTCCAGTTCAGTCTCAAGTTATAATTACAGAACATCTATAAAACAAGTATAACGGGCCACTCCTCATGGGGAAATGAGGTAGAAAAGTTTTTAAATACATAACCATAACAGGTCTATTTTCAGAAGCAAGATAGAAGCTTGTCTGCTGAAACCATGAACAAGTCCAAGTAGTCTATATCAAGGGACAGGTGCATATCAAACCTCTACAACTTCCCGTTTGACTACTGCTGAATTAATACTCCACAATATCTGTTGTTTGACTCGTACCACTTAAAAATGTAAGTCACCTTTAATAACAATTTCTGTGTATATATTATGTGTATAGCTGTGACATAACAAATGACACTCTCAAATTGCTGGGGTGCACCACAACAACACATGGATAACCAAGCAGTTCAGATGATTAGAATGGTATCAATAAAAGACATACAGAAAGGTTACTCTGATTGCCTAGTCTATTTTACAAAGCTCATATCGAATATATGGGGGGGAAAATCTATACAGCTTCCACACTGTCAAGACTTACCTTATTTCATTATAATCATAAAATATATCTCAACTTGCTAACAAACCACATTATCTTCTTGCAGACTCACTTGAAGCTATCATCAATATGGTTTTGGCAGAATTGCTCACTCTCCTATCTGGATATACTGCACCACTCATTGCAGTGATATTTTCTTCCATAAGTGGTGCTTTTGCACAGGTGCTCCAGGGATATATACCACCTTTTGAACTAAATGTGTTTCGATATGCCTTCCAAATAGCAATATCTGGTAGCTTGATATGTATTAAGAAACAACCATCATGGATTGAAACAGAATTCATTCCCTGGGTAATACTTGCTGGGCTTCTCAGTAATATCACCAATGTTACACTCTATACTAGTGCATTCCTGTTACCATTAGGAACATTTGTTTTCATCTATAATGTAGCAAACCTTATTTCTGCATGTTCTTTTAACAAAATAATTTTCAATAAGACTCTTGGCCTATTTAGATTCTTCTTTGGTATTATAATGATGGTTGGACTAGTGTTGATTCTTCAGCCAGACTTCATCTTTAATGGAATATCTACAGGGTCCTTTGCTCCTTCTGGAAAACTCAACAATGGTCTGACAATTGGACTAGGAGGAGCAAAACGAAATACCCAGATAAAAAGCCCATCTAGTTTTCTAGGATATGCACTTGCCGTTATTGCAGGATATACAAGCGCTGGCAGGAATGTTTTGGTTAAAGCAAAGCTGTCCTCTGTGTCCATTGGCCCTCTAGGATTCTGGATTGCTGCTATAGGCATGCTTTCATCTATCATATTGATGCTCTATATTGATGAAATAAGATTGAGCATGACAGCTATTAATATAGGCTTTCTACTAGGTCATGCTAGTTCTGCTTCCCTACAGAGCTTAGTTCATATATATGCTGAGCAAAGAATTAGCCCCGTCATTTTGGCCATGCTGGATAACTTGATTGTACTGCTCAACTTTGTCTTACAATATACACTTCTTGACAGCTTTCACCCTGGAAACATGAATGCCCTAGAAGTCATAGGTGCTATTATAGGCTGTGCAGCTCTTAGTGGTTTTGTATTGGTTGACACTGAGGGACAAGTTCAGATTGACTAGTTTCTGAATTCAGATTCAAATGATCTTTTAAGGACAGGCGCTTGTAGTCAAGCTACCCCTGTAAGAACAAATACTGGTGACAGTGAACACCATTAGGGGAATGGCACATAGTTGCCATCACTCAATATTTCAGTGTGTGATTTGAAAAATGCAGACATTTCGGGGGAAAATTCTATGAACCCCTTTTCTGGAGACATAAAATCCATACAGATATATGTATGTTGTAGGGTATAAGGGTAAAAGCCTACCACAAGAAACAGCTAGAATGGTTCTCCTGTCCAATATCCCCCCATTCATTGAATATTGCTGCTGCTTCATTTTTGAAAGTTTCAGTGAAAGAGACCAACTAATTTTCGAAAAATTGTAACATAGAGGGTTGATGATAGCATTAAACGGCATATTTTCTTTTTAGTTCAAATTTTTATTCTGGTCATGTATCTAGGCTCAGTGGCCTGTCTTCCTTAACAGCCAGTCCAACAATAGGTGGGTATTTTCCATTTACAAAAAGTGTATAACGAGTAGTTATTTATATTGGAAAGAGGGGAACCTTATTTCGACCTGATTGTGAGGCTTACTGCCTTTGGTTATAAGATCATGTTTCAAGTTCTTGTGAGAACCATTGATGCTTGATGAGAGGTTATTTTAGTAGTAATTTAGTAGTATGTTCCTGTCAACAAGTACATAATATATGGGAAATTTATACGGTGGGTAATCTCTATATTTGGATAACCATTTTATCTATTTATCTTAAGTCATCCTAAGTCATTTGATGCAAGGTCTGCTTGCAGATTAGCACCCCTCAAGTTTACCTAGATTTAGCGCATTCTTAGAATAATTGTTTCTTAAGGTATCGTTTAAGTGCTGGTGGGTTTTCTATGACACATATTTCATTTGGTAGTTTGTTCCATACACTGTGCGAGATATCAACGATCTGTGAATTATTAGCGATCTGTAATGTAGATGTGTCCTGGGGGAAAAAGCAGTTATTTTCAATTATGTACTGCAATAGGATTAATCAAAAATGGACTACCCCTCTACCAAGAATTATATGTTCTTCACAGAAGGTCAACTTAATTCTAAACCCTACTAGAAGTGTTACTGTTCTGATTTACCATACTACAGAGGTATCAGAATATGGGATACATTGTCTCAGACTATCCAGTATAGTTGAATGAAATGACTAGAAAAAAATCACTACATCACCAACTAATTATAAAAATCAAATTAATCAATATGCACAACCCCATACCAGACTCTGACTGTTTTCTTTGAGGGGTTGGCCTCCATTACATTTGGACAGCCTTAAAAACAAAATCAATTTAAATAATGCAACTCCAAGGAGATCTTTTGCAGTATCATAATCATTAATGTTGATTCAGTATTTTGACCGGGCACCCACCAATGCTGATACACGCTGATGTGCACCGATAAAAAATGACTATATTGTAACATATCGGTGCGCATCGGTGCATGTCGGTGCGCGTCATAACGTGTTGGGAGGGTGCATGTAAAAGGTACCATGGTCCTGATACACTCTGCTATAGCTCACAATGCAACCGGCATAATAAACCATTTTTTCTTTATAATTCCAGAAATAATGCATATTTATGATTGATAATTTATTTGTAGATACAAAACAATATTATTTGATATTTCATAATGATATTTAATGAAAAAAATTGGTTCCAATTTGAAGTATGAAATGATCGATTTGAGACCTTTATCTATTATTAAATTTCACCATATTTGCAGAGCGGTATTATCATGATATATATCAGATATTCTGAAAATTTCATAATTCTCCGTTGATTCTGTCATATGATTTCCTGTTTAATGTGTCACTGATACCTTCTGACGTGCACTGATGCACACCGACGCGCTACAACAATTGATACATGATCGATATAGGTTTGTCATCATAGCGTGTCTGTGCGCATCAGTGCATTATCATAGAAACCTGACCAACTGCCCCGATATTTGCTACGATTTTGCTACGAAATGGATTTTGTATCGGGAGGTCAATATCGGCGCACATTGGGAGCTCGGTGGACAGCCCCCCCTAATTGTGGTTTAAAGAAACACTCAATTTCTTAGAGGAACAGTAACCCTTTTGAGAAATGCACCCAGAATGAGCATCGCCAGTTGTTTGTGTCGACCAGTCATATAGACCTGTTCAGATTTTGTCAGTTTTAAAATTGGAAGGACTTATTAATGATATGATAACCCATAATCTTTTGTTTCTAGTGTCATTATTTACCTGTATTAGCACCATAAAAAATGTACAAGCATATAGAAATTCATTTTGAGGAAATGACTCTAAACATATAATTTCCTGGAAAAGAAGACTTAAAGTTTTCAACTATGTTAGCACTGTTTCAAATAAAAATGATACAAAAATGTCCTATTGAAAACTGAAATGAACAATCAAACCTGTGTGTTCTGTAGCTTTTTTGAGATTCGTAAAGAATTAAACAAAATTCCATATACTTTGTCAGCACCTCAAGTTCTCTTTGGTCATTGGTCATAGATATACATGTATGTGGAACTTTGCCCTGTTTAGTGCATTCATTGCTGCAGCTCAAAGAAGTCAAAGAGGATAGCTGGAGTTTCTTGTTCCCATGCAGGGATTCCTGATGGTTTTTTGATGGCTGGATTGTCAGATAACAAAGAGATACAGGTAGAAATTCCCAAAAATTGCAACATCTATGCATTGTGTTCCAAGAGATATCCTCTATCTCTACCCAAACTTACTATTGATACATCCATCAACAGAGAACTAATAGTGCTGCCCCTTCCAAGGGACCTGTATTTCTGTAAAAGCAGCTATGTGTTGGTATGTGCCATTTGAGTGTTGGCCTTGATGGATGTTGTGGGTCATACTTCCATGATGAAACAATTATGATATTAATCTTTTATTGGTTTACATTTCTGAATATATCTTTGTAGTAAGAAGATTGTCGGACGTATGCGTCTGTATGTAACACGACCACAAGTGTTCTCCATGGGTATTGATTTATGTATTCATTACATTTATTAAGATCTAAAATTAATTAGGCTTTATTAATGTTAAGATAAATAGCTTTTATAAAAGAAAATCTTCGAAAAAAACACTAAAATATACTGAAATAGCTAAGGCTCAAATTTGGCCTGTGGTTTGAATACCAGTATGCTGATCGTTAAGACTGGAACCAAATAGGTCATAAGCAGTGTGTGTGGATGGGAGAGGGGAGGGGGTGCATAGCTTTTATTTGAAAATTGCTTTTATTGCATCGATTCAATACAAAATCGCTCTTCCAGCAATAGCATGATATATGGAAACAGAAAGAAAACTGATGGTATTTACAATGAGCTTAACAGTAGTTGATTATTATCCCATATTTCGTCATACTACACAGTAGTTCCGCTCTTATGTAAGGATACAACCTTATGACGTCTGGACAGGTCTTTTGCAGTATGGTATAAAATATTACATATACTCACTTCAACAAGTGTGCTATAATACCTTTTTTATATAACAGTTTTGAATTTTCGTTTTGCAGATTTGCGGACAAAGCGTTCCAGAGGCTCACTCCAAAATAGACTGATGAATTCCTAAACTTCTCCTTCTTGGGTCTGGGCATATACAGAGAACATTTATCTTGCGATCTCGTTTTCATACCAATATCCCTGTCTACTTCCTTTAGCTGGTGATTACCTTTCAGTCGTTTTATTATTCCCATTAGGAGCATCTGTCGGCGGATTTCCGGGGATATAGTAGATCTATGATCCCTTACGATGTATGTCAAAGATACGATAATTTTTACGAACGATTCATGTGTTTCCCTACGATCAGCTTTATGTAACCAAATTGGACGACCATCGTCCACGAGGTCGTACATCGTTGGATAGATCTTATCGTACAATGGTCGTATCTTTCAAAATTTATGTAACAGACCCCTGCCTGACTAGATATCTTGTACCTGCTAATGAAAATATGAAACAATGGTCATAAGTTAAAAAGAATAAGTAAATTGTATTTAAACAAAATCTTTGTTATTCATCATGAATCCTAAACAATTACAATTCCTCACTTTCGAAAGGATGACACCTAGTAACTTTTGATCTATAGAACAGAGAAGAGGATGATGTTTCAGAGATCATAGAGTTCTCTAAGAAAGAGTTCTTATCCAGGGAACTTTCATAATTGATGGCTTTGCACATGAAAAATGAATCCTTTTTAACAGCTGCACATAATTCTTCATATACATACTACAGCCTGCAGCCTAACCAATTGTGCTGTTTGTATGGCAGGTCTGTGGGCTCCAGGTTGTTAACAAATTTACATTTTAAAACTACCTGACTAAGCCAAATATGTCAAGTTTTTTTTATAATTCTGCAATAATTCTTTCGGAAAATTGCAAAGGAACAAGAACCAGGCGTCTGTTTTATATTGGATGAATGATAGTCAGCCTATATGATACAATCTATGAAGTGATGGTAAATCTCGCTCAATAAGGCTGATCGTAGATATGGTGTCTGAACCCTTGTGAAAAAGGTCATACAATTGACATTCATCGGTTGTGGAGACTTCGTATTGAAGGGTGGGTAAATATAACACCAGCATTTATCACTGGTGGTGCCACCATATGACAATCATCTAGGCTTTATTAGCGTTCCTTCATTATTGAATGAGCCTTATATCATACTCTCTTAAGGAATAAATTTTCAGTAAGATCCCCCCTAGGGTTGTCATCTGTTTTTTTTAATGTAGCAACTAATCATTGGCCGATGATGTACAATCGGGTGTCTATCAGACACTGACACCTCCACATGGTCGCTATCAACGCTGAAAAGCAGGGCCAAGCATTGTCCTGCCGTGCCCATATGAATGTCATATAGTATTCTCCAGCCGTATCTATAGGAATGCCATATGGGATTACTATATTTGGAAAGGGGCAACTTTGAAATCCCATATTAGTTTATGGTATTGGTATTTCACATATTCTCACCAACCCGATCAACAATTATAATTGGAAACAATAATGTTGTTGTCTTATATCCTTATACATTGACATTAAGATTCTTCCCACACCTCCTACATTTTAAACCTTGTAGAACGACCCAACTGAAATCAAAGAGAGGGTCGTGAGCCGGGCCAGCCTGGGCCCAGGGCCAGATGACAGGCCTATAAACACAATAGTGCAAAGTTTGATATCTGGGAGCTGTTTCAAGTACATTGTCAGAGGCGCAATCTTATGGAACGCATTACAAAGTGAAACTAGGAATATTAATTACTATGATCAATTTGAATTAATAAATAAGAAAAAAGCTCTCG
Source organism: Alentia gelatinosa (assembly GCA_950022655.1). Lineage (NCBI taxonomy): Eukaryota > Metazoa > Annelida > Polychaeta > Phyllodocida > Polynoidae > Alentia > Alentia gelatinosa. The sequence goes on from OX465591.1 coordinate 41,426,501, forward strand.
CTATGTTATACAGTGATTAGATTGATATTGAAGGTGTAGGAGCCTTCTCTTCTCTTATATCCAGAGTAATCTTCTTTGTTAGCAATTCTCTATGATACTCTGTATAACCTATGGAGTGAAATTATGTTCAGATGTCAAATGATGTTGATTCCATGACTGCTCTTAGCAGATACAAGATAAGGTGGTGTATAAGGTGTTATCTTCTATGATTGACTGATTGCTACCATGATGACTATGGGAAATAAGCTAGATATGGCTAGCAACTTATTTCACAATTTCTAAAAAACATTGAAGACTTCAAACCAGTACTTTTTGTACTGATCGGACCAGTATAAATAAATAAAATTAAAAAAATCAAAAGAGAGGTTCATGAGCTGGGAGCTGTCTCAAAAGTCGAGTGAAGTCTATGGTTTTGAAAGAGCTCCCTGAATATCATTAAGATATCAGGTCAAGAGGACATGAGCAATTCTATGCTTTAAATATGGTATCATTTGATTTAGTATCACTGTCTCAAATCAATCACTTCTGACTGCCAAAACATATACAGGACACGACAAAGACCAAAACCCTCTTTCATACCTCTTTACAATAATATATAACAGCAATCATCACATTTTCTTTTGCATCAAATTACCAAAACCATATTAGGTCAGCATTAATTAATCTAAACAAATATTTGAGTTCTTTGAAACCATTTCACGAGTCAAAATCATCATCATTGTGGATTTCAGTTTTAACCCTGTTTTTAAAAGCGAAACTATAGTCAGTTCTCTGAGTATCCACATGCTATCCATTCCAATAGTGCTCACCCACATACAGTGGTGAGTGCCTAAATTTTTCTAGATTAGGCTTTGCTATTTTAAATCTTTTTTTTTTTAACCTCTTGTTCTTCCATCTACATCTTCGAAAATATGGTCTCTGTCTTTTGACCACCACTTTATCATCGATAGTAAATTACCTGCTCTTTTTATTTTTAAGTTTCGTATTTTGCATTTTTCATATACTTCCTCAAGATGATAGTCCCTTCCTCTGTGTATTCCTAATGCTACCCTCAGAGTTTTATAAAAAATTACCTGCAAACGTTCCCTATTTTTAACAGTAGTGCTGTAATAGATAAAATCGGCATATTCAATAATAAGTAATATCATTTGTTTAGCAATTTTTATACCAGCATCGACATTTAACAAGTATCTTATTTTTCGTAGTTTAAATAACCTCCCATTTACTTCTTTGGTTACCTTCTCAACTTGTTCATTAAAGTTTAATCTATTATTAATATAAATACCTAAGTATTTATATACTCTCACAGCTTTTATACTTTCACCCCCCATGGCAATTTCTTTGTCTTTATTTAATAGTCTTGTATTACCAAACGACATTAATTTCGTTTTATTATAATTCAACCCAAGTTTAAATTTATCAGTCCAATCTCCTACAGACTCAAGCTCATTTGTCTACTAATCTCTTCTTGGTTTCTTCCTGTCAATAATATTACACAATCATCAGCATATAAAACAACTTTACCATGGTTTATAACTCGTTCTAACGTATTTATAAAAAATAATAAATAAAAGGGGTCCTAAGATTGAGCCCTGAGGTACTCCACATAAAATATCCTGGTTTTTTGAAGTTATACCATTTATTTTAGTTTTACATGTTCTATTTCTCAAATAACTTATCATAACACTGACTAATCTATTATCAAGGTTTATTTCTCTTAACTGATTAATAAAAAGTTCATAATTTAATCAAATGCCTACGGAAATCCAAGAAGACTATTAATGTCATATTTTTCTTATTTAAATTCCTATAAACTTCTTCTAACACTAGAAAAATTGCTTGTGCTGTGGACCTATATTATATATTATTGAAATATGAATATAAACACAGAATGAAATGCATCATCTTATTCACCTCTGAACTTCCGCTGCTAGCTGGTTGCCGTTTATAATGCAGTAACGTGGGTGAGTGTTCCAACGCATGGTGTGAGCAGCTCACTAACGGTTGTCCAGTCAACCACCAACCAACTCATGTATCCACTGCCAAACAATTCCACTAACCGACTGACTAACTGACCAACCAAGAAACCAATCCAATGACCAATCAACCGACCGACTGACTGACTGACTCATCAATCTACCAACCCATGAACTAACTGACCCAATGATTGACTGACACAATGACTGACCAACTGATTGATCAACTGACCGACTGACTCACAGACCCATGGAAGAATCGACTGACTGATTGACCAACCCACCAACTGACCCACTGTTCCACCAACTGACACAGCGACCCAACCACTAACCCACTAACCCACCAGCCCACTGATCAACTGACTGACCCATCCACTGACAAACCAACCAACTGACTGACCAACAACTGATTTTCAGAACTACCAACCCACCAACGGTCTGAACCAACATCTGACCAATGGATGGACCAACTGACCAACCCAACCACCCATTGACCCACTGACCGAACCATTGACCAACTAACCCACTAATTGACCCACCAACCACTGATCCACTGACCCACTGACCAAAGGATGGACCAACCAATCCACCAACTGATTGATGAATTGACTTAGTGACTGACCCACAGACCAACTGACTGATTCACAGACTGACCCACTGACCAACGAACGGACCCAGCCACCAACCCGATCACATACTGACCCACCAACCTACCCACCCAATGACTGACTGACTGACTAACTGACTAATGTATGGACCAACCAACCCACTGACTTATTGACCCACCAACCAACTGGCCCACCGACCAACTGAATGACTGACAGACCGACCCAGCCACCAACCCACCCAGTGACCCACCCACTGACGAACCCACTGACCTACCCACTGACTGGCTGACCAACCAACCTACCAACCGACCAACTGAACTACCAACTACCCAACCGACAAAATCACTAACCCACAGACCACCCCTCTGATCCATCCACCAACCAACCCACCAACCAACCGACTGACAGACTGACCCAAAAACTGATCTACCTGCCGACCAAGGAACTCATCGACAACTAAGAAACAGGCCTGTAATTGAGGAGGAATAACCCTTTTTCTCGAATGTTATGACAACCATGTTTTTCTAAAATTTTGGGAAGATCCCCATGGACAAAGACAAATCAAATAAGTAAGACAGCCCCCTCTGTCCTACACTCACATCCCATTCTGTCCTTCAGCCAGGTCCTTCTCTGTCCTACACCTACATCCCACTCTGTTACATACCCGCACTCAACTCTGTCCTATACCTACACCCTACTCTGTCTTATACTTACACCCCATTTATTCCTGAAGGTACACCCAGTTTTGCCCTGCACAAACACTCCACTCTGTCTTACACTTAAACCCCATTCTATTCTACATCCACACTCAACTCTGTCCTACACCCACACCCACTTCAGTCCTACACCCACACCCTACTTTGTCCTATAGCTACTCCCATTCTATCCAACACCATATCCCACTCTGTTCTATACCCGCACTCAACTCTGCCCTATTGTAAAATATCAGAGCTATTCTAGCCTTATCATTTAGTCAGGAATCATATTTATTCCTGTATTTAGTTTCTATATGAATCAGTATCTATACATTTAAGTTGAAACCTTGAGTGTACTCTGTGCGTTCATCCTCACCAAGGTCAGGTGAGGTCAAGTGTGAGTGCAGGGTAATTTAACTTTAGTTGGTGAAAGGGGGCTGCTCTCACCAGGCCATGAAATACCATCACCTTCCGATGTGTAAGGGGGTGTGTGAGGGAGGGGCTGTGGGCAGTGACCATGACCACCTGCTCTATTCCCGGATCTGATTGAGGATAGGGTTGGAAGGTGTGAGGGGCAAGCGAGCATGGAAGCACCCCTCTTTTCTGGAGAAGCAGGTGGCAACCAGTCTGACAACCAACCTGGTGGACACCATGGGAACTGAGGTTTATGGGATTCGTAGACAGATCACGAGAAGGGTTTGACTTCCGAAAAGGGGGTAGGTCTGAATGACAAGATATTTTAATGTTAAGTTATTTTTGTAGGAGTTCAATCCAAACTTAAAATCAATGTGTTAGAAGCTGTGGTGGCTAATTAATTGTAAGGCATATTAAAGTGGAATGTATTTCCTGGAATACTATGGAATGATTTAGGTGACTCTGTCTATTTATATATGATGCAAAATATAGTGTCTGTACAAATTACATACTGGTGACAGAGTGTATCCATGGAAGCATGAGCTATCTACTGGAAGGACAGATCAGTTTATGTACTTGGGGGAATTTTACGTGCAATTTTGAACTAAAATAATTGATTGTTATATTGATTATGATGTGGGGAGATGCATCTAGGTTAATAATGAATGAAGAATATTGAAATTCTTCCATAAACCTGTTGGCTTTGGTTTAAATGTAGATTTTCTGCATCTGTATATAAAATGTCAAGTCCTGTTTTATGATGTGTAGATGGGTGCAAACAGATGTTACAGCCAAGTCCCATTTGTTCAGGATGACACCATGTATTACAACATAATGTGAGGGGGCTTCCCCTCTGTGGTTGATATTTGATAAAGTTGGACGAGATGGAAGGCAGTCACTCCACTGATCATACAATAGTATACATCAAGGGACCTGCTGGAGAGTTCGGCTACATGAAAGACAGTGATGTCTTGTAGTTTGTTTATTTGCACAACCATGCTATGAGGGGAAACTTATAGATGTCTCTATAAGGGAATCTAAATGGCAGGCTGGTAAAGTTGATATCTTAACCCTTTAAGGACGGCTGCCTTGGGTCCAGCTACTCCCATAAGGACGGATACTGGTGGCAGTCTGTCTGGCAACAGGACGGCCACATAATAGTTAAAACTGATATCCATGTTTGTAGTCATGCAATATGATACATAATTAGTAGAAACCGAACGAGAGTGAGCCTTATCATTGTTTATGCCACGACGGGAAGGTCGTGTATTACTACACGAGGCGTAGCCGAGTGTAGTGAGGAGCAGACCTGACCGGAGTGGTATAAACAATGATAAGGCTCACTCGAGTTTGGTTTCGTATTTATCCTATCCCGTCTATATGACTTTATGATATTAGGACATAAGCAAACACTCACCTAAGTATGATAATGAATGCGTATATCTCCATTTTAGAATCCCTGTGCTATGCATCGACTCTTATCGACGCGCTTTACTGTATCACTACCCTAGCCGAGGCCGCGATATATTCTTCCGCACTATGACAACAATATAGTCCGCGATCTTTTCACTGCACGCATGTTTTTAACATAAATTAAAAACTAAATAATGTATGAATTGACTTAATATGATCAAATAAACAACTTCTATATACTTTATTTGAGATGTCATTACTTTATTTCAACAATGTTTCAACAAACAAACAATAACAGCAACATGCGATTATCTGGGCCAATGTCAAGGTTGACTCGCTCAATAGACTATCAAGCTAGATTTAGTTTAGCATGTGCGTAACGATCGCATCACTTCTGTCATTTGTAATACATTTGGCATTACTTCTGTGATACATTTGGTGATAGATTTACTTGGTTTTGGCTGGATATGTTGAAGTTCATAGTTACATTAACGTTACCAGCGATATTTGCGCCTCCGAACATTCCAGCTATCGATCTTTGAACTTGGGAATTACACAAAGCAGGCACTTTGGAGGAGCTACCTTCTACAGCCATACGTTCTGGCGTTGGATTTATCGCAAGTGATTCGGACCACGGCCTTTTTGAACCTGTGAGTATCGCACTCATTTTCTCCTGTTGATATTTACTTGCCACAGCATAGTTGTTAAGGGAATTCACATTTTTATGCCCAGTGAGCTGGCATATTACATTGGCAGGCACGTTTTCATTTTGCAGTGTCTGACACACGGTTTTGCGAAGACTGTGATTACTGTATTTGCCCTGTAGCCCTGCAGATTTTGCCATCGTTGGGATTATCTTACCTAGATAATTCTGCCCCATTTCACCCCGTATGTAACATATCTCATCGTTCAAGGTTGAATTGGCTTTTACAGTCAAAAACATGCCAAACTCCTCTACACAAGTAGATTGCGGTCTTTTCGATACAAATAACTTGAACAGTTCGATTGGACATCTTTCCCCTCCACTCGCCCATATTTCAGGACTGAAAGCCCTTGTACTAGAGCCTTGCAAGCCTAAACGAGTTTTGCTGGTTCTTTCATTCCAAACTAGAAATTCTTTTTCTCTCTCTATTTCAATAGAAACATCTCCGAATTTACATTTCTTGGCCTCGTCGCACCCACGCCACCCGAAGCCTTTTGTAAAAAAATATAAAATCGTCTCTTGCAAGGCTCTGGGTGACGTGAGTCCGAGAAGGCCCATATCCCAAAATAGTTTTTCATCTTCATCGCTTATAGCTTGAGAGGCATTCGGCCTTTTCCCTCTACCCTGCTGTTTGAGTTCCTTTCTTTTGCTGGCTACCACATTCCGAACCGGGAGAAATTCATCGGATTTCATCACGCTATACTCATATCCCTTGTCCCTCAGGTATCTGAAACATATAAACATCGACAGTTAGTTTAGGAATGGAAAACTATAAAATCGAAAACTATAAAATCTATAATTTTGCATTCATTAAAGTAATATCTTGAATATTAAAAAACATTACCTATCGAAGCAGCATTGAAACGATGTTATGCTGTCAGGTTCGTATTCTTCCCCATTTGATTTTCTGACAGCTAACAAGTAGTTAGACATGAAGTTGCAAAGGCGTGTGGGTTGTATTTCCTCCATTGGCCGATGTTCTCTGAATTTTTCCAGCAGGAAATGATGAAATCTTTTTACAACCTGTAAATATATATTATTTGACAAACTTTAGGAAAAAATCTAAAATGTAAACCATTAAATTCATCGATTTTACGTTCTTCGTAATATTTGTTTGTGTAGTACCACTTGACTAGGGGCGCCACCATCTATGCGCTTTTCAAGGTTAAATTAAGCTAGCTATTTTTCTATCGATAATTACACGTACCTGATCCGTTTTTGAAGTCGTGTTTTTGTTTCGTTTGCTTTTGATGAAATCTCGCAATTCTTGATCGTTAAGCATACTTGTTTCTGTTTTTTTCGTTTCTTTAACTGTTTTGTTCACTTCTCTAAGATCGACACCACCACTCGCAGACGGCAATTCCGACATTCCTGCTTCTGGTACTTCGTCTGGAACAACTTCTTCAACAAACAACTCATTCCAGTCGTCAGAAACGACATTAAAGGTAATTTCTTTTTCGCTTTGCATTACTTTCTCCTCGTTTATGACTTCCTCAGCCAATTCGTACAGTATTTCATGTAACGCAGTGCCCAAATAACCCCCGAGGGGCAGGTTTGATTCGACTTTGTCCATTTTTGACAACTGTCAGAATTTAGTGGGCGTGTCCGGAACTATTTACATGGGTGAATAAATCCTGCTCGCTCATTGGTCAATTTTTTTACGCCCCTAGAGGCATAAAAAACACTTTATGTCATGGCTGGCCACATAAAATTTCCCTGTGTTAAGTCTATGGCGGTTTTTTATTAGGGGTAGGATAATCATAAATATTTTATTTCTTTTTAATAGAAATACTAAATATGATATTATATTCTACACTTCAGTCCTACACCCACACCCTACTTTGTCCTATAGCTACTCCCATTCTATCCAACACCATATCCCACTCTGTTCTATACCCGCACTCAACTCTGCCCTATTATAAAATATTAGAGCTATTCTATCCTTATCATTTAGTCAGGACTGTATTTAGTTTCTATATGAATCTGTATCTATATATTTGAGTCGAAACCTTGAGTGTACTCTGTGCGTTCATCCTCACGAAGGTCAGGTGAGGTCAAGTGTGAGTGCAGGGTAGTTTACTGTGGTCTTTCCAAGTTGATCAGGGTTTTTCATATGGAGTAAAATGTATTTATATAATGCGGGAATTATTTGTCCCTGCTTTGTGCACCCAACAGAGTTCACTTTTACCAGAATTATTGTGAAATGAGGACTTGAAGCTTTACCCGACAATGGGCTCAATTTCTCCAAATTATGTAATTTTTAAAAGTTTTCAGTGGTCTCATCTCATTTCAAACTGTACTTAAGAAAATAAGATAAGTGTAGATGCTATTCAATTCAGCTTTTAGCATTTGGCCGCATCAGTATTTCTATGGTGATGCCAAATGGCAGCAGCGATCTTGAAAGTGTGATGACAATAGAATAAGTGTAGATGCTATACAACTCAGCATTTAGTCCTTGGAGGGGTCATACACATTGTTGTAAGGACATTTAATTATAAGGGGTGTTGCTAAGGATTGAAATGAGAAGGAAAGTACAAATAAACTTTTAAATTGATCCCTCAATTGAGCCATTGACCCACTGACGGAATAACAGACCCAACGACCCACCAACCAACAAACAGACTGAAATACCAACCCATCAACCGACACACTGACCCAACCACAGACTAATCGACCCACCAACTGACCAACCTACCAACCCATCAACACACCCCCAACTGTCCCACCCATGGATCCACTGACCTACCCACGGATCCACTAAACAATGGCATCAGTTATTAAAAACAGTCATTAAAAATGAAACAGTAATCCATTTCTCTCACAACAGCTTTGTCAATAATTTGTGACTAATGCCATGGTGCCAGCTGAGATTAGGCTCATGACCATATGATAATTAGACCTGACTTGCTCCCCAGTGGGTTAATGCAAACTGGGTGGGTCTATGTAATATGAAATCTACTGGGGTAAAACATACCATCTGTCTTTGGTAGGTGATAAAATGTGGCCAAACTTTTATATGCATGTATATTGGGCTACAAGGGAAACTGAGTGTTTTTGGACGTGGCTTAACATAATTGAGAATCCGACTTGCCCACCGCTACTGCGACCACGGATAGAGAGAAAAGGGGAGTCGGACCGGGGAGGTTCTCGCGGTCTCATCTGCATACCCAGTTTCGGCGTCGCTGATTGGTCCGCTCGTCACGTGAGCGTCATGTGACCGATGTTGATGTTTTTATGACCAACGCGTTTGACACGGCCGTGTCGCCCGTCTAGTGTCTAGCAGAGTGTGCTATGTGTATAACCACACAGTTCCTGTGGAGTTTAAACCAAGTAAACTCTCTCTGCTGGGATTGTCTGATTAATCCCAATGCCTGGTACTGTCTGTACCAAGAGGAAACCCACTGCTATTCGGTTTGGCCTTGCTGAGGGTTCTCAGCCCGGTGAGACAGGTAAGGTTGATAGTGTCAAGTTACACTGTCAAGATTTTTTATTGTAGACAGTCCACTGTTCCGTTGGCACGGCAGCGGACGTATGTTCTATTTATATGGTTGTGAGGGGTGAAAACCTGTTCCCCCTCCCCGCCACAAATTATGACGGAAATGTGTTGGTTTTACATTGATTACAGTCACTTGTTGAGCCAGTCAACCCATGCTGTCACTATGGCAATGATATGCCACAATTTACGGTTGTTGAGGGTTGTTATGCCCTCGTGTGGTTTCGACTGATCTACAGTCTTGTCAGGCAGAGTGCGGTAGGAACTCTTCTGTGGTCTTCCTCCCTGGACAAGTCTGGGAGGTGGATATGTCAGACCCGCTCATTGTTGAGCTGTGTAAATATCTCTCTATGCTGTGTAGTCTTAACTGTCACGTAACCTTTGCCGTTTCCCATGTTTGTATCGGTTTGGTGTAATTTTTTCGGTTCCAGCAGACTCTATGATTGTCCATGGTCGTAATTTTTTTTGATGTGGCATTGATGGGGAACGGTTTAGGTAACATATGTGTCAGTTTTATCCGTACCTGTTGTCGAGGGTGTTGAGTCCATTGGGAGCATTTGTCTTGAGTAGACTACAAGGGAAACTGAACTGCAATCACTGTAGAATTATTTCTACTAGGCCCTACCCTTTTAAGACGAAAATCAGGAACCACAAAATGTGTCTAATTTGTGGAGCAAAAGATGCAATAGAACACCTTTTTCATTTAATGCCCCACAAACCTTCAATTCTGGGAATCTTTATCTTAGTTGTTGAGAAATACCAAAGGATGAGATCTTGATGTATCAATGGTATATATACCACTAGGAAATGAAAAAAGGTATGGATTGCTCCATTATCAACTATATATATATTCTGAGTAAATTTTACATCTACCAACTAAGACTTTTTCATAAGGGAAAAAACTGGTTTTAAGAATGGTGTACACAATTTGTGTATAAAGTAAGACACTAAAGGCATCTCTGTTATATTGAAGAAAAGGGGGAAATGTATCACGAATGGTCACAAATACTGACACTATAAAAAACATTATATTTATGCCATGAGTAACACATCAAACAATAAAATCTGGGCAGTGTTCCAAATGAGCAAATTTCTGATATCAATATGTACTGTCGGAATTGTGAACACTGCCATATACTTTGACAATTGATTGAATGTAACTGGATTTATTTTTAGGTTAAGAAGGAAAGCTTTATCAAAAAAGGCCACATTATTATAGCCTCCCCTGTGCTTCTATCCTATGGACAATGTCAATGGATAATGTCAGGTGGACACCCCCTGAAGATAGGTCCCAGAGCAGCAGGTACATAAGCTCCAGTGCCAACATGTCCTAACAGTCTCAGGATCCACTTATTAGATGGGGAACTTCCTCTCAAGGTGTACGACTGAATGGAATCTGGGTGCATGACATAGTGTGGGCACAGGACAAAGTAGGCTATGGGTACCGGAAAGAGTGATGTGGGAGCACCCTTCTCATAAGATCTCACACCCTCTAAGTTGTTTTCTGTACAAAGTTCACTGCGATCTATGGGAGAAGAATTCTTAACAAACTAGGCTTAGAATCCACTGGTACACAGTATTCCCACTAAGTGCCATCATTGAGATTATAGAAATGTTTGGGTTGCATTGATGTGCGTTTTTAACACATGAAACAGGCAGGTAGATTCTCAAGGTTCTAAGCCTAATTTGTTAAGAATTTTTCTCCCATAGAGCATAGTGAGAGTACAGAATACGAATTAGAGAGTGTGAGGTCATATAAGAGGGGTCATGGGAGTTGGACAGAGTGAGGTGTGGGTGTAAAACAAAGCGAGGTGTTAATGTATGGCACAGTAGGGTGTGCATGTAGGACAGAGTGGAGTGTAATTGTTGGATTGTGTAGGTGGGTTAAGGTTGTAGTACAAACGGTGGTGTGGGTATAGAGCAGTGAGATGTAGGTTAAGGACAGATTGTGATAGGTGTATATTGCACAATGGGGTGTTGGTACAACAATGTGTCTCATTTACCAGTCTGCACAACATTTGTTGGTTGGTGGGTCGTTGGGTCTGTTATTCTGTCAGTGGGTCAATGGCTCAATTGAAGGGTCAATTTAAAAGTTAATTTGTACTTTCCTTCTCATGTCAATCCTTAGCAACACCCCTTATAATCAAATGTCCTTACAACAATGTGTATGACCCCTCCAAGGACTAAATGCTGAGTTGTATAGCATCTACACTTATTCTATTGTCATCACACTTTCACGATCGCTGCTGCCATTTGGCATCACCATAGAAATACTGATGCGGCCAAATGCTAAAAGCTGAATTGAATAGCATCTACACTTATCTTATTTTCTTAAGTACACTTTGTAATGAGATAAGACCACTGACAACTTTTAAAAATTACATAATTTGGAGAAATTGAGCCCATTGTCGGGTAAAGCTTCAAGCCCTCATGTCACAATAATTCTGGTAAAAGTAAACTCTGTGGGGTGCACAAAGCATGGACAAATAATTCCCGCATTATATAAATACATTTTACTCCATATGAAAAACCCTGATCAACTTGGAAAGACCACAGTAAACCCATAGAAATGTTGGATGTTTTGGTATATTTCTGAAACCCCTTCTATCTCCCCCATTACTCCCACCTGTTGCATGACATCATTTATGGTCTGCCCCATATCTGAGAGCCTACTGTCACCTTCAACCCAAATTACCCCCCCCCCCCACCTGCCCCTACAGCTCCTCACATAGAGTTTATATATACCCTATACCTCATATTTAATTCATACAATATGAATTCCACATGTACTATTATAGTGACCATATAAGCATGACTCACAATGTAAATGAGTCTTGCTTGCCCTGGTTAAGATTTTCTTGTATCATAATTGATCTAAAATCAACAACTAGGACAGTCCTGGTCTGCTGGTTCACATAGGTAGAATGATATCATGTTTTCCTCATGACTGATTCCTTGCACACTTCCATCTCTATGAGGTAGGGACTTTTATTATGTACCTTTGCACAAACTCAGTGTAAATACATACTGCTCCTCTGAGTATATTATCAATATTATACAACCAAGGTACTCTGTCTAACTAAGTATCGATCACCTTTTGAATTGACATACTGAGTGTTTTGACTGACATACTGAGTGCTTTGAATAATATACTGAGTGCCTTTAAAAAATGAAGGGAAGGTATATTGGTACAAACATTAGGATGATTCAGGATGTAATTGATTTTGTAAATGAGGAAGAATGCCAAGTACATTGAAGGAGCTGTCATATGGCTACCTGACCCGTTTGTGGACACCATACTGCCATTCTGAGGAATGATGGGCAGTGCACTCAGTATGGGGAATAAACAGGAATGGCAACCATAACAGCGAGAGCAATCAGTTACACTTACAGCAGATCCTATAAAGTCTCGTTTCAGAAGTAGTGTCGCTGTTGAGATCCTGGGACCTGTTTCACTAGTTTTGTGACATATCTAGATGGCCTCTAGATGGTGTGTCCGGTTTCGTAAGAACTAGACATTAGAATTTGTTTTGTCCCTTCTTGCTTGCACTGTTGGTGCTGCTTTTCATGTCTGTCTAACACTTTTATCATGAAACTAGTGAAACAGGTCCATGATGTGTAGATTTGTCTAATTCTTATGTTTCGGGTCTGTCTTTTCCTAATGCGGCTACTTGTGTTGTCACAAAACTAGACAACCCTAATATCTGTATGGTGTCACAGACATATCACGAAACTAGGTCCCAGGTGCCGTCCGCTATTCCAGCATAACAAACGAGACATCTAATAAATCTATACCTATAAATCAATTATTCCAAATTATTCCTCGTGAAATTCTCACATTTCAATTGGCTACCGCAGTTGGCAAAAGGGTCTACATATTTAAGTAAAGATAAACATCCTCTGAACAATTTTACATGTATGTTTTAACCATAAATCGAGTTTCATAATCCATTCGTGTTCAACTCCTTTGTGAGAAGCATTATTATATTCAAACCAAGCATTGGAGGCACTGCACCACTCAGCCTGGTCTCCCATACAACCTATTGCAACACTCGACCCTAGGATATCACTTACCAGTCGTTCAAACGAGAGCTACAGTGTCAGGCTATTAAATTCTTACTGCATAATAACGTCATAGTCAGAAACGGCAGGTGATAAACACAGTAATGACTGGTTTTGTGTACGAGTGGCCATAATCTCTGAGTAGTTAACGCATAGTAATAACCGAGCGATCAGCAAGGATATTACATCATCAGCAACAAGGAGATTTCGGTCAATCATATACAAAACCAGTCGTTATTGTATTTATTACCTACCTACAAGATTAATAACAATTCTATTGCAATTAAAAAGTTTCTGTAGTGCATTTAGTTCCATACACCACAACATTGTCAAGTGTGGCAGTAATTTGGTGTAGTCTTACACTAATAATATAGTTTTCCATTAACCTGTACTTTTGGCATGCAAAGTGTGTTTATACAATAATGTCTGATGGTAAATGAGATTATTATGATTGACTCCAAATAATGAACATTGAATGAACCTCCTAGAAACTTATTTCGGAGTATATGATGATTCGACCCCATTATGGACAGGACTATTTTTCCAGAATCTCCTGCAGGAGATTCTGATATGTCAGAAACTCCAGGTAGCTGTTTCCAGGTACTCTATACATTTCCTATGGAGACTCCGTAATCGGTGGGTAATCGTTGCCTCAACAGCCAGTCACAGCACAAAGCTTGCAAGCTCACCCTCTAGCAAGATGCTACCTGCTATCTGTAGCTGGAGAATCTGCCATTAAAATCAATTAAGCTCTTGACTTATAGTAGTACCTAGTACATCTGTGTTTGATTTCTTACTCCTTTACTTGTAAGGTCTATACCTAGCTAGTCTAGGCCTCTAGGTTTTACACTGTACTAAAATTAACTGTGTGTGAAGACAAAGGGGCATGGTAGATCCAAGGGCCAATAGTGAGTGTTTTTAGTTCTCATCTTGATTGGGGTTTTACTGTGCCACCACCATCTAGTGGTGGGCATCTCGGTCCTGCCCTACTGTCAAAAATTATTGGACTAAAGTGCTCTGTGTTCAACCTGCCAATTGGCTGCCCTTGGTGAACTTGCTGCCACCAAAGCTACGCTATGTCAGCTCTGGTTTGGTTAAATCTCAAACTCCTTGACCCACTGCCTGTAAGTGTTTATCACTCTTTCTGCAGAACGTTCCTCTGACCTGGACCTATGCTTGGAGAATTTCTTGCCCTTGTAGCAATTTTTACATATTCTTATTTCTCTCTGTTTGTATTTAGAATAAGATAACAATAAAGGTAGACTTCATTATCATTCTGGTGAGCTGTGAATATTTCCTGATAAGTATTTCAGCTCTCAAAACCCACATATGTAAAAAGGGATGCCTGTTCCAAGAGTGAGAATAGAGTGGAGACAGAGGTGGCAGCCAATTTAATTCCATGCCACCCTACTGACTAGTTAGTTTCGACAGTATTTGTCTCATCAGGTGAATTGTACCTACCTTGGTGGTCCTAACCATTCTTAATAGGATATGTAATCCCACAGGGTGGTGTTTGTGTACAAAACCATTGTTGTTGTGCTGACTTGTAGGCACTGTATTGATGTATAAAACATTATGGAATAGGTGTGTTTGATTTTTCCCTTCCAGATGGGCTAAATGGTTCTGGAAATATTTTTATCTTTTTGGAAAAAGGAAATTTAGCCCATTTTCACATTACTAATAAGCCCCATTTTAGATTAAGGGGAGCCTGGTCCCCTCTTGTTGAGAAACTCCAACAATGATTGTTTCTTCAGCCTGTCATGCTTCCACAAAGCCTTCAGCCAATAGCAATGTACTTTGATTGACCTCTTTCATGAACTACCTGCCTGCTCACAGATGCTCAGGACAATTATTTAAGTTCTTTTAAGCACCTATCTGAAAAAGCTGATAAAGATGGCCAGAGTGAGGCAGAAAGACTCACAAAACCGCCTAGACGAGTTGTCAGGATCTCAAGACACCCTGGGATAATTATTGAGCCGCCAAATTAGAATGAAGGAAGAATCTTTGGTAGTGGAAAAATCTGAGGGCTCCAGTCCTCACCTCGAGAGGCTGCCCTGCACTTCAACCACGCTGTCCCCCATGCCCTGCCCCTAGGTATCAACTACATGAGGAGTATGTGCAGCACGCAAATGCAATGGCTTAGGCAGTCTAGACACTCGCTGACTACCCACCAGGCACCAAATGTCTGAGAACAATGTGTCTGCCGTAAGGCGATGCTACTACCCATCCTCCACCCTATGCTCCATGATTAAGTGTGTCCAGGATTACATCTCCAATGCGACCACCCCAACATCATTGTTGGGGACCCCACAGGAGGAAGCTTGTAGGAGACTGGAGGCCTACTTCACTTCTACCGCTTCCTGGGAAATTAATTGACAAATTTATTCATAAATATATCACTGATCATTTAGACACTAACAATATACTTAATCCAAAACAATTTGGTTTCACAAAAGGGAGAGGGACGGTGGATGCTATTACTGAATTTACACAAACTTTATATACTGATAGGGACTTAGGGAGGGTTAGCACAGGGGTATTTTGACCGGGTGCATCATGGTAGACTACTTTATAAATTAAACAGGATGGGTATTGGTCGAAAACCTAGGTTTAAGTTGCTCTCACTTAGCCTATGCCGATGATCTGGTTTTATTTACATCCGATGATAACCAACATGCCTCGATAGCAAGGTTAAGCTCCGACCTAGATAAAATTTCTGAATGAATAAAAAAATATGATGCAGGTTAATGTAAATAAAACTAAAGTATGTATTTTTGGATCTAGAAACAGGTTAAATGCCCTAAAGGGTGAAGTCGATATTCCGAAGCTCGAAATGGACGGCAGTATACTCCCGCTTAGCAGTTCATATAAATATCTGGGTATTACGATTGACAAAGTTCTGAGCTGGGAACGTTGTATAAACGACACAATAAAGAAAGTTAACTTTAGGTTATTCAAACTTGCTAGAATACGGAAATTTATAAGCCTAGAAGTTAGTATTAAAATTTAAAAAAGTTTGATATCACCGATTTTCGACCATCCGGGGTACTTTGTAGGAGGGGCTAGGAAGGATTTGTTAAACAGACTACAAAAAGTTCAAAATAGGGGTTTGCGAATCTGTACTCGAACGTTGATAGGAGAACTGTCTATTGCAAAGCTGCATAGTATCTGTAACCCACAAACGCTGGAAATAAGAAGAAGGTATCTAAAGTTGTTATATCTGAAAAAGTACACTCAGGGTCTTGAGAGTATGGAGGAGCCTAGGACACGGGCACAGTACAAGCGGAACATAAAGCTTAAGAGACACAAAACTGCCTTCTTTAAACGTAGTCCGATTTATATAGGTATGTCAGACTGGAACAATTTACCAATGGAAATTCAAAACGGGAACTTGAGTAGTTATAAAAGGTATATAAAAACCAGGCTCTATTTAAATCATGACTAATGACTAAGGAAAGGGTAGGTTTGCCTAAATCTACCACGTTGTACTAAATGTACTTAAATTACTGTGCGTAACCTTATCTTATATGTCTCATACATTTCATATCATCATTATCATAATCACATTGTATATAGTTTATTTACTTAGACTTGCAGTACTTACCGTCGGACCAAATGTTAATGTTCACACGGATGTTCAGAATATCTGCTACGTAGAGACCACCCTATGTACCCTTCTACAGTACAATAAAAAAAAAAAAAAAAAAAAAGCTTCCCTGTACAAACTCCCACTAGCATGATTCTGAGTCTTCCCCACCAGGTGGGAGCTACTCTAAGTGCTCTATTCATTAACCCTTTCACAGCAGGAGGATGCCTTAAGGCATTACCACTGTACAGCAGGAAGATGCTTTAAGGCATCACCACTGTATGGCAGGAAGATGCCTTAAGGCATCTTTTTGTGGGGTTTTTTCCAAAATCATTTTTTTCAAAATATATAAGATGAATTTGCAAAATTCGTTCAGGTTATCAAAAGCATTAATGTATTTAAGGGGTTCAATATTATTAAGAAATATGGAGAAATAAATTGAATAAATCATCAATTTGTGGAGAAAATGGCGAAAATCACAGCAAAACACGCCTGCTGTTCACACATTCACTATGTAACGTCTTCCTGCCTCTAGTTTGGTGAACGTCGATGGTGGCGCTGCCTCTGCTTTCTCACCCGTGTGGGGCATGCGGCCGTTAAAGGGTTAAGACCTGCAGTCTGTCCCGATTTTTCCGGCTGGTACTGTAATATATAAAATCTGTGTATTCTAAAATTGGCATAATCATTAGTTTAACTATCTTTATTGCCGCATCTTTGGTTAATATATATCGTAATTTTACCAATTTATGAATTTTTCCATTCACATTTCTACTTATTTGTTCAATCTGAGTGTTGAAATTTAACTTATCATCGATGGTTGCTCCAAGATATTTGTAACTGGTTATGGCTTTTATGGTTTCTTCGCTGATAGATATATCCCTTTTATTATTTAAGTCCTTTTGGTTTCCTATCCTCATAATTTTAGTCTTTTTATAATTGATCCCTATTTTGTTACTATCTGTCCATTTTCTAATTTCTCTTAAATCTAATTCCATTTTCCGGATAGTCTCTTCTTTATTCTCTCCACTGATCATTATCACACAGTCATCTGCATATAATATAATTTTCCCATAATGTATAACTTGGCACAATTCGTTTATAAAAACAATTAAAAACAGCGGCCCAAGGACCGACCCCTGGGGTACTCCGCAGAAACTCTCACTTTCTTTTGATGTCATGTTAAACATTTTTGTTTTTACCAGTGTGTACTTAAGATAGTGATCTAACAAGAGAATTAATTTTGTGTCTATATTTAGTCCCATTAGTTTAGATAGCAAAAGATAATGATTTCCGCTATCGAAGGCTTTTTCGAAAATCCAAAAACGTTATTAACCCATTCACGCCAGGTGATGCCTTGTGGCATCAACCAGGACTGGTCGGGTGATGCCTCAAGGCATCATCCGGGGATGGCCGGGTGATGCCTTGAGTTGTTAGATGAAACCTTCCTCCATTTTTTCTGTCAACCCATACAGTTTCAGTCACTCTAGCCATAATTTTGTCTAGTAAGCTCATCGGAGCGTCTAAGATTTCAGTTTGTTTTCTCCTATTTGCAATTTTCTTTAGAGGTTCATATCCTGGTGATCTATTTTGTTTGGTTTGTGTTTGTTCTATACTTTTAGTTCTCCCTCTCTTTCCTCTAGTTATTCGACAGTTTACTCCCATTCGTTGCCATACACCTACATTTTCCTCTATTTTCGCCCTTTCCACCGGTCAGTTTCCCTTCATTATATCGTTTATCTGTTCACAAGATGACGGAAAACTATCATAATCTTTAATACATTGAAAATCATCCATTTCAATACTTTGATCAAGTTCAATTTCAATTTCATTTGAGCTTTCTCTGTTTGTTTCAGGTTTAACTATACCGGCTACACACTCCATGTTTACTGTCAAGGAACCAAGATGGTTTGATCGATCACTCTCCGTTCACTTACCGCTACAATTGTATTTATACAGTAAATTATACACAATACAGTCTTGTCAATCTTGTATACAGATTCACCTATCCTTTATACCTTTTCTCACCAAATATTTCACAAATCAACACAAAATGATTAGTAGATTTTCATATAACTTGCTGCCTCAAATCACTCACCTACCACACTCCCGCCATGACGTCACACTATAAGTTATAATTACATAACATTAATTAAAAAAAGTATAACAGGCAACTCCTAATGGGGAAATGAGGTTGAAAAGTTTGTAAGTACATAACCATAACAGGTCTATTTTCAGAAGCAAGATAGAAGGCTGTCTGCTGAAACCATGAACAAGTCTAAGAAGTCTATATCAAGGGACAGGTGCATATCAATCCCCTACAACTTCCTGTTTGACTACTGCTGAATTAGTACTCCACAGTATCAGTTGTTTGACTTGTAACACTTGAAAATGTAAGTCACCTTTAGTTACAATTTCTGTGTATATCATGTTTATAGCTGTGACATTACACCTAACACTCTCAGTTTGCTGTGGTGCTCCACAGCAACACATGAATAACCAAGCAGTTCAGATGATTAGAATGTTATCAATAAAAGACATACCTGCTTAGTCGATATCACAGTAAATATCAAGGTAAATATGATCACATTGGTTTGTTAATTGTGTTTTATGCCAACCCAATAGCTGGGTTGATACCATGAAAATATAGGATCCCTTGATTTCCTAGTTGCTTAGGTTAAAGCCCAAAAATGATATGGTAGAGTAAAGCTAAGAAATAAAGGTTACCCTGATTGCCTAGTCTATTTTACAAAACTCACATCGAATATATGTGGGAAAAAATACATATCTATACAGCTTCCACACTGTCAAGACTTACCTTATTTTATTATAATCATAAAATATATCTCAACTTGCTAACAAACCACATTATCTTCTTGCAGACTCACTTGAAGCAATCATCAATATGGTTTTGGCAGAATTGCTCACTATCCTATCTGGATATGCTGCACCACTCATTGCAGCAATATTTTCTTCCATAAGCAGTGCTTTTGCACAGGTGCTCCAGGGATATATACCACCTTTTGAACTAAACGTGTTTCGATATGCCTTCCAAATAGCAATATCTGGTAGCTTGATATGTATTCAGAAACAACCATCATGGATTAAAACAGAATTCATTCCCTGGGTAATACTTGCTGGGCTTCTCAGTAGTATCACCAATGTTACATTCTATACTAGTGCATTCCTGTTACCATTAGGAACATGTGTTTTCATCCATAATGTAGCAAACCTTATTTCTGCATGTTCTTTTAACAAAATAATTTTTAATAAGACTCTTGGCCTATTTAGATTCTTCTTTGGTATTTTAATGATGGTTGGACTGACATTGATACTTCAGCCAGACTTCATCTTTAATGGAATATCTACAGGGTCCTTTGCTCCTTCTGGAGAACTCAACAATGGTCTGACAATTGGACTAGGAGGAGCAAAACGAAATACCCAGATAAAAAGCCCATCTAGTTTTCTAGGATATGCACTTGCCGCTATTGCAGGATATACAAGCGCTTGCAGAGGTGTTTTGGTCAAAGCAAAGCTGTCCTCTGTGTCCATTGGCCCTCTAGGATTCTGGATTGCTGCTATAGGCATGCTTTCATCTATCATATTGATGCTCTATATTGATGAAATAAGATTGGGCATGACAGCTATTAATATAGGCTTTCTAATAGGTCATGCTAGTTCTGTTTCCCTACAGAGTTTAGTTCATATATATGCTGAGCAAAGAATTAGCCCTGTCATTTTGGCCATGCTGGATAGCTTGATTGTACTGCTCAACTTGGTCTTACTATATACACTACTTCACAGCTTTCACCCTGGAAACATGAATGCCCTAGAAGTCATAGGTGCTATTATAGGTTGTGCAGCCCTTAGTGGTTTTGTATTGGTTGACACTGAGGGACATATTCAGATTGACTAGTATCTGAATTCAGATTCAAATAATCCTTTGAGGACTGGTGCCTTGAGGACAGGTGCCTTACCCCTGTAAGAACAAATACTGGTGACAGTGAACACCACGAGGGGAATGGCACATAGTTGCCATAACATATAATTTCAGTGTGTGATTTGAGAAATGCAGACATAATGTTAAAAAAATTGTACCATAGAGGGTTGATGATAGCATCAAAATGATCTTCTTCTTTTTTAGTTCAAATTTTTTATTCTGGATGGTATCTTTCATTTACAAAAAGTGTATAACAATTGGTCATTTATTGGAAAGAACAGAACCTTATTTCGACCTGATTGTGAGGCTTACTGCCTTTGGTTATAAGATCATGTTGACAGGTTTCAAGTTCTTGCAAGTAGCATTGAGGTTAATGGTTATTTTAGTAATATGTTCCTGTTACCATGTATGTAATATAGGGGAGGGTTATACGATGGGTAATCTCTACATTTGGATTACCATTTTATCTATTTATCTTCACATCCTAAGTCATTTGATGCAAGGTCTGCTTGCAGAGTAGCACTCTTCAAGTTTACCTAGATTCTTAGAATAACTGTTTCTTAAGGTATCATTTAAGTGCTGGTGGGATTTCTATGACACATATTTTATTTGGTAGTTTGTTCCATACACTGTGTGATATATCAACAATCTGGGAATTATTAGCAATCTGCAATGTAGATGTGCCCTGGGAAGAAAAGCAGTTATTTTCAATTATGTACTGCAATAAAAAATGGACTACCCCTCTACCAAGAATTACATGTTCTTCACAGAAGACCAACTTAATTCTAAACCCTGCAAGAAGTGTTACTGTTCTGAATTTGCCATACTATAGAGGTATCGGAATATGGGATACATTGTCTCCGATTATCCAGCATACTGCTGAATAGAATGACTAGAAAAAAATCACTAGTTCATCACCAACTAATTGTAAAAATCAAATTAATCAATATGCACAATCCCATACTAGACTCTAACTGTTTTCTTTGAGGGGTTGCCCTCGATTACAAATTCAATTTTAAATAATGCAACTCCAAGGAGATCTTTGGCAGTATCATAATCATTATTGTTGATTCAGTATTAATTGTGGTTTGAAGAAACACTCAATTTCCTAGAGGAACAGTAACCCTTTTGAAAAATACACCCAGAAAGAACATGGCCAGTCTTTTGGGTCAACCAGTCATATAGGCCTGTTCAGATCTTGTCAGGATGTCAAGTTGGAAGGACTTGATTATTAATGATATGATAGCCCATAATCATTTGTTTCTATTGTCATCATTTACTTGTATTAGCACCACAAAAATTGTACCAGCATAAAGAAATTCATTTTGAGGAAATGACTCTAGACATATAATTTCCTGGAAAGAAGACTTAAAGTTTTCAACTATGTTAGCACTGTTTCAAATAAAAATGATACAAAAATGTTCTAGTGAAAACTAGAATGAACAATCAAACCTGTTTGTTCCATAGCTTTTTGAGATTGGTAAAGAATTTCTGATGCTGTTCTGATGGCTGCATTGTCAGATAACAAAGAGATACAGGAAAAATTCCCAAATATTGCAACATCAATGCAATGTGTTCCAAAGGATGTCCTCTATCTCTACCCAAACTAACCACTAATACATGAATCAACATAGAACTACTACTGCTGCCCCTTCCAAGGGACCTGTATTTCTGTAAAATATTGGTATGTGCCATTTGAGTGTTAGCCTTGGTAGGTGTTGTGGGTTATACTTCCATGGTGAAACAGTTATGATATTAATCTTTTATTGGTTTACATATCTGAATATATCTTTGTAGTATTTGTTTGTTTGTTTGAAAAACAGTGAAAGATTTACTATTAACTATTCAACTGATTTCTAAGTTACATGAAAGATCTTTAAGTGTCAGGATACCAATGATCCATCTAGTTGATCTTTAGTTGATATGAGAAAAATATAAAAAGAAGATACATTTTTTAGTATAAAATATTATAGGGTCTCCCTGTATGAAATAGACACCATTAAGGTATATTGATTTGGGACAAAATTGAAAAAACAACACAATTAGTATATCCTTTCTACTGATTCTTCTTTAATCTCCATGTGAACATCTTAAGGCCCGGCGTCCACCTACTACGATAGAATCGTAGACCTCCCGATATGGCACCGATACAAAATGTCAAAATCGGTGCCATATCGGGAAGGTGCAAAATCGTAGACATATGTCTAGACATGCCAATCCGCCACGCATTGTATGGGGTTTTTATCGGTGTCTAATCGCAGAAACGTGGTCAACTGCCCCGATATTAGGTAACCTTCCGACGCGATTTTGATTTTGTATCGCGAGGTGCATCGTAGGGCATATCGGTGCCATATCGTGGTAGGTGGACGCCGGGCCTAATATTCCCATTTACATCTTGATATAAAGTGTCAGAAGCTGTATTTTGTGTATCATTAAATCATAGTATTTTCTATACTTATATATTTTTGTTGTGTTCAAATTATTTATTCTGGCAATAACTATGCCTGTTTTCTGTCAGCAATAGTAAATCAAGCTTCGAGTGATACATTCTGGTAGGGCTATAAGCGAAGGATAACTAGCTAAACTACTACTAAGATGAAAGTAAATACAGTAAAACCCGCTTCTGGGACAGCTTGCTATGGGGGAAACCCTGCTTAACCCCTTAAGGACAGCCACCTATGGCAGAACTATACACTTGGGGATTACTACTAGTGACTGTGTACAGTTCTAGGGGACAGGGGCACTGTCCTTTGAACTCAAAATTTGAAAGTTTATCACATGTTGTAATATGTTATCCTCGATATTTCTATTTCTATTATTTAGAATTCGAAAATATGATGTTACACCTACATTCTGTGCAAATTTCAAGTTTATTGTGAAATGTTTCCTTCTGAAAAACAATTTATAAGTATCAAGTAAATAGCCCCCAGCCAGTTGATGCCTTAGGGTATCATCCGCCCTTAAATGGTTAAGGGGGCATGGAACAGAAATCTTTATTAGTTCATTTTAACCCTGCTTAAGGGGAAACCCCACGTAAGGAAACAGTTTACTCAGAAGGGAGGGTGCCCCCTTAAGCAGTCTTTGGACATTTCGTTAAGGTCAACAAACAAAATCAAGATTTTTACAGTTAATAGTAACAAATCCCCAGACTGAGATGGCCTAATGCCCGAATTTTTATGCTTCTTCTGGGAATAGCTTAAAAAACCATCTTTGAACTCTTTAAACGAGTCCAAAAGGACAGGCTTATTGGGCACAGAACAATGGAGAGGCATTATCATCCTAATTCCAAAAAAGCTTGTGGACTTGGTAGATTAGAACTAAAGAATTGGAGACCTATTACACTTCTGAATACTGATTATAAAGTATTAACAAAAGCATTAGCTAATGGGCTACAAACCTACAAAATTGGTTGTGTACTCCTTGCCTTCGATTTTGAAAAAGCATTTGATACAGCATCCTGGGAGGCCATCTGCGATTCCCCTTTTTTATTTTGGTGTGGCAAAGAATTTATAGGCTGGATTAAGCTGATTAACAATGATATATCATCATGTGTATCAAATGCTGAGTTTCATACCAAATGGTTTCATCCCTCCCAAGGGACTCGTCAGGGCTGCTGTATCTCGCCATATTTATTGCTGCCATTTGTGGAAATGGCAGCAATTGCCATCAGGGTAAGTTCAGAGATAAAAGGAATGCATTGAGAGATAAATTAATTAGAATATCTCTATTTGCTGATGATTTTACATGATTGTTTGGTGATCCTCAATCTGTCAGCCAAACGCTAGATATATTGCATGGATTTAGATGCTATACTGGTCTAAAGATTAACCTAGAAAAATCTTTTGTCATGAAGATAGGTAAGGATACTGCCTGCTTCTCTTCTGATTTTCCTTTGGAGGAAATGAAGATGATACAAATTTTGGGAATAAATTTCATGAATAGTTGGAAAGAAAATGATTATGTGGTGGTCGCCGCCTGTCTAGCAGGTTGGATGACCCCAATCCGGAACGCTAGTTCCAGGCAGGATCCCACCCTACGCACTCTACGTAGGTTGGTTCGGTTTTCGGTTAGTTTGCACAGACCTAGTCACACATGACACAACAACGTCTTTTAATAAACAGGGATGTTTATTATTCACTACTTCCCGGAAAGATCTGGAAGATCTTTCCCACAAGTACAGTACCCTTGCACATAGGTGCCAGGTAACGCTGGAGAGGCTAATCTGAAAGACTCGCCCAACCACCAGGAAGGTTACAAGAACCCGCCTTCAAAGTGAGGGCCCAAGGGTCTGTTCCGTAGAAGAGACGCGCGAGGACAGCCTGTCGACCTACTGTGAACGCTGAGTATATATACCCAGCATTACGTAATCCCGGTCCCCGCCGCGCCACTCTCGTGTGCGGCGTTGTCTGGAATCACTACACAGTAAGGATCGGCACGTCGCGCAACCTTCCGTAAACAAACACTGCTGGATTCCCACCCCACTACATTACCCCTCCCAGTTTTTACTAAGGGGGGAACCAAGGCAGCCATTATGCTGCTAGGGGACAACCCAGTTAACAATTACAACGTAAATCCAGCAGTTCTTGGTCTACTCTCTAGCTTCCTGGTGTTCACAAGAATTCACTGATACCAATGTTTAAGTGAAAAAGGTGGAATTGTAAGACAGAGAAGTTATATTAAAAATATGGAAGATACGACATTTAGGAAAGAAGAAACAACATTTGAAGAATTAAGGACTAGCCTCGCTAGCACCTTCAATAAATGTGATATTCACCCTTCTTGAGCCGGGGAGCGTATTCTTGAGTGTTGGGCAGAGAAGACTCGACAGTCGCGGACCTACAGGTGGTCAGCCCGGCCTGTCGAGCACTCTGTCTCCAGCTGTTCCGGAGCTTGTTGAAGTCCATTGTTGGCTCCCGGCGAGTGAGGTGTCGTTCTCTTTTTCATCTTGGAGTATCGAGCCCAGCTGGCCCACCGGCGTAGCAGACCTACTACATTCAGCCCGATACCGGCGGGTGCTGGGCTTCCCACTGTTCTTCAGTTTGGAAGACATCCATATGTAGAAGAAGGGTCAGCCTCGCTCGACACCTTCTGAGTTGGAAAGTTTCCGAATACGGAAATAACGACCAAAAAGGCAAAAACAATTCTCCATCCACCTGGTAAGAGTGTGTGGTATCAGTGTTCTTTTATTTGGCTCCAGCTATACTGGCATAGTTTCCTTCGGCTCAATTCGAGTACCAATTAAGGCCCCAATTTTAAGCCGAATTCAGAACTTACGATCATCGACCAAAGGTAGAAGTAGTCGGCATAATCCAACAAAACAGGGATTACGTCTACTATCTCATTATCGTGTCGACGAACTCAGTTCCGACACAGACCTGGTAAGTCAGTTCCATACCTGAAAGGCACAGTCTTCCTTACCCGGTACCAGAGACTAGTGTGGACAGAATCCACACCACAGGCCGGAGGTTTTCGTGATGGGGGCTTATTACGGGCCTGACCATCGAGAGAACCTTCAGCGGTCTGAAACCAGGGTTGTGCCTTGGGGAAGTCGTTTTACTGACTTTCTTCAGCCCCAACCCAGGATCGCTTATCATAGGTCGCTCCTAACTTTTCCTCTACCCCTCCCAGCGATCCTTGCGGTTCGCCGAGAAAGTGCAGAATTCTGGTTAGGAGGCCACACGACGATCTATCGAGATTAAGTAATTATTCTCGAGAGATCATCCTGGAATTAGCTAGGTCGAAAAAAAAAATTTCCTCCCCGGGACTTCCCATACCCGTCTGACTTCGGATCCAGGAGAGTTGTTGACTCTGCCGGTTCCGAGTTTAGACGGCGTCTTCCTGGCCTACTAGGCACCAATCGAGCCGGTCGTTGTTAACCCTAGATATCCTCGTCAGAGGATATCTTGAGGTCGAGAATTTTCGACTGACTGGGTGCGGTAGCCGTCAGTGGAACCGACGTTGCCGGGGCGGTCCTCTCTGGTCGCAGTGGACTCAGTGCAGACGTAGGCTGGAACTGAGACATCAACTGCTGCAGAGAGGTCGGTCCGGTATCTAAAAAGATTCTGGACTACAACGGGATGATGTTGGCATTCACCCCCATTGCCCCACCCTGTTCCTCGGGTTGATCCATCAGCTTAGCCTGGGAGGGCTTCGCTGATTTTTCAGCCCGCGTCACGGCGGGAGGCATCCTCGGCTGTAGGACTTCAGTCTGATCCTGTTGGATCTGACCTTGTCCCGACCTTGTCCTGACCTTGTCCCGAGTGTCTACACTGACATCCATAGGCTGGGCCGTACTGGATGTAGTGTCCTGGTGGGAAGTTTCTTCCACAGATGACCACCCCAACATGCTGGCGAGTTGCCGACGTGTCGGATCTGATTCTTCGGTGGTGAACTGAAGAAATCTTCCCCGCCTCCGTTGTCGGGCCAACCATGCTTCCTCAAGGACTTGCGGGTCGTCACCGATGTCATAGAGTGACATACCCAAGTGCCGAAGACAACATTCATCTTGGCGATGGGTCTTGGCTTCTGCCCGGGCAAACCTCGATTGGGCCGTGGTTTTCGCAATACGCACGTCCTCTAGGTCCAACGCGTATTGTTTAGCCAGGCCCTTCGTGGCTTCCTTCACCTCGAACCGGGCTAGGTTAACTAGCTCCTGAACGAGGCTCTCATGGAGAGACTGTGCGCCCCTTCGGACGCGGCCTTCCAATGTGCCACCTATGTGCGACTCTAGTTGATCCGCCCGTTGGACGTATTCAACCGATATCGCAAAGGGAGAGGAAGTTACCTTTGACGCAACGGGTGGTTGTGTCGTCAGTTTCTTCTTCACCTCAACAACCGGGTTGGCTGGTGGTGGGAGTGCCGGAAAGGCCTCCTCATCCACAACTTTTCCAGGTGCGTGGGTAGCACCTTTACTGATCGGGGAAACTCCCGGGAGACTTGAGCTAGGACGAGTCCCAGCTGGTTTTTCCACGGGTCCGCTGGCTTTAGAAGCCGTTGGAACGTTCCCTTAACTTTTGGCTGAGAGGAGTTTTAGTCCCTCAGTCAAACTTGGCGCAGCCTGGTAAGCAGCTTCCACCACGTCAGCGATGGTGTGCTTACTAGGAGCCAACTTTTTCTTCGGCTTCCGACTGGATCGCCCAGAAGTGTCATCCTCGCTGGACAAGGATGATGACAACTTCTTGACCCGTCGTCTAACCTTAGAGGAACCCCTTGACGGTTCCCGGCTATGGGACCGTTTGTTCCTCGACTATTTTGACATCCGTCGATGGTTCGAAGCAGATAGCATCAGACTCCCGAACCAGCCAGGATTCTTCTTCCATCCGATTTTAAACAATCGACCGTCTGTCACACAAGTTTCGGGCTCCGGCTTGCCTTTCTGAGCATCGGAACCTAAGTCAACGAATCTCTGCCACAGATTCATGACCCGTTCCCGAGCTGCAGCACCAGCAGTCCGGTGTTCCCGGGCAATGTGTCGGACTAGATACGATCGCCGCGAACTGGCACACCCGGCCTGGCAAGAACCACCCTTCTTACCGAGGCACTGTAGCCACGGTCGCTCAGCCAAGTGTACCTCTACGAGGTGCCTAGCGTAACGACCTGCAGTCGCATAGGTCGGTGACAATTTCCTGTCCCTCCCATGGCAACTCAAAAAGACACAATGATCGCTGTTACCGAACTTGTGCCATGCATACGCGATCCGGTCTTTGACCTGATCCTCATACTTCAGTCGATTGACTCGGGACACTCCTTTCACCCGGTTGATGTACCAGGTGTTGGGAGAACCCTCGTCAACCAACCATTCCTCGTCGTTACGTTCCATCTAAACCGACACCATCTGGGATGTTATGTCGGTTTCCATGGCGGAGATCTTCTAGGCAAGTATAAGTCTTGCCCAGCAAAGAGGCGGGTAGCTGTCGAGCCACCGTTCTCTTCCCAGCCCGCTTTACGCCAGGCTGGAAATCACTGCCATCACTGTCTGGGTTAGATTTGGCCAGGGGTTTAGCCCTGTCCATCTCTGTTCCACAACACTTGACATCTTCGCCACCCGTGGCACCTGTTGAGGTGCTCCGTGTAGCGACAGCTGCACTCGGTCAAGCTTGCGCTGCGGGTTTGTCCAAGCCTTTCGACCCAGCCCTCTTTGACTTCTCTTGCTTCCCGGGTTAAGGTTTCCCTTTACCCGAGTCACATGATTCCAGCCGACCTTCCTTCTTTGCTAACTCCGCCTCAGCCCGCTCCCGGGCTGCACAACAGAGTTGCTTCCTTTGCTGTTTCGACAGCTGCGGCTCAGTCCTGGTAGCATCCTGAGGTTTTGACACCTCAGTGTTACTAGCAGACTTCCCCGGCGCGGGTTTAGCCGGCTGTGACACCGGTTTCTCACCTTTGCTGGACGGCTCCATTACTACAGAGTCGTCCCCAACTGACGAATCAGTCTCAATAGCCGCCTCTGCACCAGCCTCGGTCCTCCCGGGTTTAGCTACCGGACCCGGGGCCAAAAAGGTCCTGGTTTCCGCCGGCTTCACCTCAGGTGGAGTCCAATTCTGGTACATTGACTGTACTATGGCTCGCGTCTTGGGATCTGGGATCCCAGCTAACACCTGTTCCAGGCTGGCTGGAAATCACCGCTTGACATCTTCGACTTCTTCCCGGTGTGACCTTTTCCCTGTCCGGGTCGTTCATCTCGGGTTTCCCCAAGAAGAACAGAGTCCTCAGACTCGTCCCCTTCCAGGTCAAAATCACCATCATCTGACCCGATGAGCAAAGCATCATCGTCCAGATCTGCCCCCCGCTCAGCCGGGGCTGAGGATCCGGGCAGTGGTGAGGGGAGCTCGCGCTCACCCTCCGTAGACGGGGCACGGTCAGCCATGCTGCTACCGCCCGACTCCCGTGGTGCTAGGCACCACTCCGAACACAGAGTGAAGACCACTGATAAAACAGGGTCTTATATACTCCTAGTTGACCCAGATTCGCAGTCGCGAACCAATCAACCGTGTCGAGACTGGCTCATCTTGAGCGTCTCAACACCGCATGCGTGAAGAAACCAAAGGTCAGCGTTACGCT
Source organism: Alentia gelatinosa (assembly GCA_950022655.1). Classification (NCBI taxonomy): domain Eukaryota; kingdom Metazoa; phylum Annelida; class Polychaeta; order Phyllodocida; family Polynoidae; genus Alentia; species Alentia gelatinosa. The sequence goes on from OX465591.1 coordinate 41,456,445, forward strand.
CGACTTGATTCGTTCACACCTTCAATCGCCCAGCACAGGTTCCGAAACCTGGGGAAGCCCCTTTTTGAGCTCCACCCCGAGTTCTCTACCATGTGGGGTTTTCTTATTGCCGTCGTGTATCACATCGATAGTATGGGAGACTATGTACAACTTTCATATAAATGGATCAGACCTTACAGAGCGTTCGGCAATTCTGCAGCCTCTAGAGGGTCCTCGACGGGGTCCCTTAGAGCAACGTCTGGGCTGCAGCACACAACGACTGATTTTAAGGTAACTATTTGATCAACATTCACGTATAATTGACACGCCACTGACTATCAACGATCTACATTCCGTACCATTGCTTCTCGTTGTGTTTTTCGACAACCCCGGCACCACTACTCTTTGTAGCTAACCACAGCCTTCGATTTTAGTCGAGAGCTGCGACGGGGTTTAGAGTCTATTTTAGACTCCATTCTACATCTCGAACCATGTTTATCATACACAGCTCGATAGCAAATTCAGACTTAAGCGTGTCGGGTTTTTCGTCTACCCACACCTCCCTTTTACACCCGGCTTCCCGGCTCTTTGAACCCGGGACCTCTCTGGTACCCCAGCAGGACCGGTGGTCAGTGATAATCCCGCGTTGTAGTAGGGTGTGAAACTTCAAAGCCGGAACTTTCGCGCTTCCCCTCCCAAAGTCAAAAACGAGCTACATGGGATTTGTAACGCCTTCTTGACCATTCATCCTCTATCACTACCGTCATTTCTGACAATATTTGAACAATTCTGAATGGTCCGTCCCAGTTAGGAGCGAGTTTTACATTTACCAACAGAGTGTTACTAGCAGACTTCCCCGGCGCGGGTTTAGCCGGCTGTGACACCGACCGATTTACCAACAGAGTTTTCATCTACCAGGGTCCGAAGACACTGGATCAATGTCCGGTTGAATCTTTCTACCATACCATCTGATTGTGGACGATATGGATTTGTATGTGTCTTTTTGATCTCGAGTATCCTACACATTTCTTTCCAGATCTGGGATTCAAATTCCCTTCCCTGGTTGGAATGTAGTACGCTCTGAGTTCCAAAAGGCAACATCCAGTTTTTCACTAAAGCTTCCGCACAAGTGGCAGCTTTGTAATTCTTCATGGGATAGATCTGCACATATTTTGTGTAGTAATCCATCACCACCATCATACAGGTATTCCCTTCCTCAGACTCGTCGATACCAGATATAATATCTAGAGCGATTCTGGCAAACCTGACACCAAATAGCTCCTGCTGTAGCGGCATCTTTCCAAGTCCTACCCCGGGTTTGACTTTGCTACAGACGGAACATCCAGATATCCACCTTCGAATATCTGCACCCATTCCAGGCAAGTAGTAACGGCGCCTTATTCTGGCTACCATCCTTTTCCGTCCTAGATGAGCTGCACTCCTATGTTCGTGACATAGAGTCATTAGTCCGGAACGTAATTCTCGAGGGACTACTAATTGCAGAGCACGTTTAAGTGGTTGCAACGTAGTTCTCCATCGATATGATACTCCATCTCGGACCTCTAGTTCTTTCCATTGACCACATAGATTCCGAAATTCTCGGTTTTCAGGCGAGATCTCGGGCCCCGTAGGTCTATGGAGCCCGTTAGATACCAGTTTAGTTAACCGGAACCGATCTGGGTCAGCCTGTTGACTTTCCTTAATCTGTTCTAGTGTCCACTGATAGTTCTGGGGCGGTTTTACTTTCTGGGAGCGTAGGGTAGCTATTACAGCTCTATGCTCGCCACAGTCCCGGCAATCTGGCCGCCCACATTTCCGCACTGGTCTCCTTGAGAGACAATCCGCATTAATGTAAGACTTTCCAGCCCGGTGCTCAATCTGACAGTTTGTCAATCCGAATTCGGAAAGAGCTGCCTGCCATCTTCCAATCATTCCCTCGGCATCTTTAAAGTTAAAGAGCCATTTGAGAGAAGAATGGTCGGTACGCAAGATGAAATCTCCACCTGCTAAGAAGTGTTGATATTTTCTTACATACACCACAACCGCTAAGAGTTCCCTCTTAGTGGTACAGTATCCCAGGCCTGTATTCCTTTGTGAGAAAACAGTTCCGGGTTTGGCTCGAAGAGTGCATCTCCACGTGGTAAATCTCCTTCCCCAGCTATCAGGACATTAACCATCTGCTGAGGTGGGATGCCCACATCTTGTCGAACAGAAATCAAAGAAGAAATCCGTCGACAACTACATTCCACTTCCATTAACTCAGGAAATTTGAGTCGGAGAGTGCCATCTTGTAGATCCACAGAACCTCCATAGAGGGTGAGAAAATCTACGCCTAGTATTCCACTCTCTTCAATATCACTGAGTATGGGACCCCATACAAATTCAGTGTTACCTATTGAGACTGGAATAATCACACTACCATGGCATCTCATGTGAGTGCCATTAGCAGCTTTTGCCGAAGCTCCAGGAACATGACATTCCTGTGCGAATCCAAGAGACTGATAGAGTCCATTGTTCAACACAGAGCGACTAGCGCCAGTATCTAATAACAGATCTATCTTCCTTCCTTGAATTCTAGCCGGCACATACCAACGTCGCCCACCTAAGGGAGACGGTTGTCGTATAAACCGTGAGATCCCATCCAAGGTTCCAAGATCCCATCCGCGTTGACAAAGCCATTGCAGACAGGGGTGCCCGGGTGAAAGATTCTTACTACAGATCGTTGCGACCGTACTTTGTATCTTTCCCTTTTCTGGTAAGTGGGGAATACATCCCTTCTTATTGATCTCACAGGTTTGAGTTTCCTGGCACATCTCCACATACCCAGACTGCAGTGTTGCCACTTGCTACAGTCCTCCGTTGTTTTCCGGTTCACTTCTAGAGGCAACCGTCAACGCAGGCAGACTACGAGGTGTTTCCACTGTAGTAACGTTCCGGGCTTCAGGACAATCTGGAGAGATATGTCCCATATTGTTGCACCGCCAACAACGTCGGACATCCAGCTGGTTTTTCTCCACCTGATTCAGTCTTTCGTTGATTTTGGCCAACAACTTCATTACCTCAGAAGGATTTCCTTCTGCTTCAGTGGTTTTTTGGTTTTGCCTCTGCCACAGAACATCACTGTTCCTTCCAAAGCTAGGGGTTCGACCTCTCCCACATCCCCGTCAATTGAAACCTCCTCTTCCAAGTACCATTGAGCGGACATTAGAGAGTATATCCTCTATTTCTGCTTCCTGACACTCGTAGGTATCTTCTTCTTCTACTTGTGACCAAGTAGAACCAACTATGTTAACCCGGGTAGTTTTTCCTGGATTAGCATACTTTCCGAATAGTATACACCGTTGTTCATAGGCGTCCACTATTTGCAACACCTGCATGAAGTTCATACTGGGCTCCCATTTAGAGATGACTCCCGCTCTCACGTCATCATCTCGAAGTCCTTTCACAAACTGAGTTTGTAGATCTTCATGTAGTGCAGGAGAATCTAATCCCGTTCCTGGGTAAACTTCCAAAAACATTTGTTGTAAAGCTAGCCCATAGGCCCGAGTTGTCTCCTCTCTACCCTGGATCCTCTTTAGAAAAGTGGATCGGGGGTTCAGCATTACCAGCTGACCACAATAGTAAGAGGCTACCTCCACTAACTCATCCCACTCCGTACCACCGGAATGGTAAAAAGCATGAAGTGCAGCTTCTCCGGGTCCATCTCGTAGCGCTCTCTTGAGGTATGGCAATGCATCGACTTTATTCCAGCCATTACATTGTATATCCTCACAAAATCCCGCAAACCAGTGTCTACTATTATTCCGGAGAGTACTAGACTCTCCAGGACTATCCGTCTGAGACCCAATCTTACTGAGTCCCTCCAGATCCCTCGCGGGGCCATGTCGGCTGTCGGCTGCCGGACTGAAATTCTTCAGGACTGTCGAACTCAAATTCTGAGCGGCGGTTCTCTTCCGAGATTTCTCCTTACCGGACTTCTGGGTTTCACCCCCTCCCTCCGGTTTTGGCGACTTTCCGTCATTCCGGGCCGGGAGAGTTGGTTGAGAAGTTACCTCCCCATCCTCACTCTCCTGTTCAGCCTGGGATCTGGTTTTTATTCCAGATCCGTGCATTTACCGAGAATCCCGGGTTGTGCAAGCAACCTAGGATCCTGGTCACGGCACCAGTGTGGTGGTTGCCACCTGTCTAGCAGGTTGGATGACCCCAATCCGGAACGCTAGTTTCAGGCAGGATCCCACCCTATGCACTCTACGTAGGTTGGTTCGGTTTTTGGTTAGTTTGCACAGACCTAGTCACACATGACACAACAACGTCTTTTAATAAACAGGGATGTTTATTATTCACTACTTCCCGGAAAGATCTGGAAGATCTTTCCCACAAGTACAGTACCCTAGCACATAGGTGCCAGGTAACGCTGGAGAGGCTAATCTGAAAGACTCGCCCAACCACCAGGAAGGTTACAAGAACCCGCCTTCAAAGTGAGGGCCCAAGGGTCTGTTCCATGGAAGAGACGCGCGAGGACAGCCTGTCGACCTACTGTGAACGCTGAGTATATATACCCAGCATTACGTTATCCCGGTCCCCGCCGCGCCACTCTCGTGTGCGGCGTTGTCCGGAATCACTACACAGAAAAGATCGGCACTTCACGCCACCTTCCGTAAAACAAACGAACACTGCTGGATTCCCACCCCACTACATTTACATCCAAAGGTAAAGTTACGATTATAAACTCTACTATTATGCTTATAATGTTATACTCTATTTCCATGCTATATACGCCACCTTTTCATGAATTTATATAAAATTGTATGTCGCTTTTTGTGGAATAGCGGCGTCAACAAAATTGCATACCGTACAATCTGTCAAAATATCAAGGAAGGAGATCTAAATCTTATTTGGCTTGAAAATCAAAACCCATGTCACTTTCCTGAAAATTTAATAAGATGATCTCCAAGTGTTATGGGGCATATATCTAACTTAAAAATGGGAGGTCACTGTGCTAGTTTTTAATCTATAGATCAATATTATGATGATTTTGTATTAGAATATATAGAAATTCTAAAATTTACTTTTTGACTTAGTAAAACCCATGTCATTTTTTTCAAACTTTCACATAATATAGTACATATATAATACTACCTTTTAAAAACCATCCTTGTTTTTGAAAGCATTGTCAAACCAAATTTTTCAGTACATTTCCTCTGCAAATCAAGCAAATGGAAAATATTTCAACTATTAAGATTTTATAAACTCGATGAAATGTTAAATTTACTCATGTAGCATTAGAATGAATCCCAAGAAACCAGTTTTGACTAATAGATGACATTATCTAAAAATCACCTGGAGGCGCCACTGTGAATTGTAGGATATGTCTTTAATGACAAGGTATGTGTAGCAATCAACATTTGTGTGAGCAACAATAAAAAACTATATTATGTTCTGAACTCATTTAGAACCACAACCTCCACAAGTCAAAAGTACTGGTGTGTATGATATAATATACCTCAAATAGACACGGAACATTTAGCATATATACCAGCATATATAAGGTTACAAGGGAAACAAAATGTCAATCATTCCACTATAGAATAATCAATAAGACAGTACCCACAAAATTGGATACTTGTTCATATTGCACAGAAAAAGACACTTTAGAGCACTTTCTTCCAACATGCAACAAGGTTAATTACTTTTGGAAAAGAGCTTTTAAATGGATAAAGACAGTTGCTGGTTTAAATGGTTCTTGGACCAAGGAAAATATTCTTTTGGGATAGCTCACAATCTAAACTACATAAGTATACAGTTGAAATTTTATATCTATAGGCAAAGACTGTTTAATGATAACAATCTGTCTCTATATGGATGGTCGTTGGAATTTTGAGAAAAACTGCGTATGGAGCGTTGCCTCTTTTACCTTGAGAATTCTCCAAACAAATTTCAGAAATGGCTGCAACTGTTTGAGAGAATTGTATAATCCATGTTATTATATTCTAAGTGAATGACATGGCCAGAATGTTCAGTCAATCTAAGCCCACACAGCATATAGACTACCCCCAAATCTTGTCTTGTCCTGTATTGTAATTGTCTGGTGTTGTCTTTCCAAATACTCTATGTTTTTCTCTTTTCTGTGACTATTTGTCTTATCTCTTTCTATTCTTATATTATTGACAAGATGATTGTACCAATATTATAAAAAAATATGACCCTGTATTAACTTGATGTCACATTTGTTTGAATAAAAAAGATAAGAAATGGAAAACGTGCCGTGTTGTACAAAACAAAGCTGAGGTTTAATAATAGCATATTACTTGGAAATTGCGGACTCATATATGGATGAAAGCATCTAATTTTATTGCTAACAATAAAATGTTGAATGGATTATAAACTCTGCAAATGTAAAAAAAAAAAAACCGATTCTTACAATAGGATTCTTATAAATTCTATCACATAAACAGTTAACAGTAGTACTGTGTTTACAAGGGCAGGTAGCATTTATTACAGGAGAGCTTTCAAGTTGTTCATGATGACTACCATTCAAGTTTGTCACCTTTGTACATATATCCTGTTATACTTGTATGACTATATAATAAGTGAGGGAAAAACAAACATGTTAGAAACTATCAACAACTATCACTATGGTCACGATGTCGGACCTGTTGGTAGCTACCCGGTAACCAGGTAACTACATGACATAGTATTTTCAGAATTTAACGGTTGGAGTTATTCACTCTCAGGTCACAAACTGAAATAGACCTGTTACATTCTATTTAAATTTTTAGTCTTTGTATATGATAAAGAGGTGTTTGTTTGTTTGCCTCCAACTAAATTGTGTGTTTGTTATCTACCACTTTAGACCGATGCAATTGTCACAAGACCAAAATGTGAAAAGTATAGATCAAGTACATTGTCAGAGGCGCAATCTTATGGAACGCATTACCGAGTGAAACTAGGAATATTAATGACTATGATCAATTTAAATTAATAAATAAGAAAAAAGCTCTCGCTATGTTATACAGTAATTAGATTGATATTGAAGGTGTAGGAGCCTTCTCTTCTACCAGCACGGTAAATCCTTGTGTCATTCCATTTGTTATTTTGTGTGTGGGAATGAAAGGAACCCTTGTCCGATATGTTATATCCAGAGTAATCTTCTTTGTTAGCAATTCTCTATGATACTCTTTATAACCTATGGAGTGAAATTATGTTCAGATGTCCAATGATGTTGATTCCATGACTGCTCTTAGCAGATACAAGATAAGGTGTTGTATAAGGTGTTATCTTCTATGATTGACTGATTGCTAACATGATGACTATGGGAAATAAGCTAGATATGGCTAGCAACTTATTTCACAATTTCTAAAAAACATTGAAGACTGCAAACCAGTACTTTTTGTACTGATCAGACCCAGTATAAATAAAGAGAAAAAAAAAGCAAACAAACTTTATAGTATACCATATTCCTATATACCTATGGCCGTACACTCTATGCTTACACCACATTCTGGGGGGTGGAGTAACTATCTGATACTACCCAAGGTTGCCGTATACTACCCGGCATTGCCGTATACTACCCAAGGTTGACATTTAGACCAATCAGATTGTCTCTTACAAAATTCATATGAAACGCGCAGTGGAGAGTAAACATAAAGTGTCAAGTTACTCGATAAGGTTGGATCTGGCTTCAGGTTTGATGGTGGATGAGCAAATAACGCTAATTATCGTTATTAAACCACATTTGAAGGTATATAGGAATAGGGAAACCAAGTACCAGTGAAAGGAAGTCAAAATTACTAATTGTTAGGATTCATGATGAATAACTGAAAAATTACTGCCCGCGGCCAAGGCCTTGGGCAGTAATTTTTCCAAGCCTTACCTCGTAACTTTGACTTCCTTTCACCGGAACATAGTTTCCCTCTATTCCTTGTATACCTACACTGAGCGAGACTAACTTATATATTAGTAATCAATTAGGGCTGACAGAGTAAGCTTGGTATATGAGCAAGAATCAACTCTTTTAAGCAAACTAGTACAAGCCATTAATTCAAATTTAGGTATAAACAAACCTGCCTGACTAGATATCTGTACCTGCTAATGAAAATATAAGATGGTCATAAGTTAAAAAGAATAAGTAAATTGTATTTAAACAAAATCTTTGTTATTCATCATGAATCCTAACAATTACAATTTCTCACTTTTGAAAGGATCACACCTAGTAACTTTTGATCTATAGAACAGAGAAGAGGAGGATGTTTCAGAGATCATAGAGTTCTCTAAGAAAGAGTTCTTATCCTGGGAATTCTTCATATACATACTACAGCCTGCAGCCTAACCAATTGTGCTGTTTGTATGGCAGGTCTGTGTGCTCCAGGTTGTTAACAAATTTACATTTTAAAACTACCTGATTAAGCCAAATATGTCAAGTTTTTTTTTTTAATTCTGCAATAATTCTTTCGGAAAATTGCAAAGGAACAAAAACCAGGGGTCTGTTTTATGGAAGACATAAGGACGCCAGGTGTTATGCTACTATAACTCCACCACAGAGGGCGACGTAGCAGGGGCACCACTAGAGACCCCTAGTGAGGAGATTGGGAGACTACAGGAGACTCCGCAGCCACAGAGGTCGACCTCACTTCTCAACTGGTAGTCGTCCGGCACGGTCAACACCTCTCACCACTGGACACTGTTCCTCTCACCACTGGACACTGACATGGGTCGCAGGTTGGTACGCTGCTCGGACTGTGGGCATTCCCACTGCCCTAGGGGTCCTTCTCTGTGTAAATTTTTGGTTCAAGCGCAACAGAAATGTGAATTGGCTGGACTTTCAGTTAATGACTGGGAAACATTTTTGAACATTGAGTCCATTAGTGCCGATAATATAACATATTTAGGCGAAGAAGGTGTTGAGGATACAGTTGAGGATAGAGTTGAGGATAAAAATCCAGTGCTGGGGTAGAAAGTAGAATTCTGAAATTGGAGGACAATTCAAGACAGATAACCTTCATTGTGGATAGTCAGTCAAAAAAATTAGACAAAGCCATGGACATGTTATCGTCCTTGATGAAAAGTATGAATGCAACTCCAAAGGCTTCAGTTGAAAAAGATGCTACAGGTCCCTTAAAAAGTAACGATAGTGCTGTTGAAGGGGCTGTAGGGGGCATGGCCCTTTTGGGACATAAGGAGAGCTTTCGTAGTGAATTTTACCCAGTCACACCAGTTGGTGTGGACACTCCAGTAACTACTGATAGAAATAGGACAGGATTGGTTGCTGAAAGTTCATCAATTCGTTCTGATTTAGAGAAATCTAAGTATACACCGGGATTCCTGCGCTCGGGAGTCCTAGAGCGAACTTCTCAGGTGGGCACAGGTGTGTGCTGCCACAGTGAAGACAAGAAGCGAAAACGTAAGTGTACTGTTTTTGATCTCGACCTTCACCTACCATACGGAAAAACTATTTCAAATACATCTATTGAGGAGGTCGTTTCAGCCACAGCCTCTATGGCTGCCTCAATGTCGGAGAAAGGCTTGGTAGTTACTGGATATTTAAAACATGTCCAGTTTCTTATGGACAAGGCTAAGTTTTATACGAGTGAGGCTATGGTCAGATATGACGAAATGGTTAGAGAACGGGCCGAAGTGGCTGGGGTGTGTGTTTTTGGATACGGGGACCGTGAATGCTATTTCGCCTGCCTGGGAGTTGCCTGCCTTAAACCCCAAAAGCAAAAGGATAAGAAGGATGACACACGAAACAAGACAAAGCAAAGGCAGGGTAAAAAGTTGGGTGCTTCCTGGTCGTTCAACGACAGAAAGGGATGCAGTATGACATGGTGCCAATATAAGCACGAGTGTGCTGAGTGCTCAGGCACTCACCCTGTACACACCTGTCAAAAACCCCAGGATAGGATATAGGGGTTAGAGTCCTGTGGGACAATGAAATTGAATCAGAGGCCGTTGCTTAGTCAATCATTCACTCGAGTCGATAGGCAGGTGAGCTATCTTGGTCAGTGCTTGGAGCCCGTTTCGGAGGGACAATGTCCAGCGCAGCGGTTGTCTTCGACCCTTAGTCGGGGAGAAGATTGCATACATTTTTTTGGTGATATTCCTGAGGAAATTAGCTCAGTTTCCTGCAGAAATTCTGATATTAGCAAGATGAATGGTTTGACTCAACATAATCCTGAAGTGTATTTGAATTTCCCATCTGAGTTGTAAATAAATGTATTTCTTCTAGTGAAGATGGTGAAAGAGGGAAAATGACTTCGGATTCTTCCCCCGGTGTTTCATATGCCTGTGACAGTAAGAGGACTGTTAATCACTATGATGGGTTGTCAGACAGTATACATGTACCAGTTTATGACATAAGTAACATGGAGAGTGGCAGTCCTACAGTCACTACGGGTGGTGGTAATGTGGTGGGTTCAGCAACCGCTGAAATACCATTTGTGGATTGCGGTGGTGGTAAGATATATTATAGGAAATGTATCGGTCCTTGTTCTGAAGACCATTGGTTAGTTGGTTGTAAGCAACAACTGAACCCGTGTGTTTTTTTAGACGCTTGTATTGATATGAACGAATTCAAGGACAAAGCAAATTTCATTTTAGACGGTGTCTACAATGGGTTTAGAATATTAGATTCTAGATTTGATAATATGTATTTCTGTGAAAATTACAGTTCTATCATGAATCCAGATTTCAGAGCCCAAATGACCAAAATTTTGGAAAACGAAATTGTTAGTGGAAAGATGTTGATCGTTGACCATAAACCTGCTTCTGTACATGCCATGGGGGCGGTAAGGAAGAAAGACTATTCCTTACGCCCTATAACCGATGCAAAAAGACCTATAGGGGTTAGCGTGAACAACTATATGGATTCAACTTGTGCACTTTTCTCTTTTATCAAGATTGATGACGTATTGAGCACTTTGGTGAAAGACGGATGGATGGCAGTATTAGATGTGAAAGCAGCATACCGCTCGGTGCACGTTTACCCCTAGCATAGAGAATACCAAGGGTTAATTTGGAGTTTTCAAGACAGACATGAATATTTGACTGACTGCTGTTTATCATTCGGTCTTAAATGTAGCCCTTATATCTTTTCAGAGTTATCAGAGTTTGTGGTAAGAATGGCCAAGCATCGAGGGGCATGTAATGTCTTTTGTTATCTTGATGATTTCATTATTGTTGGCAAAAACAAACCTTCTTGCGAAAAAGATACTCAAATTGTAAGTGATTGTTTATCTGAACTTGGTTTTGTGGTAAACGAAAAGAAGACACAACTTCCTAGTACAAAAGTAGAGTATTTGGGTATAATCTTAAATTCTGTGACAATGGAAGCATCTTTGTCTAACCAAAAACTAGAGGACTTACGGGTTGAAATAGATCAGGTTTTTTTTGTTTTTTTTTAAATTTTATTGCTGACAGTTCTGCTACAGAGAGCAGTTCTTCCACTGACAGTACAGAACAGTGTTACAGAGTTGGCATATTACAAATTCCAAGCCTAGATATATAATGAATATAATTAGGGATTGTGGTGTACTCATTTACATAACAGACCGACTATAAGTGATACCAGGAAGATGAGATGGGATGAGTAATATACATAGTATGACATTAGATAACATACACTTTGCATCACTACTGGATGAGTACACACAGTTTAGCCTCTCCATTCATATACAGAAAACATCTCCTTGACCGCTATTTTGAATTTGTGTTTCATGTCTAATTTCTGCGTTTGTTCACTCAATGCATTCCATAGGTGCACACCTCTGTCATACGGGGATTTCTGGTACGTGGTGGTCTTGGCTTTCCTTTGTAAAAACTTAACTTTCTTATCACTGCGAGTTCTGCGCACCCCCTGGTCCACATGTCTGGTGTCCTTGCTCAATTTATACATGAAAGACAGCAATTGAATGTTTCTGCGGCAGTCAAGGAAGTCAACTGTGGTGGCAAGATGTAATGCTTCTAGAGATTGTCTTTGTATGCGCCGTCCTTGGACAATTCTGAGCCCGCGATTTTGGGCCTTTTGTAATCGTAGAAGGTCAGCCTTAGTTGCTCGGTCTAACAAGAAGCAGCAATATTCGAACATAGGTCTTATTATGGTTACAAAAATTCTGCGTGCCACATCAAAACTCAAACTGGACCTTATTTTATGTAGTTTGAAGCAACGACCATGTACATTTTTGAGAGTTTCATTTATGAATGGACCAAATTGTAGATCTGAGTCAAGCAAAACCCCTAAGTATTTATACTTATTCACTTCCTCTAAAGCCCGAACACCACATATTAGGTCTAGTTTCGGCATGTACGTTTTTTTCTTATTTGATCCATACCATGTTGTTTTGGTTTTGGTACTATTGACAGTCATTCCATTGTCGGAACACCACTTCAGGACAATGTTCAGTGCATCTTGCAACCTATCACGTGCCAGATTAGCATTGCAGTGTGTAGTATAAAGAACCAAATCGTCCGCATATTGGAGAAAATGGCAGTCTGTAACTTTTGAGCACATATCATCAATGTAGGATATGAATAACAGTGGAAAAGGAAAAGGATAAAGCCTTGTTACGTGAGTTACAGGTACTATGTGGATGCCTTTCTTCGGTATGTCAGGTAATACAAGGAGGAAGAACATTCATGTGACGTGTTATGAATTTGATAAAATTTTACCCAGAAGGTTCAACGCATATAAATCTCCCGGATTGGTTCAAACAGGATCTAAAATGGTGGGATTCAATGGCTGGGATCTTTAATGGCAAAGAGAAAATGTTGTCGGGTAACAATGTCGATGAATATGTTTTTGAAACAGATGCATCTCTTACAGGCTTCGGAGCAGTGGCGACCCCAGACTGGCTAGCGGGTACCTGGACGGATAAGGATCTAAATATAGGCCATCATCAAGCCAATAGTCCTATTGAATTGGAAGCACATGACTCGATAAACTTACGCGAGTTATGGCCAGTACTAATAGCATTACGTAGGTGGGGTCCTAAATGCAAAAATAGCAATGTCATTATTGTCACAGACAATACTCAAGTTAAGCAAGCCATTGTCTCAGGTTGGAGTAAGTCGGGAAAGACGATGAATTGGCTCAGAGAGCTATTTTGGATGTGTTTTGTATTCAATATTAGGTTGAAGGCGAGATATATCAGATCCCGAGAAAATATTATTCCGGTTTTTTTGTCAAGAATGAGTGTAACAAATGTGTTCCCTCATGACTTTTCTGTTCTTTGTTGTAGTAACGGAGCTGGAAGAGCGTTTGGCCCAGTTACAAGGAGCTTGGATGGCCGATAATACTTATACAACGCGGAAGACGCAATGGAAGTGCTTCTTCAACTTCACAGAAGAAAATGAAATTTTTGACCCGTTACCGGCTACCCTCGATATAGTATTGTTGTACATAGCTTATTTATCAAGGAGATTAAGTTATTCGTCCATACAAAATTATTTGTCCGCACTTTGGACGTTGCATAAGATGTTAGGCTATGCACATGTTGATCCAAAATGTTTTGAAATAAAGTCAACACTCAAGGGAGCTAAGAGGTTATTGGGTGCAACAATCAAGCAGGCACGTCCAATAACTATTAACTACCTAAAGGTTATTTTTAATCAGTTAGATCAGACTGACTCCCAAGACTTAGCATTTTGATTGTCTATATTACTAGGGTTTAGAGGCCTATTACGCAAAAGTAACCTGGTAGAGATCGATTTTGCATTGAAGGTCAAGGACATTATCATTCAAGATTGGGGTGTTCAAGTTAGAATTTGTAGAACAAAAACTATTAGTTCAAATGAGAGAATATTGTCATTGGGTTTAGTTGATCCAAGAAAGCGAGAGAATGGCACGAACGGAGTAGCACGCACACGCACGTCGCTCCGCTGTACATACAGCTAAACTAATGGATATAACTCTCAAACAGACTAACTAAAAGCATACATGGACTATAAAAGCACAAGGACCACTGGGATTGTGTTGACTGTGACTAAAAACTAACATTCAACGGATTATGTCGGTCTGAGCACACAAACTGGACTACCGGTCTCTCACAGCGCAAACATGGCGGACGCACGCACACAGAGAGAAGCAGGCAAGCCCCCACCACCAGCATGCCCGGTCGCGGAGGACTTCCCAGCCCTAACCAAGAACACCACCTCAACCCCCGTAAAACAAATAAACCAAGTAGGTGGTAAAAGACAAATGTCGCCGGTAACAGAAATGTTAAGTCCGGAAAGCCGTGAATCTGATCCAAAAAAATCTAAAGCACCGTCAATCTTCGACAACCCAGACCTAAACGATAGTATTGTACTGATGAGCGATTCTCAACCAAATCAACCTGCCCCCGAAAAGACCATTAATGAAGCCTTGGGCGTTATCCTAAACAGACTCGGTACACTCAGCAGCGAGGCTCTAAAAAAAGAAGACATAAGTAGCTTAGAAAACAACATCACTAACGCAGTAGAAAAAAACATTGAAAACTTGAGGCTAGACTTTAAACGAAGAGAGAAATTGGTGGATGAAAAATTCGATAAACAGGACAAAGAACTCGCCACACTAGAAAGGAAACTAAAATAACTAGAACAAGACAACAACACTCTCAAAACTAGGGTTGATAAACTATCCCAAAACACTGGCCCAAGAACCTATGCAAACACAGTAACCGGCCCACAAGACCCCTTCTCAAAGTTAGATCAGTCAGCCTACTGTCTTATTATAACGGGTGTCGAAGAAAACCCCAGGGAAGAACTAAACAATATTATTCATGACATATGTTATAAAATGAACATCGCCCTTCTGCCTGGTAACATCATAATGGTGAAACGGCTGGGTAAAACAAGCCAGTCACGCACTGCACCCAGACCAATTGAACTGACTTGCAGTGACATACCGCTCACACAACAAATACTTGCGAACAAGCGCAAACTAACCAACTTTCGTGTAACCAAGAGGGTTTGGATTGACCGGCCGGAAACAAAAGAAGTCCGCGAGGCTAGGTACAAACTCAGGGTCTCAGTGAGGGAGGCGCGTAGTAGAGGGGAAAAGGCGCGATCAACAACTGAAGGTGCGCTTATAAATGGAAAGTTCATCAGCCTAGACTCGGTACTGAGTCGCGCAGACGATAAACCTAGTCTTGCCAAAGCCCGCTCGACGGAACGTAAAAGTCCAGAAGCAACTAACCCGAATCAAAATGATGAAGTAATTGAACCGATACAAAAGAGATTACAGGCAATTGCCAACGAAACCGCAACGAATAATGTACAAGAAGACAACATAGAAATACCTACTGGTGCGAAACTAACAAATGCCGGGATCGCCTTCAGTGGTGCTAACTGCCCGCTATCAAATATGTCCACCTGTAAAATAACCAAGAAGATTAAAGGTGACGACTACTGCTTCTCCACTCTGGAAAAAGCATTTGTGTTCGAGAAGTGTAGGGCTTTCAAAGAGGAAGCAATAGGTCGCGCTTTGCTTGAAATCGAGGACCCATTCAGCTGCAAGACTCTGGGCAAACTAATTAAAGTTCCGGAAGACCACGCATGGTCTACAGAAAAAGTTGAAATAATGAGAAACCTCCTAAATAACAAGTTCAACGAATCGATAGAATTACAACAGATCCTACTAGGCACTAAGGACTACCAGCTAGTTGAAGCAACAGATGACAAATTTTGGGGGGGTGGTGCACGTCTAAACAACAAATGCTATGAGAAAGGCACATTCACTGGCACAAACACCCTCGGGCAGTTGCTTATGGATGTCCGTACCCGACTGAAGAGTCAGCCAAACTAATCATACGAATATGGCACTACTGATCGCAGGAGACTCCCGGGCCCGTGGCCTAGACGCATACCTATCAAACTCTATCCAGGAATATCATAACATCCTCGTCTGCCCTGGTGGAAAGGTCAACGATGTTATGATAGAAATCGTGGATTACCTGATTACTCACCCAGATGTATCAACTATTTATGTCATTGCTGGGATCAACGATCTAACCAAAATATCTGAATCTACCGGAACTATCACCGCCTCCAACATAACAATGATGGGTGATGCAGTCTCTAAAATTACCGCCGACTATCAATACCTGTTATTCAAAGTGGAGAGTGTCTCCCCCGACTGCCGAGTTGTCTTCTGCAGTATGTATAGCATCTCCTTGGTCCTCGCAAACCAGGGACACACCTACCCAACGCTTGATGTAGAACAGAGGCTGATCTACGAAACGGTCGTCGAATTAAACAGAGAGATAGACTCATTGAACAGAAGCTCGAACCTCATTACAGCTCAGATCGATCACCCAATACAGCCTAAAAACAGAGGAGGCACAATCGCTCCCAGATTCTACCTACTACGAGATGGCGTGCATCCCACTGAACGAGCCCAAGAAAAAATATCCGAGGAAATCGAAAAAGCCTACTGGAAGAACCAAGCTAAAGGAGCCCATAAATAGTCAAACTCATATCTCTTGTTCCATACAGGACAAGCTTGATATAGTGTCAACTAGATTTGTGCCCTCATCTGACCTCAACAAACCGGCCCCGAGTACGTTCCATACAGGGCGTACCGGTCACCCGGTCTCCTCGGTCAGTTGAATTGTAGCAGTATGTCCACAAACAAACGAACTAAAAATAACGGGGTCAAGACGATCTGGACTAAAAAAAAATGAACTGAGATAAACTGATCCAAAATTGGAAAAAATAACCGTATCAATATGAAATGTACCGAAATAACAACTTGAAATGTATTATTACAAGCTGTCTATTAACATTAGTGCATGTCTTGAAATACCTAAGATGATATCACATCAGTCCAACGCATGAATGACTTAAATTGCCGAAACGTTCCATACAGGGCGTCTCAGTCTCAGTGTCTTTGAGCATCATGGCGTTCCATACAGGGCGCAATTGAGCAATTGGTCTCTTCTGCATGAATTGTTATCCGTCTGATAATTCTCAATTGTACAAAGTTGTCATCATCTGTTAACCGGTCATCCATATGTCTACCAACTGAAACAAGGTATACGTAGTGCCCGTTGGTCCCATCTGCATTCCATACAGGGCGCAATTTGGACCCTGCGGTGTTAGACGTAAGCCATCTATTTATTCTGTATTATATAAAGTTGTCATCATTTGAAAACGAGTGAAAGGTGTCTTCAAACCAAAATACAGCAGAGGTTGCGCTAGTTGGCCCTGTTTGCAGTAATTCTCAATTGTACAAAGTTTCAGTTTACCGTAAACACTGTGATCAACAGTTAATTACTTAGATATGTACAGCGGAACCCTGACGACAAGTTTGGTACTGGTATCCAAAAATCATGGACAGTATCTCTACTAAATTAGGATGGTTTGCAGTAACTGCCTACTATTTTCAGCCCCTCTTGGCAATTATGCTCACGAGGGCATTGATGTATTCATATTCACCTATAATCTGTATGGTTGATCTTTGCCGCTTAATGTGTAAACTTATTGTACGAACTTACAATTATGTACTCATATGTCTCACAACACTAAACAAATAAGGGTTGAAAAGATATGTCACCTAAACATAAGGAGTCTATATAAAAACAAAGATGAGTTGTATCATGCCGTATCCAGTTTTGATTTCATTGGTCTCTCAGAAACACTGTTAAAACCGAGACTAGCCACAGCAGTAGTTAATCTTCCGGGATATTCCCTGATAAGGAAAGATAGACTAATAGGCAAGGGAGGAGGAGTCGGCTTATTTGTCAAAAAAGAATGGGCTACGTACCTCCAAGTGGAAAACTCTGTGAGTAAAATGGAAAAAAAAATTGAAAGCTTAGTGGTACGAGTAAACCGACCAAATCATAAGAAGTTAATAATTGCAAACATCTATAGGCCACCAGGTTACAATATTACTAGTCTAATAAATTTTATTTCCGAACTAAAATCTACCCTAAAAATAAATAAAGAAGAAATCTGGATAATAGGAGATATCAATCTAGACGCTAAGAACCGAAGAGACCCCCGTAACATACAATTAAACGAATTATTAAGAAATCTAAACCTAAAAAGGCTGATTACTACTATCACCAGACCAGGCATCAATAACAGCACTAGCATCGATGCTATACTAACCAATGCCTCCTATATAAGAACCTCAGGAACTCTAGACCACCTCATCAGCGACCATTTAATAGTTTTTGCCCAAAAGAAAAAGAAACGTTGCAAGACACATGTCAGTCGACAATACAGTAGAAATTATCATAAAACAAGCACCGACGAATTATCTGGCTTATTAATGAAGGAATCAATGTCTCTTTCTGACGCCACAAGTAATAGCAAATGGAACTCATATCATAATGTAATAAATACTTACCTGGATGATAAAGCCCCATTTAAACTGAAAAAAGACAAGTTCGTTGGTTTGCCCTGGGTTACGCCACAAATCAAGAAATTAATATCCGAAAAGGGAGACTCACCAAGAAAACTGACAAAGCTGAACAATAAAACTCATGATGTAAACACAATCAACAATCTTAAGGCAATAATAAGCGACAAGAAAAAAACTATAAAGAAATTAATCTATACAGCTAAACGAGATTTCCTATCAACTAAATTGGAACAGAATATCAATAACCCCCGTAACTACTGGAAAGAATTGAATGTCTTCATCAACCCTAACAACAATAAATCTGAGACCTCCCTAATAGACAATGACCAAAATCTCATCAGTATCGCTAAATGTGCCGACCATATTAACAACTTCTTCAGTAATATAGGCAACGATTTAAACCAGAAACTAGATAACGACACCTACCTAACCACAGTCAATCGAAATAATGACCCAAATTTCGAACTAGACACAGACTCGATAACCATAGGTCGAGTGACAAAACTAATACAAGAAATCAAATCACATAAATCATCGGGAATATATGGAATAAAAAGTTCATTCCTTAAAGAAACCCTATTAAAGATACCAGCACTGGTCCATAAACTTTTGAAACAATGTATTACTGAAAAGATTTTTCCGGAAAAATGGAAGTGCGGCAGATAGCCCCCCTGCCAAAAAAAGGGGACCTTTGTCGAGTCTCAAACTGGAGACCAATCTGTGTCTTACCAGTCTTGGGTAAAATCCTTGAAAGGATAGTATATGATGCGATATATGTATTTTTGGAAAACAGCAAATATTTCAATACCGCACAATTTGGTTTCAGAAAAAAATGGGGGACTGGTGGAGCCATACTCACCTTAAGTAAATGGCTTTTTGAAGCAGTTAACAACAAAGAAATACCAGTCGCAGCCTACATTGATATACAAAAGGCGTTTGACTGCATTAACCATAACTTACTCTTGCACAAATTGTCTGAAGCGGGTCTAGGCACCAACCTACTTGAATGGCTAAAAAACTATCTGTCCAATCGATACATTTACACGGAATATGCTTGGTTTAAATCTGAAAAGAGATCGCTGGGTTGCGGCGTACCGCAGGGATCGATCCTCGGTCCCCTCCTCTTCATCGTATATGTAAACGATCTCCCTGACATAATTAATAAATGCAAATGTCTAATGTATGCCGACGATCTTGTCATAGTGAGTTCACATCCCAATCTCAAGGTGGCTGAAAAGGATTTGCAATCTGACTTAAATGCAGCCCTCCAATGGTATACCGCCAACAGACTTACAATTAATATAGAAAAAACCAAAATTGTGTATCATGGTTGCAAAAGAAAACTTAATACGATCAAAAAAGAACCACTCAAAATGAACGGTGTGAACTTGGCTGTAGTGTCCTGTATGAATTATCTGGGCGCCCACTTCGATGAAAACCTTAACTTCGACAAACATATGCTAGAGTGTAACAAAAAAATAAACAACAAGCTATATCTGTTGAGAAAAACAAGAGGGCTTCTATGTAAATCGACAGCAATGAAAGTGGTCAAAACATGCCTGTTACCTATTGCGGACTATTGTTCT
This sequence comes from Alentia gelatinosa, assembly GCA_950022655.1. NCBI lineage: Eukaryota > Metazoa > Annelida > Polychaeta > Phyllodocida > Polynoidae > Alentia > Alentia gelatinosa. The sequence continues at coordinate 41,476,350 of OX465591.1, forward strand.
TTTCTTTTCACCTGTGCCACAACAAAAACCTGTAACAAATTGAATCGAACGATGTACCAAGTACTTAGATGCGCCATACGCGGCAATTCTGATAGAGAACGAATCAATATAAGCAACCAAGCACTCCGTACAGCAGCAAATATGGACGAATTCGACGATCGACGCCTGATGCTCCTAATGGGCATATATTGGAGTCTAGTACAAACAGGGCTAATAGTCAAAGAGTGCAGACTCGGAAAGCCTAGAACAAGAACCGCAGCAAAGGACAACATCGCCACTCCAAAACCAACCAGTGAAAAATATAGAAAATCCCCATTCTACCGGGCAACTCAGTGTTGGAACTCCTTGAGTCACGAACTACAAACGACTGACTCGAAACGTATATTTAAAACACATATCAGGAAAAAACTGTGCGATTTAAGACAAACCAACTGAACATTTGTTAATACATAGTAACATACTCCTGAATCCAAAATATCAAGTCCCTAAAAGGTCTCTGTGACACGGCGAAGTAACAAACAACCTTCAGTTTATTAATATTTCAAAACCACATCATCTTGTATGTACCCATAACCATTCAACCTGTCCAGGATGTCTCTTATATCATCCGACTTATGTATATATATATGTCTCTGTATATATGTCTACCTTCTTCTTGTTTCTTTTTTTCCATTTTTTGATCAATGTTGTGTGGAAGAACAGTGTACCGCATTGAATGCAATAAAGATCTTAAAAAAAAAAAAATCAAAAAAAAAATCCGAAAGATATACGTTTCTCGATTAAATATTTCTATTACCTACTCTTGTCTATGGTCAATTATGTCAATCTTTGGGTTTAGATCCTTTAACCTCCCACTCTCTCCGCAGGGGCGGAGCCACGGCATTAGCTGAAAATGGGGTTAGCCTCTTGGATATTAAACAGTTGGGAGACTGGCAGAGCATGACTGTTCTGCTTTACCTTTCCAGATCGTTGGAGTCCAGGATTTGGTTGGATGAAAAGAATATAAATTTAATGTTTCCTGGTAACTAAGATAGTAAAAAGAAATTTGTTGGGCGGTTCGGGCGGTTTGGGCGGTTTGGGGCCAAGTATGGTGTTTTATGATGGCCACTTAATAAAACATTTACCGCCAAAGTAATGATGTCTCCTCTTACTCTGTTTAAAAGGCAGTTATGGAAGACATAAGGACGCCAGGTGTTATGCTACTATAACTCCACCACAGAGGGCGACGTAGCAGGGGCACCACTAGAGACCCCTAGTGAGGAGATTGGGAGACTACAGGAGACTCCGCAGCCACAGAGGTCGACCTCACTTCTCAACTGGTAGTCGTCCGGCACGGTCGACACCTCTCACCACTGGACACTGTTTGTTTTTTTTGTTTAATCGGATAGGGGCCAAGTATGGTGTTTTATCATGGCCACTTAATAAAACATGTTCCGCCAAAGTAATGATGTCTCCTCTTACTCTGTTTAAAAGGCAGTTATATTGGACGAATGATAGTCAGCCTATATGATACAATCTATGAAGTGAGGGAACACCTTTGGGGCAATCTGAAGTAAATCTCGATCAATAAGGCTGATCGTAGGTATGGTGTCTGAATCCTTGTGAAAAAGGTCATACAATTGACATACATCGGTTGTGACGCCTTTGTATTGAAGGGTGGGTAAATATAACACCAGCATTTATCGCTGGTGGTGCCACCATATAATGATCATCTAGGCTTTATTAGCATCCTTTCATTATTGAATGAGACTTATATCATACTCTCTTAACCCTTTAAGGACGCATGATGCCTGGAGGCATCACCGGGTTAAAGACGCATGATGCCTGGAGGCATCACTGCACTGAAGACGCATGATGCCTTGAGGCATCATTGTCCCAATGTTAACAAAAATGTTTTAACAAAGAAATAATAGAACAATATTCATGAAATTTTCAGAATATGTAGATATAACATCATATGTAGTATTTCTATTAAAAAGAAATGAAATATTTATGATTATGTATCATACTGCATGATTAGAAACTTGGATATCAGTTTTAACTATTATGTGGCTGTCCTCTAGCCAGACAAACTGCCATCAGCACTCGTCCTAATGGGAGTAGCTAGGCCCCAGGCAGCCATCCTTAAAGGGTTAAGGAATAAATTTTGAGTAAGATCCCCCCTAGGGTTGCCATCTGTTTTTTTTAATGTAGCAACTAATCATTGGGCGATGATGTACAATCAGGTGTCTGTCAGACACTGACACCTCCACATGGTCGCTATCAACGCTGAAAAGCAGGGCCAAGCATTGTCCTGCCGTGCCCATATGAATGTCATATAGCATTCTCCAGCCGCAGGAATGCCATATGGGATTACTATATATGGAAAGGGGCAACTTTAAAATCCCATATCAGTTTATGGTATTGGTATTTCACATATTCTCACCAATCCGATCAACAATTATAATTGGAAACAATAATGTTGGTGTCTCATACCCTTATACATTGACATTAAGATTCTTCCCACACCTCCTACATTTTAAACCTTGTAGAACGACCCAACTGAAATCAAAGAGAGGGTCGTTCACGAGCTGGGCCAGCCTGGGCCCAGGGCCAGATGACAGGCCTATAAACACAATAGTGCAAAGTTTGATATCTGGGAGCTGTTTCAAGTACATTGTCAGAGGCGCAATCTTATGGAACGCATTACCAAGTGAAACTAGGAATATTAATTACTATGATCAATTTAAATTAATAAACAAGAAAAAAGCTCTCGCTATGTTATACAGTAATTAGAATGATATTGAAGGTGTAGGAGCCTTTTCTTCTCTTATATCCAGAGTAATCTTCTTTGTTAGCAATTCTCTATGATACTCTGTATAACGTATGGAGTGAAATTATGTTCAGATATCAAATGATGTTGATTCCATGACTGCTCTTAGCAGATACAAGATAAGGTGGTGTATAAGGTGTTATCTTCTATGATTGACTGATTGCTACCATGATGACTATGGGAAATAAGCTAAATATGGCTAGCAACTTATTTCACAATTTCTAAAAAACATTGAAGACTTCAAACCAGTACTTTTTGTACTGATCGGACCAGTATAAATAAAGAAAATTAAAAAAATCAAAAGAGAGGGTCATGAGCTGGTAGCTGTCTCAAAAGTCGAGTGAAGTCTATGGTTTTGAAAGAGTTCCCTGAATCTCATTAAGATATCAGGTCAAGGGTTGTGCTTATGAAGGTAGTGGTTTGGGAAAGCACTCAGTTAGTATGGTAATTGTTATGATTAATTCTTTGTATATATGTTACCTCCAGAAATTAGACAGGTGGTTGGACTACTTGATTGTGTGACATAGT